>OZ012662.1:87170073-87843763 GCA_963942545.1 Oxycera nigricornis | reverse complement strand
AGTCAATATTAAGTTGAATTATTATATATATTATTAAAATAAAAGTTTAAAAAATTTTAAATCCTAGTAGTTCAAAACTACAAAGTTTACAAAGAAAAGTATGCAATCGAAAAACATAAAAACTTTAATTATAAAAAAACGTCACCGAGCAGTTTTTCCTAACGTAAACAATTTTTAGATGAAAGCATAAAATTTTAAGCGAAAATGGCGACTAGCATTGGTTTATTATAAGACCAACTTTTTGATTTTCAAATTCAAATTCAAAAACCGAGTGTAGAATTTTACAATAAAATTTATTTATTTGACTGGACTTTTCACTAGCGAAAAAAAGTATGCACCAGATTTTGTGGCTTGTTTTTTATATTGCCATAGCTGCTAAGTGAAAATTTACTGAAGACAGTTTAGAGATAAATTTTTGAGGCCAGTGTCGTTGCCCTTGCAACTTGCACAAATGCACAGAAAATTAAAACATTGATTTTATATTCGAAATTAAAATAGGCTTTTTTAAAGGATATAAGGGTTCAGTGATGGAATGCATTAAGCTACATTCAATTTAAAGTTAGCTCAGAACACTAGAATAATTTTTTTTGCAGTTTGAAAGAAAATAAAAGGAACAGAGGTTTTGGATTTGCTTGGACTTTCCAAAGAAATTTTTTTTCCTACATTTTTCATCACAACTGCACTGTTTCAACTTAAACAGGAAAAAAGCATCTGTACAACATGTCACCCAAAATGAGACTAAACTGAAAAAAACCTGCTAATATCTCAATTAGCACAATTATTTTCAACAAACCATCCTATTTGTTTACCCGGTGACTCCATACGCTTGCTAATGTTGTTTTTTAGCAAATGCAATGGTGGCAATGATACCATAATTTATTATTTATATAGTTGATATTCATATTTAAGGTTGGGTGAATTTAAATTTCTTTTTTTTTTCTTAGCAAAAGTTTTGATGCTATTCAATGTTAACATATCTTTGTTTACCATTAAATACAGGGTTATCCTAGGAAAATCTGGATACATCTAGAGGAAAAAATTACTCTAAATAATACCTTGTTGTGCTTTCCTTGAAGAGTTACAAAAATTTTCAGGATGTAGGGTTTTTTGTCCATTTTTCATCAAGTTTGGGTCTATAGCACTCAAATTAGCAAACCAGTAAAGGGCTAGACAATGTAGGTAGATTAATAGTAAAATATCATAATCTTTCCGAAAATGCAAGAAAAAAGGGCATCAAGGGTGCTTATTAAGAATAAAAATAAAATTCCTGATTTCGTGTCAAAGATCAGTGTTTTATCTCCATAAGTACATCAGTGTGCGAATTTGAAACTTACAAAAAAAGACTTCATGTTTTCTTTCATTTAATACCACAATCAGTACTTTCTACATTGTAATCTCGAAAATGTTGAAAAATATACTATATAACCTTTCCCTTTTTTCTTGTAACTAATTTTCCCTTCCAACTACTTTTCCCTTGTAACTCCTTTTCCCTTGTACCTTCTTAAGGAATAAAAACAATTTCTTACTCAAGATGAATTCAGCTATCACATCTTTTTCGGTGGAAGACATTGCTATTATCACCCTGTATAAAATCTTAGTACCAAAAAAATTATGCCTGATCTAAAAATTTATTTAATATTGTATGAATCATGTTAAGTAACGGATCACTTGGCATGTTAATTTAAAATAAATAGATACTAAAATAAAAAACCAAAATAAAATTCTAAGTTGTTTTATACCATTCTGCGTCTGGTTTTTCATTTAAAACAGGAAGCTACGTAAAAATTTCCGTAGAGAATGCTTCCGTGGAAGAAAAATGACCAAAAAACACTTCGAACACCTTGACACAGCCAAACAAACGTTCAGGGCAAAAAAAATATATTTTAACCCTTAACATAAATAACAAACATTAAAATAGGTTAACATTGTTTTTTGAGACATTCATAGGTCATGACGGAAATCCTTTTAATTATAACAGTGATGAAGCAAAATTCTGTTATTGTGCTATCAAAAGTAAAAGCAGCACTGAAACAGATACTGGTAAAAACTAAAATAATTTTGTAGTTCGTCCATGGAGTTCTCTTCCCGTTAATAATAATGTAAAATAACTTCATTTGAAAATAATGTAATATATTTCCAATTTTTTTAAAACTCAGATGGGTTTCACAATTGTATTAATTGCACGGTGTATGTAAAGACATATTTTGATTTCAGTTTTTTCAAAAAGAATTTTAATGTTTAAAGTTTTTTGAAGTTAGTTCAAGTTCAAGCTGAAGCTGAGTCGAGAGCTCCAATTTCTATTCGATTCGAATTAGAAGCGATGAACAAGATACACTTTTTCTCTGAAGCAATTTAAAATTATTCTTGTAAAAAGATTGTAACAAAAAATTAACAATAGCGAAACAAGCTTCAGTTCAGACAAAAATCTGATAACAAATATAAAGGACACCTTTTTTCGCATCGTTTCTCGCGTGGAACGAATTGATCTAGAAAGGAATTCTCGGACAAATTTCATCCCTAATTCCTAATAGGAATGCTGTGAGATTGCTTTACTTTACTTTAGGACTGAGAGATACCATTCTCAAAAATGAAGTTATTTAGACGCTATGAGACTTAAATATCTCTATGCTATCTATTAGAGTAAAAAACTTTAAATTTATTCCCAAATAATTGCTCAAAATACTGGTGCCTTTAAATCTGTAATTAGTCCTTATTTACAGAGATTTTCTCAATATGTACTAAGATTTTGAAAAATTTCAGGCGAACAATTTGGTTCATCGTTAATAGTGGTAACGTCATTGCCCATTCTTCTCAGGTGATTTTCTTACTTTCATAAATAAATCTCGGTATTTTTTCTATAAAAGGAAGGTGGAACAAAACAATTTTTCCTTTTTAAAATATTAGATTTTTAACAGTAGTGCCCAGGAGTCTTACGTTTCTATAAAACAATCACCCGAGATAATTTTGCAACCTTCTATTTGTCGCCTTTCGTGAAAATAAATTAAAATATTTGGCAAAGACTCTAAACCACTAACGTCCACGCAAAAATTCAAGGCCATTAGCACATTTCTTCTTTTCAAAGCATCATAGTTCATTGATGTCATGCCATCAATTGACCACAAAAAAAAGTTTTCCGCAAAAGTTTCCTATCGTGAAGATTGCATAATATCAAAAATATTGATATAATTCCGAAAAAAAAGAAATCCAAAGAAACAAAATCATAACCATCATCATCATAATGATGATTATGACGAAGCGTAGACTCTTATGCCACCTTCACACCAAAGTTAATATTACATTAGTGTTACAACTCATCAATCTAAAATTTATTCGACGAATCCAACCTGTGTCTGTGTCGGATCCCATTGCAAAGCTTGGATGCACGTCGAATGCTAGTTGGTGGTTTTCACTTTCGTACAGTTTCAAGATGGAAAAAAAAGAAAATAAATAATTTCACTTTCAATGGTGGCTCAATGATACGATCAGTGGCGCAATATTCGGATAGTGAGTATTGGTTGCGATGATTGATTGTTTCAGACGGCTACGCGTTATGCTGAATTTTGTGTGACGAGAACAAGTCAGGGCCTGGTATTAAGGATTAGTTTTGGATAATCATAAAAAAAGGATAAGTGGATGAAGTAAGATTGCGTCCAATTTTGATGAGATTTATTTTAACATTGTACCTACAAGCGTGTTTCAATAATTCTGCCACAGTAATCTTTGATAAGATGGTAGTTTGAAAGGTGAAAAGGTTGCTAAGCCAAACAGGTTCTGCTTCACTTAGACCGATTTGGTGCACCATTTGATAAGATACATCCTTAGGATAATTTTCTTTCAAAATTTTCCTTAACTTTCCTAAAAGCTAACGTTAAAAGCAAATTTAACTGAAAATATTCCACTCCAAACTAGACCGAAAATTCTCCACACTCTTACCTTAAAATGTGTGCTTTGGTTGCTTCGTAATATTTGATTAATCCTTGCAGTCGATCTCGAAGAACTTGTATTCACTTCACGTTTCAACGGAAACTACGTATTCCCGAACTTTAGCAAAACATACTTGGTTTATCAGCCAAAAACTAACTACACTACTATTCAGTCGCGATCCGCAAACAGAAAGATTAAGTGGAAAAATTTGTTATAAACAATGTTTATTGCAGGCGCGCTTAACATGCAATGTTCGCTGTGCAGTGCGCCTTGCTTAGCTTGAGCTTAGCGTAGCTGAGGTTCGTACCGTTCGACCGTCTTACTTCAACTGAATACCTGTACGAATGTTTACTTACCTTTGAGATGAATATTGGCTACGAATATGATGGCGGTGGTCGCCATATGCTCAACGGTTACGAGACCCACAAGACATATTCTGCTTTCCCCGCTATTTAGCAAAAAAACAACAACAACGAATAAGACAAAAACCTTACCTAAAAGTTAACTAACTAACAGCCAGCAACTGACCAAATGTCTTACAGACGAATTTGTTGTAAGGTAGGAGAAGGTAACATTGGCCAGGGAGTGTGTGAATGGTAACGAGTACTCCAATCATTAACATCATCATTCGGTGAGTCATTTTAATGAACCGAAGGTTGTCCGCATCAGGATCATGTAGCCACCGCCGTTTGGTGAATTCGAATCATAGAAATGGTTATGCAATCCTATACAAAGCCGATGGGAATCGTGACTTCACATTTTAGCTTGGGAAAATCGCCAGTCTCAGACTTAATGTCCGTAGTGGAAGAGAGTAAAGGTTGAAGGTTGAATAGCGTGAAATAGGTTTGGAAGGATTGAGAATTACATTGCTTTGAGTTTGCATGGACGCGGAAATGCACTGCGATAAAATCCCCATGAGAACCATGGTCACAGGTGTAAGGCTACTTTTGGATCCACCAGTGGCTGTACGATGGTAGGTCTTTCCTTGAATCATATCAAAATATGAGCGAGTTCCCTCTAACTTTGATGAGCAAACAGATGATTATATTCTTCGCAACAACACTGCATAAAGTTTCGCAAGGTAGGCGAACTCGATCGCAAAAATCCTTTTCTTTACTCGATACAAATCAAGGCCGTAGCCAAAGGGGATCACCAGGATCCAGTAAAACCACCCACACAACTTTTTCCGTATGTGACGGTCACAATTAATCAAGGTCCAGCAATTACGAAGGAGGCCAAAAAGTTCGGAATGGCAGGGAAGGACATTAAAATAAAACATTAAATTATTTTTCGTTCTCAAAATATTCTTATTTAACTCTAACACTTTTTCAAACCTATCGAGAAGCTTCATTCGTCTTTGCTGTTAAAATATGCCGAAATTACCGATTCGACTTCATAATCGTCGTTAATTATTTTTCCACGCAACCCTTTCTTCATCTTTGGAAATAAAAAATACATAGTCACTGCGGGCCAGATCTAGACTATATGGTGGGTTACGCAGTTGCTGAAAACCACATCATCGATGAATGGCAGCCGTCGCAATATAGGCGCATTATCATGCAAAAGGAGCATACCTTTTATTAATTTTCCTCGGGTTTTTTCTTTGATAGCATTCTTCAATTGTCCTAGTGAGGAAGCGTGGTAATTTGGTGGCACTACGTTCTTCGTAATCGATCAATAAGATACCTGCAGTATCCCAAAAGATGGTCATCATGTTTTCTCGGCTGATTGTGAGACTTTATATTTTCGGGAGGGGGTGTGCTTTTTTATGCCATTGCATCGACTCCTGCTTTGACTCGGGTTCATAATGGTGTCCTCAAGTCTCGTGACCAGTTGCAATTCGGGCCATAATATCATCCTTCTGTTCTCCATATATCCATAGTGATCCAAAAACTCGTGATAACATTCGATACATTCGCGGTTTTGGAATACTGTCAATCTAATCTTGCGCTAACTTTTGTCATCACAACATGTTGATGTAGGATATTTAAAATGGTGAATTCTGACACTGTAAGTTGCTTCTATTTCAACCGGGTGTCTTTCAATGCAAGTTTTTCTACTGTTTCAATGATTTCTTGCGTGGTAGCTTCAACCGCCCGTCCAGGTCGAAGGTCGTTTTCAATCGAGTCCATGTACTTGAAAATGCCATGTCATTTATATTCTTTGGTTTTGCCAGCGGCAGAGTCCACGTAAACAGCTAGCTTCTCTTGAAAAGTTATCCGAAGAGGTTTCCTTGCTTAATTCCATTTTCACTTAATTAGTAATTACCTGGATAAAAATCCACACCACCGCCAAACATTCCATTCGGCGAACTTTTGATCTCCCCTAGTATAAAATAAATAAAGTCCTGACTGACTTTCGCTGCCGCTGAAAATCACTCAGGGACCTCGAGGAACCTAAGCCACTCATCGATTTTTTCTGCCGCTAATTTTACTGTAAACAGGTAGCAAATACTATATCCTTTTAATTTGAAATCCATTTTGGAAGAATTTCATTGCCAACATGACAACTAGTTCAGGAAAGCCATTTTGCGCACGTTGTATATTCACTTTTCCCCCGGGGCATTCTGTTGTCAGTATCTTTTGAATGATTTTTTTGCAAAGAAAACAGCGGAGGAGAAATCGAAGGATCTGAGGAGAAATCGAAAAAATGGAACCTCTTGTTGTAGACAAATGGTCCGACTTTTTAATAAGGTCGGAAATGTACGTGAACAAATCTATATTTGAAAATAATGATGGGCCCATTTTATTTCCATGGGTGTGTTTAACAAATGTTGGCACATATTTGGGTATCTGGTACATTCTGGTTCACCCCTTTCGTGTTGGCGCTTAGCCTGTCAGTTATAATTACTATCAAATTGTTCAAAATGTAAGAATGATAGCGATTCGAAATGGATTCCGAACTACTAACATTTATTACATAATTTCCGAAGTTCATGGTGAAAGAGATTTTTTTGCATGGAAACTGAACCGTTGGTGGACACGACTTAATAGTTTCCCAAAAAAGTCCTTTCTATCAATTTCCTTACAATACTTAACATTATATTACTTAACATTTGCTCCCTTCTTCTTGGTGCGGCAGTATAGGCGTCAGCGGTAATGCATGCAAGCATTTATATTAGGTAACATTTACATAAAAATTCAATGAATTCTCATTTCAAGAAAAAAAAAATTTCGGACCTTTCCACGCATAAGGTTCCGTACAACGGTGTCATCAACCCCCTTATATACGTTTCTCCATTTGTTTTGAAAATCCTTTTTGGTTTTAGCAATTTTGTTTGTTTTCTTTAATGTTTGCCTCATTTCAGCCCAATATCTTTCGATTGGTCGAATTCTGGAAAGTTTGGAGGGGTTGCTGCTTTTGGTACCACGGAGACGTTCTTGTTCGTATTCCACTTCATTGTTGATCGAGCATAATGATTTGTCGCTAAATCTGGCCTACATGCTACAAATGCGTCGTGTTTCTTGATAAATACCGTTTAGTTGCTTCTCTAAACACTCTTCGATGTATACTGCTGAGTTGATGGTATCCTTCGCTACAAATTCCTCTGATCTGAGATCACATCGACATATTGCCGGACAAATCAAATACCGCTTGGGAAATTTGATGCATTTTCGGTGTTATGTTTTGAGCTAACACCAGGCAACTGTGCGAAATCGGCCTTCACGTAGGTTCCTCTTCCAATACAAAACACTATTGAATTTGGTCAGGTGATCCTTGAATAGCTTTCGAGCGCGATTTTTCGTTTCTTTCTCCTTTTGTTCGGATCGATCGGGTACTTTTTGGACTTTATATAATCTAAGATTATAGTGCTTCTTAATCCTACGAATCATTGCGGATGTGTTATGACACTGCGAAAATTTCCTCTTTTCCTTTCGGCTCAAATTTGTATCGGATGGACCTTTTTTCCACCTGGTCTAGACTTTCTAGCAACAAGTTGGCCCTTTTTGTAGTTTATATTCGTTCGTTTCACTGTTGCAATCGACGAATTGGTCTCCTTTGCTAGTACCGAATATTTACGAAGGGGATTTTCCATGTATTTGCAACACAATTAAACAACGCACTTTTCCTTGATTTGATGACATCTTTTCAAGAGTGATCTTACAATACGAATAGATAAGACGTTCTTTTTTGTTGCATTTTATAGCTAATTTTGCATACCTGATGAAGACTTAAACTTATCCCAAGCAGGAGCTATGCAAGAAAAACTAAAGGTAAATTTTTTCCGATACAGTCCTTAGTTCGGAATCCATTTCAAATCGCTATCATTCTTACATTTTGAACAAAATGAAAGTACACGAAAGGGTACCGTAAATTGGTACAAGAATGTACTAGATACCCAACTATCTGCCGACTTTATCAAAAAGTCGGAACATTTGTCTTCAACAACAGGTCACATTTTTTTCGATTTCTCCTCAGATAATGAACCTCTTTTACTGTTTACGCTGTTTTATTTGCAAAAAAATCATTCGAAAGATACTGAAAATAGAAATCCATCGGCAGTAAGTCAAGAAGTAAACATACAGCGTGCGCAAAAAGATTTTTCTGGACAACTGGCGATGAGATCCTTGCAAATGGATCTCAACAGAAGGATACAATGTTTGCTAACTGTTTACAGTTAAATCAGGTGCAGCAAAAATCGCCTTCTATGCGAAAAGGCATTCGAAAGATACTGAAAACAAAAATCCCCGGCAACAAGTCAAGAATCCTCCGGGAAAAAGTGAATAAACCACGTGCGAAAAATGGTTTTTCTGGACAACTTGCGATGAGATCCTCCAAACTGGATCTCAACAGAAAGGATACAATGTTTGTTAACTGTTTATGATTAAATCAGTTGCAGCAAAAATTGAATTCTTTGCGAAAAACATTCGAAATATACTGAAAACAAAAATGTGCTCATGTCATACAAACCATACACACACACACACACACCCACACACATATATATATACATATATATATATATATATATATATATATATATATATATATATATATATATATATATATATGCTTCCCATCTATTGGCATGTTAAAAAAATCGGGATCAATCTTTTGGACGGTTGTACGTCATTTTTGGATCACATCGCGATTATCTATCATGTCAGTTCTTGCCTGGACCTACTGGCCTACTGCGTGCAAACTTGAATAATGTGCCCGGCTAAGCCCTCTACATTCCAACATCTTTCTCAGTAAATGTTTATTTTTAATAGTTTCTTTGTATTCGCAATCCAAAAAATCTTTGTTTTCTTCGAGTAACTCTTTTAATTAATACCATTTTGTTTTTCTTTTAAAACATATATTTTTCACGTTTCTGTTTTTAATAGATAAAATAGAAACTGAGAGATGTATTTGTGTGAATGTACGCATGTACGTGCGTTCGCGGACAGTTTTTCTACGAGCATAACTCACGTAAACAAAGTCGTATCGACTTCGTTGAGGAATCAATCGAAGTGCCTTTGCAATCTTAAGAACTGATTAGTTTTTGGGACACTTCGGTCGGGGGTTTGCCCTTTTGACCTCTGGATGGTCATTTATGTCATGCGCTATATCTCACGAACAAAACATAGGTTTTCCATCGTTTAGGTGCCAATCGACGCGTATAAACATTTGTGTGATTCTATCAAATTGTTAAAAGAAATGTCGCAGCCCTTTTTTCATTTATTAAAATAAGTGCAAAAAATTAAGTTTTTTTCCATTAACAATAAATTTTTAGCCTGATTTGCAAAACTTGTAATCAATCAATGAATGGTCTGAGTTTTTCGTTGTGTGTCTCAATTAATTTGAGGAAAAACAGTTAATTTTAACCAATAAAACCAAAACTTTAATTTTAATTATAAACATATATATATTTCGGGACACAGTTAGTCCCTTCTTCAGTGTTAATTAAAACAGAAATTGAAGAAAACCTTAATACCAAATGGTGTATATTGGTCAAACCATAAGGCCGATACCAACGAGAGTCGGGGAGCATTTAAAAGAGGCCGAGATAGCTGGCAGATCCCAAAAAACGGAAGTAAGGTCATCGGTGGCCAAACATATAATTGACAAAGGCCACATGATTGGTATGGAAGACGCAGCATGCATAAAACAGGTCCAAAAAAGGTCTCAACTCGATGCGTACGAGAGCCTATTTATAGCCAGAACCCCGGAAACGCGACGAATCAACCATGACCTGGGAAATGGGTTTTCTGGACTCGTTAAACTCGTGAAGTAATTAAAATATCTTGCGGATACAATTAGGATAGCCGGATTAAAAGTTATAGATATTTAAGAACTAGGTATTAAGGTTTTCTTCAATTTCTGTTTTAATTAACACTGAAGAAGGGACTAACTGTGTCCCGAAATATATATATGTTTATAATTAAAATTAAAGTTGTGGTTTTATTGGTTAAAATTAACTGTTTTTCCTCAAATTAATTGTAATCAATGTTTATAAAATTTATATACTCCAAATAGTTCTTGAAAAAAACCAGCAAAACTTTTTCTATCGATTATGGAAAAAATTAAATAAAAAATCATTAAGTCATCATGATCTTCAAGGTCATTCATGTCATTCACTGTATCTCGCGAACCAAATATATTATTTGCACTACTGAGGAGTTAATCGACGCGTCTTAACATTTTCATGATGTTTTTAAGTTTATAAAATATCGTTTGAGCCGTTTTGTAATTTAATAAAAAAAAATGCAAAAAACTCCGTTTTTTTTCATAAAAAATAAATTTGTAACATGATTTGTACAACACAGTAATAAATGTTTATAAAATTTATAAATTCTTATCAGTTTTTGAAGAGAAACCGGCAAAAGTTTCTTCCATGATTACAAAAAAATATGAATAATAAAAAATAATTCAACGTCACCATGTAAAATGTGTTCATACGAATGATATTACCTAATTACTTTTATTCTAAAGATATTGTTGTTGGATCAATCATAGTTTGTTAACATTTGCATAATTTGAGCAGATTTTGAATAATTTCTACAGTACCGTGTTTTGATTTTAATATAAAAACATTTACATTTTGAAAACCAAATTTTTTTAATCAAATTGGCATTTTTGGTAATGAATGCTTTGAATGGTAAAATGTTTCGTAGTCAACACTTTTTAAGATCATATGCTTTGAAAAGCTTCCATCAAATAAAAAATTGTAGTTTTTAGGAGTTTTGTTCTTTAGTATTCGTAAAATTTCAGTATCTTCCCTCATCATTTGTAATACATATATTTTACTTTTTAAATGCAATTAAACCTATGTTTGATTGCATATTCAATATTTATCAAGACCAACATAAAATAAGAAATATGTATTAACCTGATTGTTGTAAAATCGTAAAAAAATACAAACTCAATGATTATGCCGAACTCATGGCGACTTTGAACACAACTATTCAAAATGACCACCACGCGACAAAATCTCTTCAGTGGGCCTAATAACACCAACTCCATTCATTTTTGCTAGCACCCTTTTGTCCTTGATGCATCAATATGAAAATAACAAATATCGTAAAAAAGGCTTTGTACCCAATCACGATTAATTTGCGTGAATATTCAATCATCCTCTTTACTTACGTAATCAATGCACGCTTTCGGAGATGATACGATTAATTTTAACTCATTCCAATTACTTTTATGAGTACCTCTAATTATTATTATTTAAAGTAGTATTATTTTCATAATTATAAGTGTGTTTAGTGTTTTTAATATTCATGTAGATATTACTGGGAAGTTGACTGTGTGGACCTCAAGGGTCGCACCACGCGGCTTGTTTTCAATGTTTCAATTTATACTTATGGTGAATTCATATTCGGAGCTAACTTTCAATATTTTACATTTCAATGGATTCTACCCTCAATTACTCCAGGTTACGTTTACGTCGCTTATCAAACCTCTCCTTCCATTGTTTCAGCTCGTTGACGTCTGTTTTTTCGGTCGGTGCGAGCTGTTCTCATTACCGGCAACTGTAGTTTTGTCGTAGTCGTTTAGAAATTCTAGTGTAAAACGCTTATTGCTCGTAACGCTTCCAATGGGTTAATTTCGCGTTCGGCTTTCATAAAAGCACTTCATTGGTGATTGTTGTTTGTATTATTGGAAAGTCAATGTGATGTAATGTCTAAGAAATTCAATGAAAATATGAATAAAATATGATGTATCTGGTTGAATTCAGCTAACAGACAAGACGGGATTAGATGGTGTGGCGGTAAGTACTTTCAAAATTAAGATTTTGCCACTATCTATTGGTCAAAGAAATTAATGAAAACAAGCTGCCAGCGGGTACATATATTGATATCTGCGACTATATGTACATGTATCCACTTCAAACAAGCAAAATATCTGAATTGAACCACCGCTTCACCACCAAAAGAAATTTTGCGGATTCAAGGTACGTGTACTGGTACAAGATACAACTATCTATCTATTGACGTTATTATCGTTTCCATAGTGTCAATGCGCGATACACTCTGTAGGCATAAACCGCAAATGGCAACAATCACGTCACATATGCAATGGTTAGCTGGTTATATGGGGAATCAACAATAGAAACGTTCGTTGTCACTATATGCTTCTTCTCCTTGCATGATGGAATGTGTGATGTATGGTCTTCGGTCTATTCCACTCCTGCGAACCGATTATCGGAAGAAACTCAACGCATTCAGCGGCATTAACGCGTAATTACCCGTGGATGTTATCACCGCGTAATTACTCTACAATGAATCTGATGAATGGAATTCCAAACATGGATCTTTGCTGGATGTATCTTTGCTTTGCACTCTCGTCCAAGACGAGTTTTCCCTTAGTCAAACCATTCATGCCCGGATGTATGTATGCAGCATAAACATAATGCGGAAAATTTATCATGTCAACCACGGTTTGAAATAATGAAATGACGAATGGATGGACAGGTTGCCATGACTTGTTTTTTTCGGACGACTTTCAATCTTTATGAAATTACGTAAAAAAGACAATTCGATACGATTCATTCGAAGAAAGGGATTTGAAGTGAGTCAAACGACTTGGTGCCCAAAATTTTCGTCTTCTCACGTTTTTCCTGTGTAGATAATAGATCGTAGATAATGAGGTTGATCAGGTGGGAAAGTAGCTTCGAATGGCATTAAAGTTTTTGGCCTGAGAGGTTCAAAGGAAACGGCAAAGCACTAATTGATTGAAATGCGATAAGTGTTTGGGCATGTTGGTCGTCTCTTTACCGAATCCCATTTCAAATTGGAGTTTTGATTCGAGATGCATTTTTATTTGCAATTGTTATGCCATCAGCTACTCAATGTTTCTAAAATATTCAAATTAGTATCAGTTTTAGGGTTAATTTTAATCAGGCACAATAGTCAGGTGATCCGAGATTCATACTTGTTATTGTCAGCGCATATTGATTCGTCTTAAAAACTTTGTATATCATTAGAACCAAAAATATGCAAAGATAAAAGTAGAAATAAATCTGAACTAAATTCCCGGTCTGGTTCAGAACAAGGAAGTTTTTAATATAAGAGAGAATTTAACAATGGTTAAAAGTTAAAAGGAAAAAAAACAATTCTCTCTATACCAAGAAAAGAATGTGAGAAAATTTAGATAGCACCCATATGAAACAAGCTGCGAAGTGCGACCCTTGAGGTCCACACGGTCAACTTCCTAGTAATATCTAGATAAATATTAAAAATATTAAACACAATAATAATTTTGAAAATAATACTACTTTAAATAATAATAATAATGAGAGGTATTCATAGCAGTAACAGGAATGAGTTAATATTAATCATATCATCTATGGGAGCATCCATTGATTACGTAAGGCTTTTGGTGAATTGGTGATGATGATTGATTACCACAAATGCAAATTTGATTGAAATTTTGATGGTTTTCAAAATTTAAGCCGCTTTTTTTAATTAAAAGACTGCAAAAACTATTAAAAATCTGCTCAAATTATCCAAATATTTAAAAACTTTGATTGACTTCACAACAAAGTCTTTAGAATAAAAGATATAAGGTAATATCATTGGGCAGAACCCTTTTCATATGGTAACTTTGAATGATTTTTTATTTTTAATTGAATTTTTTTCTCAGAATCACGGAAAAAAGTTGTGCTGGTTCTCTTCAAAAACTGATAGGAATGTATAAATTTTATAAACATTTATTACTGTGTTGTGCAAATCAGATTAAAACAATATTTTTTATGAAAAAACACTAAGTTTTCGCATTTTCTTCTATTAAATTAAAAAAACCGCTGAAACGGATTTTTATAATAATAAAATAATTAAAAAGATTTTAAAAAACGTCGATTGACACCCATATGATGCAAATATTATATCTGGTTCGTGAGATACGGTGAATGAAAGAAATGATCTTGAAGATCATGATGACTGTTAATGATTTTTTTATTTTTTATGTAATGCTTTCTCTTATCATGAGAAAAAGTTTTGATGATGTTTTTTCAAGCATTGCTTGAAATATATGAATTTTATAAAAATTGATAACTGTATTCCATAAATTAGGTTAAAAATTTATTGTTTATGAAAAAAAACCTAATTTTTTCACCTTTTTTTCTTGAATTAAAAAACGGCTCCAACGATTTTTTTCAAAATTAAACAAACTCACGAAAATTTGAATACACGTCGATTGACATCTTGACAATGTAAATCGTATGTTTGGTTAGCGAGATATAACGCATGACAGAAATGACCTTGAAGATCATGATGCCTGTTAATGATTTTTTATTTTTTATTTAATTTTTTACGTTATCATGAGAAAAAGTTTAGACGTTGTTTTCACAAACATTGTTTGAAGTATATAAATTTTTAAAACATTGATTACTGTGTTTTGCAAATCAGGTTAAAAATTTATTGTTTATGAAATAAAAACTAATATTTTGCACTTTTTTTAATAAATTAAAAAACGGCTGCAACAACTTTTTTAAAAATTGGTCTAGGATTTTGCATTAGTGGTAAATAAAATGAAAGATCTCTAACATATGTGTGCCCATTTACGCTGCCTCAAAAACATGTGTTTACGGTTGAAGCATTTTGAAAACTCTTGTCCCATTTACGTTTGCATTGAGATGGTTTTGTATGTCTGATACACATGTTCAAAAGTTGCAGTTGCAAAATATGGATGCCAATTTATGGTAAGTCCAAGACAGATGGACCACCAGGATAGACTGACCAGCTATGTAATTATCAAATTAGTCGCTCAAATGCTGGTTGTTGCAGCGTGTGCCCTTAGTTGTGTTTTGTTTGTGTTTTTTTTAAATATGACAAAATATTGTTCATAATTAGTGTGAAAAAGCAATTTCTCTGTTTTGGTATACATAAAACGTTTTTATTCATGTTTTATGGTAAACTAATTCAATTGAACGATTGGGAAAGATGGAATAGGGGAGTTTGGGGTTGATGGACCAGGTAATATATTGAAGATGGACGGATCACGCGTTATACTATTTAAAATAACTCATAATGATGTCCAAATTTAAGCCGCCTACTAGTTTTTTTCTTTGAAATCATTAAGTTGGTTATTTTTTTTACAGAAAGTGCAAACTAAATATGTACATATGTAAGAACAACATTCTCTGGGCGTGGAAAATGGCCCGAAGCAAATTTAAAGAAGGCAGTTCAAGCAGTTAAACAAAAAGGGGTTTCATGGAGGATTTCTCTAAGGCTTGGTCTATCTATGCCGCACATATTCGTTATAGATGTATCACGTAACTATTTTTTATCCCTTTTATTCCCTTCTTGAAATTCATCAAAAAATAAATGTTGAAGAAATGTATGAAAGTACATGCATTTTGAGATGACAAAATTAAGTTTTAATAGCTCAAATATGCTACTACGTTAGATGGAATTTATTTTAGAAAAACTTGGTCCATCTACTCCGGACTTGAACTATTTATAGACGCTCTTATAAATCAAGCTGAACACAGAAATGGCATAATTCTCGTTAAAAACCAAAGGAAAAACGATGAAATTACACTAAAGCAGTCGTTTGCAGTTAAACTTGTTTGAATTCGATTTTTTTTCTAGTGGACACACTCTTCTTAGGAGGATTGCGTTTCCTCGACATATTCTGTCAAACAGAGTGGTGTAAGTGAAACCATCATTTATCATTTGTTGCATATCCTAACATCGTATGCTAGCTTGTTTTGAAGCGTGATTTTGTCCAAACTGCGATTCGGAGTTGATTTGGCAATGTTTAGGAAAACATGTTTTTGAACCTGATAGTGGTCAAAATCACGAACGACGCTAAAACGGTATAGTTTCGTGTAAAGTTTAAGTAAACTAAAGATAATAAGAACTGTTTAGGAAGAATTGATCACTAATAAAGTAAACAACTCGATCTGATCATTCAGTGAAATTTAGCATACACATTCAAGCGGACACTTGAAAGTATGAGACAATTAAATCAGTCACAACCGTTAGAGGGGGTTCACCAGAAATGGATCGGGGCGAGGTCATCTGTCTCGCATGAAGAGTTTAGTCACCCATTCAGAATATGAACGAAAACGTTATTTCTCAATGATGGTGACTGATGACGCTCGCGATTCAAAAAGGACATAAGTGAGTGTGGAAAATACTCGAGGCATGACCAAAGAAATTAATTCTTTTTTCCTCTCATTGGTTCTTGAGTCGAATCAGAGGGCGCCTCGAATAAAGTAAGTATTGGTGGTCCTAGAGCGCATTAAATGGAATAGCGCAAGTCTTGGACCATGGTAGGATGGGCCCAAACAGCAATGTCTATGTCTGACTGATATCCGTCGTCCTGTGAAGAGTATACAGTTGTATGTCAGTTTTATTGTAGTTTTTTGATCACTTCTTTTGGTAAGTAATCAATTTTTTAAAAGTAGTTTCATCTTGTTTATTAATCGTATGCGCACGAAATTTCATCATCATTGTGGCAAAGAGCAGGGAAGTACTTGTCATCATGTTAAAAAGCGAGCAATTTCCTCCGCATATTAAGAAATGGCATGTATCTCAAGAATACTTGTTATTTTACCACACATAAAGTCTACCTGGAGAATAATCGTCCAATAAATTATTTATTCTAAAATGGTTGCTTGCTCAAAGAAAAACGAGATGTGGTCCTTTCTTAGTGTTCTTAGTGTTTTAAATTAGCTGTGAAAGATAATGCTTGAAGAATTCCAACACGTTGCAGGTTGATTCACGTGAATTCAGGCATTCTTGTATGCTCATTTTATATTGTCGTTGGATTCTTTAATTAGCATTCTCCTAGGCATGGGCAAACACAAATTTGCTCCACAAAACGGTCATTATGTTTTCCCGCTATAATTTATAGTGCTCTAATAGACACAACACGTGGAGAAAAGTTTGCATGAGAGATAGGATTCTGGAGTATCGTGAAAACTAAATGCAAGTTTCCCAAATCTAGCGACTTTTGTAAATAAAGTTATTTTCACTAAGCATTATTTAACTTTAATCTTTTCATGTATTTCTGAACATGTTCGAGATTCTTTTACCAAATGAATATGCGAGAAAGTCCATAGCCAGTCAGTATAAATTTGAATTAATCAATCTCAAATGACGACAGTAACGAATAAATACGATAGCATCATCAAACATTTAAAAAATATTGGGTTGGAGAAAAAGAAATGTCGTATTTGTGATTGAAGTTTGACGCTTTATTTAACATACTTAGAATTATCCGATTTAAGTCAAATATGCGCCGTTTTGTTTGCAAACTTGTTACCATTTAAAAGGCAACTTCATTATTCCTCTTTTATACAACCCCCCTCCTTATTTGCAAAAACCTCAGACAGCCAGTTTTCGCAAGCCTCTTTTGAGGCCAACTTAGTATCACCAAGAGCGTTTTGCATGGACCGAAAGAGATAGTAATCACTTGGTGCCAAGTCCGGACTATACGGTGGGTGCAATAGGACATCCCATTCGACCATTGGGTCATCAAAGATGTGTGAGGCCGAGTGTTGTCCTGGTGGAACAGAACACCATTCCTATTGACCAATTGTGGCCACTTCTGGTCAATCGACTGTTTCAAACGGTCGAGTTGCTCACAGTAGAGGACCGAATTGAAGGTCTGGCCATAGTTGAGCAGCTCATAGTGGATGATTCACTTCCAATCCCACCAAACACACAGCAAAACCTTCCTGGCCGTCAATCCGGGCTTTCGATGGTTTAGGCCAGATCACCGCACTTCGACCACGATCTTGTTCGCTTGACGTTATCGTACGTGATCCTTTTTTCATCACCAGTCACCATCCGCTTCAAAAATGGGTCGAGTTCGTTCCGTTTCAGCAGTGCATCGCAGGCGTTGATTCGGTCCAAGAGATTTTTTTCCGTCAACTCGTGTGGCACTCAAACATCTTTTTTTTTTGGAATCTAATCTTCTGCAAATGGTTCCAAACGGTTTTATGGTCTATACCCAGTTCCTGGCCAATCGAGCGAATGCTCACATGCTGGTCTACTTGGATGATTTCGACGATTTTATCGGTTTCTACGAAGATTGACCTGCCAGTACGGGGTGTATCTTCAACATCCACTACACCAGAACGAAATCGATCGAACCAACGCTGTGCTGTGCGAATCTTTACAGTATTGGGCCCATAAACTACACAAATTTTTTCGGCCGCCTTCGTTGCATTTTTACCTCTCAGGTAGTAAAAACGTAACTATGACGAATTTCTTGCTTGGTGGACTCCATCTTTGGCGCGCTATAACTTGAGACTGAAACGTACGATCACCACACTGTCAAAAAAACACTTGTGGCACAGATTGTCGTCTTCAAATCGCCGTATAGTATGAACCGATGCGATAAGTAGAACACAAGATATGTTTAAGTGTCGCCATCTATTGAAAAAATACGACATTTCTTTTCCCCCAACCCAATACTTGTTCTGTGGGAAACAATATTGTCGTCTCTCTGTGAACGCCAGTCCAAAAATGTTTCCAAAGACTTTACTACCAGGAAATGGAAGCTAAAAAACCAATTTATCGCGTGAAGATATCAATATTTAGAACGGACGTTGCCAAAGGAATTCAGATTCAAATTTTCGGCTCGTCTTTCCTGTAAAGCCTCACACAAATATCTGAAATTCATGTTAGTAGCATAGATGGATTCTTAAGGAAATTAAAACAGTTATTAGCATCCAAGGCTTAAAATTTTATTGTCGTATTTGATCCTTATGTCTGAAATCATAATGAACCTAGGTTCAAAATGACCCATCTCTGCATGAGAAAACTGTGCCTACATCCTAGCAACCTACAAACAGTGCCGGACTAAGAGTTTTTGAGACCTGGGTCTCACTAGTCCTTTCGGATGCTAGAGAAGTTGTGATTTCAGCGGAAATGCGAAAAGTTTTTTCTTGGTTGTTTCCTGTTTATCATCTACATTTTTCAGTCACCACACACCAAGAACATCGAACTAAAACAAACTAAAATCTATCTTCATCAAAACTAAACGCGATTGTTACATGACAATCCTTGAGTTTCGAAAAACCGACATGATAAAAAACCGAAAAAATTGGAGCAAACTAATTAAAATTTTTGATTGGCTACACATTCCCCTTAAATCATATGTTTTTTCGGTTGATCTCGGCATTAAGAGGTCTTTTAGGTTACAATTTTTCAAAACATCATTTTTTTTAAATTTGTACAAATATATGGCTATAGCCGGTAGCGGAATCATTATGATCGGTTTCAAATTTTCCGATTTTCACTCAATTTTCCACCCTCAAAATTAGGTTTTTTAAAAACCATTTCAGCTATTTTGTTATTTTTTAACGAAGAAAATCATTCCGGTACCTGACATAAGCACTTAAACAAGGATTGACTTGGTGTTTTTTTTCCAGATGATCCGGTCACCGGAAATCACGTACACAGTTATTTTTTGATGTTTTTAAAAAAAATGATATGGGTAAAAAAAACAATAAAAAATCTAAAAAAAATATTGATATGTACAAAACTACAAAACGATATCTCTAGTCTTTCTTTTGAAAAAAATGTAATTTTTTTTTTGAAAATCGTAATCTAAAAGACACCTTCAATGTAACGGCTTGGAAAATCTTTGCATTGACTGCCACATGTGATACCGCATAATAAGTGCGGTTAGGCTACCGATTCAATGTTTACATTCTGACTTCTTGTGATCGACTTTCCTTGACGGCCCATGGTTCACGACAGTGGTCTGCGATACCGGCAACTGTGATTTTCATTTCAGAATTTTTAGGCGGTTTTTTATTTCATATTTATGATTATTAAAAAACCGTTGGTTGTTGTTTCGATAAAGCTAAAAATTAATAAAGCTCACGTGCCAACTAAACTATTTTCTAAATTTCGAGAGTGTGCATCTTCTAGACTTTTGCTCTCATTTGTATTTCTTTTGGATTTATGAGTAATGAGATTTGTGAGTACTCCAAATACACCAATAAAGGACACAATATTTTCACTGATCATACTTATTTGTTGGTTAAGACATAAATAGTTTGGGAACGAAAATTATGAGAGTAGTATGTTTATTTTTGATTATTACATTCCGTTATATATATTTAAAATATCAATTCAGATCTTGCTTCGTGAAGTCCTTTCTCATGAAGATGCGCAGATTTATATATCTTTTAAGTCTCTCCTGAATTCGATGCTGCCTACCTTCCTACTATAAAAGCTTTTATTCATTGGTACCTGATAAAATGTCGTAAAAAGAGCCGAACTTTTTTTTGGTAATTGCGATTGCTATTATATTATTATAAGTGTGCAAAGTTTCATAAAAATTGGCGAAAAAGAAGCAGCTCAGAAATCTATTGCAGGATTTGAAGAAAACATATGAAGTGAAGTTAAATAAAATCGTTTTAAAAAGACAGCTTTGTGTGTTAAAAGATTGGTTGTCAATCAACTAGCTCATCCAGGTTTGTAAGTTCAGAAATGTTTGCCCAAAGCAGTGTGACAGAGTTTCCACTCTCCTTAAAATGAAATTAGAGCCACATTTATCACTAATAAATCAAACTAAATCCCAAAAATTTGCAACTATCTATCAAATCTAAAATTTAAATTAGATCAAATAAACGCATATTTTAACGCTCTTTTATGAATTATATGTCCAGCTCAAATGCTTCGTTTCTCGTAAAAAATTACTTGATTTTTTTTAGTTTGACTACTATAAACATTTTTGTGGGCACATGATTGCGCTGAGGGTCGTCTTCATTTGTACAAATAAATAATTTATTAGTGTCGATTTAAAGTTGTATTGAATTCCACTCATGGCCAAATAAGACATTACCATTTCACTAAAGCACGCTCGTCAATCCGCAATAATTCATGATTCCTATGCATTGCTGCATAATCGAAAGACGAAAATACGCATATTAATAATAGATATTCGTAGTTATCTGATAAAAATTGTTAATTTACCTTCATTACGTGTGCTAAATGCTTAACTAGATTTTGATTTTGTGCGGGTATGTAGTGTTCAGTGGAAAAGTGACCATGAATGAAAAGAAACTCACGTACCATTGTAATGTGGTGTGGGTTCATATTTACTCATGATATGGAGAATTTACGAAATTATTATTCGTCAGCATGACAAGTCTACCTCTGTCTTCTTTTATACAAAAGAATTACCAGCAAATTAAGTGATCTTCATTATAACCATAGTCGATTCACCAGAATAATTGAATTTGAAATGAAAGTGTTATGAAACGCAGCGGTCAAATTCATGTAACGAAATAAATTTGATTTTCCGCATGTGCTGTTCCAAACGAAAACCCACAATTTTTATGAATATTTGCTATGGTGGTGATTTTCTAAACAACGTTTACATAACGTATCTAAGAAATAACTTTTCAAAGAATAATTTTTATTGTTTAGTGACATTGTTCGGGATGCAAAGACATTGTTCTGAAGGGATTGTGGTAACAGATAGCCTTACAATTGTTCGTTAGAGAGTGCACAATTGTATTGAATATTGTAGAACGTTGAAATATTTCAGAAAAGCAGATATTTTAGTTTTACATCTACTGAAAATTTTGCTGGCTCAAGAGAAATAATTTTTCAACGTTTGCTAGCCTTTTCAGTTGTTATCACAAGGTATCCTGATTTCCCTGGTATTTTGGTAAGCACAGGGAAAAAAGTCTTGTGGAAGTAGTATTACATGGCAGGATAGTCAGCAAGAAGCCCCTGGTAACGGCAACTAATCAAAAGAAATAAATTGGTTTCGCATGGGAACATTTAGCCTGAAAAAATGAGTGGGAATTCATCCTTTGGAGCGGGGAAACAAAAATAAATTGGCCTTAGTGGTAGGAGATATGTGAGACGACCAAGAAATATTGGGTTGGAAAAAGAGAAATGTCGTGTTTTGTCAATAGATGGCGACACTTAAACACACCATGTGTTGTACTTATCGCATCGAGTCATACTATACGGCGATTTGAAGACGACAATCTGTGCTACAAGTGTCTCTTTAATAGTGTTGTGATCGTACGTTTCAGTCATAAGTTATAGCGCGTCAAAGAAAGAGTCCACCAAGCAAGAAATTCGTCATATTTTACGTTTTTACCTGACAGGTAAAAATGCAACGAAGGCGGCCGAAAAAATTTGTGAAGTTTATCGGTCCGATACTGTAAAGGGTCGCACAGCACAGCGTTGGTTCGATCGATTTCGTTCTGGTGTAGTGGATGTCACAGATACACCCCGTGCTGGTAGGTCAATCATCGTAGAAACCGATAAAATCGTCGAAATCATCCAAGTAGACCAGCATGTGAGCATTCGCTCGATTGGCCAGGAACTGGGTATAGACCATAAAATCGTTTGGAACCATTTGCAGAAGATTAGATTCCAAAAAAAAAAGATGTTTGAGTGCCACACGAGTTGACGGAAAAAAATCTCTTGGACCGAATCAACGCCTGCGATGCACTGCTGAAACGGAACGAACTCGACCCATTTTTGAAGCGGATGGTGACTGGTGATGAAAAAAGGATCACGTACGATAACGTCAAGCGAACAAGATCGTGGTCGAAGTGCGGTGATCCGGCCCAAACCATCGAAAGCCCGGATTGACGGCCAGGAAGGTTTTGCTGTGTGTTTGGTGGGATTGGAAGGGAATCATCCACTATGAGCTGCTCAACTATGGCCAGACCCTCAATTCGGTCCTCTACAGTGAGCAACTCGACCGTTTGAAACAGGCGATTGACCAGAAGCGGCCACAATTGGTCAATAGGAATGGTGTTCTGTTCCACCAGGACAACGCTCGGCCTCACACTTTTTTGATGACCCGCCAGAAGCTACGGGAGCTCGAATGGGATGGCCTATCGCACCCACCGTATATTCCGGACCTGGCACCAAGTGATTACCATGTCTTCCGGTCCATGCAAAACACTCTTGGTGATACTAAGTTGGCCTCAAAAGAGGCTTGCAAAAACTGGCTGTCTGAGGTTTTTGCAAATAAGGAGGGGGGTTGTATAAAAGAGGAATAATGAAGTTGCCTTCTTAATGGCAGCAAGTTTGCAAACAAAACGGCGCATATTTGACATAATCGGATAATTCTAACTAGGAGAGGCTCCGACTTTGTAGTCACAGATTTGGATGAAATTTGGCAGATAAGTAGAAGACGTCAAGGATATTCGATCCTTAAAATATTAGACCGCAACACTCCCCCCTTTCTGAGAAAAATGCCGTTGAAGTTTTTAGCGTCGGTTATCGATTAGTGAGTTTTTACATCTGACAGGAGCTGTGCAGTGTAGGTAGTTTTTCTTTTTGAATTATTGTCGTCGTCGTGTGTTCGATTACCGGGGTGTGTATTGTTTTTGCGAATAATTGTGAATGTAATTTTTTATGGTGAATCAGCCATGTTCACCTACAAATACATTTATTTTTACAAATCAGCAAACTGTTCGTTCAATATCATATCTAAATATGTAAATTAGACTGAAAACTCATTTTCTCATTTCTCTTATTGCTACCCAATTACCCAATTTGGCACTGAGCACGGAGATAACAAAGACTGGATTCTGTCGTTATAAGACAATGCCGAATCATTTATAAGAGGTTGTGAAGCAGAATGGTCTGATAACGGTAATTTATCGTTTTTATTTGGTGAAATGAAAAAAAAATCATATGTTTTTAATTACGTGTCCACTCAAAATTTTGGAATTTTTTAGACTATTGTTCTACCGCCATTTCAGGGATGGCATCAACCAATGCTATATCTCCATCAACTGTCATTGAATCAGGTGAAAAAACAAAGCTAAGAATGATTCATTGACAAATTGGACAATTGGGACAAGTAAGTAAAGCGAAGATACGAAAAAAATCATATGAATAGGCGAGGAAACCGACTCTCCTAGAGAAAAATTACAAAAAGTGACAGACATTATATTACAAAAGAAAGGTAAAGCTCACAATAATTTCGTAAACGGTTCTTTATAGCTAGAAACATAATCTATTTTTTTTTTGAGTTGCCTTAATCGAAGGTCTTTGAAAAAAAGGCTACCTTGCTATTTGAAGGAATTTTTCTTTGGAATAGATTCCGTGAAAAGATGACCTTATTAAATATAATGATTTTTATTATCGCCAAATAAGCGTGTTTTTATATATAACTATACAGTCAATGAGATGATTCAATGGTGGATTCAACAGTTTTGAGAACATCTAAAATTGCACACTTTTTTTTAAATATTTACGTGCTATCACTATTGAAACTTGAATGGATATGATTACACGAGGGTGTGTCAATAAGTCATTAGAAAGAGTTGAAAAAAAACAATTTTTTTTGTTAATTTTTTTTATTTCTTAATATAATCTCTTTTTAGATCAATACACTTTTCTAGGCGCCTCTCCAATTTTTGTAAGGTATCAGAAATATATGATTTTGAAAGTCCTTCAATATGGCCATTTTTTGTTTAATTGAGGCCGTTTTTCCTTTAATTTTTTACTCAACCGGCTCAATAACGACACATAATAATTTTCGGTGATTGTTTTTCCTTTTTGCAAATAGTCCATAAAAATAATTCCACGTGGATTCCGAAAAATCGACCGGCAAGGTTATGGGCACCGGGCCATAACCACCTAAATTTTTAAGTCATCAGCATATAGAAAACAATGAGATGCTATGACTGAGGGAAGGTTATTTATGTAGAGTAAGAAAAGAAGAGGGCCTAGAATAGAACCCACGAGGAACGCCGGAGGTAGGGTGGAAGAGAGAGGAATATGCTCCACATAGACTAACACGGCATGGAGAGTAATGGCCCAAACAGGACAAAGTTAGCTAGCGTCGTAAGTAGAACATTTTGGTTGACAGTGTCAAATGTCTTACTGAAGTCAGTGTACACTATGTACACCAACTTGAGTACGACTGTCGAGAGCTCTTGCGACAGTTTGGGTAAATTCAAGGAGATTCGTATTGGTTGACCGGTTTCAAACGAATCCGTGTTAGACTGGTGACAGCCTATAAATAAGAGCTTCGTATATTTTATTGTAGACAATGCGTTCAAGGAGTTTGGGAAAACAAGAAAGTGACGAAATGGGACGATAATTGGAAGCATTGGAAGAGGATCCAGACTTGAGTACAAGAAAACTGTTAGCCAACTTCCACATATTGGGAAAGATACCGGAGGATAAACTGGCATTAAAAATATAAGAAATTGGAACGCATAATGAGGAGGATAAGGATTTAATGAATATATTAGGAAGCTCGTCTGGTCCGGAGCCTACGCTGGAATCTAAAGATATAATTAATATTTGGATTTCAGTTGAGTCAAGGGAGATAAAATCAAGAATGGATGGAAAACAAAAAATAGCATTAAAAGAAAGTTGGGAGAGTGGAAGCAGGATATATTGACGAAAAAAATTCAGGAAATATCTTGCAGATTTTGTTCAGGAGTCGAACCTTGTAAGCCCATAGCCTATTTTAGAAGCAGTTTTCAAATATGCTGTTGGCAAACCCTTTTATGTATCAGAATTATGTTTGTAGGATGTTTTGTCAAAAGATATGACCTTCCTTACTATATTAGCGAAATAAGCTCTTGAAACATCAAAGAGAAAGGCAGTTTTTTTATTGATAAACTGTCCTTTCTAGATCACTTCACTTTCGACTGCAGTTCAGGTCCCTTATTATTGGTGCTGTGGGTCTTTTACCTTTTTTTTTAGCTATTTCATATACCATTGGTACCTAAAGAAAAATGTTTTTTTTAATAAAATAGCAAAATGAAATAATTTAATTATTATGTTGCTATCGTTCAATTATAATTCAGGCATCATTCGTTCGAAAACTGTCACGTTAATCATAGTATTTCAACACTAGGCTGAACATTTCTTCTAAATTTTTGTGCAGAATACTTTTGGAACCAGATATATATTCATCCGCTTTTTGTTCTGTTTAAAATCTATTCGATTATGCATTATTTTTCCATGAATGTCTAAGGGATCAAAGCCGACAATAACTTAAAAAAATATCTTTCCAATCTCATCCAGAATTTTATTCTCTCACTTATGATTGATTACACTTTGCTGTAACTTTTTTGTGATTTTTACACATCCTGAAACAAAAAAGAAGAAGCTGGGATAAAACGAAAAAAACTCTGTACAACACTGAATCCCTTACTTATTTTGAAATGCTGAATACTCGTCAGGGGTTAAATTTTCAAACTTGCTGGCATCAATGACGCCACATATGGCCTGTCTAACACATGCCGCATTCGGATCCTGGTCATTCACTAGCAATCCATCCAAAGCTAACATAATTCGCTCGTTGAAAGCATGTTCCGGCTCGAGGGATCGCTGTCGCGTTACATACGAATATATATTTCCGACTGGTCTGCTATTGCTAATGTGAATCGAATAAATTGCAAATTTTATATAATGCACCCATTAAATTTGCTCGGGAAGGTTAATTAGAGAGGAAATAGCTGTGAAAAACGATCATTAGATGCAATGAAACTAAGTAACAGATTTTGCTTGGTCGTGGTTACATCTGCTGCCGGTCTTTCACAAGTTCACGGTGTCGACGATCTTCACTTTCACTTGTTTCTTAGCGGAATACAAAACATTTTAGCATGGCCGTGCAGAAGATACAGAAATAAAAAAAATGTACGTTACGATTTTCAATTGTATTACTCGAGTGTTACTAATAGCAAACAATAAGGGAAGCACGTGGAAGATAGTGCAGCTCTAGATAGTAAAGATACTCCATGTGGTTGAGATGAGCATAGAGGATATGTATGTTGGTGTTAAACGTGCAGATCCAAATAAAAGAAATAGTTGATGAATTTTCTATGGTTTTAAGGACAATTTTCACGGCTTTTGCGTATCTTTTGTGCTGTAGAACAGTTTGTTTTCGACTACTTACGGACTAGTTGCATTTGGGTTGATCAACACCACGTTGGGGGTAAGTGCGGACACCAACAATCCAATGGGAATAATTGCAGTTAGTACTTTAATGATTTTATGCCATGGTCTGAAAAATAGCGATAAAGTGTAGATAAGTTATCAGATACATAAAACTCAAGTATATGTATTAGTTAAGCACTTTTACGCATAAAATGAATAAACAATAATCATTAAAAATTTGCAAGAATTCAACAAATGCGATCCATGCTGTTTGTTGGATGGAATGAAATTCACTGTAGTTGTTGCAAAAATCATACTTTGTACACACCATAAACTTACAAGTTATGATGAAATGGCTTTGCCATTTCAGTGCCATGAAACATTCCACTTTCTGATGGAGGTTTTGATAGAAAGTGGTATTCCGGCGAAGAAGTCGTTATGATCTCGTACTTTTCATATGTTTTATGATCGGAAAGATCACCGCCGTGACCTGCAGTCGGAAGCTGGTACTCGGTGTTTGAGCTGAAATAACTCTTAGGATGTTCTGTGAATTCGAAAGGATACGGATGAGTTGGAATTGATGGTTTCAAAGATTGCGTGAGCATTGATAGAGCGCTACTAAAAAATCCTTTTGGAGGCTCGTATTCAGTTGGTGACGGAATGTATTTGTAAGGATTTGTTTGGAAGTCAGGCTGCTCGGTAGTCCATACTGTTGGGTGTCTGGTTAGCTCAGTATTTTGATTTTCAGGCCATGAAATAACATTATTATTTGGCAGTGGTTTCAAAACATATTCCTCTATTGAGTTGAACTTGGGTTGCTGTTGTTCTTTTTTGAAGGAATCTTTGGGAAAAAATTGTCTTTGGAATTGTTCATAGTCGATTCCACCCGTCTCGCTAAAGTTGGGTCTGTTTTCGTGGTATTTTTGCAACCCATTGTTCTGCTCGTGAGATTGTAACTTATATTGTGGTTCTCTGAAGTGCTGATCCCGCAAAGAATTCAATTGAAGATGTTCTTGATGTTGGGGTCTTGGAGTGGCATGATGATGTACTAACTCTTGTTGCTTTGATCTGGTAGTAGAAAAATGCGATTGGGAATGTATTGGCTCTTCAATTTGTGAGCGTGGTGGAGTAGGATGATATTGCTTGTATCCTGCAGGATTGGAAGGCTTCTGCAATTGTTCGGATGGTCGGAATGGTGTCTCTATCATTGGCTGGAAACTTTCAACATTTAAAATTTTCCCTTCTTGAGCCATCCTTGTGGCAATTTCTTCGGGTGACGAAACAAATGGTTTTGTGTTGATTTGGTACGATTGCCGTTGTCGTAGTGAGCTGAAATGATTCTTTGATATTATGTTATTATTCTGTTATTTTTTAAAATTATTAAACATAATTGCGCAAATAAAATCCTATCTTCAATCAATTTCTCATCAAACAACTGAAAAGAGGAGCACCAAACAGTTGAAAACGAAAGACTTAAGCGAGAAAACCGAATTAGTTTGAAGAACGCATTTATCATTGCAAATTGGATTTTTTTGTTATAAGTTTCGAAATTAAAGTTCGATAAAACATTACCTGTTTTCCTTTACCTTGGCTGCTTGATTATTTGTTCGATTGCTTACATTACTTCTCAACATGATATCTTCTGTTGAATTTTGGTGTCCTCTATTATGCATTTTATCCATAGATTGATTTTCCGTTGTGGTGGTATTTTTCAAGGGCTCTGGTTCGTCGTTATTCGTTCTGAGGACGAAATTTGTATTGATAATTAAAATAATTTTTTAGGTTTTTAAATTCATATGTAATGATGGAAACTAATGTTGTGAAAAAATTCCAATCATAATAAAAATGATGGTACATTCAGGGATCGTTAATATATTTTAACAATTCACTTGATCAGCAGATATTTTCCATTTTGCTTTACATTTTTGTTATGAACCGAATGAAATCCTTGCTTTATTAAGCATAGAAATTCTATCAGCAAACCAAGTGAACAATTTGATGAAAGTTCACCAAATGAATGCATATCAGAGCCACCAAAGTTCAGGATTCGTTCACTAAATGGTTACTTGGAGGTTGATAGTATTCACTATTTCATCACGATATGATTTTACAATGATCACCCACATTTTGTGAATTGAATACGGATTCATTTTTAAATATTTAAATGAGTCCATTTTAAGTTCCTGTTTTGATTAAAAAGTGAAAGTTCACCATGGCTTGAAAAGTAACACAAATATTTATCTCTATTGAAATTCTCGACAAGTTGCGATATGCAGGTCCACGGCTTAAGCGTTGTTAGCCGTGGATAGTTCTTAGGGGAGAGTGTAGTGTATTTCTAGTTCCAAACCTGGAACTAGCCCATAAACAACTGATTTCCCACACAAGCTTCTGTAAGCTCTCTATGATACCAAAGCACATCCTCAAACCTACATTGACATGGTAATCTAAATTTCCCTTTTTATCACCGTGTGAAACTCTTAGAAGAACATTGAACCTAGAGTAAACAAAAATATAACTTACGCAACATTAATTGGGTCAATACAAATTAAGCTACATATATTGGACGCGACGAACTCCGTGGGAACTAATTCGAATCACGTTCGATTGGTTATGGTAAGTAGATTTAAGACTAGAGTAGGAATTTTTATAGAATAAGCAAATTTAGTGTACATAGAAATTAAGAAAGAAAATTGTAAATAAAAAGAAGGAACGAAGCTGGCACTGGGCTCATAATTGTTCTTTAGTTGAACGAGGTTGTTTGTGTTATACTGCAACTTTTGCCTTCACATCGGCAAAACGTTTAATAGGAATACTTGAGCAAAGTCTGCCTTATTCAGTAGACTACAAGTTGCCTTAGTAACTTAGTAATATCGGTTGCCTGTCCTTTGGGATTGTGCCAAACATGTGGCAATTAGTCAGTTACCGGTGGGTCCCTGATAAATCCTTGTTGTTGTTTTTTCTGAGAATAACTTCTTTCACAGAGAGAACAAGATTATTTCTCTCGAAGAATATTGTCGAAGACGTCAAGGAAAACACGCAAAACGTCCAGCACCCGAAACTCATCTATCACCTGGTCAACCACGCATTCCACATACAATAATCTTATTACAAGAGACTTACATCATAATTTCAAATGTATCAAAAGCTAGCGAGACATTACATTTAACCCCAACGAAAACCCAACGAAAAAATTACACGATTGTAAATCGGAAATAAATCTGTACTGAGAGTAAGGTGAATTGCCACTGAATTCGTTTCGGCTCTTCATTGTTCGTTGAGAAGATTCTGTTTTCTTTTCATCTTGGTGTCACATACATAAATAGCATGAAAAGAGAAATACCAGGAAGAGCCATCCGCTGTAGAGTATCTTTAAATATTTATATAATAAAAGTAGTAGATACGGGAGACTAATAACTTGTTGAATATTGATAGGAACCTGAATATGGAGCTGTATTTCCTTGTGTAAATCTTGAGTAACTTCCTGAAGGAAGAGGTAAAGAAGAACAGAGGAGCTTGTTGTGATGTCTACAGCCTGCTTCCACAAAAGTCGACAACAACAGGAACACCACCACGCCAAAGCATCGCGTTCAACGGAAGAAACGGTATGAAACATCTAGAAAATGAGCCTGCAACAGACATGTTCATTAAACTAGGCTCACTTATGTGTTAACTTATGGACTATGTAGATACTATGGACAATATTCACTACGCAAAGCTCGAGCACAGCTAGTTTTTGGCAAACATCTGCAGAAGGTTTATATGAAAAAAGAAGCTACACAAACCACCCTAACGTTACTCATCACAAGTAGTGAAGGGTAAAACACAGAAATAAATTTTTGTGCAAGTAGCACAAGTTGACTCCTAAAAACACCCAAATGATGCATTTGACGAAGAACAGAATTGCGAATCCACTACAAGAAGGAAAAAAACTAATAAGATTACTTTGAAGTACATTCCAAAATTCCAAAAGGAAGTTCAAAGTTTGAGTGCAGTTAAAAATCCGCAGATAGATATGATAATCACTGTAAATGACGAATTTACGTTTGCTGATACCTTGAGCAGCGTTGAAGGAGACTTCTTATTGATGGATCTAAAGAAAACGTGATACATATTAGGAGAAACCACGGTGGAGGATTGTTGTTAGAATTGAAAACAAATCCAGAGGAAACAAGAAATATGAGAGATAAGTTGAGGAATTCCTTGGTGAGCATGCAAATGTGGAGATGAGTCGACAGTGAATGGCAAACGAGTGTGAGGACCTAGATAAAGTCATCACCATCGCAGAGATTAGCATTGCCCTAATGAACCAACAATGTCAGGAAGAAATGGACGAATTGAACGTCTAAAACCTCAGAAAAATAAACACATACTTAACTTTTAGGGATATTATTGGATTGATTGTAATAATTACAGCATTTACTTTATTAACCTTAACAGATCCATGTTTTCGAGGAGTAACTTCAGTTCATATTCAACCTGAGTGATATTACTTATTCGCATATGCAATCCTACGATCAATTCCTGATACACTAACAGGAATCCACACCACGATGATCTTATTCTCAGTGGATACAACGCGTAAAGCATTATCTGGCGGGAAAGTAAGAAACAAATGGGTAGTCTGCAAACTTTGGGAACAGGATGTGATTAAAATTTTCTTCAGATGTCTTGGCTTCAGGATATTTAACTTCACAAACGTCGCAAAGGCTTCAATGTCAATTCAGTCATCCTAATGAAATCTGATTCACTACCAATTTTCAATATGTACTTCAAAAGAATATCCAAAAAACGACTCACTCTAACGACTCTTTTTCCCCAAAAAGTGACCTTGTTCCGCTGAATTCATTGGAGTGGCCCGTTTAGATTTTATCGGTGTTTGGAATGTGAAATTTAAGTTGAACTTGTTTTGTACCACCAGATTATGGCGTTTTCCGACCGTAAACAGCTGGTGGTCGAATTTGGTATTTTTCAGTTGAGAAATTGGGTCACTGACTGTTCTCGGTTGATAGTTTCTCCAAACGAGTTGCTTTGATGTAACAATGGCTCCGAACGTTAATTTAAGATATCTTACCGTCTAGGATTTGAGAAGTACCAATGACGGTAGCTATCTTGACGTCACTGTATCTAACCTGACTGAAGATCCCGGGGTCCTAAACATCACGGGAATATGAGCTATTTGCCGAAATTCCATTCAAGATAATGTCTTGTTTTTGTTGTCTACTTCCTAACAATAGAGATCCTCTACAAGGAGGTCCTGGTAGAAGTATATGGACACCAATCTGTTCTTTTTGCATCCGTAAACGATAACTTCGAACTATGGCTGATCAAGTGTTGCCTAAACTAGTATTCTGTCCAAAGATAACCAATAATAGTGATATAAAAGGGAACCTCGTTCGGGATCCATTCTGTTGTATGTAGGGATGGTTCACACGAAATTACAGGCACCCAATACAATCTCAAGCGAAAATGTCCACTTATTGGAGCTGAGACGAGTGCCTGCCCAAAATTGTATTCGCCATTATCTTTGATACAAACGGTTTACTATGACTTAGTTTTGCGGCATCCCTTCCGAGACAATTCTGTAGCTTCTGACCCAAGGTTTAATTCCTGGTTATGTATGTAATCCAAAATCCTTAACTTTAAAATTCAAATTCAATTCCATTCTAGTGACATGTGTGGAGTACGATACGCGTACCAAGTCTTGATTTTACGATAATTACCAATACTATATACTGATGGTGGTTGAAGGTCTTCAAACGAGGACAGTCTTGAGTCTCACCTTGAATAATTCTCGGTTTCATTGAGAATTGTCCAAGGTATCGTTTTTATAAACGCTGACGATAATTCACCGACCTCGCACAAACTTTAACAGGATGAACTACCATTTTCTTGAAACATATATCTTGATACTAATTTGTGGAAAGTCCTGTTTTTTGTGTTCTGGAACATAAGGTCTGAAGGATTCCTATTGTCGAAGTAAAGTAAACCTTCTAACCGTCAGAGGCTCCTAAATTTTGGACGACATGAGATATTATTCTGAAATTCACATGTATGGAAAATTTTGGCCTAAAGACAAAAATCGTGGTTGAACTTGAATAAAAAGTTTTTTTCGAAAAGAGCTTTTTGAGAATTAAGACGTAGTTTTTTTAAAGAATTAACATTCTATCAATATTTTTAAAGCACCAGTGTAAAAATTTTGTTAGCAGAGCACAAATTTGCATAATTTCTTTGAACTAAATACCCACTTTGCAGTGCCATCGAAATCTTGAATTTTAGACCAGTTTTATTTCTAACTAGAATCATAAATAGATGCAATTCTAATCTATAAATGAAAACTTCACCGTTTGATGAAAAAATTATACTAGGGTTGTCGGATAATTATGATCCAAAGTCGTGGTAGTTTTTAAGGAATCGATATGAATGACGAATTTTTATTTATTTATTGACTCACAATCAAACAAAATAACAGATTCATCAATATGGACTTGTTTTTAAGCTGGAAATGGCTTATAGTAGCGTAACTGTTATAGAGGGTAGCGCCTCAAAATTTTACTATGATAGTATCTATAATTTTCATATGTCTCAGAAGGTTGTAGAGGCCTAGCTTGTTGATGTATCCACCATAGTGTCTTATAATCTGAGAAGCTAAAGGTTATATATTACATATCCATATTTGCTAAGGAAGACGCTTGTTTTCCTTAACAAATACCGTCAGTACGAAATTCTTTCAGATTATCAATAGAACCTTAAAAGCAATCTAACGACTTTGAAAGAAGCTTGAATGTGTTGAATGGTGCAATCATACGAACCAGGTCTTTCCACAGAAAATTTTCGTTAATTCCATCTACAAGTAGTATTTTAATCCATAAAATAGTACCCTATTTTTTGGATTGTAGCTTTTGTATTTGTCTATGCATGATATGAAAACCATTTCCATTTCACGAAAAAACTTACACATATCCTTTAATTCAATATGTAAAAAAGACAGTTTTGTAGCTTTCATATACGAATTGGATAGCTAACATCGAGCTAGATATGAACAATTTTTGCAACACTATTCGTAGTGATCAAGTGTTGAATTTGAAAATCTTACAAGGAACATTTTATAATTCAACATAGAACTATAAGTATATGTATTCCTTTTTTATCCGAGAAACAATAACGAGCCTAATTATATATTAATTATTTAATCAGTACTCACTCTTCACTAGTTAGGTTGTTCATCATTGATGTATTGTTTACTCCAGGATACAAAACAGGACCCGTTGAATTACTATTTCCACTAATATCAACCAGTTCCTGGCCTTCCTCGTGATCCTCATATACCCGTACAGCATGCGTGAACATCACAAATAACATAACCAACATCAAACCACATGAATCCTTGGCCAACATTTTGAAAACCCTTACGAAATATCTAAGATGAACACGAATACCCTAAACAATAAGCAGACAAAAAATAAACCAGTTGAATTGTAACTCTTTCCTATTTATAACATTTCTTCGGTGAATTTCCACAAAAACACATTACGTGAGATACTTCTCCTTCCTCTTTGTCAACCTCAAATTGTGAACTCATCAACGATAATAATTTTGTAATAGACAATCATTTTTGTCGTCATTGTTTGTGTTCATATGCAAGAAATGTCTTTTTGTATGTTTCGTATCTTTTCTGTGCATTGTTGATAAAGTCTCGCTTGGTTCTTGGTTCGTTTGGGACTCTAATTGTGCCCGAACAAATTACTATGAAGTTTGGTATTGTTGGCAATGTTCGCGGATTTGGAAGGTGCAATCAAATTGTTAAGTTATATATTTCATTGTTTCTAAAGTGTTGCTTTCACTGTATCGAGATGCAACAATGATCTTGATTCAAAAGGTATAAAATCGGATGCATGCAAGGTACATCTATTCATTCAGGCTTACTGGCTTCTGGTGTCTCTGTGAAAACTAACAAAAAATATGTAATAAATCTACATTTTAGTTTCTTGTTTGAACAATAAAATTCAAGGAAATCCATGGTGTTACATACTGCTTATTCGTAAAGAAGATAATTAGCAATAGGCCATGTTTTTGTCAAGCATTATCAACTTCAATTATAAATATGAGCGCCAGATAGGGCATCAGATTTTAGTTTACAATAAATTATTTTGCAATTGTTTCGGAAACGAAAATCAAGCCAAAAATCACTGGCAAGAAACTATTCATTTTTAACGTAACCAATCATCCTTTAATCATTTCTTCAGCTTCAAAAAATAAAGCGAGGTATGGGTCATAATAAATGTTGGACAGCTCATAGGTCTTTCACTTTGTTTCAACTGATTGATCCTAGATAAATTGTATGATGGGCATTAAAATGTTAAAATCATCAATATTCACAACAATTTGGAAACCTAATCTATGTTGTTTCCAAGCTTGTTAAGAATTTATGGACTACCGAAAGAAAAGATGATATTGGTACAATATCTTCTTCAGCTTCAAGCTGGCAATTGTTTTAAAATAACTTTCATTTTTGACGAGACTATTAGTGTCTTGCATTATCAATTCGATCATCTGGAAGATTTGCTGATGCACCGTAGTCTAGAAAGACTCTTTTGAATAATATATCTGTATTGATGAAGACTTGAAGTTTCTCCTATCAATTTTAATCATTTGTTCAACCACGTAGTATTTTGCCAATCATCAGGCTTTAGAGTAGCATTTATGATTTTTGCAAAGGGCCTTAATTTAAGGACTTAAGGCCAAATTAAAGATAAAATGTTTTTAGTTGTTTTCTCTAACACAAATTTGGTCCATGCATAAATTTGACATCGAAGATTAGATGCTTTACATAATTTTTTGCCATTCACTTAAAAGCAGGTTCTCAGCATTTTGTTTCCTTAAGTTCTAGGAACTGCTCATTTCATACAGTTCTTTGTACATCTTTACCTTTCCAAATATTGAACATTGATTTCTCAGCACTCCTTTTTCATAGTTCGAATAAAGATAATCAAAATAACAATAATAACTCTAGGAAGCTATAAATCATTCCGAGTTAATAATCTTTTCATGTTACTCCGTTAGAAATGATATTTTCTGTAGCCAGAATTTTGAAAATCTTGCATTTAAAGCTGAGTTCAAATGGTTTCTTTTCGTTGCTTGGCTTGAAATCAGTGATTAATTTAAAAAAAAATCTTTGATATCTTAACTTCACCACTCTCAATTGCTGTCCTTAAGTATTTGAGATTCTTATAATCCAACGTAGTTGATGTTAATTTCATGCAGGTTATCCAGTAATATCTCATGCTCCATTCATGACACCATAGATGATATCTTGTGCATCATTTACATCCTCTTACGTCTCCTGTTTTTTACTTGTGAATTCATCAAAAGAAGCTTAAAGAGGTATGAGAGGTACTGTAGATACTAAGGTGTGAATTTCACAGTATTTATGGTAGGTAATATCTACTCTAGTTGGCATCAATAATCCTTCAGATTTATGGGTAAATTTAGATTTGATCTCTAAAATTGTGGAATAATGCTATTTCCAAAATTATTTCTTTAATTAGCTGCATTCTTTTCATCAAATCTTCCGTGGCTATACCACTGGCAAATTTAGATTAGTTTCTGTCTTTCTCAAACTGTAAAAAAAACTTATCTAAATTGACATCTGCAACAGACTTTTCCCTTTTTTTTAACAACTCAGTTTCACCTGAGCTCATCATAATGAACTTACAGAACTAATTTTTTACCTACTTGGACGTTGACGAAAGAAAGCCTTTAACAATTGTTCTCGGGAATAGTGACAAAAAAAATTTCACCCAGCTAGGGACCTCATTTTATCAATAATAATTATATTAATAATTTCATCACTTATGAAAATGTTCGATGGTTAGCGATATTGCGATAACGTAATTTGTCTAACCGAAACTGAGTTATATGACTCATTGAAGAGCAACTGAAAAGTCCTTAGCCTAGGTTGCTAGCAGCTCAGATAAAAATCTAAATAAAATTTGGGTTTGAATCTAGTTTCTTTCAACTTCAACGCATGGGATGTAGGGTAGATCGCCTCCTCGTGGTGCATCCTGGGTAACGCTAAATGATCTACCACGGCACGACTTTCGATTGTTTTCTTGGACAACTCTCTCGTCTTAACGACTATATCTGATGCTTTGGGCTGGTAGCAGTGGTATTCTGTCACCTGAGTACGCAAGAGTGACATCTTGCGGAAATGGCTTTCAGGCTAATGCCAATGCTGCCTCCGTCCCGGTAAAACCCTGGCAGGCCTCACGGTACGTTCAAAACTCGTCGCCACTAGTCTGGCCGTGTAGGTTCAGTTGAGTTTGGACTCCTGATTAGTCCCCGGCCCGGCTCTGAGCACATCTCCTCATAAGGGAATGTGCCAACCCTCGCATGGCCTCCCTGCTTCGGCATAGATAACCATGGGGTCTCAGGGGAACTGCACAACGAGTGGAGATAGCGGCTGTGAGGGGGGACCCAAATCGCAATGAATTTAGAAAAAACTAAAAAGGAAGATCCACTCGGTCCGGAAGGGAAGTGGACGAAGGTGACGCGTCCTTCTAGTGGGAAGAAGACCGCGGTACTCAGCCAACCCCCTACTTCTTCGAGGGATGCATGCACCAAGGCAGCTATGCCAGGGGCAAGCACCTCCTCAGTCAAGCCTACTGGCGCTAGCGGTAACACCAAGGTAACGGCGAACAAGCTGGCCCGCACTGTTTCCGGAGCGCCCTCCAACACCGCTTCCACTTCAGGTGTTAAGAAGCAACAAAACCCCTCGGTTACGGCTTACAGAGACAGAAGGTCCGCCTTCAAAGTCCTGAAAAGGCTGAAAGATTTACCTCCGGATGGTCTTTCCCAGAAGGATAAAATCTCCCTGAAATGGGCAACCACCACGGTAGAGGCTTACAAAGCCTCTATTCCGAAGAAAGAGGCAACTCATAAAAGATGTAGATCTAATGAGTCTGCCCCAATTCAACCGAGCGTTCAACTGCCGGTTAGTAAAAGACCAAAACTGGTCTCACCCAATCCTGTTAAGGGCAGGAGTTTTAGTGAAGCTGCCAAGGAAAGCCTGGTATGGGCTGTTATCGACAGAAGCAGTAGCGATGGCACCATCTCACCGTCAAACTGGAAGATGGTGGAAATCGCGCTTCTCCGGGTGTACAAGCCCATACTCGAGGCAAATCCTGGCCCTCCACCAAGCTGTCGTGATGCTGGCTGGTACCAGGGTCACGTTAAGTTGATAGCCTGTACAGATCAACGTTCAGCGGATCTTTACAAGCAGGCTATAGGTAGAGTGGGAGAAGTCTGGCCTGGAGCAAAGCTGGACGCTGTCTCCAGGGAAGATATCCCGAATAGGCCTCGGTCCAGGGCGTGGATACCAGCGGAGCCATCCACACCGGAGGAAATTGTTGAGCTAATCAAGCTCAGCAATGCTGACCTCCCGGTGGAAAACTGGAAGGTAGCTAAGGTTAGTGAGCCCAGCAATGGACAGCGAGAGGCTCTAATAATCTTGAACGAGGAGTCGCTAGCTCCATTGGAGTCGAAGTGCGGGGTGATTAGCTACGGTTTCTCGGCTATCACCCTGCGAGTATATCGCAAGGACCGTACTGGGAAGGCAGTACGGGAACCGAGCAAGGAGAGTGGAAGCGAGGGAACTGTGGAAGCATCAGTAGACCCGACCGTGGACCTCTCTGAGTCAGATCTTCTCTCCGATGACGGAAGAAGCACCACCTCCACTGCGGGGTTGGCTGGGGACCTTCTCAGATCCCTCGACCTGGTCGAGGAGGAGGAGATGTCCTTATCTGACGAGGAGGCGGATAAAACATTGTGTCGCGATGCTGAGGTTTCTGCAGATTAACCTCCAGCACTCCAAGGCGGCATCCGCCGCACTGCTCCTCCACCTGGCCCAAAAAGGAGAGGAGCTAATACTGGCCCAGGAACCTTGGGTTGTTGGAAACCGGGTTTGCGGGCTCAACTTGAAAGGATATAACACAGTATCCTTCAACACAGCAGGTAAACCGAGAGCTTGCATAATTGTAAAGGAAGGCTTGAAGTTTTTAACCTTGTATAATTTCAGTGACCAGGACACCGTTGCGATAGCAGTGGAAAGACAGTCCAAACCCCTTTGGGCTGTCTCCTGCTACATGGCGCATGATGTTCTGCCACCTCCAACTAGCCTGCAGAGGATTACAAGGGAAGCCACTGCAAGAGGCATCCCTTTAATAGTCGGAGCGGACGCCAATGCTCATCATCGCATCTGGGGTAGCACCGACACGAATAAACGGGGTGAGTCACTATTTGAATTCATTTTATTGCATGACTTAGCCCTAGCTAACAAAGGTGAGGATCCTACCTTCATTACGGCAAGCCGTAGAGAGGTTCTGGATATCACTCTGACGAACGAGCACTTGAACCAAGCTATCAAGGGATGGCACGTATCACAAGAGTGCTCGTTCTCCGATCACCTATACATAAAGTTCGATCTGGCATCTGACCCTCCGACAAATCCAACCTTCATTAACAAAAGGAGGATGGATTGGGTCAAATACCAATCGGTATTTGAGTCCGCGCTAGAAGGCGGACCTCCAGAGATTGCAGACACACCCGGTCTTGAGAAAGCCGTTGGGACCCTTACATTGGCCTTCAATGACGCAGCAAGGTCTGCATGTAGTCCAACGAAACCTAGAGGGAAGTACAAGCCCCCATGGTGGAATAGTGACATTGCGGAGCTGCGGAAGGTATGTAGGAAGTCCTTCAACCGAGCTAAAGAAACTAATGACTGGTCTTCTTATAAAACAAAACTGAAGGAGTTCAAATCCTCTATCAGAAAGGCTAAACGCACCTCTTGGAGAAGCTTCTGTGCAGAAATAGAACACTCCAAAGATGTCAGTCGCCTGCGAAAAGTCATGACGAGCTCCCCCTCATTTCTAGGGTCCGTTAAGGACGCAAATGGAGTCTGGACGAAATCCAGCTCCGAGACTCTGTCTGTTCTCGTGGATACGCACTTCCCGGGCAGTGATGATGTGGCTGACAAAGCGGATCCACACACGCTCTCGGATTGCATGCCAACTACTGTGCCTGTAAATGACAGGCTCCTACGCTGGGCAATCAGCTCATTTCAACCCTTTAAATCCCCTGGCATGGATAACATCTCACCTATTGAGATCCAGCAGGGTATCAATATAGCACTGCCATGGCTGAACGCCATTTTCAAAGCATGTGTACGGATGGCTTACATTCCACAGCAGTGGAGAGAAGCAAAAATAGTTTTCATACCTAAAGCGGGTAAAACATCCCATTCCTCACCTAAGGATTACAGACCTATCAGTCTCACCTCCTTTCTGCTAAAAACTCTGGAGCGACTGATAGAGATCCATCTGAGAGCTATTCTGAAACCACTCTCTAATGCGCAGCACGCATACACAAAAGGGAGATCGGTTGAAACAGCTCTTCACTCGCTCACCAGCTATATCGAAAAATCGCTAAGCGTTAAGGAATACACGCAAGCAGTTTTTATAGACATCGAAGGGGCTTTCAACAATATCAGCCATAAGGCTATTGGCAAAGCACTCGGGGAAAGCAATGCCGATGACAACCTGATAGGGTTCATCGGTCAACTGCTTAGCAGCAGGAACATCAACTCCACGCTAGGAAACAGTACCTTACGAAGGAGGGTTTGCAGAGGCACACCACAAGGTGGGGTGCTATCACCCCTTCTATGGAACCTAGTGGTGGATGAACTCCTGTCAAAAATAGAAGCGACTGGCTGCAAAGTCGTAGCTTATGCCGACGATGTTGCAATAGCAATATCGGGAAAATTTGTTAACACCCTATCGGAAAGACTAAACTTTGCCCTAGGTATTCTTACCAGATGGAGCAAAGAGTGTGGTCTAAAGATCAACCCGCAAAAGACGGAATTTATGCTTTTCACAAGAAGGTATAAAATTCCACGATTTGTCCCACCTAAGCTTGAGGAGATAAGTCTCAACCTATCTCATCAGGTCAAATATTTAGGTCTAATTCTGGACTCTAAACTCGCATGGAAAGCGAACACAGCAGAAAGAGCACGCAAGGCTGCATGCGCAATCTACTGCTGCAAACGAGCTATTGGGAAAAGGTGGGGATTAAAACCCAAAATTGTATCATGGCTCTATACGGCGATAGTGGAACCAATCCTTCTGTATGGCGCAGTTATTTGGTGGCCTGCTATGGCGAAAGCATCAAATGTAAACCTGCTGAACAAGGTCAGAAGGAGTGCGGCTATTGCAATCACCGGGGCTCTACGGACTACCCCGACAAAGGCATTATTTATGCTATTAAATTGGCTTCCGACAGAGCTACTTACGAGACAGCAGGCCAAGTGCACTGCTGTTCGATTAAAAGCTCTGCGACTATGGCATGAGGATAACTTTGGTCACTCCACAATACTACGGAGGGATGGGCCAACGTCAGGGAAAGTGGACCTTGCATCTCCGATTCCCTGTTTTCACCATGGTTTCAGGACAGTCATCCCGAATAGGGGGGACTGGACCACAGAAAGAGATGGGATACAGGAATCGGTCGACATCTACACCGATGGATCAAAAATGGAGGGAAGAGTTGGCTGTGGCGTGTTCTCAGAACAGCTAGGCCTGAAACTATCCTTCCGATTACCAGACCACTGCAGCGTCTTTCAGGCAGAGGTCATTGCGATTTATAAGGCAGTTGACTGGCTGAGAAGTCAGAAAATTTCCACAAGAAATTTAAACATCTTTTCTGACAGTCAAGCTGCCATCCAATCATTATCCAGCGTGTATACTTCATCTAAAATTGCGATGGAATGCCGCTCACAACTGAACGTGTTGTCGCTTCACTGTGAAGTGATTCTTTGTTGGGTACCGGGGCATAGTGATATACCTGGAAACTGCGAAGCAGATGCCTTAGCGAGAGCTGGCACCGAGCTTCAGGAATATACACTTAACCCCGAAGTCGGCCAACCTCTAGCTTCCATAAAGCTAGGATTTAAGCAGCACTACGTGGAGGCTGCGAATAGGGCCTGGCTGCTCGAAGAAACCTGTAGCACAACCAGGCAAACATGGCACGCACTGTGCTCCAAACGCACCAAGCGGCTCCTCAACATAAGCCGCGAAACCCTGAGTTCCGTCGTTTCCGTACTAACGGGACACTGTTTGATCGGCAGACACGCAGAAAGACTGGGTGTCCCTTTCAATGATTTCTGCCGAAGTTGCAGATCAGAGGAAGAGGAAGAAACCATTAAACACTTTCTGTGTGAATGTCCGGCGCTGTCCAGGAAGCGCATGCAAACCTTGGGCACACCCTTCCTAGACAACCTCACGGAAGCAGCCGATTTGGACATTGGCTGCATAGCCGGCTTTATTCGAGAATCTGGATGGTTCTCGTCATCCCGCAGGTTCTAGTGCCGCCCTTATATTCTGTGGTATCACAATGGGCCTCTCGTGGCCTAAGTGAGCTACCTTTGGATAAAAGGGGGCTGCCACTACAACCAACCAACCAACCAACGCACTTTTCATATCTTTTGTAAATGGCCTGTATTCAACGAGAAAATAGTCTTTTTTGCCTTCAAAGTGCTCCTGCATAGCAACTTGGTCATCATCCTTAAATTTTCTTTTTAAAAATAAAGTTATTACATGTTGCCAGGCTGCAGGATGGGTAGTTAAATTTTTTGATTATAGTTTCTCGAAAGGATGGCTCCGCAATGCGCGTCGTTTGAACTGATGAAAACAGGACTTCTCTGCTGATGTTGCATCTTATATTTTTCAAAATTATTTTATGTACTTTATTCGAAAGTTCACCATGGTATGGCTTTTATTGTTCAAGGTAATCAATCAGTAACACTTCTTCGGAGGCCCAGAAAATTGGTACCTGGAATTTAGAAGTCATTTTCTCACCCTAAATTCTTGCTTAGCTGCCTTTTGTGTACTTGATTGAATCTTTGAATCACACTGCCTAATTTGTATCTTATTAACAGTGACGATGCGCCTTCAAAGTGTGGAAACATCGTCCTTACAATATTCTTATAATCTATGTCAAGTTTTAAATAGGCGCTGTTTGTCGTTCGGCGTAAATAATTTCGGTACCTAATGTGCACTGAATTTATCTATTTGCAAATAACTGTGCAAATTGTTCTTAAATCATTCATTACTTAAGCTCAACTTTTATTCGTGACGGCTGTGTTCAGATGGCCTAAGCGGAGGAGCGTTCCTGTGAGAATAGTTGAACCCAACGTTCTCGATGGCAGAAGGTTCAGATTCTCTAGGCACCGTAAATCTTTTTACAAAAATTTCCTTTTTTCTCTTTTTTTAAGAGGGATTTAATGGCAGCTCAATTTTGAAATTTCAATAGACCATGATTTAAATATTGTGACAAGAACGATTTAATTACTTGAAATATTATGAAGCTAATTACACGAAATTTTTCTTATATAGATGATATATAGATGTTGGTCAACTAATGACCGACAGGATCACCAGGTAGAATGATTGCAAGGACCATAGGAGCAGAATTTTTCAGACACCTTTCGTAATACCAAAGCGGAGCTATCCACAGATTTTCATTTTACCGCAGTGATCGTGATTTTTCTTACTGCGACAAAAGCGATGGGGTGTTGTTCTAGTAACTGGAGATAAATGTATTCCATCCTTTCTATGTTATAAATCCCAGTCTTCTCATTTCATTGAAGATGTTTTAGTGCAAGTATCAACTTATCCTAGTTCCCATATGTTTGAACGATCAATCCATATTCATTGTAACTCTCCTGTGTTGATCTTTGAACAGTTTTTTTGATGAAATCTCAGCCAATGCAATTATTTCAACCGTTTTCAAATTCAAATTTAATGATTTTTGGTAATTTAAATTGCTCCCCGGTAGAAAGGTTCACTTATCTTTCTACTGTTGCCAAATTCTCAAACGGGCTTTTCAATCTTATTTCTACACTACTTCCTAAATGACGGTTTCCTTCATCAGATTATTACTAATTTACCATGTTTTCTTATTTCTCTGTCTACCGCTGTCCTCTTATGCTTGGTTTGATCCTTAACGCTCTCCTCTTAATATCTAGATTATTGTACCTTCTACCAGACAAGGTGTCTTTGTTTTACCTCCAATTTACAAGATTTTTAAAACCAACTATCTTTATCTCGTGAGTTATTTTCTATTTACTTGTCCATATTATTTTTCAATTTCAATGAGAGATCACCATAACAAAAATTTATCAATTCCTGACTAATCTTATGTCTAACTTTTATCGGCTTCTTTATTTATCCAAAAAAAAACTTATCATCCTTGGCTTACCGAATCTGATATTGTACCCATCGAACTAAAAGACAAAGCTCGTAAACAGTCGAAAATATCAGAATCGCTTGAAGCTGAATTTGAATTTGGATAGCTTCGGTTATGTGCTAAAGAAGACGCTTATCAAGTCAGTCTTCAATAGAAGCCTCATTCCTCTCTAATCAGTCTAAAGCATTCTGGTCCTACATAAAATCTTTAAGACTTTCCTCGTCTATCTAAAGATCTGTCCATTGGAACAATAGCTCTGCTTCATCTTTTATTGTCATCACTGATGTGTGCACTCCCTACTTCTTCTCAAAGTTTTGTTTTCATTCCATATGTCCCTTTGTTCCTGATTAAATCCTTCTAGTGCTGCGATTTTCATTAATCACAGTTAATCACCTTTTAGAAATTGTTTTATGAATTCCTTGGACTCCACCTGGGGGGAAATTGTTTAACAGCTTCCCGTAAAGATACAATCAAACCACCTCCCACCAAAAATGTTACGCAATTAACGGACGCACTCTCATTTGAAGATAATACAGGCATGTATATTAAAGTTCCCAATAATATTTTAGCCTACAAAAATTGCTTTGAATAAAGGTCTCACCAAAATAAAAACCTTGAATAGCCTCACAAATTTGAGCGCATCTTGACCGAAAGCCCACATTGGTGGCGTGGCGGTCGTCTGAAGTAGCTCATGACTCAGGATTATCAATTTAACAAGAAGGAATTCAGCAAGATGTTCCGAATGTTAAGAGCAAGTTTATGCTTGAAGCATTCGATGAGACTCTGAGTGTAGTCCTGGAAATTGTGATAAAATTTTGTTATGAAGTAAGTTCTAAAGGAGCAGGTGATGCAAGATGTAAAAAAAACCTCATGCGTGGCATTAAGACGAATACAGAAAAAAATCTTTAATTTATTGTTTAATCATTGCGTGGCATTTCACTTATAATTCAATATGTCTTGACCATCTGTATCTTAGTCGTGGCATTCGAGAGAATTTCTTTTACACTGAAACTTATAAAAAATTATCTTTGATCTACATTGAATCAATTGAATCATTGATCAATTGAAAGAACAGTTTCTAAAAAAATGAATTTCAACGCCGTTAATGAACAGTGCAGGGAAATGGAGGGACGAAAAATGGTTAAATGAAATGTAAAATACAACTGCAATCCTTGCGTAAATAATTTCTGTTAACATATCGTAACTAAGAGTGCGAAATAAACTAATGTCATAATTTTAAAGGCGTTAAATTTTGATACATAAAATAGAAATTATCAACGATTCATTTGAACTTCTATTTCTTTGAAGAAGAATTAATTACGATCACCCAACCATACAGTATTTTTTTCTCTTTCGTAAGGGATCGAAAATGCACACTAAAAATAAATCATTTGCTAAACAAACCTCTTTTCATGTTGCCATCCCGGGAATCCGAAGAATCGAACACTGTGTCGAAAACTGTTTTCTAATGCCAATGAAACGACGGTTAAAATATCTAAATTTCAAAGAAAAAAAAATATTTATTTAAAATTGAAAAGTTGGAACCATGCTATAAATAAATGAAAAGTTTCGAAAAGAAATGCGTAAACCGTTTTGCATTTTGACTAAAAATCATAAATCAAAAGGCCTTACATTAATTCATTAACAATAACTACAATCCGAGGCCAAATTCCTTAGATACTCCATTACATCAAGATCACGAAAATTTTCAGATTACAATGTTTCAAAATATTTCCAATGCAAACTTTACATGATTTCTATTTAAAAATCAGATAACAAACAACAACTGTTTTTAATTATTGCTCGTTGTTTAATTATTTATAAGATGTATTGCAGCTTCCACTTACGTTTGCCAACGTTTGAGAGCAGATTAAATGATTATCTAATTCAGTGGCTTCGAAAGGTTTGCAGATGTTTATCTGAGGATTTCTCAAAACAAACTCTCAAGGTACAGATGGTTTGCCAAGCATAAGACAAAGGAATCGCAAATAATCAGGTGACAGCATTTCATGTGAAGATACTTTTCAGCATTGCAAATTATAGATAAACAGCAACATTTGAACGATCGCTTGGAACGTTTTTTTCTCGTCTTCTTGTTTGTACATCGAGTGGTAGCGTCGTGCTGTCAAGGGATCTGTGAATGTTGGATGTATGAACCACCGAAGAAATGGATGGCATCCAACATAATATGGTCTAGTGAGTTACTGGTGCATTTTACGCGACGACATTGGCATGTACTTGAGCCAGTCAAGTGACTCGACCAACTATCATCAACCGCCACTCTTTTGGATACGGGAGAGTATGATGAGTGCATTGCAGTGTTGTTCCACTCAATTACTTTCTTAACTTTCTCCACCTCTTTGAAAGCGAAAGGTCTTCAAGCGATTTAGATGCGATTGTAGATTAGCGGTGCTTATGCATGCCGCGGTAGCGACGGCAACATCTGCACTAGTGCAATAGTATCGAATGTTGAGAGCTGGTGGTAAGTTACATATGCGCGAGGCTCAAGTGCAACGCGATGTTGATGACCAGCCAGTCAAACCACCAAATGAAACATTGAACTTGATGCAGACGAGTGAGATGCTAAATGACTTTCGGCTTATGTAAATGATACTGATTTAACCGTTTGCCTAGCCGTTACGCATTTCTTACTGTCTTTGAGGAATCAAGTGGAGGTATGAAAGCACTTAATGTCATTAGCTCTAGCTCCTGATCGTTGACTAGAAGAAAGGAAGCTTGTTCACGTATCCACGATGAGGTTTATAGAGAACGTTTTGAATATGAGAAGACTGAACTTTCATGCATAATAGTCGACGTTTATTTCGTCCACAAAGATTTTTGTACTGGTACTATCCTAGATTCCATCTTTTGTAATCCGTTTGAACATTTACTCTTAGTCCTGTTTGATCCTTTGCAATAGTACTGTTGGTTTGAATACTTTTATAAAGAAAATCTTGGCATATACATATTTCACTACGATATAGTTCTACATCGCTTTCTTTTTTGCTCGTTTTGATACTGGATAGGTTCTTTGAAATTTTTTGATTCTTCAACGTAATCCCCAATTCTATTCTCACGCTTCCATCGAAGTTTTTCGTCTGCTATACGTTTTCAGTGCATTTTTTGCTATACTACTACTGTTTCTTGTACTTAACCCTTAAGGGGGGAAATACATGTAAAATTTAAAAAAAAATGCTAATTTCAGATTGATTTAAATAATATATGTTGTTTATTCGAAAGGTTTTAAATACAAAATCCTTCAAGTACATGTCGCAAAGTACTTGAAAATACTTTTTTTATAATTTTTCAAAACAAAATGGCGACGATGTGAACGAATGAAAAAAACACCTCAAAAAATACTTCGTACAACTTAACGCCATTTCCGGAAATCCTGCAACATTCAGAGGAAGAAAAATATGCGAATAAAATGTATAATTCATAGGTTGACCAATAAAATCCATTAAACAAAAGTGTAATTTTTACATTAATTTTAGATTAAACAAAAAATCGATTATTTTTCAAAAAAGTCGCGTTTTAAACATTAATAAACAAATTATTTCTCCGAAATTACCAAAAAAGTTCGGTTCAACTAGTACATAAAACTCTTTTGTAAATGCGGCATAAATTTGAGCCGGATCGATTCAATATTTTTTGGGATATTTTGTACGGAAAGTGGATTTGTACTATTTTAAGAAAAACGCGTTTAAAGTTTTCAGTAGATAAAAACCATTGATTATTAGTTTTTATTATAACTTATTCATTAGTCAGCGATTCCAGATTCTATTTCCTTAAAATTACAGATTTATAAGAATATGGTAGGGATACACAATTAGAGAACCACCCATAGTGCCGGAGAGAAAGTAGGCAGGGACGCGCGGAAGGTGTGCTCGACTTACTGGGGAACGTCGCCGCACTGCCTATAACGGACTATAACTCGAGAATCAATCCGAATATCGCTTCAAAACTTTTTTGGCGTATTCTTAGATTATTTGAAACATTTTAATGTAAAACAATAAAATCAATGTTTTGAGCAGTTACATATATTCCCCCCCTTAATGTGTAACTTCGGGTCACTTGTGCTCTGCCGAAACTGACTATACCTTCTAGCTCGCTTTGTTTAAACAGTTATATTGTTTAAACAAATTTAAAAAAAAATCGGCAATATAGCGATTGATCCTTAAAATAGAATCCTTAATAAAGTATCGTGAATAATTTCAAATTTTTTTGAGCACTTTTACGTACTTTTTTAAGAGCCGGATACAAGTGACTCGACGTTATACAGAAGAGGTGCGAAAAATGACGTTCTTCAGTTTTTTTCGTCTGTATTCATTGTTAAACTGTTCTGTATGGGCCATTGCTAATTTTTTGATCTATACACAAATTACTCTTATCCGAGTGAATTAGTGTAGTGTTGCGAATTCGACAATAATCCCTACTAGATCAGGGCGGATCTGTTTTCAGCTGAGTTTTTTCTCTCAGTTTTATATTTAACATTTCTTTACGTTTTGAGGTCTATAAAGTGTTTTTAGAAAGAAGTATGTATGTGTGTGTGTGTATGTACGTACGTACGTATGTGCGCTCGTGGACAGTTTTTTCTACGAGCAGAACTCACGTGAACAAAGTCGTATCGACTTTGTTGAGGTGTCAATCGAAACGTTTTTGCAATCTTAAGAGCTGATTAGTTTTTGGAAAACTTCGGTCAGGGGGGTTTGCTGTTTTGCCCCTTTGAAGGTCATTTCTGTCATGCATTATATCTCGCGAACCAAACATACGATTTGCATCGCTTGGGTTTCAATGAACGCATATTAACATTTTCGTAGATCTATCTAATTTTGAAAAAAATCGTTCGAACCGTTTTTTAATTTAAGAGAAAAAAGTGCTAAAAATTGGGTTTTTTTCATAAACAATAAATTTTTAACCTGATTCGCGAAATATAGTAATCAATGTTTATAAAATTTATATACTCCAAACAATGTTTGTATAAACATCATCAAAACTTTTTCTCATGATTACGTAAAAAAATTCAATTAAAAATAAAAAACCATTAAAAGTCATCATGATTTTCAAGGTCATTTTTTCATTCACTAATATCTCACGAACCAGATGTAATATTTGCGTCATTATGGTGTCCGTTGACGTGTGTTAACATCTTTGTGAAGTTTTTAACATTACATAAAAATCGTTTCAGCCGCTTTTTAATTTAATAAAAGAAAATTCCAAAAATTAGGCTTTTAGGGTTTTAGGGTTTTTTCATAAAAAATAATTTTTTAACTTGATTTGCACAGCACAGTAATAAATGTTTATAAAATTTATACATTCTTATCAGTTTTTGAAGTAAAACCTGCAAAACCATATTCCATGATTATAAAAAAAACTAAATTAAAAATAAAAAATCATTCAAAGTTATCATGTATAGAGGGTTCATACGAATGCTATTACTTTATATCTTTTATTCTAAGGAAATTGTTGTAAATTCAATCCAAGTTTTATGATATTTGCATAATTTGAGCAGATTTTTAATAGTTTTTACAGTGTTTTAGTGTTAATAAAAAACTGCTTGAATGTTGGAAATCCAAAAAACTCATTCTCGTTATGGCTATGAATACCTCTCATTATTTTTATTTAAAGTATTATTATTTTCAAAATTATTATTTTGTTTAATATTTTTAATGTTTATGTAGATATTATTGGGAAGTTGACCGTGTGGACCTCAAGGGTCCACCTCGCGGCTTGTTTAAATTTAAATCTGAAGGGGTATAAAATGGATTTTTTCGAGCCTGCAAAACTATCTATGGTTATAAAAACATTACATGAAACACTATTATATTTCTGTGGGTTTTTTTGTTACAAAGGTGACCACTCTTCGATATCAATTGCATCTCGGCGAACTCTTCGATAGTGTTATAAACTCCATTCGTCACAAACTGAAACTTGGTAAGATTGGATTGAATTGATGATCATAACGTTGGAACCAAAATTTCGTTGGGCCAAATAGTAAAGGATAATATCACATTTAGAAAAAAGCAGAGAAAAAACACTAACAGCAAAAGAAAGATTTTAATCTACCGTATTGTGGTTAATAGAAATCGTTCGTATTTTCTATTTTTTTTTTAAGAATGTATTATGACTAGATTAAACTTTCTAAACTGAAAAGTACTTCAAGAAAAACATCAGCTTGTTTAAAAGACGAAGGGCATACCTTTACAAGGATAGTCACAACTTCTTTACTATTTCAAGAGAAAAGATTGTGACTTTCTGTGGGACATTCTGTAATATTCGTGATGTAGTTATCTCTTCTGAACAAATATCCTGTTGTATTTCTCTAACAAAGAGTGGAAATATTTGTATATGATCGTAAAGCTAGCCGAATAGAAAAGATTTTTCTGAGAGAAGCTTTAAAAACCCATTTAACAAAATTTTGTATTATACCAGGGCGCATCTGTATAAAAGCAACCACTTTTGGCTTTCCAAAGGGGGCATGTATTTTCTTGTGGAAAACTCTTTACATTAACATAAAAATAATAGTTGGGGTTTGCGTAGTCTGAAAAAGTGTGCTGAATGTATGTGGAGCGATTTTGTGAAAAATTTCGAAAAAATGTCTCTCTTTAATTTTTTTAACTTCTCAGTTCCCAGTGGGAAGTTATTGTAATGAGGCCAATTTGGTGAATTCCAAATTTTGACATATCTCTTCGTGTTAAGGTCTCGATAATCCAAATCCATCGTTTTTAGAGTGATGTCTGTGTGTGTGTATGCACCTATGTGAAGATGTGCGTATGAGCGTTCAGAGTTATTGTAATGTAATGTTAGAATTTGAAAATATCCTCTTAATCATATCCTTATTAACTACATCCCTTGTAAAATTAGTAAATAAGTAGAGTACTTAACACTAATAAATTTAATCGCTGAGGAAGACCAAACGATTACGGTCGAAAATCGATTACGAATCCAAATAAAGATACACAAAATTAAAAGGAAGTTTTTCTTTTATATATGAAAAAACAACACGTAGTATTTTGTGAAGATCAAATATTGTTAGTTATAATTTTATATTGTAAATACAATATCAATTATAATTATTTAGTAAAGACCAAACCTTCCTAATAACGAATGATTATTATTAATAATAATTAAATACCCTCAATAACGAATAATAATTGCTAATATTTATTGAATATTCTTTATAACAAAAAAATGTCATTGATAATAGTGAAACGTGCTTGCAATAATGTAAACTAATGACAGTTCAAAGTAATTGAATGTGAGGATATTGTTCGAAACGAAAAAATCAACGATCTTTTTGCAATTTAAAGTTGGTTTATTATTATGCAATTAACACAAGAATATTATATTTAAAAACATTCGGAAGCAATAGTGTGCATGTACATTTAAAATTTGAAAAAAAAAACAATGAAGTAGAGCCTGGTTGTAAGTGGAAGTAGTTAATAGTTAAAGTTACTTTTGATGAAGCCATTTTTTTAAGATTTATAGGCACATATAAATAATATTTATTAAAATATATTATTATTTTATATTATATGAAAAAAAAAAATTTTATATTAAATTTTATGTTGTCTTTTCAAAATTTTACATCCTTTTCAATTGTAGCTGCTTCATTGATTTCTATTAATTACAATTATATGTATTTTTATTATTATTACAGTTAGGGGTAAGAATGGTGGCGCCCATCACTCCACAGGGTAGAAAAAGTAAAAAGATACAGCGAAAAAGGATGCTCCTTCCTCTATCAAAGCTTTTACAGCTAAATAATAACAATAACACTAATAAAAATAGTTATAATAATTTTGAATATTAATAATAATAAAAATAATTAATAATAAAAGCAAATCATTGTTTCTTTCATCAAACCACTGGAAAGTTAGTCGTGTGGACCTTTAGGGTCACACCTAGACCACAATTTTTGTAGGTTAGAAAGTATAGGCTTTACAGAAAAGTTCAATACAAATAAAGATTTTGTAATTAAAGTTTGCATTAGATCTGACTAGTTAGGGGTACTGAAATAAATTAATCCTACCGCAAAATAAGCAGCGATTAAAAAAATTATTGCGAAAAGTTAATCTTTTTTGTTTATTTTTTTTCGACTATTTAAATTGTGCGCAAAACTTTGATACTCAACCCAAAAAAAAAGAGTTTTGTTACATTCCGTTCTACAATCTAGACTTTGCCAAAAAATTAAAACATTTCAAAATTTTGCCATGCTTAAAAGAAAGACTGGAAATACTTCAAAAGTTTTATCACATTAAAAAAAGTATTTAAGCTTTCAATGGCATATTAACTTCCCAGGGAAGTTCTTGTAATCGCCTCGAAAATCGAAATTGAAATTTTCAACATATCTTTACGTTTTGAGGTCTTTAGAGTATATTTTAAGTGTTTTTAGAAAGAAGTATGTGTGTATGTGTGTGTGTGTGTATGTACGTACGTACGTATGTGCGTTCGTGGACATTTTTTTCGAAGAGCATAACTCACGTAAACAAACTCTTATTGACTTCATTGAGGTGTCAATCAAAGCGTCTTTTTAATGTTAAGAGCTGATTAGTTTTTGGAACATTTCGTTTGGGGGGGTTTGTTGTTTTGCCCGTTTTAAGGTCATTTCTGTCATGCACTATATCTCGCGAACCAAACATACGATTTGCATTCTTAAATTGTCAATCGACGCGTATTAACGTTTTTATGAATCTATTAAATTTTAAAAAAAATCGTTGCAGCCGTTTTATAATTTAAGAAAAAAAAGTGCAAAAAATTAGTTTTTTTCATAAACAATAAATTTTTAACCTGATTTGCGAAACACAGTAATCAATGTTTATAAAATTTATATACTTCAAACAATTTTGTGCAAAAACCAATCACATTTTTTGTCATGATTACAAAAAAAAAAGAAATTAAAAAAAAAATCATTATAAGACATCATGATTTCAAGGTCACTATATCTCACGAACCAGAAATAATATTTGTATCACTAAGGTGTCAATCGACGTGTATTAACATTTTTGTTATGTTTTTGCATTTACAAAAAAATCGTTGGAGCCGTTTTTTAATTTAACAAGAAAAATGCAAAAATTAGGATTTTTTCATAAAAAAATTTTTTTAAACCAGATTTGCACAACACAGTAATATGCTTATAAACAAATTGAATATCTTCTGAATTCTGAATATCTTCTAAGTGGGACCCATTCGCTGCTTCTGATGTATCTACTTGCATCACTAACCAAAAGATGATAGATAGGCCATAATGCCTTTGAAGTTGGATCAAAAATGATGGAAAATATCGTGGGGAAGAATTTCACAGAACTAAAATTTCAAAGAAAAAATCGCGATATACCACTCAAACTTAAAGATAAGGATGTTATGATAGATTCAACTCTGATTTTTCAAAATATGACTGTAGCGATGTACGATATGCAGGAAGAGTTAGACGATTATTAAAAGTATGAACCGAAAACTGATGTGCCCTGGTCTTATTATTGATATGATGTGCAATATAGTCTGAACTATTAATCTAACTAAAAGGACACTAAAACCTACAGATTTGGTACTATCCCTTATACTGATCCTTATCGTCTGGGAAGTACTATGTCCTAAAAATTTTAAATACGTAGAATTACTAAATTTTGATGGAGAGGGTGATTGAAGGAAACGGAGGTGGTTTTAGTCGGTAGAAATCCGACATGCCGAGAGGCAGGAGCTGATCGGGATCTTTTGAAGATTTCCACCTCCCAACGTTGAAAAAAAGTACTGAGTTCTATTTAACCTTTGACCCGTCATCTCATGCAAATCGAACGATCAAAGTAAGTTTTCTTTAAACCATATTTACTATAAGGTTTCTTGCAGTAGCTTTGCTGAAATTTTCGATGAAATCGGGTTTGGACTTCATCTTGTAAGCAGGTTTATGGATCTTGCTGGAAGATGCAAAGCTTGCTCGAAAACCATCGTCTGGCTTATAAATGAATGTTGGGAGACAGTGTCGTGTATTACAATCGACAGATATTTCAATTATGTTACTCACGGAATCGAATCTCACCAAAGGGTTAACACGCGAACTGCATCAAGTTTTCTACGATGCATTATTACATGATTCACAAAGCGGAGCGGAACAATTCTCTTTGAAGAAGAGGTCCAAGAAAAAACGGCAACACTAAATTTCGCTTTACTTAATTAACATTTCCGTAACTGAAATTAAGTAGTTCTTTTGCTAGCAGTGCGTTTTCTTTCTCCCCGTGGTAGCTAACGTGTTTCTTTGATGCATATGCGCGTGCCATGCGGAATCCATTCCATAAATCAAGTTTTCCGCGAACAGGTGAGTGAAAGTTGCATAGAGTTATGCAATCTAGCTTTGGAGGTTTTTTCTGGGATGATGCTAGCTGTTGTCTATTGGCATTGCTTTGGACCATTTTTTCCTTGGACGTCTTATTGATTTATACCTGTGTACCGATTCCATTCGCTCGTTAGCGGCTATCCCATTGAAAATTAAATCATGCTTAAAACGAACAGGAAATAATTAATTTCATTATGAGACCAATTTTTATTCGGAAGTCTTTTGTCTCAGTTGTAAATATTTGGATTTTTATGATTGGAATGCTATATTCAGATATTCATCGGAATGCTACCACTTATCTGCTCAAATCTTTTTTTAAAGTAAATAAAATGCTTTTTGTATGGGCGCACATTCATTAATAGTTATAAATGTTGCTACTTTTTTTGTGTTGGGGTTTTGGCAGGATTCCTTTCATTCAAATTATTATTGAAAAAACAATTTTTTCAACCACTGAAAACAGTAAAATATGTGGCCCATTTGCATGAATAATTCACTGTCTTCGTAGTTTTCATATGATGATTAACTGTTGTGTCATATTATATCAAATTTTTATTATTTATCGAATGATACAAAGTGAGTCTTGTGTAAGGTGGAAGTAACAGATTTGGCTTTTAAAATATATTTAAACTGTGGTATACTTTATGACTGAAAAATTTGATATCCATCGACACTTGTGAGGCTGCTTTCAAACTCTAAATTATAGATAATAATAGTGTTAAATAGGCTTCTTGTCTTATTTTTATTACGTAGTCATACTTTTAATTGTGAATATACCTTAAATGTAATTTGAATTTTCGTAAAAGGTTCTTTTGATTAGCCTCAGTCTAATTTTGAAAGTGAAAATTGTGCTTAAAATTCAAAACGAACCCATTGTAATGTTTGTCGATAATTTTTTTTTCTATGTTTTATACGGAGGACAAATTTTATCTAATTAAGGCGTTCTCACGCTAAGCTTATGGCATGCAAAATTTCGATATTTCTAAATTGCCGATTGGGACAAGAGAAATCAAAAATGAAACCGAGAAATCAAAAATGAAGCCGAGTGTGGCAGCAATGATTCCGAAATTGATTCAATTTTTCTGTATCGATTGTTGCTTCTTTTATGCAAATTTCTTACAAGCTTATAATGTGCAAAGTCTTTTCCTAATCTAGTTTGTACAAAAAGGAACCAGAACAACACGTTCTCATGCAACTTATAACTTGCACGATACAAGCTGCGAAAAAAGATTAATTAAAGTTTCTCGACATAATGCTTTATTTAGGACCACACTCAAATGACTGAACACTGTCCTATCACTTTGACTTATTTATATATCTTATCTCCATTTGCTGACAATGATGATCTGTTCCCATCGCATCATGTTACATGTTTATGCAGGTGCATCTCGATGGGTAGTTCGTAGACAAAATTACAAAGAATTTCTTAAACTACTTGAAACAATCTGAAATTTGATAAGTTGGATACATTAGCACTAGAAATAAATGTTTGCTGTGATGGGTATCCAACAGGGTATGTAACCTGCATGCCCTACGTGTATGCTCATGTACAGGGTTCACACGACCCGGCAATACGTGACATGGGTGACCCACAAAATCATAATTGAATTGTCACACATGTGGCGATCCAATTATTTATGTGTCGATATTTAAGCAAATAGTTAAAAAATTGTCACCATATCTTACCTTGTTAATGAGTAATGAATTAGCCGTCCTTTCTGTTGATGGTGCTTCTGCATTGGCTATGGGCAAAGTGTAGTATTACACACTGAATGAATGAATGAATGAATGCAAGTTACCAAGTTAAGGATTTCGCTTGTATGTGTTCTTACAACTTCTTGTTTGCATGAGCTATCTACTTGGTGAGTGCCGTTGAAAATCGGTGCTTGTGTTTTTAGATACACTAAACCGTTGACGTTCCTAATTTTGCTGAATCAAAATTATTATCAATTAAATTAATTCAAGATAAGACATGAAAATCCTGAACCAATTTATGTTTGCCATAAGTGGAAGAATTATCTTTTAAAAGCTATTAATATATTTCGATTAACTAATGTTTCTTGCAATTATGATAGCTTAAAAGAAATATAGTATGGAGAACAAATAATCACAATCAAAGCATTATCTGATCATTTATTCAAGTTTTCCATTGTCGCACAATTTCCAGCAGATATACATTTGAACTGATCATCACAAAAAAAATTGTGTGGTTCTGGTTTTGTGAAATTCTATTAACTTAATATGACTTAAGGGGGAAATACACACAAAAAAAATTTAAAAATGCAAAGTTCAGGTCAATTTAAAAATTATATATTGTTTATTCAGAAAATTTTAAACATAAAATCCTTAAAGCACATGTTTCAAAAAACTTGAAATATTTTTTTCATAATGTTTCAACACAAAATGGCGGCGGTGCGAGCGAATGAAAAAACACCTCAAAAAATGCCTCGCACAACTTAACGGCATTTTCAGAGATCCTGCAACATTCAGAAGAAGAAAAATATGTAAATGAGATGTATAGTTCATAAGTTGACCAATGAAATTTATAAAAAAATGAAATTTTTACATTAATTTTAGACTAAACCAAAAAATTGATTATTTTTCCAAAGAAACGCGTTTTAAACAATAATAACCTAATTATATCTCAAAAAATTACAAAAACATGTTTACCAAGTAGATAATACTCTTTTGAAGATGTGGTATAAATTTGAGCCGGATCGGTTCAATATTTTTTGAGATATTTTGTACGGAAGTTGAGAAAGTACGACTTTGAGAAAAACGCGAAAAGTTTGCAGTAGATAAAAACCATTGATTATTAGTTTTTATTATAACTTACTCGTTAGTCAGCGATTTCACTTCCTATTTCCTTAGAATTACAGATTTATAAGAATAGCGACGGAGAGAAAGTAGGCAGGGACGCGCGGCAGGTGTGCTCGACTTACTGGAGAACGCCGCACTGCCTATAACGGACTATAACTCGAGAACTAATACGAATATCGCTCCATAACATTTTTTGGCGTATTCTTAGAGTATTTGGAACATTTGAATAATCGTTGCATTTAAAGGCGCTGACAGGATTAGTTTTATGCGTATACTAATTCATTCTTTCATTAGCAGCACAACAAGTTAACTTTTCATAGAAAAATGTATTCTGCTAGCGAATACTTTGATATGGTTTTAGTCCTTGGGGTATGCGAAAATAATAGTGGCAGAGCAACTGCTGAATATAGGCGAAGATATCCAAACCGAAGACATCCCGATCCAAACGTATTCCAAAGGCTAGAGATCCGAGTACGAGAGACAGGACATCTAATGCTAAGCCGTCTAAACGGGCGAGGGTTATAAGTCATTTCTGGAAGATGTGCTACCGAATTTTTTGGACGATTTACCACTACGTATACGAAGAACTATGTGACTTCAGGAAGATGAAGCACCGCCGCATAACTCAAGGCCGGTTACGAATGTTTTGAACAACGAATTTCACGATCGCTGGATAGGCCGGTATGGACCTGTGAGTTGGCCTGCACATTCTCCGGATTTAAATCCTCTTGATTATTTTCTGTGGGGTCATTTGAAGGAACTTGTTTATAAGGAAACTCCAAACAATTTGGATGAAGTTTGTTTCAAAATTAATGATGCATGTAGAAATATAACAAGAGGAATGTTGGGAAGAGCAACACGAAGCTTTACGAAAAGAGCCAGATATTGTGTAAGGATGGAGGGCGCACACTTTGAATATTTATTATAAAATTAAACAAAACGAAGAAAAACTAAATTCTCTTTCATTTTATTGAAAATAATTAATTTTTATGTGGTAGTTTGTGCAAATAGTGAAATTCCAATTCAGGAAAAACCTACCTTGTTACATTCAAACTACTGTAACTATTCGAAATTTGAAAATTATAATGAAATAATGTTCACGAGATTTGATGATCAGTGAATATGAAATTTTTTTTGTGACAGGACAAAACATTGTGCATGTAAAAATTTAAGATAAAATGGTAAGAATAAAAAAAATTCATAAAAAAATATCTCTCTTTAAAATCTATACCAATTCCAATGTTAATTTGATTCGTATAAAACTTATTTGTAATAATATAGTGGAGCAGTAGCGTACCCAGGATTTTGATAATGGGGGGGTTATATTTTTGAAGTCTTGACTAGGAACGTTTGCTTATTCTTCGGTGTAGATATGAAGATAGAATTATGTAATCATACTTAATCATACTTTTTCACCGGTCAAAGTTGGAGTCCTCCAAAAATAATTCTGGTAGACTTTAGCCCGATTACATGTCTGGTTTCATTTACTTGAATCATCCATGATATTTTCATTCAAATTATATAATTGTGCGCTTGACGTGTGAAAGAATCTACACTGTATTTGTAGACTTCCTTGGAACCGTAAAGTGTATATGCATGTTTGCAAGTACATATATTGAAACGTCTTCAATACCTAGAGGCTAGGAAAGAAAGCAACTAATGAAGTAAATGCCGTGGGAAAGTGAAACTGTCACTAAGCACAGACAGAATATTATCGTAATCAGGGCTGGCTAAGCTTGTTTGCAGCCCATGCAGGGAAGCAACTCTGCGCTCTCAAGCAAATTTGTCGTCATTTCCACGTAACGCATGAGGTAGACTTTTTGTACGCGTTTTTTTAATGAGGTATTCCCAATTGGCCTAATCCTCAGATTACAAATCATATGACAAAATAAAACAATCCATTTTTGAGGGTTCTGATCAAAGATAGAAAGGAACATTCACAAATATAACTGTTGCTACTAACATATGGGTGCGAATTAAATAAATTACACTTTTCTGGAATTTTACTTCGAAAACTTTCAATCAGGTGACCATATTCTAATGTTCCTACCAACTCTTTATCTATATATAAAATTGCTGCTCATGCAATAAGTAAAATATAACGGCACAAACGGATCCAATTTGTGCAAATTATGCCCGTATCAACCCTAGGTGAGATCTCTAAAGCACCATAGGCCGTAAATCAGGCTCATATGGGTTTTAATGTGAAATAGATGAAAGATCTAATTGCGTAGAGATACTGAATCACACTCAACTCCCACGTTCCAGAGTGTCTCGGCGAATAATTGTTAAAGTGGGTGGCTTAGTGGTTAACGCTAGTTCAAGGCTCCTTGTCGACAAATAGTTTTCGGAAATGAGATTTGATGCCGCACTATCATTTCACTCAGCTGTGAATGAGAACCTGAATCAAATGAGGGTAATAATCACGGGTGAGCGTGTTCCTGACCACTTCACATCCTAATGTTCTATTGGTCAAGTAAATGAAATAACTCTAATATTGCCTGAAGGCCCAATTTTGGCGATTGCGCCATCGATTATTTATTTACCAACCTCTTCCCAGGCAATGACGAAGCCTTATGGACTCCACATATAAATGATCTAAGGAAAAAACTGGCTGTCTTCATTGGTCTTCTACGTCGCTTCTAGTTCTTTCCAAAGAAAAAAAAAATCCAAATTATGTATGCGCATCTCCTTTCCAAAATTTCCTACGGCATCTTGAATTGGAGCCAAACTTCTAAAGGTAACCTCATGATCATCTTCAGATTAGTAACCAAGGCGTATAAGATCATTTACAATCTCCCTATGCTAGCTCCAACGAGCGAAGTTTACAAAACAGCCCAAGAATTGAATTTGCAAGGCATGATTTCCATGGAAAGAGCTAAATTCATACATAAGAATTTACACCGTAATGAGTACACCACTGTGAAATTAGATAGAATTGAGGGGAAAACACTTACAGAATGAGAAACATGAATAATCTAGCTATAGCATTTGCCAGAACTGATCGGCTAAAAGAAGACCCCTTCAACAAAGCAGCCAGCATTTTCAATGCACTACCAGACAAAATTAAAAACATAGCGAACCCAACTTCCTTTAAAACGACACTAAAAAAATATCTCCTTCAGGACCAACATTCGAAGTAAGTTACAAGTACAATCAGCTCCACTAAACTGAAAACCAAACATGTAATCAACAGGAAATAATGCATAAACATATAGTCTGAACTATTAATCTAAATAAAAGGACACTAAAATTTACAGATTTGGTACTATCCCTTATACCGATTCTTATCGTCTGGGAAGTACTATGTCCTAAAATTTTAAATACGGAGAATTACTAAATTTTGATGGAGAGAATGATTGAAGGAAACGGAAGTGGTTTTAGTCGGTAGAAATTCGGCATGCCGAGAGGCAGGAGCTGATCGGTATCTTTTGAAGATTTCCACCTCCCAACATTGAAAAAAAATATGCTTGAGATATATAATCCATAACATTCGAATCTTCGAATTTTTTAAATTTACGCGAGGTGATCAAAATTTTAAAATGCCGATAATGATACAAACTATTCAAAACTCATCTGCTTGTACAGTAACGGTGAGAAACAGTGTAAAATGGGATTTAAATTTTATGTTCAAGCATGAAACAGAACCCTTCGCCGGATAAAATTATAGTGAAATATCTAAACGACAATTTTTTTTCATAGCTCATTTAACACATCTTCTGTAGATGGAGTGAGATCTCTATGAATATTTAGAAGTGCCAATCCATTTAGCGGTTCATTGCTGGTGGAATTTCGCAAGTATGTTTTTAGTCGTCGTAATGTTGAAAATGATCGTTCGTTTGTACACGTAGATACTGGAAGAAGAGCCAATATTTCTAGCAATTTCGATATATTCGGCAAAATGTTTGAATTACACATGCTTAACCCATCTATGACCGCTTTTGGGCGGTTTACTATTTCAAGATGCCCTATCTCTCTGTACCACAGAGTCAACTCAGCATTCAATTCTTCTTCAAGGGGGGGGGGGGGGTTTGAACCCGTAAACCCCCCCCTTGGGTACGCCACTAAGTGGAGTATTCGCTATGTTGAGAAGTTTTTTTTGACTATTTAGCCGACGTAGTTTTTGAGATATGGTGTTCTTAGTAACGCAAGTCAAGCAATTTTTAGGAAAAATTTAAATGGCTGTAGCAGCATAAGGGTTAAGAATTCGGCAAAATGTTACAAAACATTTTTTGTTGGAAATTGCATGAGGAATTGTATGGTACTGTCTGTGTGCGGTCATTACAGGACATCCTGTATAGAAAAGAATTTTGGAAAATCGTAAATATTCTATTTTTCATGTAAAGTTGTAAAAAAAATTATGGACTTCAATATTTTTAAATAAAAATTTAGAGTTGCATATTTGGTATGTATATAAAAAGATGAAGTAAATACAAGAACCATAATTTTTCACCGAAAAAGCATGCAAATTGCAAAATCTTTTCAACTAACAAATTAAAATAATAAAATAAATAAAGTAATTTATTTAATGCAGAAATTAATCGTTAATGAAATAAAATCAAAAAAAATTCAAGATTTTTTTGCTATCATAAGTACTTCTTCATATTCTTTGTATACCTAAGCGCAGGGCAAATATCCTAACAGAGCCTTTTCCATCATAAGAGTAAGCTAGGTAGCTGCTCAGGGTGCGAAATATTCAGAGGTACTACGAGAGAAGCGAACCAAAATTTTAAAAAAAAAATTCAAGTCGATTTTAACAGAGAAGTGCTTGAAAATACGATTCTCTTTTTTCATATCATCTCAGTAACGACAACTGTGGACACAGATCAGCGATCATTTTCCTTGCTTAAAATCGTTAAAAATACTTAAAAAGTTCATTGGACAGAATTGATTCAAGTATATTACCATCTTGTCTTGTGAATAGAATGTGAACCTAAAAACCGCAAAAGTTCTATAGTCCGATGTTGCATGTGTATTCACCGAGCGACCGTGAGCTGTCGATAACTAACCCTTTTCGGAAAAACTGTCTATTCAATTTATTCATCTATAAATAAAAGTGTTGCCACCTTTTATGAAGGGTTTGATATTGGATAAGCAGAGATTGCGACATTTTAACCTTAAAACTGGTGAAATTTGGTATTTCAGATTAGGGTCTTTGCATCTTATATTGGAAATCGATCACAGTTTGTTAAATTCCAAGAAGCTTTTTCAATTGAAATTATCATCTTTTCGGGAGTATCTCAAGGCCACCTCAGCTCCTTTTTGTTTAACATCTTCATTACTGATCTATCTTAGGTTCTGCGGAACATACCTCATTTTTCGTATGCCGACGATCTCAAAATATGCCACATAATCGAATCAAAGTCGGAAGCAACTTTTATACAATCTAACTAATAATAATGAATTGCATCTTAATGTTAGGAAATATAATGTTATAAGTTAAATTTAAACAAATTTTTGGGATTTTTCTCTAAATGCACTTTCTCTATTTATTTTCCCTTTTTTATAGTCCTCGATTGTTGACAAATTTCGATATCGAATATCATTTGACCGAATATTTTAGTTGAGGATATTTTTGTGGGGATATTTTGGCTTCGGATATTTTTAGATCGGATCAATAGTCCTGCACCCAAGGATGATAACAGTGTAACGGCAAATTAAGTAAGTGGTAAAAATATGTAAACAGATTTTCTGAAATCACCTAGAGTATTTTTTTAATTAACCAATAGTTTTTAAAAATATTCCATGGTTTTGTTTGAATAGCGATTTTTAAAAGAAGCTTACAGAAAAGAAGCATATGTATAGTGAAATGCAACAAACACTATATAATTTGTTGAGTTGCTCTTCAAATTTTCTTCATCCCTTAGCAGGTTTGTTGTATAATTGGAGGGTACTCTGACAAATTGCAGTTAAATAGGTATTTGTACGTTATACATCTTCATTCCCACAGTTGGAATCATTTCCGAGACTTTATCTCAATTTCGTTTGATATGTTTAAAGAAGAGGTGATTCGATTAAAAGTGAATCTTGGCAATGCTCAACATTCAAGACAGAGTTTAAAAACATGATTAAATAAAAAAGATCAAAATGAAAAAGAAAATGTATTGCAAAAAATTAAGCGACTATTATTATGTCGGTAAAGATGATTCTCAAAAGAAAAATTCAAGAAGGAAGTTTACCTTACAAGACTTTCCCTTCAAAAAATCGATTTGAAACCATTTTTCACTGTTTTGAAAAGTGAATTGTTTGTTAAATTTCAATTAAAAAATATGTTTGTCTTATTAAGTTGCATTTAAACTCAAATTTAAAAACCTGCCCACTAAGGAGAAGCTTGAATAAGCATTTAATTCGTCAAAATTAATACTATCAACAAATAAATGCATATTTTTTTTGGATTTTAAACTAAATACTTATAAAATTTAACTTCATGAGAAATCACTGGAATTCACAATTTCGCAGTTCTCATTGCAATCATGTCAAAAGACGATACCAAAAGTACAATTTAAATAAACAAGTTTGATATCCATTCAAATCAGCTTTGAAATAGATTAAAATCCCTTGAATACGTACAAAATTGTTGGAAAAAATTATTTCCCATTCAATTCCAAATGACTAAAGAAAAATAATCATATTTGCAATCCAGAACTTTATTAATTTGCACTTTTGATCGATGCAAGAAGTTTCCTTGGCGTGAATACTAATGAACTCACTATAGAATAAAGTTTTGTTACTTAATCGCCTGGTAATTATTTCAATGAATACAACTCATTACTGAATTTACAATTAAAACCGATTAAACGCAGATTAAATTTGCAAATTACAAGAACAACTTTTTACCAAGTCATTATTGAAGAGGTTGTTTTTTCAAAAACCGTCCGTTAAAAATCTCAATAATCTACCTTTAATCTTCTGAATGAATTTAAATGGCAAGCAAAAGCTTGAAAACGTGTAACTGTTTTTAAATTTTGCGAATTCAGAAAGGCTTAGAAAAGAAGAAGAGGGTTGTAGAGTAGACCAAGACAAATAGGAATTTCCCATCAATATTTTTAATTGTTATTTTAAAAGGGTTGAAATATGATAGAGCTGAATCTTAACTGGTTATTGCACTAGAAAAACTGAAACGAGAATTAACTATGAGTTTGCAAGCGTAAATTCGCGCACATTGTTAAAAAGATTAACAGTCGATTAAAGTTGTATGTTTCTGAGAAGATTTAACACGTGTAAATTCATGCCGACCTTAATATTGATCAGAAACAGCAATGAAGAGAACGAAATTTAACCAAGCTACGAAGAAAAGATATTAATGCAAACATCTTTTTAACTGCAGATACCAATAAGCTACTGTGTCTTGCATGACTCTGTTGGAAAACGCTGAAGGCTAGTGCAATAGCTACTGTACGTCGCCGTGTATTTATTCATATGAATTGGTAAAAGTGGGGGTCACCCAAGGCAGGGAAAATCCACAGATATAGCCCCATATGTGAGGCAGATACTTGAACAGAACCATGTATTTTTGGTGGACAATTTAGTAAAAGTTGCATACAGTTAGCTTTTCACTATACCAACAGCTTTAGGTGTTTTGAATAGCTTTCAAAAAAATTTGAGTACATGAAATCCAAAAAAAGTTTTCGTTAGGTTTTTTTCTGTGCTTCGTGAATAACCGAAATTGTGATTTATGTATGTACGGAAATAATAATAGTATCAACTATATTTTTTCCGTTAAAATTGTCACGCCATTTTGAAAGTCAATGCGGATAAATATTTTACAAGTTTTGAATGTATTACATTTAATTTTCATACTCCTGTATTTTTGAAGACGATATTCTTATAATTGAAAATTTTCTTTAGTGTCAAATTGAGCTTCAAATTTTCAATTTTTTACATTCGTTTATCGTTTGTTTCACAAGAGTTTTAGGACTACCACTACCAAAATAAAAGTAGGCGCGTTTTTGAATTGTTTGCACGCTTTTAAATTGTTTTGTTTGTATTCGTGTTTTTGAATTGTATGCTCTTTTTGGATTCTATGTACGTTTTTGAATAGTATGTATTTTTTCAATTGTAGACGCAATTTTGAATTGTATGCACGCTTTTCAATTGTATGTGTTTCTTGAATTGCATGTGCGATTTTGCATTATGTGCGCGATTTTGGATTCTATGCGTGCTTTCGGATTGTCTGCATTTTTTGGATTGTTTGCGTTTTTTGAATTGTATTCGCAATTTTGAATTGTATGAGCGCTTTTGAATTGTATGCGTTTTTTGAATCGCATGTGTTATTTTGGATTTTATGAGGGATTTTGGATTGGATGCGCACTTTCGGATTGAATGCATTTTTTGGATTGTTCGCATTTTTTGAATAGTAAACGCGGCTTTAAATTGTATGTGTCTTTTTGAATTAAATGCGCGCTTTTGGATAATATGCGTATTTATGAAATGTACGCGCACTTTTGAATTGTATTCACGTTTTTGAATAGCATTCGCGCTTTTGGATAGTATGCGCTTTTTTGGAATCTATGCACGTTTTTAAATTGTATGCGTTTTTTGAGTTGTATGCACGTTCTCGGGTTGCTTGTGCAATTTTGAATTGTATTCGCGGTTTTAAGTTTTATGTGTTTTTTAAACTATATGTGCGTTTTTGTTTGTATGCGCGTTTTTCGATTGTATGCGCGTTTATGGATTATATGTGCGGTTCTCAGTTTGAACATCTTTTGCTTGCTGTAGATATGGTTCTTATTTAACAATTCACTTGGTCTATTGAAGCTATAGTGCTGCATAAAAGCGCAGCTCTAGTTATTCATTGTCAAGTTATTTCCACATAGCGTGTTGGTGTTTACTATTATTATCAAATTGTAAAACGAAGAAAACTATTTAAAATTGATTCAAGACTACCAATATGTTTTACGTAACGTGGGAAATGTAAAGTGTTTTTTTGCAGGAAGTATCAAAATAGATTTTTATAATGAAAATTGGAGTGCAGTTGTTGAAGGCGACTTCATAATTTTCGAAAAATAGTCCTTTCTATCAACTTATTTCGGCTAACGATAGCGCCTAGAAATGAAGGTGTTTTAAACATTTTCGAAGATGCTCTTTGCACAGATTTAGACTTTCAGCGTATGCAGCGTTTCAGCACGGCAGTATACGAAACCATAGCGATACAATTCTAATTACTGCTAACTAAGTTCTTATTGATGAAGTAAGAGAAATTGGATTGGGGTAGCTAGAATTGGGTTTGCTTCAATTGTTTAATTGTGGTAAATACTGCGGTATGTGAAACACTTTTTGGAAAAGAAATGCAAATTAATATATTTGCCAATATTAGCTCTAGCAATCGTACATTACATGAGTCTGCCTAACGTATATTAAACGTGGTCATTGTTTCTCAAACACAGCCTACTACACCATATTTGGATCGTATGAAACACTTTGAAATTTCATTCGCTTTAATGTGGAAACAGGATCCTTCTTCAACAAGGTTAATTTTTAAATTATGTACTGGTCTTCTCATATGTCTTACCATTGAGGACATTGTACATAGTCTTTCTAGTCGTAATACGAAGAGATTCAACTTTTTTGACTCATCCATTGCTGGGTTAGCTTTACTTTTGAAGCAGCACGTTTCGCTACAACTTCACCATGTGTTTTCTAAAAGACTTTTACTACTATTAACACTTTATAGTTATAGATCTTCGTGTTATTTTATGTAATTTGCGCTTCGGTTAATTGAATAAATAAAAAAATAAAAAAATGGAAGACGAGATAATTGGTTGGTATATATTCATTTAAAATAAAATTTAGATATTAAACAAGCCGCGAGGTGCGACGCTTGAGATCCACGCGGTCAACTTCCCAGTAATACTTCCATAAATATTAAAAATACTAAACAAAATAATAACTATGAAAAAAATACTACTTTAAATAATAATCATGTACCTCTCATAACAGTAATTGAATATAATATTAATCGTATCATATACGGGAGCGTCCAATGATAACGTAAGGATTTTGGTGAATTGGGTGTTGATTAAATATTCATGCGGATCAATCGGAAGGGGGACAGGTTACAGGAGTATATAAATTTTACAAACATTGATCACTGCGCTGTGCAAATCAGGTTAAAAATTTATTGCTTATGTAAAAAAAACCTTACTTTTTTGCACTTTTATTTAATAAATGAAAAAATGGCTTCAACATTTTTTTTACAAAATTTGATAGAATTACACTAATGTTAATACGCGTCAATTGACACCTTATTCATGCTAATCCTATGTTTGGTTCGCGAGATATAGCGCATGACAGAAATGACCTTCAATGGATCATAACAACAAACCCCCCGACCGAAGTTTTCCAAAAACTAATGAGCTCTTAAGATTGCAAAGACGCTTCGATTGACACTCAAAAAAGTCGATATGACTTTGTTTACAAGAGTTAAGCTCGTAGAAAAACTGTCCGCGAACGCACGTTCGTACGTACATACACAAACACATACGTACTTCTTTCTAAAAACCTCAAAACATCAAGATATGTTGAAAATTTCAATTTCGATTTTCGAGGTGACCAAAGATTAACCGATTTTGCATATCCCTTTGCATGGAAACAACATGAACTTGAATAGCATTCGTATGGTTTTATTTTAACTTCCCAGTTTCCCGTGGGAAGTTATTGTAATGGGGTCGATTTTGCGAATCCCCTAATTTTGACATATCTCCACGTTTTAAGGTCTCTAGAATCCAAATCCATCGTTTTAAGAGTGATGTCTGTGAATGTGTATGTACGTACGTGCGTATGCGCGGATGTGTGTATGTGCGTATGTGCGTTCGGAATTATTTTTCGTCTCGATTATCTCGTGAACCAAATACCATATTGACGTGGGACTGGTTTCATTCGACGCGTAATTACGTAATTAAAAACTGAATGAGTTTTCAACAAAAGTGGTCTAGCCGTTTTTCATTTAGGATGAAAAAACAAAAATAAAGCAAAAAATTGCTTAATTTTGATACTGTTGAAACGCACTATTAATTTGTGCAGATCTGAAATACCTTCATAGTAATATTATTAATATTGTGTGTTTTAGCAAAATTTTGATCAATGTTGTGAAAAATGTTAATTAAAAACAAATCAAGATTAATTTATAGAATTCCAAACTTTTATTATGAGGTTTGAGATGTGTAACGACAATGCAGATAATGATTGGATATTGTTATAAATAATTTAATATTGTTAATAACAATCAAATATTATTAATTGTAATTTGATATTGTAAATATAAACTCAATCATAATTATTCAGTAACGATCAAACATTCTTAATAACGAATGATTATTATTAATAATAGTTAAATACCCTCAATAATGTTTGTGGACTCCGGTGCCGGGCTGGAGACGAGATGGGGGACTAAGACGAGGAGGTGGACAAGGAGAATGACGAGAAGGAAGACGAGATTTCCGTGGCTTTGGTAGAGGACGACCAGGTGGGGAAGCGTCTACGTCTACCGAAGCTTTTATGGTTAGATAAAAAATTAGTAAAAATAATAAAAGTAATTATATTAATTTAGAATAATAGTTATTAATAGTGAGAACAAATTATAGCTTTTTTATTTACTCCACTGGAAAGTTAGTCGTGTGGGCCTCAAGGGTCGCACTTAGACCAATTGTTGTTTATTTATTTTTGCAGTCTATTCGTAAAGTGGACCGATAGAAATATCTGACTATGGTATAGCTTGTTTTTGATTTCAGTTTTCGAAACAGTTCATAAACTTCCTGTTTATCGTCGATTATTTTCTTTTTGATGCCAAATTTTCACTTCAAGTGGATCAAACATTTACCTTTATTATAATATCATCAGAATTTCTCCTTTGATCAAACGTTTCCACGAATCATTTCAAACACGTGTATCAAGTGTTCAACAACAACTTATTGAGTTCATCTCGGGAAAGTTTCCTATTCAAGCGTTCCATTCGCTCACACCCTTGTCACTATATAGAATGCTAATAAATATGTCTTATTGCAATGTACTTTAAGTGCAATCGACAAATCTGACCTTTATGTAATTATATCTTCACACAATCACACAAGTGTTTGTCTCGATCGCTAAAGGTATGTGCGATGACAAAAAAATAGATACCGCCGATGTGGTCTTTATTTTCTAATAACAACCAAATCATACTTTGCAGGCATCAATAGGCATTTTAGATACGAAAACATCATCATATTTAGACTTTCACTTGTGCAAAAAATATTAATAATAATTTGACCATCTTCGTATCCAAAATGAACGTGCTCACGCGCACAATTTGCTTGTCTACTTGAAATAAAACGAAAATTATGGTAAAGATGAGAAATGAAAATAATATAAAAACTCGAAAATACAAATCACATTAATTGACGTGTATGAAATATCGCCGTAGAAAGTGAAAGTACTCGAAATAAGTCAACAAAAACGATCGACGTGTGATCTTCTTAACGGTATGGCTGCGTATCTAATGCTCTTCGCTGATGTACAGTAGATGCATGGTTGCATCTTTCATCAAGATCCCGGTGAAATTTTTTTTCCATCAACTCTTCAAGCTTCTATTCTATCGTCATACACTTATCTCGTATTCGAGAAGAGGTTGCCCTGGTAGTCCAATCCTCGAGGTTTCCTGTTGAAGCTTCACTAAAATACCCAATCATCATGTTCGCTCCGAACTGTGGAATACATGCAGATAGTCCAATCTTTTTTTGCAATTACTGCATGTAATTCTTCGACGAACGTGATTGTTTGTTGTGCTAAGCCTATTTCGTTGCGAATATTTTTTGCTTTGAATGTTGATTCCACCGTTTGTCACGCGTATCTTTCTGTTGCGCGAGGCATTCGATTCGTTGGGATAATCATCAGATTTGACAAAGATACATTTTGCGGTAATTTTCAATTGAAATTGTTCATCGTTTTGGGATCAGAGAAGTCATTATACATTACGCGATAGAAAATTGATTGAGATGGTTTCAAAAAGTCTCAAAAATTATTGAGAATATATAGTTCTTTTTTTGGGAAGAAAATTTAGTTCACATATAACAATAAAAATTCCATCGATAGAAAAAGTAACACGATAAACTGCATTAATCAGAACTAGAATTGCTACTTAAATTCTAATTCGTTTCCTGATTCGTTTTAGCAGCCAGAAAAATCAGATTGAGTGCACAAAACGTCTGCTAAGACTGCAAAAAAATACTTACAATGCTTGCTGAATGTATTATTTATGCTCATGAGAAATTTTCAGGTTATACTCACGTGCTTCTTGATTTTTCGAGGATGTCTCTATTTTCTTTTCACATTTTTCAGATCCCATATTTTGCCATCCTCCTCACTGGGTGTCGACCCCACTCTCATTTCAATAAATAATGGAATGCTATGAGCAATTTATGCCACTTACACTTTGTATATTATCCATTCATGCCTTGCTTATCCTCCCTACCTTTTCATAAGTTATACCTTTGCATTTTTCTCACGCAATCTGGAGCTTCCTTAGAACTACTCGATTTATTTCCCAAATTTTGCAGCCGAAGGTTATACCAGATACATTGCTCAGGTGAAAGGTTCTTGCTTTCAAAATTACTGGTATGATGAAGTTTCGACTGTACATCATTCAATCCAGCAGAATTATTCAATTTATTTCTAGGAGTCAGGATACTGATATACATAGGTATGGTTAGTCATTCACTACTTTCAGAATACCATCTACGTTCATCTAATGGCCCATTGTACACGACTTACGTGTTGCCTAGAAATATTTTCAGGTCTACTCTGTTGCTGGATGTCTCAAGCCCATTTATTAAGCGTTGGTGCATGTTAGTATTCCTTAAAAACAGGAATGTGTAAGTGGTTAAATATTTGCCACCCACATACAATCCTTTGTTCAACCAATTTAAGTGGCAGCACATATTATCCAGCGCTTTTGTGTGAAGCTTCCTATTGGACTCTGATGCGTGTGGAAAATTCTTGCGTCCTTGCTTTAGCGTCTCGATATATATATTAGCTAGAGAAGCAATATACGAGCTGCCCACCCCTTGTTGTATCAGAACCTTTACTACTGCTTCTGGACATGACAAAAACAATTGATGAAATCGAATGACTTCTCGAAGTCTAAGAAAGTTACTGATAGTGGTAGTTAGTATTTATTGGTTTGGCTCATAATTTATTTCAGCGTTTTGATGTGGTCTACAGTACGGAATCACATCTGAATTTCACCTAGTTTTAAGTCTAACTCTAATTTCAAACGCTAAGTAGGGAAAGATGCGATTAGGGAAGGCACCGATTGCTTCAAATATGCGTCAAAAAAGTCGCATAGCCAAACAAGTATGTTGCAGAGAGAGTGTCTTTTGAATAATCAACTAGCAGATGACTAATACTTGACCAAAAGCAACTAGCAGAACTGTCTTAAGCCAGTGTAAAGGAGGAGGGGTTCTGACCAATTCTCGGATAATCCATCCTATCAACAAGGAAGATCTGAATTGAAGGGATGACGATAAATAGGGTACGACATATATTAAGCAATGGTTTAAAGAGGGATTTCCCTAAAAACGACAATCGATCCGAAGCTTTGCAACGGGTCTCAACCGAATTGGTTGTGCTTGCACAACCATGAAACCTTACCAGGGGTAAAATAGTGTCAAAAGTGCCGAGGCTCCATGGAATTGTTCTTACCGAGCTCGATGAGAAATCTATTGGCCTGCAACTTGGTGGCTGGGGTTAATAACCAAAGCAGGTACTAACATTATGTGAGCACAGTTTGGAATCGGTAGCTTTTCCGCAATCCTTCTGTATTGTTGTCCATAGACGTGCGGTTGCACTTTCCACAGGGATGCCGCGCTTCAAAGAGCGGTCAGGATGCTGATAAATCCGATTTATACCATAGATATGAAGGAGTTCATGCAAGCTCTGGATAAAATGCTATCTGACTCGGAAAAGCAGTCCCTGACTAGTACGTGTTTGAGGGTCTTAGTACAAGCTTTTTCGTAACCCGTGCCCAAGAAGCGGTGGTGTTGAGGTGATATCTGACCAGGTAACCACGTGAAATCCACACAGTGTTTTTAGCATGAGGCCATACAGCATCCAGTCTTTTCTGGATCCTTTTGCCTTTTCCTGTTGAATATTAGTAAAAGTAACTTTTGGCTTGCATTCATAGTGCTGGCAAAGCAATATATTTTGAATTTTAAAAATACTTGCCAAAAATCAGTTTTCTGTTTTTTCTTCTTTTCAAAACTATGTTTTTTTGCCACATATTCTGTTTTTGCACCAAGACTTACAATAGAAAAAATAGAAAAATATTGAAATGGGGGACACAAAAAAGTTTCCAAAAATTTTTTCTTATATATTTTTAATCAGTGGTGGTTAACTCCAGTTTTCTTTTCGGTGGGACGAATACATTTATTATCAGAATGTATTTAGCGGCTACTTAAGCAGAAAAAAATGAGTAGTTCGATTGAAGAATAAATATGCGATCAACAATCATTCCATGCATTTAATTTTATTACGTACTTTCACGCATTGCGTATTAGTTTTTTGTATTGTTTGTAATTTTTCTGTTTCCATCACTCATTTGGCCACTTGCTTCGTAACAGATTTTATTAGTCATGAAGCAATTGAAAAGGCAGTCAAGGATAATAGCGATGATTAAAAGCTAAAAGGGCTTATCAACTAACCTTATAGCAGAAAAATACATTGGTTTTTTATTAGGATATAACTCTACGATCAGTAACAGAGTTGCTCAACAACGTGGTGTTATGCCGCCTCAACTTTGGAACCTAGTGACGATACACTATCAAAATGACTAAATTTCACTCCTAGTATTCTTATGGAGCAAACACTGTAAGATGTTCTTCGTGCTCCGTGTCAGAAGAATCACAGCCATGGCCATGGATCATTTTCCGAGAAAAGTTCTTGAAAAAGAAAAAAAACGCGTGGAAATTGTATTGAAAGAGTTGCGATCGATGTACAAAGTAGTGGGCGTGTTGTATGATTGGTTATTATGAGATACGAAACGAATGAAAGTCCTTGCATATCGCAGGTCTATTTAAATATTTAATGTGAGGCTATACGAAGCTCATTTTACCAATTAGCAAAGAGTGGTAGTGCTGTCCTGTGAAGGGTGGAGTGGATAATTCTTAAGAGGTTGTCAATCTTGAGACAGAAACCGCACACGTTTTCATTTGAACTACTGATGATTCTGTCTTTATTCTAAATTCAACCAACACCCCAGCACTTCTTGTAAAACTTCTACCACTTTTTTTATCTTTCTAATGCTTTTTTCAATTCCCTTCCGAAATCTAAGCAACTCCTACCTCCGAATAATAATGTATAATTTCCTTCATACTTAATCCTACTTGCTATAATGAATTTCTATATAGAAACAATTACAAATCCAATAATATCATTAAAAAACTGTCCAAACACCAATTCGGGCAGAAATCCCTTAGCTTTAGAAATATAGACATATTAATTTCGTGTATTGCTGTCGCAATAAGCGTTCGTGTATCTTACATTAAATCCTTTTAAATGTTACATAGTCTGCATTTGCTGGAAGCGCAGATACATACATTAACTTCTACTAATGCGTGAAATTTTAAAAATTAAATATATAAGTATTTTTAGAACTATTTGTATTAATCATAATTAAAAATGTTTCCTGATTTACATTAATTATGTTGGTGAAGAACAGAAAGAGTTGGAGGCATCTACTGCAGGAGACCAAGGCGCAATTTAATGTTGGCAAAGAATACATTTTAAATTTTGAAAATACTTAATAAAATTCAGTTTTTCGTCTTTTTCTAAAAACTTACTACAGTCTATGCAATGAGACTATTCTTGCATCAAGGCCGTCAATTTAGATCTTTGTTCTGCCCTAAGAGCCTCATAGTTGTGGTTTGAATAGCAGCAAATCGAGTCACTAATAGTGAGTAGACATATTGTTCCTCGCGGTAGTTTATTTTAACCTTGAGTAGTATTCGCTTCAGGGTGAAAATTATTCAAGGCTTTTTTTCTTGCTCGGTCGTCATGTTTGGCGAACTTAGCAATCTAATTATGCTTCTTCTAAGTTTTTTTTTTTTTTTTTTTTTTTTTTTTTTTTTTTAAACTTTTATTAAATTTTTTTAATAAGTATTAGATCTACACTGCTTAGATCTCTAGCTTATGTTAATTCAACTCTTACTTCTAAACATAGTAATAACCTACTCTGACAGTACATTGTAGGCTTTGATAATACAACTCTTACAGCTAGGGGAGTTTACAATAGTTCACTATTGAATGTATGCTCTAATAATTATGTAATTATGTCGCTTAATGTCCAATGTTCATATTTTTTTTTTCCATGTATAGTTGCACGCTAGGGTCCAGATAGCTCTTTTGATGGATCGTCTATAATCCTTTTATACCTGGTATGCGAAAGGTACCGCCTCTACACAATGGTGGAGTTGAATGTACTACGCTTTATTGGCTACCTATTAGGGAGTTGTAGCGGATCGATGCGCTTCAGTCTTGAGTACGGTGCAGTTTGCAAAATTTCTCTTGCTTTAATATTTGGGTGTTTTTCCAGACGTTTCATATAGTTTCCACTGTGTTTTTTAATTTCTTCCTCTACCGTGTTTATACCCATATCGCGTTGAATTATTTTGTTGTTTACATAATTGGGGGCACCTAGAATTGTTCTTATTATTTTTGTTTGAATTCTTTTTATTAGGCTTAGGTTCGATTTTTTAGTGGTTCCCCATAATTGTATAGCGTATGACCATATTGGTTTCAGCAGAGATTTATACAATTGTATTTTGGTTGCCAGAGTCAGCTTCGATTTCTTGTGGATTAACCAGCGTATTTTATTATATTGTAGGCTAACTTGAGTTCTTTTTTTCGTTAAATGAGCTTTCCATGTTAGTCTTCTGTCTAGATGTACACCGAGATATTTGACCACTTTAGTTTTTGGTACTTTTATGCCGTTAATTATGACTGATCTGCATGTACGTTTCCTAAGTGTAAATGTGATTTGCTGCGTTTTAGATGCATTTATGGTTATTCCCCTCTTATTGGCCCATTCTACAATCTTGTCCGTTTGGTACTGTAGCTCCCTGGTTGCTGTTAAGGGGTTAATATGGGAGAATAAAATAGCCGTGTCATCGGCAAAAGTTGTAGTTAGTATGTGGCTGCTAGTCGGTAAGTCCGCTGTGTACAGGAGGTATAGGATGGGTCCCAGCACACTTCCCTGGGGAACCCCTGCTCTGATTGGATGTATTTTGCTTAATTGGTCGTTACATCTTACCTTAAAGGTGCGATTATGTAGGTAACTTAGCAGAATGCCTTGGAATTCAGGCGGAAGGTAGCTCCTGATTAGTTGAGCAAGATAATCATGTCTTACTTTATCGAAGGCTTGTGATACATCAAGGAATAATCCAGTACAATATTGTTTTCCCTCCAGTGCGTTCTTTATATAGTTTACTAATCTATGGATTTGCTCAATGGTACAATGCTCGTGCCTGAATCCAAACTGGTGGTCAGGGATGAGATTTTCGGAGTGAAGTATGGGAAGCATTTTATCTAGAAGGAGTCTTTCAAACAGCTTTGATAGTATTGGGAGCAAGCTAATGGGTCTGTATGATTCTACTTTGGATTTGTCCTTTCCCGGTTTTGGTAGGACTATAATTCTAGAATGTTTCCATTGGTCCGGATAGTGGTTGACACGAAGTATAGCATTGAATATATGAAGGATTGCCATTTTACCTCCAGGGGGTAATTCTTTGATCATCTTACCAGTGATTTGGTCGTGTCCTGGAGCTTTGTTGGGGTTTATATCATTGAGTTTTCTTAGGAATTCAATTTGTGAGAATCTGATGGGTTTGCCAATTACCAGCTTAGATTCTTCGGTGAAGTCCTCTTGTACTTCATTGTTTGTTGTTGCGCTGAAGACGTTGGACAAGTGAGCTGCAAAGGCTTCCGCTTGCTCGGATTGGTTTTTGACCCAATTACCCGATCTGTCCTTGATGGGAGTTATTGGCAGGGCTGGCTTCTGTATTCTTCTCACGGTCCTCCAGACTGAATAATTGGTGTCTGCTCCCACCGTTAAGCTACTTACAAATGTGTCAATTTTTTGGTTTTTATCAATAGCTAGCCCTTTTTTGAGTTCCTTAGCGGCTTTGTTTAGAGACGCCTTCGCCTTGGGGGAACGGGTCTTTTGCCATTCTGCTTTGGCTTGGCGTTTTATTTTGAGAAGATGAAGTATTCCAATATTATATCTTGATTGAGTTCTGTCTTCGTAGTTATTGTTTTCAGGGGTGGCTATTATCGCACAATCTGTGATGGTTGCTGTTAGATCGAGTAGTGCGTGTTCTATATTTTCTGCCGATCTAAGTTTTACATGAGGACAGTAGCGCGTCTCGAACTTCATTCTAAACTTTTCCCAGTTCGTCGCTCGATTTGCAAGGAAAGGTGAATTATGACAAGGAGTCGCATTACCACATATGTTAACTATGGTTGGTGAGTGGTCCGATGATAGGTCATGGGACGTTTTTATGGTGATGCGCCTGCAGTCGAAATTTTTAACTACGCCGAAATCAATTAGGTCTGGTGTTTTTTGTTGATCTGTTGGCCAGTATGTTGGACAGCCACCCGATATGCACTGCAGTTTATTGTGGAGTACTGATTCGAGGAGCTGTTTACCCCTTGGTGAAGTCAATCGTGAGCCCCAGTGTGGAGATTTCGCATTGTAGTCGCCGGCAGCTATGAAACAGGAACCTAGCGAGTTGAAGAATTCATCGAATTGCTTCTTTTTGATTTTAAATTTAGGAGGACAATAGGTAGCAGCGATACAAATTGACTTGTTGTTAACATATATATTAATAGCTGTATAGTGAATAAAATGTGTTTGGTTGCATGAGAGCGGGAAATGTTTAATTCTGTGCTTCAGAACGATAGCTGTACCTCCGTGCGATTTATCATCTGGGTGATTATTATTGTAGATAGTATATCCACGAATTTTTAGATTATTTTTGCTGCAGAGGTGAGTTTCTGCAATGAGCATAATATCTATGTCCATGTTAAAAAGAAATGCTTCTAATTCATTCCTACGAGCCAATAGGCCGTTTGCATTCCAGTATGCTAGCTTAATTGAATTCATTTACTCGTTAATTTGTGTAAAAGTTCTGTTTGCTTACTTAAATTTGAATGCATTTGGTTCACTAGATTGGTAAGTTGCTGCAGGTTATTGGTGAGTGTGAGTAATATTTGCATGATTACTTCTTGTTGATTGCTGGTAGTCGCCGGGATTTCTGTAGAGGGTTGGTTCTGTTGGTTTCGGGTCACTTCTGCATAGGAGCGGGATGATGATGTGCGCGTGGGGGCATAGAGCCCCTGTGCTGGACCCGTTAGTTGAGATGTTGATATAAACGGTTGCCTCGTTGCTGTGTGAAGTGGTTTGGTTTGGCTTGTCTGCTTGTAAATAGCATGGTACACTGGGCAACCCCTATAGTTTGCGGTATGATTCCCATTGCAGTTACCACACTTTCTAGACGTGGTGTCGGCTTTATTTCTGTTGCAGCTAGCTGTTGGATGCATGCCTCCGCAAGCTACGCATATGCTGGTTAGCCTGCAGAAATTTTTCGTGTGTCCGAACTCCTGGCAGTTATGGCATTGTAGCGCTGCATATCTTTTGAAGGGCTCTTCCACAGTGACTCTTCTGTGCAACAAGTACTGGATATTGTAAATGGGATGAGTTTTGCCCTTTGGAGGTCTACTGGACTCTGGTGAGAGTTCCACTTTAAACATAGGCTGCGGCACTTTATTTTTATTTATGACATTGTGGATTGCTTTTGTCATGAATCCTTTGCTTTCTAGTTCTTCCTTTATATCATCTAATTTGACTTCTGGGTCTATGCCTTTGATAATTATCACCAGTCCCTTGGCACTTTTCAATTGATATGTGTAGAAATTTACCTTACGTTCTTCAAGCCAGCTGACTGCTTGGCAATATTTCACTTCATCCGCCGTCTGGATTTTAGTTTCTCTGATATTACCTTTTCGTAGGTCCACAGCGTAAAAATTATTTGTACCTAACAGTGTGATCAGGTCTTTAACAAGCACTACACTATTTACACCTCTGATAAATATCGGTGGGGGTTTTGACTTGCTCTTTCTTTCTTCTACCAAAGGCTCATTGGTTGTGCTTTCAGCGGTGTCCGTAGCAAGGGCGTTGTAGTAATTTTGATATCTTTCATTATCGTCTTTTGCTTGTTTGGAAGCTCTCCCCATATTCACAGATGGTGGGCTAAGCTTCCTCTTTTCGGAGATTTTAATGTATCTTTCGATACCTGTTTGGATGCTTTTCTTAATAGACATGCTGCTTCCGCTAGGGCCAACGTCCTGTAGGTCAACGGAGGTCAACTCTGCACTCATAGCCTGCGTCATGGTGCTCTATTTAAAGTGCACATTTCACTAGCACTAGTCTGTGTTGCGCCTTGATAGGTTTTTCACAAATGGTTGATCACGACCGCAGTGTGCACTTTGCGCTGCTGGCTTGTGCAAATAATTGCTCTAATTAATTTCGATAGATGGATATTTTGGTGGAAATCATTTTTTCAAATAAATGTGGTGTGGGCGTCCGGAGCTTTTGAATGCTTGCGATTGCCATTCAAAAGTTGCAGGTCCTTACCACATGCGGAAGAATTGGAATGAATGTCGTTCAGTTCAGTAGACAATGGATGTGTGACAAATTTTGTGATGCACATTATTTTCGATTTTTGAAAAAATTTTAAAGTATTTCTTCCTGCATAACATCACGGGATTTTTCTTAAAACAACTATAATCCACTCACATGTAATGGTGAGAGTTCTCATTTGGCCCCAAATGTTTCTTTTTCGCAAAAAGAACTCCATAATAAAAATCAATGAAGCAATTACAATTTTTTCAACGTTGAATGTTAAGCTGGTCCCAATTATTCTTGGGAGCTGGAATCACGTTGAGTTCAAATGCGTGTAAAATGGTGTAGCCGTTTGTGACGATCTTCATAATGATGATGATGGAGAAGGAGATTAGAGCAATGACGACGATGATGAGCTTGATTGTAATTTTGTTTTGCTTTTTACACTTACACTCGCTAAAGTACCATGAGGGAACATAAAAGAGGCGACAACAAGAGGCAACGTACGAAATATTGAAGAAGAAACTATATTAGTAGGTTATGGTGCTTAGTCAAGATCAGTTGACGGTTAGTTTTTACAGTAGATAGTTCAAAATCTAGTTGGTTGGATGAATTTACGTCTATTGTGATTTGAAATTGGTGCTAAGGAGCGTCGTTTGGATGGAAAAATAAGTCCAACTAGAGAGTACATGGTGACCTGGGATTAAAAGTTTAATGTTGATCATGGGATTGTATTGTGTCCTTGCTGGGTTAATAGTGTCAATTGTCGCGACCAAATCAGATACCATCCATTATACGAATTCGCCGACCTACTTAGAACCAGGAGCCAATTTCACAGCATATAAGTTGAATGTACCTGGATCTAATGGCATCACGATAATCGAAACAATTGATGATGATTCTGATAGTGATGATCCCGATCCCATAGCCAATTACTATCCAGCCACGAACACAAAAAAGATGGTGTATGCACCAGATCTCCTGCAAAAGTTCATGAAAGAATACAGTCAGAAGCAAAAAACTGCGTACAATAACTACTATCCGCAGGAAGAAGTGTACGATGAAGTGCTGGAAATGGATCCCTTGCCAAATAGAAGAGTTACTCGCCTGAAAGTTCATCACAAGAAAAAGCACCAGCTATATGGCAATCAGTATAACGATGACAAGCAGGGTTGGGTAACACTTCAAGCAGTTCCTTGGTCTAAAGGAAAGCCATCTAAGTGGAAACCGAATCGTGTCGGCCCTTCAGCAACAATGTCAACAGCAACTGTGAATCTGTACAATGTCCGGCCCATCGGTTCATTGGATAACACGCAAGTGTACTACGGTGCAAGCAACGACGATATGCAGTACAATAAGCAGCCAACAAAGCGACCTTCAGTGTTTTCCGATCCTTACAAAAATGATGGCATTTACGATCGAAATGATATGTATACAACAAAACGCCCAGAACGACTGAGACCAAAGCCACTAAAAAAGAAGGATCCATCTTATTACAACACTCCTGAACCGCAACTAGAAGTTGATTCAACCTTTGATCGGTGGGTGGACTATGGGTTCCGGCCAAACACGGATGACAAAAAGATCACATCAAACGTATATCACACTAGCGAGACTCCCAAACCACCCCGAAAAGCTTTCCTTTCGGGTAATAAACACTACGCCCATCGTAATGAGCTGAACAATCAAGGTACGATTTATGCAGCGAATAGCTTCGACCACCAAAACGATCCTCATCAAGATCACAGCAACATGTACCAAGATCGACCGGACTCCCTACAATCAGCTAATTATCCTACGAAGGGGAACGACGAATGGGTTCTCATTTCATCCACGAAAGGTTACCAATATCCAAGTCGACGACAAAGAGGTATTAAACGTAATAATTCTACAAACGCTTCTCATTATCCTGTAAGACCGCATAAGTCTATCCAATTGAAAGTTCTTCCAGCTAAAGTCACGCTGTCGAATGTGGCGCCACTAATGACTACACCGCCGGACGACGATTTCGAGATGGACGAGCCGCATATAACAGTAGATGAAAATGATGAGAGCTACAAGGACGAAAATGTTCCGAGCTCAAATGACGAAAGTGTTCCTAGTGTGAATGACGAAAGTGATCAGGATTCCAAGGACGAAAATGTAGAGAGTCTTATCGACGAAAATGTTCAGATTTATAGCGACGAAATTATTCCCAGTCATACTGACGAACCCGTCCTGAATCATCGTGAAAAGAAGCGGAAACGAAAGAACAAGATCAAGACCACCAATGCGTTTCATAGCATAGCGTTTGGTAACGACGGCAAGGCAGATAGTACTGCAGTTTTGGCAGCAGTTGGTGCTGGGATGCTTCCTGCTACAGTGGCTATGCTCATGCCAATGTTAGGGCGCAAGAAGCGGGAAGCTAAGGAGGAGCTGTTGCCAGTCCAAACTTTTAATATGGAGAAACTCGCAATCAGAAGGTTGTGAAGTATAGAAAGAAATAAGAATACCACGATTGCTGTTTAACCATTAGGTTCGTTATGTTATGCAATTTATTGTGAATGTTATTTATTGTAGATGTTAGATTGATAGCGCACCAAATAAATTATTTATAAATTCAACCGTTAGCTACATCCGATATCTCGATTTATGTTAACTATTTTGTAAGGATCTTTCCAAAAAAAAAACTACATTGAAATTTCGACTAACGAACTTAATCCATTCTGGTCGGACGACCGTGTTCCAAAAAATTCGTATTTTGAAACACAGTTTTCCATTTCTTACTCTAGAAAGCCAATTGTGTGCATAGGTCATTCTATCCCGAATTGAAAAATTAGCCTGAATAAAATCAGTATCTGGTCGGGCTTGCCCAATGAGGATAACGACAGGGATGTGATGCAAATGAATACTCAGGACGTGATCAGAAATGCCTGATGTAGAACTGATAATGTCCTCCCAACCAAGAATGCCTTATGTAAAACTGCTAAAATCTTCCTGTAAAAGAAAGCCTGATATATATCTATCTATCTGAGTAGAATTGGAGATGCTGCTCACATATCATCATCATTTGTTCTCTCGTTTGTAGTGATTTTTCTCTCCACTTTGAGAAGGTATCCATACTCTGACTGGAATCCGTTTTTCGAGGGAATTTGTCGTCATCGTAGATCGAACATCAGACTCACATACTGGAATTGCAATGCAATACCTTAGGTTTATTCATTCAGCAAGACAATTTACAAACGAAATGTACAATTAATGTACACCGTTATTCGAATGTATTAAGCTCCAATTTGGGCATAAAGAATAAGCAGTAGGTTTCATAAAGAGTTTAAAACCGAAATGTTGACCTTTTAGAAAGGTTTGCGTTGAGCGTCATTTTTGAGCAAAGTTTTTTTTCCAATTTTATCGGAATACGTCGATCCTTTGAAAAAAGTATCAAGGTTCGGTCTCTTTTGGTGATTTTTTTATTTTTAGGCTACTTTTTTTCCTGTGAAATTTGATTTTTTTGAACTACAGTATCTTAAAGTTTGCGTTAAAAGTTTTACCCAACATATCATAAATTGTTCGGTTTACGAAAATTTAATTACAATTATAGAACGTTGAATTATCTATCAAACTTACTTCGCGTCAAATGTCGCTAACTACAGCAAACCTGATCACAACTTTATGGACTGGATATCCTACTAAGATCCTGACATAGTCCTCATCAGGAAAGCCTGATACTACTTTGTAAGTATCATTGCCTGAATATTCTGTGATGTAAGACCAGGTCATAGCCAGATCGGATATCAGGCAAGCTTAAAACTTCTTTTATATTTAAATTGTCTGAATAGCCTACTCTGGTGCTGACGTGCACCTAATCAGGAAAGCCTGATAAGACAATCAGAGTCTGGAACTGAGTCGTTGTCGATATGGCCTTACCATTGCCTGATCAGGACCTGATTTATGTTCTTAGGTTAATTCAAGTCGGGAACATATCATTTCAAAAATTAATTTCTTTATGGTTTGTCTTGCAGTTGAACTTTTCACTTTTTCTTTGTGGTCCTCACGTGTTTTGCTTTCTCTTTTAATGTTTGGTGAGGAAGGCTTAAAGGGTTTGGCTGAGTCAGCGCTGCAAAAAAAATGTATCAAAGCATTTCGTTGCCTGATATTTTTTTGACTTTGTATACAAATAGTATATGTATATTTATATTTTTTATATTATCTATTAATTCACGAAAATTTAAAAACAAAAAGTGTTTCTTGGCCAAGTTATTAGCTTGGTTGTTATCAAATGTCTGCACAGGTGAATCAAATTGTCTGCACGAACAAAGCAAATGTCTGCGTAGACAAATTATTTTGTTTATATAGGTTAATGTGAAAGGAAATCATGAGAAATCCTTTAAAAATCACAAACTTACAACAAAAGCAGATTAAGCTTATCATTAAAATACTTTTATTGTTTTAAATCACTGATTGTGATAATATAATTCAACAGGTTAATTGCATTATTTTCGTTCTTTCCACTGTTGTTTTTGCATTTCATTGTTAGTAGTAGTGTTACATTTGGTATGTGCGGGGAAGTGGAGCAATAAATGGATCTTACCACATGTTGTGAAGCTTTTGGGAATGTCGACCCCACACACCTGAGGCACTCGTGGAAAAAAGCCCATGCTTACAGGAGCAGAACCATAGCGGCTGTGCCCCTAATCTGTGGGATTGTATAGGTTACCGAGGGTCTTGGAGCCCATGATTGGTTACTATCATCTTCGATATGGTGTGGCCCTCTTGTGGAAGCAACGTGGCGTTTGTGGTAAGATACGCTAGACAGTCCGCACTTGGTCAACCAGTCTCGCCGTAACCGGCCCTGTAAACCAGCGGTAATTTTGGGACCTCCCCTTGGAGACCATCTGCAAGGATATGCTGGGTATGTCCAAGTCTTATTGATGAATATTCGTTACAAATTGCAAATTCAGCGATTATGCCGAAACCATGGCAATTTTGAAGACAACAACCCGCGAGGTGCGACCCTTGAGGTCCACACGTACAACTTCCCAGTAATATTTACATAGATATTAAAAATATGAAATACAATTATAATTATGGAAATAATACTACTTTTAATAATAAAAATGTATCTCTCATAAAAGTTATTGCAATGACTTAATATTAATCGTAACATCTATGCGAGCGTCAATTGATTATGTAAAGATTTTCGTGGATTGGTTTGATTTAATATTCACGTGGATCAATCGGAGGGGGTCAGGTTACAAAGCCTTTTCTACGTTATTTGTTATTTTCATATCGATGCTTGAAGGACAAAACAGCGCTAGCAAAAATGAATGAAGTTTTTGTTATTACGACAACTGAAGAGAATTTGTCGCGTGATGGCCATTTTGAATAGTTGCCGTCAAAACTGCTAGCACTTCGGCATAATCACTGAATTTGTATTTTTTCACGATTTTACATTAATGAAACTAATAATTATTTCTTATTTTCTGTTGATTTTGAGAAACATTGATTATGCAGTCAAAAATAGGTTCAGTTGCATGTAAAAAGTAAAATATATGTACTACAAATGATGAAGGAAGTAACTGAAATTTTACGAATACTAAAGAACAAAACTCCTAAAACCTACAATTTTTTATTTGATGAAAGCTTTTCAAAGCATATGATCTCAAAAAGTGTTGACTACAAAACATTTTACCATTCCAAACGTTGATTATCGCAATTGCAAATTTGATTTGATTTGTATTGGTTTTCAAAATTTAAGCAGTTTCTTATTAAAGTTAAAACACGGTTCTGTGAAGACTATTAAAAATCTCCGCAAATTATGCAAATAATAATAAACTTTGATTGATTTTACAACAATGTCTTTAGAATAAGAGATTTAAGGTATAAAAATTCGTTTGAACCCTTTTTACATGGTGGCTTTGAATGATTTTTTTTATTTTTAATTCAATTTGTTTTGAAATCATGAGAAAATATTTTGCTAGTATCTACAGAAATTGATAAAATTTGATAAACTTTATAATCATTTATTTTTACGATGTTAATTTTATTAATTATTAATTATTTTTTTTATGAAAAAACACTAATTTTCAATATTTTTTTATTAAATTTAAAAAATGGCTACAAAGATATTTTTTTAAATTTAAAAAATCATTAATACGCGTCGATTGACTTCTTAATGATGCAAAGGTTATATTAGGTTCTCGAGATATAATGATTGACATAAATGACCATGAAGGACATAATGACTTTTAATGATTTTTTATTTTTAATTTTTTTTTTGGAATCATGAAAAAAAAAATTGGTGGTTTTATTGGAGTATATAAATTTTATAAATATCGATTACTGCGACTTGATAAAGTTAAAAATTTGATGTTTTTGAAAAAAATCCAATTTTTTGCACTTTGTTTAAAAAAATTAAAAAACGAGTCCAAGGATTTTTTTAAAAATTTGACAGAATCACGAAAATGTTAATACGCGTCGATTGACACGTTGATGAAGCAAATCGTACGTTTGGTTCGCGAGATATAGCGCATGACAGGTTTGACCTTCAGGGGGTGAAAAAAGCAAACCCCCCAACCGAAGTGTCCCAAAAACTAATCAACTCTTAAAATTGCAAAGACGCTTCGATTGACACCTTAACGAAGTCGATACGACTTTGTTTACGTGAGTTATGCTCGTAGAAAAACTGTCCGCGAACGCACGTACGTACATACACACACACATACATACTTCTTTCTAAAAACACTTAAAATATACTCGTAAGACCTCAAAACGTAAAGACATGTTGAAAATTTCAATTTCGATTTTCGAGGCGATTACAAGAACTTCCCATATACTGGGAAGTTAACAATTCAAAGTGGCCACCATGCGACAAAATCTTTTTAGTGGGCATACTACAAAAACTGCATTCATTTTTGCCAGCACTTTTTTGTCCTTGAAGCATCGATATGGAAATAACAAATAACGTAGAAAAGGCTTTGGAACCTGTCACTCCCGTGATTGATTCGCGTGAATATTCAATCAAACAAATCCACTCCCCCCCATCCACCAAATCCTTGCGTAATCAATGGACGCTCGCGTAGATGATACGATTGATATTAAGTCATTCCAATTACTGCGATGAGTACCTCTTATTATTACTCTTGAAAATAGCATTATTTTCATTATTATTTTTGTGATTAATATTTTTAATATCTATGTAAATATTACTGGGAAGTTGACCTCAAGGGTCGCACCTCGCGGCTTTTTCAAATATAATTTTTTGAAAGAATTTATATGAATAAATTTTGCTTTTGCTTTTGCTTTTGCTTTTACCGATTCTGTATTACTATAAATAAAGCTTTATGAAAAAAATCTCTTTTGTTTAAATTCTTTCCTGACACTATTAATCGCCTCTTAAAGAATAAATATCTAAGTGTCCGAGTTTTACTTTGATCCACTGTATGCAATAAAAATCTTTCTTACTAAAAACACTATTCAATATATTTGACAAAAATAAATGTGTTTATACAGAAGACACAATCGTATATAGTCTCACAACTTAATTAATACATAGGTTTAATAAATACTAAACATAATATCTAATTGAAATAATATAATCTTAAATCAAAAGTCGGCCACAGTCCTACAGAAAAGTTCTTTTTCGAAAAGTAACACTTTGCGTTTGTCATCTTTCGCCGGTAAAGTTAACTTGTGCCTAATTCGAAAAGAGTATCTGTTGTGATTTGTCATTCTAAGATGGGCCAAGTTTTGATGAAAAGAAGATTCGATTTCGCACAACATGAAATTCGATAAAATATTGAATACTATATTCAAATATGTTCAGCACACCGAGAGAGGTAGAGGGAGAGTGTGTGAAAATGTTTGCTAAAAACAAGTGTGCTATTTAAAATAGCGACGGCGTTCGATGACGGGTAAATACTTTTGATTCGTCAATACGCTTCTCGACATCTTTCAGATATTGTCCAAATGAAACGGTTGTATTTTGCAGGAAGCTTAATCCCATTCGTACTTTAAGCTCGAAGATGTTTCGAATTAAGCTGAATATATTTTGTGCAAGAGGCTGGGCGGGAGCGTAGTCAGTAGTGGTTTCATCCATTCCTCCCATATCGTCAGCAGCGTTCCAAACAGGATAGGGGGTGGTTGTGAGGACATGTTGAGGTTTGGTGACTTCTAGCTTGGGTTCTTGGGTACTGTGTTGCTCCTTCACAATTTGAGGCTTTTCAGTATGTTCAACTTTCGGCTTGTTGTCTAACGGTAGTGGACCATCGATTTCGTTCTCGTTTTCATCGACTTTATTGAAGAGGTCCTTTTTGGCGGAAGTTTCTCGCTTTCTTCTTCTGCGTGGTCCGTGTTCAGGGACAGTTTCTAAAATGGGTGATTCGCTTGAAGCCTGATTGTCCTTCGACCCACTTTGAACATTTCCTACAACGAATTGAGTTCGTCGCAGGAGAACATCATTGTCTAGAACTGACGGATCGGTAATGGGTTCTACCTCTGAGGTCGTCGTGGCAGGCGTGACAATTTTTATTTTCACGCTAGGATCACTTGACATAGATGTATCACTATTCATCATTTCCGATTGATAATTGGAGGCCATATCGGATTGGTAGTTGGACGCCATGTCAGATTGGTAGTTGGATGCCAGGTCCGATTGGTAGTTTGATGCCATGTCCGATTGGTAACCGGAAGCGACATCGGATTGGTAATTAGACGCCATGTCGGACTTATAGTTGGAGAATGTTTTCTGCAAATCAGCGCTTTGCACATTAGTCCTGAAATTGTTAGCATCTTTTGCATTGTAGCGGTAGAACTGTTGAGCATTGCTTTCATATGGTCGGGAGTTCGAATAAGTACTTTGTTGGTATTGATTGTAATAGGGATCATTGGTTCGGTAGCGTATCTGTTGTTGAGGCTGCTGTGAGGGTTGTGGCTGCGCAACAACAAATCGTTGAGGATTTCGTGCTGTATACTGGTTGGTTGCTGGCCTATAAATTGAATACTGAATACTATTCCTGTAAGGAGAGTTGACTGGCATGCCAGCGATGACCTTTCCAAACACTTCTTCTTCAGATTGTCCACCAGCACCGCCATATTCTTCGTTATTGTTATAGTAATACATGTCGTCCTTTCTTTCGTTCACGTCATACGACCGTCTCAGTGCTCCAAATGGTGTTCCCAGGAAATAGGTGGCCAAGCCGGCAGTTAGTGCTAACCCGACAAGACCCACTCCAACCGTTGGCATCACCTCACGGGCTAAGTAATTATAGATTTTCGTAGTTAGTGGTTTATCCTTGTTAACCTGGAGCGGTGGCTTCTTTCCGGCAATCTCTGTTTTCAGGTTAACTCCAGTATTCTTCTTCTTGTGCTTCTTATTTGTATTCTTCCTTCTTGGCTTTTTGGTAGTGGATCCAGGTGAACGATCTTGTGGTAAATCGAAATCAGCATCCTTCGCTTCAAGGATCTGGAATGTTGTTGTCTCGGCGGTGGTCGAGGTAACGGGTTGTTCCGATACACTTGGCAATTCGGTTTGCGGAGCTAATGTGGTTGATGTGGTCGAAGTGCTGGTAGTCGATGGAGTGGTAGATGTGGTTGTTGTAGTTGTTGTTGATTTCCTTTTATTTTGTCCGGGTGGTTTGTTCTCGCCGTTCGGACGATTCTCTAATGCTGGCTTTTTTCGCTTTGGAAGAATACTTTCAATGCGATGCTGTCCTTCATCTGGCTTCTTTGTATTTTTGGTAGGTGTTGGTTTCGGGCGTGGTTTCAGAATGGGCTTTTGAGTAGGCGATGTGGTTGGCTTCGATATAACCTGCTCAATTTTCTCGATCTTTTCAATTTTGGCAATTTTATCACCTTTTCTGTTTGCCATGGATTGTGTTGTTGTTCTTCTCGGCTGCGGCGTTGTTGCAGTACCACTCAAGAGAATCCATGTTGAAAGTCCTTCCCTAGCGGTTGATGATGGAAAGATGCTAGCTGCATTCATCTCCTTTTCAAGTTCTTCTTGTGTAAGCGGCACAGCCACCCCGGAATGGTAGTCATCGTTGTCATTTCGCATGGATGGCCGTGATGCTATGAGAGGTGCTGGAGTTGGTAGAGTGGGCGGTATTGGCGTGGTTCGATTCAACTCTCGTAAGAAAGGATTCTGATGTGCTTTTGGAAAGTCCCTGAAAATAATTTGAATGTACAGTATTTTGTGATTTGAGAATCGCTTTAAGCAAAAATAAGGAAAAATCGCATTAAGCTTAAATGTTTTACCTTTTTAATACCTGCACACATTAAAAACTGATTTACCCATGATTCTGATTCTTAGTAAATAAAACAACATGGAGATGCATTTAAATTATTAATTTATTATAAACTACTCAATTTAACCAAGTTCTTCTTAATACTAGTACTATTAACAGATTAAATTAGATACTTAGTTTATAATGGTAATGAAAGCCTTGGTATCGTGTTAATTTACAACAAATAAGCAACAAATGATGATATTAGTATGGATACTATATTTCTACGATATATTTTTTCTGCATAAATAAATTGATTCAAAATAGAATGACTGAACCTACAGCCTCATACTCCAAAATATATTTTGTTCATAAATTACAATCTACAATAAAAAATCAATGATTTATTCATAATAAATTGCTTTCTTCAGCAGATTTCGTCGTAACCTCAATGAAGTTTATCTACCTAGAAACTAGCTTACTTGCTTCGATATGATCGACTTTTATTTACATGATTGATTCTTCATATACAAAACATGAAAGTTAAAAAGCATAATAATCCGTTGAAAAGACATTATCAAAGATGAGATACATATTGCTCAACGACTAGGTTTCAAAGTTTAACAATGCAGTAAGGATCTGCTTGCAAATCAAATAAAGCCTAAATATGAAAAAAACAGGATCACTCTTCTTTCATATTGGCTTTGATATCAGAGATAGATTTTATTTCATTTGTTTTATAATAATGTCAAAGTCAAAGTTTAAAAAGGTGAAATCTATTTGACAATAATTATAGAAATATTATCTTCTCAGAATTAAAAGATCTCAGTTTTCCTTTCTATATATTGTAGTTCTGCTGGGTTCACATCTCAGAAAATCATTAAAACGATCATTGACCGAGTAAAGGAAAGCAATCGGTTTCGCTAGGTGGCGAGAAAGACATGATTTGCAATAGTCAAAATTCCATGGTCGGGTGAATATAAAGCTTCGTTCAAAAATGCAGGGTTTGTGCGTTTTTAAAGAAAGAACTGCGACGCAGAGGATATTTAACACGCTTTTCGGTTTGAATCCAAAGAAAAGTATTCCTGATCGGAAAACCATTTTGGAATGGGTCCAACATCTAAGGGCAACGGAATATACAAATCCTAGAAAACCAGCATAGTGTTAGCAAGTTGCTAACCAAAAAGCACACTAGTAGGTGAAAATTGTCGACTAGACTAGGAGGTTCAAATCCTTACTAATGTATACAATAGCAACGTAGGCACATACGAACTAAAAATTAAAAGTCATTATACTTCGCGGATACAAATAATTATAAAAATTAGTTGAAGTATAATGAGCTTAATCCATCAATAAGCCTAATCGTGGTCGTGCTGTCTGGTGGCGGATGGTAAATGACAGCACCTGAAGAGGATGCCGTCCGTCACCCCGAACCCACACTTCCCCACTTAACTAGAAAATCAGTTTTACGTCTCAAATCCGTGAGGACACATGAAAAAATATCGACGCATTCAGAGCGATACAGCGTTTTTCTACGCGTTCCGCTCGGAAATATGCATTATAGATATTGGCTCAAAGGTTGAGGAGGATTTTACATTGCGACCTTAAGTTACACTCTCACAAAATTATAATTGCTTTAGAATTGAGTCCAGCAGATTAAGGAAGTAGAGATTGTTGTCATGTGATCCTGATAGCCGCATTTCATACCAATATTGTATGGAATAGTGACGAAGCGCATTTCCATCTTTCTGGCTCAGTGAAAAAGCAAAATTTTCGTTATTGGGCCGCTGATAACCCTCAAGAAGTTCAAAAACGACCTCTTCACAGCACACAAGTCACCATTTAGTGTACTTTGTCCTATGTATGGAGCTATTTTTTTTTTTTAAAAAAAAGAGAACGGCATCACGGCTACTGTGACCTACAACTGATACTGCAAGATGCTGGAGAATTTTTGGCGCCCCAAATGGAAGAATACGATAAAAGTAGCTTTTGGTTAAAACAAGATGTAGCTACCGTCAATAAAGTCCGTTCAAATAATTTCTTTACGAGAAGCCGTTGAATGGCACATTTGCTCCCCATATTTGACACACTACAACTTTTTCTTGAAAGGTATATTCAGGCAGAGGTTTTAAAATTTTGTCCTTGAACCTAACAATAGCTAATGAGAAAATAGCCATTTATGAGGAAATGGATTCTTGTGAGACTCGAAGAAAACTTCATGAAACGGCTCCAAATCTATAGCGCCAGTGAATTTATTTTGATTTGAAAACCTAGCCATTAAACATTTTTACAAATACCTTGAATAACTAAAAAGGTTTGTCCAATATTATTGGACTGTCTCCTCGTCAAGTTGAGACTCCGTTATGTGCCACCCTGTATGAAAGTTAGGGGTGCTAAAACATGTTTCTATCAAAGCCTTTTTTCTCGGGGAAAATTTACTCTCATTAACGAAAGTAGTCCGAAATTGGCAGTTTAAATAATTCTGAAAGTTTTCAGGTCTTTCTTGAATGAACGTTGATTAAACACATTGGAAACTATTTTTTAAACTTTTGAAAGGGTCGTTACAAACCTCATTTTTTTGGATAGATGGCAATCTCTCTATTGCTTTTAGAAATGAGATCGAAACTGCAAACTAAAATGAAATCTGCTTCTAAAACAAAAACGCATAGTGTGTTGGAGTTTTTTGTACTAGGAAACCAGCAAAAGATGTATTGAGGCAAGATTCAACTTTTGTCAGGACTGAATTTTCTTCTTCTTTTCACTAAATGATTCAAAAAAATGGGAAGTTACAGACACGAATGCAAGTCATATTGGCGGTTAGTTATGAAGGAAATCCTGTGCCAACCGAATCCTTAGCTGAAATGTCTGTTTGGCGAAGCTAGACGAAAAAGTCTTTTGAGAGATGTAAATGAATTTCATAAAGTTTTCCTGAAGCTGTGGAAAATTTGAATTTCATAATTTTTACTACAGTTTAAAATTGAGAATTGGTGAGGGCATATGAAACGCGTAATGGTACTCCATGGTTGGTTGGTGGTTGGTTGTAGTGGCAGCCCCTTTTTATCCAAAGGAAGCTCACTTAGGCCACGAGAGGCTCATTGTGATACCACAGAATTTAAGAGCGGCACTAGAACCTGCGGAATGACGAGAACCATCCAGATTCTCAAATAAAGCCGGCTATGTCCTCCCTACTCAGGATGACTGACCTGAACCATGGTGAAAACAGGGAATCGGAGATGCAAGGTTCACTTTCCCTGGCGTTGGTCCATCCCTCCGTAGTATTGTGGAGTGACCAAAGTTCTCCTCACACCAGAGTTGCAGGGCTTTTAATCGAACAGCAGTGCACTTGGCCTGCTGTCTCGTAAGTAGCTCTGTCGGAAGCCAGTTTAATAGCATGAATAATGCCTTTGTCGGGGTAGTCCGTAGAGCCCCGGTGATTGCGATAGCCGCACTCCACTTTACGGTACTCCATACTCTTACCCAAATTACCAGTAAAAGGCATAATGGCAAGATTTTATAAACCTGGTGTCAGTCGTGCGAGGTAAGTCGGGGAATAAGTGGATATAAGAGTGGAAAAGATCATGATCATAGAACTCGTTGACCCATTTATTATATCACTTTATGAGGTGAGAAAATATGATGACGAATGATATTGGGTTTGAAAAGAGTATCGAAATTAATTGGACATTAGATGAGAAACCATTATTGTCGGATTAATCAGCACAGTAAGTAAGCATATTTCTATATCTCAGCTGAAATTTTGGTCTATTTTAAAGATGCTCCACAACCAAGTTCAACATTGTGAAGAAAAACTCGTCAACATGATGATTATCATTAAAGATGAACCAATGGAACAAATAAGCAACAAGGACCATCAAAATTGCCTCGTGATTGAGGGTGGTGATTGGCTTTGTGTCTGCAGATGGAGTTAATTGTAGATCATCACGATCATCCATAAGTGGGTGGAACTCGGATAATTCCGTCCTGAAATTGTAATATCTTCGAGCATCGAGTACCCCTTAGGCAATCATAGGAGTTTGGCATGAGTTGTTAAACTGACTATCAGGACTCAAATATCGAAGTTGCCTTGCTCTCAGTGTGGACTGGTATTCCCATCGGTGTACAGGAGTGCAGTAGTTGCCACGAAGAAACGGCCTTTCTCCCAAGAAGGCCACGAAGTTAAGCCCACCTGAGCAAGTCTGTACATTAAACCACAAAATACTTCTGAAAAAATAAGCAGTCTTCCCCGCACAAAAAAATATTATAAATATATGATTTCAAAATGATGAGAGTGATATACAAAATATAAAATTTTATCTGCAATCTATAATGAGTTAGAAACTATGATTTTAAATACGATATAAATATTTAAATCTATCTATTCAACTAGTATCATTACAGTGTTAGTAAAATTCAGCAATTTACTTAACAAATTTGTTATTCACTACTTCATTTATAGTTAATTACATACAATGTCTTGCATAGTTATTTACTTATGACAACAACAATCACCTTATTTATTTGCTTACTAACTAAAGTAAGCGTTTCTACAAACTACTAAATATCTACTATTTATAATTAATTCAATACATTCTGTCGTAACAGAAGCGGCTAAAGCAGTACTAACACAAATATCTTAATTCCAGCCAGTCTACTAAGCAAGTGAATGCTAAACAGTATATATATATTTCTATTTTTACAACAAAATACATTTTAAATTCATTTAAATTTGAGCTGAAAGATAATTAAATGGCACAATCAATGAGTCCTTGTTTAACAAGGCATCCCTGTTCAACAGGTGCATTCTTCAACGTTTTCCATCAACCCTTGAACTTGTCAATCGCTTTTCTAAAGAACATTTCGGTTCTATCCAAAACAGAATCAGTACGTCCTCTTAGACGCATTGGAATGCGTCTTTCTGATCTTTCCCAATCATCATGGTCATACTGTTCCTCAGACTCGCGATGCCATTTGTATGGTCTTCGATGTTTGTGCCGATGTCTATGTACAACAATGGGACGACTATGCCCACCTGAATGAGGTGTGGAAGACATCAAGGCAGCGCCAAGAGGATACAGAACCACTGCCAGCGTGGCTCCACCAGCTAAAAGAACTGCCAGAGGAGAAAAGAGCATGGTCCAAAAACTGAAGGCGATTGGTTTGATGACCGTAAAAAGGAAAATGATTTTCATTATAATATACTCCATCCCTTTGTATTTGCCAACGCCCTTCTTTTTTTTACGATTCTTTTTTTTCTTGAATTTGATCGGTTTAGTTCGATGGGGGCTCTTGATTGGGTACTCAGTTGTGGCTACATAAGCTGGAATGTGCGCCACAAGAGGTACAGTTTGTAAATTTGATGAATGAGAATGTGACGATGAAGGCTTTTTCTTTTTGGTCTTGTTTTTCTTTTTAACGTTAGTTACATTATCTGATGCTTCAGCAAAAATCGCTGTTTGACTTTTCGGTGGAGATGGAATTCTATTTGTTTCAGGTGCATTGTTAACATTGACTTTGACATTGTTGCATGGCTCAGTGCCAGGACCAAGATTCAAACTAACCTTATCGTTAAGGACGACTTTAACGGCAGTACAGCCAGCTACGTTTGGTCGAGGCTGTCCAGTCGTTACAAGTGCCGTATGAGCAGATTGAGCTGGTCCATTTTTCATACTTTCATTTGGATGATCATACATCAGTATTGGACTCACCATGTCTGGTTCGCCTTCATAAAAAGGATCAGGATCGGACGGATCATAGCTGGATGTTGTGTAATATGGTGGTTTGCGTGTTCTCTTTTTAACATGAATTGATGAAAGATCTGCATCAGTCAAAACGGTAGTCGGAATTTTATTTGATAATTGGTAAAAGCTTTGCGTACTAGCCCCAAACTGTGAATTCAAAGTAGTGGGAAGGGTATAAGTGTAGCTGGTGGTTGGCGAAGATGTAGAACTATACAGTTGAGAGTGGTACCGATCAAATGATGGTGTCGTTGAAAAATCCAGCTTATCATTTATCTGCCCATTCTGACCAGCATAATAGTCACCGACTTTATTGTATTCTTTCTTCAGCATTTCATGGTTTTCTGAGTCTTGACTTTCATTTCCATTCAAAAGATTCATCGTCTTACCAAAATGTTGTAAGCTTTGCATTGATCCTCTACCCTCAAACGAATGGTTCAACAAATGTGGGATATTCTTTCGTAAGAATTCAATGATTATATAATTAGTTGACGCTTGATAATCGTCCAAAATGTTAGTTCTACTGAAAAGCGATGATTTTACAAGCAATGATGAATTATTAGTTACTACATCTACATTTACATTAACATTCTGTCTAGATATACTAGAATTGGTTGTTTCGTTTAAATACCTGCCATCTTTGAGAAGTGGTGTAATTTTGGTATCGTTTGTTTCTAAAATAAGCTCGGACTCATTTCTGAATTTCTCCAGTAATTCGGTTGGTGGTGTACGAACTCCAGGATGTGCAAATATATAATTTGTTGTTGTGAAGACGAGGACGATTAATAGTTTCCAATCCATCTTGTATAGGAGACCTAAAAATATTGGATATGATCAGTTGAAGGTGCATTTTGGGTTTAAAATAAAATGAAATGTGTTCGAAAATTAAAACAAAAAATATTTATTTTAAACATAGAAGAAATATTGAGTGATGATTCAATCAATTTGTATAGTTTCTTTCATTAAACTTCCAATTGTCATTTAATATGAAGTTTTTATCCTGCTGCCTTCAATTCAAGTGAAAGCTTTCGATGTTATAGCTTAGCTTTGCCAGGAATAATGAATTAAGGAATGGGGTAGGTATTTAGAAGCTAAATATATTAAGAGGATTAGTGTTTCATTGAAGAAAATACGTTGTTTCCTGTGCAATTGGCCATTAATGAGTCGATAGAAACAGGAGTCATACATCGGAGCCTTAAGGAATGCCATAGTTAAGAATAAAAATCTAAATTGCAAAGAAATCTCAAACAAATAATCACTTAAAGGTTTCAACCAATGTGAAGCCTTAAAAATCACTAAATTTTCTGGATTTTTTTCATAAATAATAAATGAGTAATTCCAAAATTTAATTAATAACCACTATTGTACCCAACTTCAAGTACATTATAAAAATTCAAAAATTTAATAATGTGGGCTGTAATCTGCGATCATATAACATCCCTTCCTTTGAAATCACTATGTCGCAAGCAGAAAAAGCAGGTTGTCTGTTTGCTTACCGTAGTTTGAAATATTTTCCGTCAGTATTTTTTTATTTTCAAATGCTTTTAATAATTCAATTGCGAGTTTCAACGCCGTTTTCTTAATTTTTAACAATTTTCTTGAAAATTTTTAAGAGTGAGTTATGTTAAAGAAAAGATTTGTTCTTATTCTTTACGTTTTTTATTTAATATACATAGTATCTATGGTTCTAGATACTTACGTCTAGGAGTACAAGGAAAGACTGGTTAACACATTTCTTAAAAACTAATCTTACACTCTATCTTAAATCGACATACGCCAGGTATAGGCACCAAGCAGCCGGGTCACTTTCATGTTTCGGCAATAGCCATGTCCTTGCGTTTATGGTTATTGCCATTGCTCGCCTATCTATATAGGCGAAAGAAATGCAAGGACATGCCACAACTTTGTGGATAGTCGATGCACGATGCACTTGTGGTTTTCCCGACTTGCTAGCATCGATTTATCGCTCGTTCAAGTGACGGTCAACGTACGCAAAGTCATAAAACTCGTTGACGTACATATTATATTGGAGCCGGGAAAATATGATTAAAAGTGATGTTGGGTTAGTAAATTGGTAAAGGAGCTATCTGAGTACAGAAGGAATTAGGAAAAGTTTCCTAAGACATTTAAATAGTTGTTTTGTATTGTGCTCTTCAAAATATGGCGCTTAACTTTTTCTGGTTGAACATTTGACAGTATTTTGAATCTTTTAATACTGCACTTTCACTTCATGTTATCAAATAATAGATTTTCGGAATTGAAGCAAGTGATTTTGGAATCAAACAATTTTTTTTGTATCTAATAAATAAATCTTCAAAAGAAATACGTGAATTTTCTTTACAAATAAAGAAATTTCCCACAAGAAATATGTAAGTTTTCTATTCAAATAAATATTTTGAGTCTTGGCTTTCTTGAGAAACTGTCTTCAGCTGACTCTGTTCAACGACAACACCCTTCAATTGGCAGATCCAAAAAACGTCAGCTAAGTCCTCAGAGCGTTTGATAATTTGGAAAAGATTTTAGACCCGAGTAGGTTTTGATGACTTGACTCTGATATGAACTTCACGTAAGTAGTCGTTATTTTGGCCTTCTGGATAAGTTTAACAGATATTTCATATACTATTGCATTGTTCAGCTCAATTTTTATAAGTTTTTTGGACTTTTCCCAATTTGCTTAAACCTTTTCCCAAATTTGAACTTCTTCTGAGTATCAAGAAAACAAACCTAAAATATTTGCCCCGTGAAAAATGGATTGGGTTAAATCCTTTATAGTTCTGGCGAACATGCATCAAATCCAATGAAGCTTATTCAATTGGCTGGTAGGATTTGTTCCATTTAAGCATGACCTCAAATAGTTTTTATACTTTTTATACCTTGAACGTAAAAAAGTACATATGCTTGAATTGTGATTACCATCACCAAAGATGTGCCTGATTTTCTCTCAGCCCCTGTTGATATGACTGTACATTTTAAACGGTTGGATATCTTACCAACTGTCTCATTTACCAACTGTTTCATTCACAATTCCAATTAAATGAATGGGAAGTTAAGTCATTACATTTTTTTATCTTGTTTTTCGTTAATCTTTATCTGGTGCCTTTCCTGCAGAAATTTTCAATTATAGACTTGTAAGGAGCCATCCATATATTACATAACGTAGTTTTTAGAGTATTTGAACCCCCTCTCCCCCCAAATAACACTTAGAAACATTTTCAAAGACCCCCACCCCCTATGGTTGGTTGGTTGGTTGTATTGGCATCCCTCTATCAAAAAGATGGCTCACTTAAGCCAAGATAGGCACATTGTGATACCACAAAAAGACGAGGGCGGCACTAGAACCTGTGAGATCTCGAGAAACATTTCGATTCTCGTATGAAGCCGGCTATGCAGCCGATATTTAAATCAGCTACTTCCGTGAGGCTGTCCAGGAATGGTGAGCCTAAGGTTTTCATGCGTTTCCTGGACAGTGCCGGACATTCACACAGATAGTGTTGGACTGTCTCTTCCTTTTCTTCCGATCTGCAACTCCAGCAGAAATCGTTGAAGGGAACGCCCAACCTTTCTGCGTGCCTGCCAATTAGACAGTGCCCCGTCATTATGGAGACGATAGAACTCAAGGTTTCACGACTCGTGTTCAGGAGCTGCTTGGTGTGTCTGGGACTCAGTGCGTGCCAAGTTTGCCTGGTTGTCCTGCTGGTTTCTTCCAACAACCAGGCTCTATTTGCAGCCTTGATGTAATGCTGCTTAAATTCCAGCTTTATTGAACCTAAAGGTTGGCCGATTTGGGGTGTGAGTACTCCAGGAGCACAGTGCCAGCTCTCGCTAAGGCATCCGCTTCGCAATTTCCCGGTATATCACTATGTCCCGGTACCCAGTGTAGAGTCACTTCACAGTGAAGTGACATCACGTTCAGCTGTGTACGGCATTCCATCACCATCATGGATGAGGTGTACACGTTGGATAGTGATTGCATAGCAGCTTGACTGTCAGAGAAAATGTTCAGGTTTCTTATGAAAATTTTCTGATTTCTCAGCCAGTTTACTGCCTTGTATATTGCAATGACCTCTGCCTGAAAAACACTGCAGTGGTCTGGAAGCCGGAAGGATAGTTTCAGACCTAGCTGTTCTGAGAAAAGGCCACAGCCAACTTTTCCGTCCATTTTGGAGCCATCAGTGTAGATGTCGACCGATTCCTGCATCCCACCTCTTTCTATTGCCCAGTCATCCCTGCTTAGGATGACTGACCTGAAACTATGATGAAAGCAGGGAAGCGGGGGCGCAAGGTCTACTTCCCCAGCCCCTATATTCGGTAACAAATTCATCGTACCCTGTAAGACATTCCAATATTTTAATCACAAACTATCAACAAGGCATCTAAATTTTTTTTTCGCACCTGCTGACACCTTGTGGTGCGGCAAATAAATTTAAAATTTGAGTTTATGATTTAGTGCTACAAAACATTATTTTAACTAATTTTAAATTTTGTAACATAACAATTACACCCCCTCTTTCTCCATGTAACACTTAGTAACATTATATTAATTGATATTTGAGTTTGGAATCAGTTTGTTTTTCGATGCAGCTAGGCTTATATAGAATATTAAGCCTGACTTCAGTCTCTGAATTGATTGAAAAAATTGTTCCCCCCCCCCCATTTCAGTCCAATTTCCGTTTGAAATTTCTAAATAAAAAATGTTTTAAGCTCAATTTCGTATAATTTTCGGCGCTGAAATAAATTTCTGCCTTATTGTGGATTATCCGTAAAATTCAATTTTCAGTCTCTTTTCAGTATTTTTTTCGTCTTATTTTTTCTTCCGAGAAGAATATTTACACAGCATCAAGAATTTAAAAGAATAACACATTTAGGTATTTATTTCTTTAATTTAATATCACTCTTAAATTATTCTTTGGACTACTAAACCAAGGTTCAGGCACTTCAATTAATTTTTATATGCCAATTTTAAAAGAAATACTAAGCGTGGCTATATTCACCCAGTTTATTGTGCTATAAATTTAATATCTTTGTTTTGTAAAGTGTGATCTATGCTATTGATATCGCTAAATTCCATCAAAAAAAATTATTTGGGCTCGCCCTCCTAATCTAGTTTCTTAGATGGATCAATTATAGAACCATTTACTTTCCTTTCTCGAGTCTATTGAGTTGAAACTTTGATGACTTATACCCTGCTACTACTACATACATGATGAAATTTTTTATTCCGAAATCAAAAGCGTCCCAAATTCAATTCAATTTCGTTAGCAAAACACATTAACTGTTCAGATAAATCTGCAAATATTGATACAGTCGTTATTCATGATAGTTCCTAAAATCTTTCACGTATTTTCAGTTATTATTGTTTAGATGAAATTTTCAGATTTTACGTTTTCCACGAAAAAATGCTAGTGACGCATATCGAACGAAAACACGCGCAGCTTTCACAAAACCATGATAAAACATACGTATACATTTTCTTGGACCTGTTGCAGAATGTGTGGCAATCATTAACGTTTACCAGAAAATGGGTCAAGGCAATCGAAGGTGAACGAACTGAAATCCGTTCATTGGGTCTCTCCCCGAATCGCCCAAACATATTATACAAAATTGCCATAGCGCGAAACATTTAACAATGCAAGTATCTTAAACACGAACAAAGTATCTTTCATGTGCAAATCCAATCAGGTGTGTGCAACGAAGCATCTAAGCGTTGGAACTTCGTCTACAGGTTCTAAATAGGTTTATTTTTCGTTGAGGCCTAGTCATTATTGTCAGAATTCGTGTTGTCTTGGGACAACCGCAAGAATCTTGTTGTTGCGCAGCACTTCCATAATTTTGTTAGTACACGTATAGTTGCCAGATATGCCTCATATGACGCTGGCAACATGACCAAGTGTCTTCAGAAAATATGAGTCCACATTCCTGCTCGTAATAATGTAAGATAGTGGTTCTTAGTCACCTGTCACCTCTTCCGTTTTGCTGGTTTACCGTTCCAAGCAGCACTGCAAGAAGCTAGTTAGCTTCGAGTCACTGACTTTGACCATGGCTGCCTGCCTCCTTGCCCTGGCTCCACATTCTCCCTACATACATGGCTTCCATAGCATACCCGTTCTGATAACGCTAATACATTCTTTACACACCTCTTTAATGTGTTTTTGGTCTCGCGGAATAGCGTAAATTTTCACGTACAGTTTAAGATATTTTTACGTATCTATTTTTTAGATCGCTCAAGAAATGGGTCATACAGTACGCCTGAATTAACAATATTACGGTCCGTACTATCGTAACAAACAACGTGCAGAAAATCGCGGTTTTATTTATTCATAATTGGCTTCCAAAACGTCGTATCGAGTAACGAAAGTAAATTTTTGAAAACACAAATTTGGGTTTTCGATGAAAACCGGGGTTAAGAAGTTGTTGCTAAGTATATAATTGCGGAGACAAGTACAAGTCACAGTCTAAATTGTCCCACTTTCTTTCGTTTCGTTTGAGATGATAATTACCGTGAATGCAATCTGATTTGGCGAAAACACTATTGCGAAAGCAAGTATTTTTAGATACTAGTTTAATGATGATGATTTTACTAAAGTTTATCTAGTTGGAAAATGTACGCATGTAAATATTAAATGTGAACTTTATAATATATATTGACGTAGAGTAATTGCAACAAGATACATGGAAAATCATTTGCATCAGCTTTCCATAAATTATACATACACTTACGTGGAAGACACTTCAACTGAAAGATACTCTTGAAATGAAAGATACACATGCGCTTAACAGTTCTGTGAAAACACTTGGGAAAGATGTCTTTTACTGATGTCGGCATGACAAGATCAGTACAAAGGTAAAAAGTAAAAACCAATTTGAGGAGAAATTTATTTTGGAATTGAGAACACAAGGAATCAATTACCATTAAGACTGACAAAATCAGTTTTGCAGATATGTCGACTGGCATCGCGATTGTTAAGGAAATAGAACGAGTAGTATGTGCAATCAGCAAATTAAATTTGTAAATTGAATTGTTATAAGTGGGTCTATTATATGCTCCAAGGGATTTGTTGCCGTGTTGCCTCGTCGGAACAACTAGGTTTATACTCAGAAATTCGTTGAGTATCTTTTAGATTCCCACCTTGAAGATACTCGTAATTTAAACCTAGTTTTTCTGATATTTGTAGATTAGATTGAAATAATTTTACTAGCCCTCTTTGCTTGTGTTTCGTTATTATATCAATTAACAATAACATCAATTTTACTTAAAAAGTATCACGAAACTACTCTAGTCTAAATGAACTTCAGCTGAGTTCGATTGGTAGACTGAACTTTAATTAGTAGGGTGCACTTTTCTCGTTACCATCTCTATTCAAGATCAAACTATCCAACAAAATTCAGATTGATTTATAATAAAGCTTTATAATATACTAGCTAACCTTCAGGGCCCGACCTAAGGGGGGGGGCAAGCCGGGCAACTGCCCAGGGCGGCAAAAATGAGGGGCGGCAAAATTGAGGACATTTGGCGGCTACTAAAAAAGGAATTTTATTATTTTCGTAGCTAATGGAGGCATAAATAATTATTCTAAAATATTTATCAAATAGCCTATTAAGTAAACTGTTCAAAATTTAAAATTATAGATACTCATGAAATTTTTCATACTTGTTTAGAAGCCCTAATAGACTAATATATGTGAATATTTCATACACAAAACATGCTTATGACTTACAATATTTCATTATAAAGGGTGGCAAAAATAATTTTTGCCAGGAGCGGCTAAATAGCTAGATCGGGCCCTGCTAACCTTACACATAGTCACACTACGAAGATATACATAAAACTAAATAAAATAGAGAAAGTGATGATGACCGACAAACTAAATGAATCTTGAAAGCCTACAGGTTGAAAACTAAACAATGCATGTCGCTGAGACATTATTAAATCAGGTCTTATTGTCCACTATCAAGAAAATGCTGGTCAACTGACCTTTGAAACAATATACAATACCATAAGATAAAAACCTGCTGAAATCTAGAACAGCAGCGAAAGAAACCAAGTATGACTTCGGCCAAACTTTGACGAATTCGCTAGGCAATGCGTAATATGTTAAAAATTATAGGAAATACTTATGTACGGCAGATAGCCATAAACATAGTTAAGTAGCAAGTATGAAAAAATTGATCCAACAAGGTTTTTCTTCTTCAATTTTTATTTATAATTTCCAAACATTTGGTAAATTTATATAAAATTAAATTATAATATATAGTGTTTTTAGAGACAAAGAACGTTTTAAACAAATAAAACAGATAAATTATTTAAATGGCTAATTTTTTGGTCTTGTAAATTTTATGGCATTCAGTGTTTCAAAATAATTTCCGGAATCTAACCACCGCGATTGCGACGCGACATGTGTATTACTTGAGATGATTCGTTCATCAAAAGTTTTGCCCAAAAAAGTAATGTTGCTCCATACTGTTTAAACCAAGTGTCCCGCAGACTATTGGCATTGATGTTGAGTGTTAAAACAAAGTAATTATTTGCTGGTAGCGATCACCATTAACGGTAACGTGAGTTTCGTCTTGAGATTTGAAAAAGAAAGCACCACGAATGCCGCCGGCGTACAAACCGATTTATACAGTGACTTTTTCGGGATGTAGTGGGGCTTCCAAAGTCTCTTGCGAATTATGCTCACACCAAAAGCAGCAATTTTAATTATTTACGAACCCATTAAGCCAGAAATGAGCCTCAACGCAAACGATGGTCAAATGGCTTCAATTGTTGCACTAGTTCGATCTTTTAGGGTCTTAGTTTAAGATATTTTTTTAAAATTTTCGTTGTAGTGGACGGACAAAGGCCAAGTTGTTGAGAACGGCGTCCAATCGATAAATTTGGATACTTAGTCACATTACCCTTTATAGAAACATCAGCAACCTCGGTACGCACTGTACGAGTTCGTGTTGGATGAACATTGTCCAATAGAATAAAGATATAATAGCAAAGCCTTGCAGTGTTTTTCCATAAAGTTGTAATCTCCTCGGAAACCGCTTTAAAGGCTCAACTGAAGTAAGTAAATTTTTGGTACTTGTAGCATTCCTTGGGATCTAACAGGTGGGATATCAATTTGCAAAAAAAAAATTTCGTTCATTCTTCCCCTTAGATTTTCGTTCATATTCCCTGTTCCACACTTTCTATTCACAAACTTCAACTTTGTTCTGTCGCACTGTCTGTCAAAACTAGTGGCAGGACAATATCGCTTCATAAATGGATTCGTCAAAACTAAGGAAAAGCATCGTTATCCGGAGAATTTTTTTACAAATCAGTGAACCTTGCCTCCTATGATTTAGAACCAGACGCTCTGTTTGACGATTTTTCAGAACGTGCCATCAGCGTAAGTTCAACGATTTTTAAATCATTTTGGTAAATGTCTAGATATGACTAGGGGGGGGGGTGAGAAAGAGAATAAATTAGTTAGTACAAGAGAGTCCCAAATACACAAATTGTGTGTTCTAGGGTTCATGGAGCTGATAGTTGGGAAGCCGAAGAAATTGCACTGAAACTACCCCACCCATCAATCAAATTCTATGTAGGAGGTAGAAACTGTGAAAGAGGAAATGAATATTCGCGAGAGTGGAGAGGTGGTGGTTGGGAGCGAGTAAATATTGAAATGATTATTTATAATACGTAATATAATATAAAAGTATTAAAAGTAGCGGAGATTCAAGTGAAAAGCAAAGTTTTAAATCAGCAAAATTTTCCACCGCATAATAGGTAATTTTGAATTTGAATTTCGCCGCTTTCAACTCTTCGCACGACACCTTCCAACCCTTATAGATGTGAGTTACTCTTTCCCTACTCCTCGAGGGGGGAATCTAAACATTTGCCATCATTTTCAATGTTACAATAATTTGAATTTAATGCATTTGAAAAAGCAAAGAATTTCATGAACATAAATCATATTTATTACATCAATATTATATGATAACATGATTGCAATCAGCGTCGTTTTTAAGAAGAATTTGTAAACTTATATTCCCGATATCCCGCTTGAATTGATCTGTATCCCAAATTAAATAAATAGTTTTCCCTAATGAAAAATCTTTTCCTTAAATTTAAAACAAAATCTTTTCCCCAATTAAAAACATTGTATTTGCAAACAAAAAATCTTTTTAACATATAAGAATTTTTTTGCCTCTTGGAAGTTTGCCGAAATAAAGAAAAATAATCGGTTCAATCAAATATGCTATTTTGTAGATGCGTCTTAGTTGTAGGTGAACGTTGAAAAAAGAAAACTCCTTTTCAACTCATAATTTTATTTTTATGAAAAAGTAATTAGTTTAAAATAAAAACTAATATTGCAATCCAATGTAAATTTTTGACAAATGACTGTGGCGGAGGATCAACTATGTATCTTAGGAGCCCGTTATAGTAGCCATTTCTTCACGAGTCTGGACGTATATTTTGGATCGTTATCCTGCTGGAAGATCCAGTCCCTCCGTCAAGCCTAATTTGTCTACACTAGGTGCAATATTGTCCTTTAGGTTATTCAAATCATCCACCTTGTTTATAGTTGACTTAATGAAAACTAGATTGCCTACACCATTTGCTGCTATTCAGTCTCAGATCATAATTGAACCTCCATTGTGCTTCACAGCGTTTGTAATACATTTTTCACTAAATGCATCATTCTTAGTTCTTTCAAATTTATTTTTTATTTTTCTTAGTTTATTTAAAATTTGCTAATTTCTAATCGGTGTGTGTTTGTGTTGTGCGGTGGGTGTTTTCCCAATAGATTGGAGCTTCGTTTTTGTTCATTTTGACGAATTGTAGGCGTTTTTTCTGGCTTACTATTGATATCTATGGCTTCTTCCGTGGTATTCTGGCAAGCAATCCCTTTTGTGAAATGCTCTTCTGATAGTACTATCAATAACTGGTTTTTCCGATGGATCCGTGATTTTTGCTAATATCTTTACTGCACTTCTTATTCATGCTTGGCGTATTTATAAAGAATTGTCTTTGTCTTGCAACAATTTTGCCAATGTCTCGGAAGGATTTGACTTTTGTACACAAATCATTTGTAGAAGTTTCCCATGGTCAAAATCGATGTTTGCTTTTATTTGAACTATAGAAAATCTCGTAAAAAATGTAAATCTCCTTTTTTGTATTACGTCACAAAATACCTCTGCCGTGCAATGGCCAAACCGTCTAACTGCAGTTTCCTCGATATCGAGATGAATGGCTTCAAACATTTCGCTTGAAAACGCTTTCGCATTTCCCCTGTCTTGCCTACATTACCAAATTTGTTTGCCAAAACCTTTCAATCGACGTACAAAGAATGCAATATGAATTCAAGATTCACAAAAATCGCCAATGCGAGGATGAAAACGAAGGAAACTTATTTTTAGATTTGTTTTCTGGTTTGAAACACATCTTCAGATACAACGGCAAACCGTCTAAAACCATTTAAACGTTTTGTCCAGTGTGCGTAGAAGGAAAACTTGCCTAAGAAAACAACGAACAAACGCTCCAAATGCTCTTAGTAGTCCAGTCAATTGGGAGATTGACCGTGCATTTTCAAAAGGCAGAATTTTTTTTAATGCAATGCGTGGGGAATGGTATAATTAGCTTAAGTTCAATTTCCTGGGATCCCCGATGATGGCGTTTGGGCTACATCTTGAAAACAAAAGAAAGTGGGACACACCCATATCTCCGAAACCATGGCTCTCACAAGAAAGTTTAATATGACAAACTTGTGAAGAATTTAATTTGCAGCAAGTCATGCATACATCATTTTTACGTGGTTTTAACAATAAACGAGTTGCAAGCTCAAAACGACATCCAAAAAGGGGGGAACATCTTTCGAGCGACACAGCTTCATTGTTTTCACTTTAACCCCAGAACACATTGACAATAACTTTGAGGCAATTTTGTCGCAAGTCGTTCGCGGTATTGATCGTTTTGATCGCTGTACACTGGCGGGAGCTAGTGCATCCCAAATGGGGAAAGCTCACCTGAAAAACGCATGTTTAGGCCAAATAATCGGATTCCGATGGCAAACCCCCCATCGAAAAGCTCACGGAGCATTTTAGTGGGCAGAATTTTTTTAACTGAAATGAGTAATATGCCTTTAGGTGAGCTTAAATTAAAGTTTCTGGGTGGCAGCTCCAATCCTCTTGGCGCCATCTTGCGAACAAAAAAAAATGGGACGGCCCCATATCTTGGGAAGCACCGCTCCTACAAAAAAGTTTAAAATGACAAACATGTGTAAAATTTAATTTGCAGTAAGTTATGGATACATCATTTTCACGTGCTGTCAATATTAAAAGAGTTGCACGCCAAAAACGACGTTGAAAAGGGGGGAATATTTTTCGCGCGCCACATCTTCTTTGTTTCCTCTATTACGGCGAAATTCGTCCGATAATCACTTTTAGGCAGTTTTATCACCAAACGTTTGCGGTATTGCTTGTTTCGGTCACTGTACCATGTCGGGAGTTATTCCGTCTTGAAGGGGGACAAGTCATAGGAAAAAAGCATTTTAGGATCTGATAAACAGGTGTTAAAGCGCTTTTTTTTTGTTTTTTCTCCCGTTAATGTGCAGTGATTGGAACAATCAATACCGCAAACGATATGCAACAAAATTATCTTAGAAAAGTATCCCAACGTGTTTCGCGTTAAACGTGAAATTAAAAAAGTTGTGGCGCCCGAAAGTTATTCCCCCTTTTTTGGGTACGGTTTTTGGATTGTATCTTCTTTATTATTGACACCACGCAAAAGTTGTGTGTGGACGACTTGCTAAAAATTATATTCTACGCAAGTTTGCGATACACAACTTTCCTGTGGAAGTCATGGTTTGGGAGATATGGGGGTATCCCACTTTCTTTTGTTTTCAAGATGTAGCCCAAACGCCATCATCGGGGATCCCAGGAAATTGAACTTAAGCTAATTATACCATTGCACACGCATTGCAATAAAAAAAATTCTGCCTTTTGAAAATGCACGGTCAAACTCCCAATTGACTGGACAACAGAAAATCGAACTAAATGCTTTTAGACGTTTATTTTCCTTCTGATTTGTATAGCTGTATAATGGACAAACCGTCTAAAGGACTTTAGATGGTTTACCACTTGTTTTTATGTGAAATTGGCAGCAAGATGTATTATAGAAGGGAATGGCCGGGGTCATAACTCTTGAAGGGGAGGGAATGAAACAAAATGTTAAGCTCATATGAAAGAAGGGAAGGTATAATGTCCCTAAACGCACATATCTCAAAATCTTTAAAAATGTCATTTAGACGGTTTGGCCATTGCACGGCAGACCTACTTTTACCAAACAAAAACTTAGGGATTTCCTGAATAACAAGATTTCGCAAAATTTATTGCTGCCACTGTTTACTTTATTTTGACGTTTAAAAAAAGGTATTATTTTACATTGAAGAGATTTTCGGATTGATGCCTGTTAATTTTATACAAATTATCCGGAAGTATAATTTTAATTCGAAAAGTAATTAATTCTTGAGTAAAACATTTTATGGAACATTTATGATAAAACTGTAAATTGCTGAATTAGAGATGAAATACAAGTATTTACTTATTTTAGACGCTCACAATATACACATTGCAGGTTATGAGTCTTGTACTTTGTTTAAAAACAATATATTTTTGTTTCTTTGATCCTTTCGTGTACGGCTACTTGCAATTCTGCAATCATTATAAGCAAATCAGGTGAAAAGTTTGATTGCATTTTAAATTTTAAATTTTCTGTTGCAGTTTTTTATTCTCTAAGTAACATTTCCCAAGTGTCCCGTCTTTTTTTCCGCTAAGGAAAAATATTTTTCATTTGGGTAAAATATTTTTTTTTAATTGAGATTTTTTTTCATTTGGGAACAAACATTTTTCATTTGGAAAAAAGTTTTTTTTTCATTTGGGATTGGAATTAATTCAATCGAGAGATAGTACAAGTTCACAAATTCTTTTTATAAACAACGCTGACTGATATCTTATTATCATATTATATTGATGGAAAAAAATATTATTTACGTGCATTACATATTTTAGTTAACCGACAAAGTGGATTGGATGGAAAGACTGATATCAAATTAGTAAAAACATGAAATTAAATCTATTTCCTTTCAGTAAATACTAATGAAGATCTTAAAATGAAATATGTTTGATCCACCATTCTAATCAAAGCAACCTAACGTACTCAATGCGCAACGGGAAATCTCTTAGCAAAATTCAGTTTAATCAAATTAATTCTTCTCCGTATACAAGATACTAGTTAACTGTTTCAGCGCGTGAAATACTATCATAACTATATATTACATGAAAATCTCAATTTAAACCATTCAGTTTGTATTAAAATGTGAGCCAAATTAGGTCGGACTTAAGTGAAATATGATGAGCCCAGATGAAAGAAAATTATCTTAAGAATATATGTTTATGTTGTTTCCAAGTAGAAAAAAGATGAATAAGCTCGAAATCAGATTTGCCTAGGAAAGTTAATATATAGGTGAGTTTAATCGTAATAAATATTTTGAGTTGTTCGTTAGATGATTTCAGCTGTGCAGTATATATTTGGGGGAGTTTCAAAAAATAGTTATTACGGTCAATTGATTCATCAAGTGCAACTCGAAAAGAGTTTGGAAGATATGACCATTCGCAAGGCATATCTGACGGTATTCTTAAAATTAGATGTTGTATGCATATTTTGCATGAAAAGATAAATTAAATAATTTTGTAATTAGCTAAGCAAATAAAATTCACCTTAAAAAATAAAGCTATTTAAATGTGAATATAAATTCTCCGAAGAATTTTAGTATAATATGATGCTTGAGAGATTGCCGGGAACTAATTGACTCTAGGTTTGTAATTTTGTTTTCATATAGGAATCAAATGAACGCTTTATCAGAAAAATATAATCAATCTACTATTTATGATTGCTGTATAGGAGCGAAACTACTATTAAAATTAGTAGAAGATTCCACACATAAAGTGTCAGTGTCAGTGTTGGATCCAGCTCAATTCTTCAGGAGAAGTAATTTAAATTTTAATACCAAAATACCTCTCTCGTGAGCTGCATCACGCTAACACAATCGATTCGTGATTATTGATTTACCGAAGGACTACGAAGAAAAAAGATATGCTTCCTTCACGGGAAATGATTGTATGTTTAAGTCTGTAAGTCAGTGTTTTCCGATGATCCATGCAAGAAAAGCCTAAATACATTTCAACCCTAAATATCCTTAACCAAGCCGATTTCATCCTTTCTGGTCATAATTGTTGAGTTTTCGAATGGGAAATGCATAAAAAATGCCTACTGGAACAAGATATTACAAACAATTGTAGGTGTGTGCATCAATTTATTATTCTATTATTAATAAACTGCTGAGGAAATCATTGTCGTGTCTTGTATTCTTGTTGGTTTCAGGCGACGGGTCTATTTAACCATCTAAAAAAATCGAATTTTGAAGATTTTTTGCCGCGAAACAATTTGTGCGATGTTATTTAAGCTTCTTATAACTATTTCTCCATGATTGAACTTTTTTAATCAATTAATTTTTTTCTTTTTGATTTCTTCTCAAAATGATGGTTGTATGAGAATTTAATCGAAACTAGAGTGGTTTCACGATGACTTATCATTTGCTGTTTTGATTTTAAAACCAAAACTTGAAAAAATGGATCGTATTGAAATAAATACAATTTGATTTTCCATGAAACTTTTACGATATTTGTTAACGAAAAATTGCCATTTTTAATAGTTTGCACAGAATTTGTAGTTCACATCGAAGATAATTTTGTTATCTAAAGTTAAGTGAGGTTTCGATTCAATGGGGACGTTCACAAAAAAGTGGGTTTTGAGAAAAACGTATTCAAAATTCGCTGCGTGTTTTCAAGCCGAGTGGAGCTCATAAGTTTTCGAAGGATTTAAATTCGGAATTATTTAAGGAATATCGTCTTTAAGTCGTGTTGAACCAACAATTTATGCAAAAACTGTATGGAGACATTACTGAAAGTATTAAATAGAAATCCCACTTTCATTTCAGTTAGATTTTATTTGGATGATAAGGTGGACAGATTTTTTTGTTTAAGTTTTTAAAAACTAGAGCTAGGAAGTAGAAATGTAGCTTAAAAATCCCTTAATAAGACCCTTAAACCTCAACTCTTCATATGTTCCTCTTAGTTGTTGAGAAATAACCGTAAATCTAAGGTGCAAGCCTCTGATCTGGCATAACTCGAGTAGATACAAGTTGATAGGTTCCTGGTAATCTATGTAGTCGGTAAACTTGTGATAACGACATCCTGGACGATCTCCTATAAAAAAGTTATACCTAAAAAATTGTATAAACAGACATTACAGTGTAGATATGATCTTTCCGACTAAGTCTGTTTACTAAGTTGTATGATCTTTCGGTTGATTTTCAAATTATTCATGGCTTTCTGAAGACACGCAGTTAGCAATCAGTGCAATAAGTGTGATGTATCCAACATTTTGAACGTTAAAGTGATGTATTTATTACCAAATAAATACATCACCAACAATTCAACAAAAAACCAGTCTTTTAAACATTAAAGTGATTAAATAAATACATCGTTTCATAAATGAACAAATATTGCTCATAACGTCGTAAATTTTCCTCGCGACATCGTAACCTAATCATTATGTAACGCTTGTAATTGAGACGCTCGTATCCTGACTACGGCACGCATTTAGCAACTCGACATCACTCGTTCCAACGATCAATGCACTGTTAACATTGATATAGATGTTGCCTTTTTTCTATTGTTTGAGTCATGTGGGAAATTTATGGAAAGATATCAGTTATTGCATCGATCAGATACAAATTGTTAAGGACACCATTGTTTTTATATTGTACATTACAAATTAGGTCATGGATGGATGGTTGACCACCTACAGATGTTAATGTTAACAAATTGTGTAATTAGCAAGTAGAAAAAGAAAACTGAAACAGAAAATATAATCTTGTGACCTTTAAACGAGTATTATGTAGTTTCTATCCTTCTCGGCACACAAAAGGCCTTCTAGATTGTGCCTTTTAGTAGCATTTCAAGTAATGCCTATTATCGGCACTCTAAGCTTTTGGCCAGTTGCATAAAAATTATGCCAGGATTTCCCCACTCTTATCTTCCTCGCAAATGAATTTCTATGTAAGCTTCCCGAAAGTTGGCTATTGTATATTCTAAATTTTTCAATCATATCATGGAGCTTGAGGAACTCCTGCTCTCGTGGTCTTCAATATTAATGAGAATGCACTTAATGAAGGGAAACTTTCTGGGTTCAGTTTCACGGTGAGTTTTGTAAGGCGGGGTCATGAGCACCCTGCTATTTGCTTAATTTATTGCAGATAGAGAGGAATTCCCTTTTTTCAAAGCCTTCCGAGGAACATTTCTAAATAGAACATTCAAAATAATAACGTTAGCATTTTCGGACGATATGGTTTTTCTTGAGGTATCTCCCGTTTGGATTAGAAGGATTTTGAAATACTTGAAGGGATATTTTGAAGCTAATGACCCCGAGATCAACCTGACTAAAACAAAAATAGACCTCTTTCGCATTGGAAATAAGCCTGAACTTAGTATACTCTACTGTTAAAGGTCTAAAAACGCAAAGTTAAAATTTGTATTATAATTTTTTTTAAAGCGAAATAGCCGTCATACTGGTGTCGAACGCACAGAGTCCAAAGATAAAAATTGAAACTGCGCCTCGTAATATCTTGACCAAATATTCATCTGCAAGCACATAGCAAGAAAAATTCTTTTAGTCTAGGTTATAAAGGATAGAAATAACCTATTATTGCAGCAACGACAATTTTATTGACAATTTGGTGCACCTCCAAACATAAGTGTGTCGATTTGCGTTGGAAATGAATTTAAATCACTTAAAGAACAAACAGATCCAGATCGTAAACTCATATGCCTGAATAAGCGTTACGCATTTTTAAAATTGCTGCAAAGCAATGAAAAATGAAATGAAATGAAATTAGCGCAGTTGCAATTAAAACGAAGAAATTTTCGTTTGGCTTGTTAGTCTCTAAATTAAACCCTGAAACCCTGCTGAGCATAATATTGCGCCATGGTATCGAAAAAAACTCTTAGATATAGGGTGAAAGTCAACACTGCTTCCAGCAGAAAATAATGAAAAATATTTCCAAAATAGATGATAACATGAAATATTTTAAAATAAGCATACTATTATTTATTCACTAACGAAGTAGATCATATATTTAATTTTCCTAAATGAGTTCAAACCAAAAGAAAACACCAATTAATTTTTAAATATAAATTTTCTAGAACAGAGTTATTAGTAAGAAAAACAATGTCGGAAAACAACAACAAACTTTCCCACTATGAAGAAATTTATGTCGGTTTTTTATTCACTTTCTACATAATTTACCAAAACAAACAAATCATAATTAACAGCAAGTTGTTCACAGTGAAATCACTGTCTGCGAAAGTCTTTTGATAATTTTAAAATGTACTAAATCTGTGAAGCTGTTTTTCACTTATATAAATGACTTTTAGAAATAGTGGCTGCATGAGAATTTCATCAGAGACGGTTTCTGATTGCGTTGCCATAGAATTTTCGAAAAGTAAGCTTCCATTCATTCAAGTTTGGAAACATATTAGCTTCAGTATTTTCTGGTCAGTTAGTTTTAGCGTACATAATAAACATTTTCATATGAAAAAAGTCGGAAAAATTACAATGAAAAAGCATCGAAACTTCGATAAATATTGCACTTCAGCGGAAAAAAATATTAAAATTATTCAAGATTTTAATGAAAAGTAATCATAATTTATTTACAAATTTTATATGGGTAAAAGATAAATCTGAAGAAATTCTTTTTCAATTGATACTTCAAGTGCAAGTCGAAAATAGTTTAGAATATATTGCTATTCTGATCGCATATCTGCTGATATCGTCAAAGTGATATTTTGTATGCACATTGTGCATAGGTAGATAAGTCAAATAGTTTTGTAATTAGCTAAGCAAGGATGAAGCTGAAGAAAATTTTGTTGAATAAGTTATCCAGCACAGATTAAAAATATCTAGATTTCAGTGTGAGTTTTAGAAAACACAAATAATGCAATAAGGTGCGAAGCTGGACCAGCTTGCAGTATATTGTAGAGAGGAGATGAAAGAAAACTAGTATCGAATATATTCGATTTATAAAAAAAATTACTATCAATAAGTCGGTAAATTTTATTCAACGATGCCAGGAAGATGCCGAAGAGAAAATATATTTATAACTGAATATGAGTATAATAGAGACGAAATTTTTCCAGTTAATGAAAATCATGTACAGATTGAACGAACTATTCAAATTTTGTGTAGTTATTTGTAATGAATTTATTAAAATAATGGGAACAAAAGGCTTAAAAACGAACTGAAAACAGCAAAATAGTAATCAATAAGCATGACGATTGAATTTTATCGCTCGGAGTATGTAAAGACGAAAAGCCTATTGGGATATATGTACATACCTACAAATTTCGCCTATTCAATGTATAGCGATCTAACGTTTGTCATAAATCTTTATATTTTTTTGCAGGAGTCAAGTCCTACTCAATGAATGTATTATCACGTTAAATTCAATGTCACGGTTAATGCCTATATTTCCAAATTGTCGATTGGGACGAAAAAAATCAAAAATGAAACGATCTGCCAAGTGTAGCGAGATTGACGTCGAAATAATTATATTCTTTCTATATCAACCGTTCCTTTTTTATACAAATTTCTTACAAGCTAAAGCCGATGACAACCTGATAGCGTTCATCGGTCAACTGCTTAGCAGCAGGAACATCAATTCTAAGCTAGGAAACAGTACCTTAAGAAGGAGGGTTTGCAGAGGCACACCACAAGGTGCGGTGCTATCACCCCTTCTATGGAAACTAGTGGTGGATGAACTCCTGTCGAAAATAGAAGCGACTGGCTGCAAAGTCGTAGCTTATGCCGACGATGTTGCAATAGCAATATCGGGAAAATTTGTTAACACCCTTTGCCCTAGGTATTATTACCAAATGAAGCAAAGAGTGTGGTCTGACGATTAATCCGTAGAAAACGGAATTTGTGCTCTTCACAAGAAGATACAAAATTCCACGATTTGTCCCACCTAAACTTGATGAAATAAGTCTTAACCCATCTCATCAGGTCAAATATTTAGGTATAATTCTGAACTCTAAACTCGCATGGAAAGCGAACACAGCAGAAAGAGCACGCAAAGTTGCATGCGCAATCAATCTACTGCTGCAAACGAACTATTGGGAAAAGGTGGGGATTAAAACCCAAAATTGTATCATGGCTCTATACGGCGATAGTGAAACCAATCCTTCTGTATGGCGCAGTTATTTGGTGGCCTGCTATGGCGAAAGCATCAAATGTAAACCTGCTCAACAAGGTCAGAAGGAGTGCGGCTATTGCAATCACCGAGGCTCAACGGACTACCGCGACAAAGGCATTATTTATGCTATTAAATTGGCTTCCGACAGAGCTACTTACGAGACAGCAGCCCAAGTGCACTGCTGTTCGATTGAAAGCTCTGCGACTCTGGCATGAGGAGAACATTGGTCACTCCACAATACTACGGAGGGATGGACCAACGCCAGGGAAAGTGAACCTTGCATCTCCGATTCCCTGTTTTCGCCATGGTTTCAGGTCAGTCATCCTGAGTAGGGAGGACTGGACCACAAAAAGAGTTGGGATACAGGAATCGGTCGACATCTACACTGATGGATCAAAAATGGAGGGAAGAGTTGACTGTGGCGTGTTCTCAGAACAGAAATTATCCTTCCGATTACCAGATCACTGCAGCGTCTTTCAGGCAGAGGTCATTGCGATTTATAAGGCAGATAACTGGCTGAGAAGTCAGAAAATTTCCATAAGAAATTTAAACATATTTTCTGACAGTCAAGCTGCTATCCAATCATTATCCAGCGTGCATACTTCATCTGAAATAGCTATGGAATGCCGCTCACAACTGAACGTGATGTCGCTTCACTGTGAAGTGATTCTTTGCTGGGTACCGGGGCATAGTGATATACCTGGAAACTGCGAAGCAGATGCCCTAGCGAGAGCTGGCACCGAGCTTCAGGAATATACACTTAACCCCGAAGTCGGCCAACCTCTAGCTTCCATAAAGCTAGGATTTAAGCAGCACTTCATGGAGGCTGCGAATAGGGCCTGGCTGCTCGAAGAAAGCTGTAGCACAACCAGGCAAACTTGGCACGCACTGTGCTCCAAACGCACCAAGCGGCTCCTCAACATAAGCCGCGACACCCTGAGTTCCGTCGTTTCCGTACTAACGGGACACTGTTTGATCGGCAGACACGCAGAAAGACTGGGTGTCCCTTTCAATGATTTCTGCCGAAGTTGCAGATCAGAGGAAGAGGAAGAAACTATCAAACACTTTCTGTGCGAATGTCCGGCGCTGTCCAGGAAGCACATGCAAACCTTGGGCACGCCTTCCTAGACAACCTCACGGAAGTAGCTGATCTGGACATTGGCTGCATAGCCGGCTTTATTCGAGAATCTGGATGGTTCTCGTCATCCCGCAGGTTCTAGTGCCGCCCTTATATTCTGTGGTATCACAATGAGCCTCTCGTGGCCTAAGTGATCCACCTTTGGATAAAAAGGGGCTGCCACTACAACCAACCAACCAACCAAGTATAAGCTCACAGAATAATAACATCAGAATGAACGTTGCAACATTTTTTTTCCAGATAAATAGAAGGAAACCATTCACAAATTCAGGAACTAATTTTTCCAATCTCATTAATTTATTCTACAATTTGAAAAGCATATGAATACGTAAAAGCCCCCATTACAACAAAGATGCAGTCTATGTTTCAACATTTTTTATGGCAACAGAACTTCTATATGTTCGAATTGGAACAATGTGTTTTTAGCTGTTTGTTTATTCCGCCATCTAAATTTTCATTTTCGCAGAACCAACCACTTTGAAGAAATAGCTTGATACTGACGCTTCATTGATATTGTAAGCATTTTTATGAGGATGAGGATAATTAGCTCACACATGAATTTTGATCAGTAGTCATAGGTTGCAAAAAACAAACAATCAAAATTTAAGAAAATAATTCACAGGGAAAAAGGATTCGCACCACTTTTTTGGAAGCACCATCACAGACTGTTCAGTTAGTGGGAAAAAAGTTATATGCAAATATTTCTTCTTTCGTTCCGAAAGAATTTGCAGAATTCTTTCACGCTATTAACGCTGACGATTTCAAATCATAATGCATTCATTGAAGATAATGTCCACTTTAATAAAACCTTGCTTATAAATCTGTGGATTTGAGTATATTTATCTCATCCCTACTCTAATAAAGGCAAGCAAGGCTACAAGAATATTTCTTTGCTTCATAGTCACCAATTGCAGCAAAGAGCGTTCATTTCTACAGACAGTAAGAATTTAAGAAAAGTTACGAAAGACTTTCTTACCGGAACTTTCACTAATTTAACGATCATATGCCTACAAAGTCACATCCTTCGAAAATTGGACCTTAAGAATATACACTGCAGATATATGGTTCGAAACAAATCGCAAACTTCAACGTGTATAATACTTGAAATAGGAATCACGCCATAACTGTATATATGTATAAAGTTAACAACAAAAAACAAATTTAACTAATCAAAACTTTTTCTATCTGTTAAATAGTTTTTCTAATATTGTTCACCCACATTTTCAGCTCCCACAAAATCTATTAAAACAGCATCGTATCAATTCACCCGTATTCCGAAAATTTCTCAATTATTTTCGAGATTATTAATATAATTCGTACAATAACAATTTAGCGCATCTACCAAAATAATTTTCAACTACCAAACAGCAATAGGAGAAAGTATTTCATGATTGAAATACATCAACGATATTCTGTTAGAAACTAAACTCAATAAGAAAAAAACATTACATTTGATTCAAATGTAGGTAATGTTTCCGTTAATCAAAAAATATATAGAAATAAAACGAAACGAGTGAGATTGCTTTACTTTCTCAACTGTGATTTTTAGAAATTTCATTCTTCATTACGTTTTAGATACTACAATCGATCTTATTGAATTTTTGATTTTCCGCTTTCCATTTAAATGGCTTCCAAACAATTATTTTTCTTGGCGCACACGTTCAGACGAAACCGCTAAGTGCCCTTAATACTTGGCTGAAATCCGAAACTTCTTGGAAATTTGTTGAAAGATTTTAAATTATGCATGATAGCAACGCAACGGGAAATGGCTAACTAACAAATAATCTGTTATCGTTTAATTAACTCGTTAAATTAATCTAATCGATACCTGAAATTCAGTTGATTTTGGATAGGTAGAATGATTAGAATGCAACGAGACTATAGGTTTTTAGCAGTTTTTATGGGAAAATTTGCATTTGATTCACCAATAAAACAGGTAGGCAATTCACCTGTTTTAACTCATGTTGGTCAGTGTGAAAATTTTATTATGATATAAAATCTAACGGTATTTACATGAAATACATGAAAACTGAAGCACACACTTAAAATAAGAAGGGAATACAATTGACATGGAAAACAACATTTTTGGGAACAAATTGCACAAATTCCAATCGACTCCCACACAATTAGAAGCGCATTTCTCTGGAAAGTACTTTCTAAAACCCACATTTACTACAATGTAACCGTTTATGTACTTTTCAAATTCCAACCGATTCATGAATTATCTACACTTAAAAATTTGTAAACTCATTCGATTTTCCAGAAAAAGCAACACCAATCAAACAAGAATCATGTCGTTTCACCGTGAAACGAAGAGATTTCACTAATCAACCGTAAAAGACAACAATATCGGATATGTGTATCTATAGCTGTACAGCATATCTACCGATACATGTGTGCCAACACTCTCACATTCTTCCACATATATTTAATTCTTGAATTTCTTAACCCACAAACCAAAAAAAGAGCAGGATTTCAATTGGGAAATGCATTTCTCGTTTAACCAGAAACTCTATTTTTAACTGCTTGTTTTCAACATTGCTTTTCTCCTCGCCACACACTTAACTCAATCTACATATGGTTGGAATTGTACTACAATAGACATCATGAAATCATAAAAAAGCTACACAGTCATATTTTCAGATACAGATATGAAATCTAGAATGAAAATACAGTGTATCAAGGCTTAAGCGATGAAGTTCAAGTGGAAATCTTGAGAAGTTAAAGTTGAGGAAACTGCTTCACCACGTCGAAGAAGATCTTCACACCTTTCACGGTGAACGCAGCATATGAATTGCAGAAACATATTTAGATTCAACGAAATAGCCCCGTGGATGATATGTTCTGCAAATCAATTATGAATAAAGATCCCAGTATGCATACTAAATAGCAAATAGATAGAATGGCACAATTTCTAGGTATTTGCCGATAGTATGCGTCGTTCAAGTTAAAGTTCGATGAACTTCGGCTATAAGAGATATTCGTTACTGCTCTTGAAAACGTGTAAATATCTGCATAACAGTAAATTTTAGTTTAGAAGATATATTCGACATCTGAATCGTGTGTATTGTATACAAACAAACAATTAGATACTTGAATTTTTCGGACTAAAGTAGAAGAATGACCGATTGCTGCTAAGTGGGTCCAAAAAAAATATTTTGCGAGTGTTGAGTCGTATAATGTAGAGTTAATTTTTAATAGTCTTACTTACCAGTTATCTATATCGAATTTGTGTATCTTCCGGTGGAAATCGGGGTAATTCCAATATTTCCGTGAAATCCACTAATAGTATTAGACGATTGAATCACGATTATTATATGTATCTTCCTCGTGTTGAGGTTTTATCTCGCCGATTATAACATCGAAATTTCCCAGCTTGACATGCAACGCATTCAACACTCGACAACTAATTATGTTTTTTAATTTATTACTAATAAAATTTACTCGATGTCCGTATTTTAATCTGAACTGAACTTGATTAAAGTTTTTCCACTATAGTATCTTCGATACGATTCCAAGAGAAAAATTGTTGTTGAACGACCGACTGAAATTCTTTAACTGACGAACGATGTTCATCAACATTTCAATGGTTCATGCTTTCTTTCCAAACCGTACTACTCCTGCCTCGATGTCTTCAGTATGTTCACGACAACGTTTGAGCCGTGGCCATCACCTTGCGCCTATATTCCTCTTACCTGCTGTTTCTGCTGTTCGTTACAATGGTTATGGTCTTCAGCGGATTCGAGGTTTACCATCGAGACGATGCAATGGCCTGAAGATTCTAGTAAGACATACTTAGATTGTTCACGATTGCCGTGCAACGTTTTGATTTTGTCATGGAAATTGAAGAAGAAAAGAAGGTACACAGGTACACGCTTTAACCACTTTCGTCCGTTCCATCGGCCTTTTCGTTCAGGTTGTATGATTCTTTATCCAATGTAATGGAAAAAGCAGACAATCTTTGTTGATAGAACGAAGCATAATTTACATGTAGATCCAGTGGCGTCGAGACATCGATGGTGGACTACGAATAAACTTTAGAAACATCTTTGAATTATGTTTGTCACTTGAAAAATACAGTTGGATGCAATCAGCATTCATGAAATAGCAAATATGTTCGGTAAATATAGGGACATGCAACTTTCGGTAGATATATTTGCCATTGACGGTGATGAATTTCGCTGCTATTTCGTTAATATTTTTAATTTACTTTGAGAAATTACCATGCAAAAACTCCTATCCGAACAACGTCTTGAAATACTGGAAATATATTACCGGAATTCGCATTCGGTGCGCCAAACTGACTCATCACTTCGTCTAATTTATGGTGCTCGAAATCGTCCATCTGAACAGCTCATACGCAAAACGATGGAAATATTTATGTCCACGTATACTCTATTGAACGATTTTCATCCAACACGAGCTCGTGCAGTGCGTACCGAGGCAGCTATCGCTGCTGTAGAAGGGAGTTGGACTGAAGATCCATATTTATTGATTGGACGGCGTTCTCTACAATTTGGCTTCCGCCCATCAAATATATGGAAAATTTTGAGAAAAAATCTTGGACTAAAGCCCTATAAGATTCAACTAGTGCAGCAATTGAAGCCCTTGGACCACCACATTCACCGATCACTTGCGTTGTACGTTCGGTGAATGAGTTGAGAATGTGTTGAAAGTTTTCCACAAATCACTCAAGAAATGGACTCCCAAATCATGACATTTGACTCCATTTTACTAATTTTGAAGGGTGTGATAAGTCACTTGTCGATGCTGATAGACACGCAACAATTGATGACTTGGAAGCCAACATTTGACGCGTTATCGCCGAAATAAAGCCGACTATGCTGGAGAAAGTGATGCAAAATTTTCCCGACTGGATGGCCTTCCTAAAACGCAGTCGCGGTTGTCGTATGCAAAAAAATTATTTCTGAACACTAGAATCCATAAAATTTGCGTCAAAAATAGACCAAATCAATAATTTCTCTGTTGTTTGAAAACATCTATGCCTCTAAAGAACCACCCAATACAGTACTACCTCCACTGAGGACACTCCGACTAACATCATTTCGATTTAAGACCCCTAATAAAATAAGATTATATCTCGACATACAGCGCTTCGAGTAACAACATAAACCTCACACTATCCTACCAATAGTTTTTTTAATTTCACTTTAAAGTAAATTTTCTCTTTGAAAATTGAATATTTTCTAATGTTTTCATTAGAGAACAGCGGAAGAAATTATTCAAGGCGAAAACATATCGGGAGGTTTTTTTTGTGAACACGAAAATGGAACTTTTCCGAGAAGAGATAGTCGTTTGCATTCCTCGTGCCATAGGATTGAATGCGTCGAATATTTGGAATATAAAATGAAATGCCACTGAAATAGATGAAAATGTAAAGTATGCGATTCCTTCAATGTGCTGTACAATAATAACGGCGCATAGACTTCCTGTGATGAAAAATATGGATATTTCTTCTTCGAGTGAGTTAAAGACTTAAACTAGAAGAGGCTACCAGTAGCTACGTCAATAATTCAGATGAAAGGATTTCGCATTTACCGTCTTTTATATCTTTTTTTATACTTTTGGTACTATTTTTGCCATTGTTTCTGTTTTATTCTGCTCATTTACATTCTTCCTATGAAGTTGAAACCTTTCCAAATTGCGTCCCTGGGAAGATGCTTTTAAGATTGATTTGCGCATTCAAAATCAATGCAAGTAAGGTTACTGAGTTTGAGAAAAAGGTTGGTTTGTCAGCAAGGATACTACGCAATACTTTTCGACGATCATTCTTTCGCTTATTAGCAATTATCCATTTTAGTTAAAAACATTTGTATTCTCTTGATGTCGTATCGTCTACAAAATTCTTATTGGTGTAATATTTTTTATCTTTCTATTGAGATTCAGCTTCCTTCTACCTATTTACTCTACTTTTTTACCTATAACATTTTTGTTTTTCAGCAGGGTTAAAACCGTTGGGTTTTACCTTGAATGAAATAAATTTTCATTTGCTACTAGAGGCCTGTTGATTATGTTGTGGTCAAATTGTCGACTGCTATACATATTATTCTCATATTTTCAGTATATATTTCATGTTGTTCACCTCCCCAAACCCTAGAAAATTTTGTTGATAACTTTTAGTCTTATGTTCTGTGTAAAACTTTCTCTGGTTTTACAATTGTATAAAGTGATTTTAATTCATCGCAGGTTGATTGGCGCAGTATCCCATCATTTTCTTTTGTCTCAGTTAACCATCCTTTTTTGTTAAATTTTCATTTTTGTCACCTTGTGATGATGCAGTTCAATATCCTTTTGAATGCAAATGTACGTTCGCTCGATCTTATCACGATAAGCATTTTTCCAAGTCTTCTCTCGGTTGCTTCAGCTTTATTTGATCCTCACCATCCACATTTGTCCTTTACTGTTAATCTTATGGTCTCAAAAAGAAATCGAACTGGATATTCAGCTCGATATAACTTCAATAAAGCCAACTTTAACGCGATGACTAATTAGTTATCTTCTGTTGATTACTATGCGTGTTTCCGGTATTTAAATTGCAATCCATTAGTCTACTACTTGTATGATGTTCTTTTCAATATAATTTCACGATTCACCCCAAAAATCATCCAGCAAAGAAGAAAGATAATTCTTCGTTACAACAAGTGCTATTTTTGCACTCAACCTAAAAAGCCTATTGTCGATTCAAACTTTTAAAGTCTCATAGAGCAAGTTACAATTACTTCAGTTCAGCCGCCAAGGAGAGAATCAGATCTACTAGGCAAACCTTTTTTCCAAAATATAGAACATTCTTTTCTTTCTAATGAAATGAAATCGTTTTGGTATTATGTCCGTTCCCAAAAACGGTTGTACAAATGGCCCTGTACTGGGCCATTGCTGGCTGAGCGTCTTATAGCGCTGCCCGAGTCTCGTTCGGCAGTGCTTCGTGTTTTTTCTAAGAATAAAGGATAGTACCATCTACCATCGCCTGCATAACATTTCTTCGAAATATCGATAACTACGAAAGGGAATACTGTTCAGTCTACACCCGCAAAATGAACGTTTATGCGTTCAATCAATATGAACTATGAGGTCAACAAGAATTTCCAATAATGCAATGATTTCTGACATGTTTTCTTTGCCATTCTTTTTACATTTCATTATTAATGCAATATTAAACACCCGCGCTTTAAAATTATGCAATACTCATTAACATAACAAACTTGCACTGAAGCTCACTATTGAGCTTTCTTCAAACCTTTCAACATTCTGCTTGTGTCCTGAATTGTTATATTTAATTAATGACGCGAAGTCCCAGTGCCAATTTACAGCACTGGGCCAGCACTCAAATAGAGACTGTTTGCTGCTGGTTGTATTTGCAGTGTTTTCACCGCATATTTTTTCGCAATGGGCAAAGAAAGTGTGTGAAAGTTGCGACAAACTAACATTTTGCCATATTTGCCATACATACATAACATCTTTGTGCGAGTCATACTTTTCGAGATATGGAAAAATTGAGTGTGCGTCTTCTTCTCAAAAGTGCGGCCATATCCTCCACTGTTCGGAGGACTTGCACATTATTTCCCGAATATCTTTTGTATCATAGCATGTCATAATAAAGCGGCATAAATGACTTTTTTTATTTGCAGCGCAGACTAGATTTTGTTTTGCAGTAAGTACTCCAAGCACTGGGCCAGTGCCGATCGCCAGTGCTGGGGATTGGCACTGGGCTAGCACTCAGCCAGCATTCGCCCAGCACTGACCGTTGGCCATTCCTTCTACGCCGAGGATGCTGGGCGACGCTTGGCATTGTTTCCACTGCTGGCAAACCCTGCTCGGGTTCTTTAAATACACCAATTCTTTTACTGGATTCTAGTTTTTGGCTAATTTTAGTTAGCTTTTCACCTGACTTCATGTGTAACTTGTTTGCATTTTCCTTTTTTACTTCTGAGTCACCTTCAACGTAACCTTTTATGCTATTATTAAATCATTATTTGATACCACCACTCCAACCTTCCCTTGATGAGGTTACTCGCTTCATAGACAAACGAGATACTAGATGGTATCTCAAATCTCTTAGTTAAGCACCCCGTTTCCTCCTTAGGTATTCTGCTAGCTTAAATTTTTAACCTGAATATTTCTTCATCAATTTCCCCCGAGTCTTATAGATTAACGTATGTCTTTCTGATCCTTAAATCCGGTGATCCTACGCAGGTTGTAAATTGAAGATCTATTTCTCTCCTTTCTTGTTTTGCTAAGCTATTTGAACGCATTGCACACTCTAGACTCTATTCGTTGCTTGAAAACATTATGGTTGTTGAGCAACATTTGCATAAATCGATCAACTGCGACTACTTTAGTGGCACTTGTAAACTCAGTCTGAACTGCATTGGATGCTCAACTAGAAGTCGTTACCGTCTACACCGACTCCTTCAATGCATTTGGCACAGTCTACCATGATCTCAGGTATCTGAAGTTTTTCTGAGTTGGTTCCGTTGTTACCTTTCGAATCGTGTCAAAAAAGTCAGCTTATTTGGTGTACACTTCGAACCTTTCTTTCCTTTCTCCCGTAATCCTCAAGGCTCCGCACCAGGTCCTTTTCTTTTCTTTATTTATATAAATCATCTTCTAGCACAGAATAACTCTGCATGCTTATTATATGCTGACGATTTCAAGTTTGTCTTCTGTTTTTACTGCCTTCCTTGACAAATAAACAAATGTTATAGCTGTTTAACTCATAAAACTCATCAAAACCCAATTAATGAGAAACGAAAGGTGGTTTATGGATTTGTGTCACCTCCGAATCTCACTATTCACTGCAATCTTGAAAAAAGTAATGGGCTAAATTAGCCCAATTTGAATTAATTTAGGATCAACTTTTTGAAGCTTATTTTAAGCATAATTTTCGCTCTAATTCACTCTACACCACTGGCCTAGAGTGTCACGTAGCAATCATTAAGTATAGCTTCACGAAGCGCCCATATAATCTCTGTTTTTGCATTTCCAGCAACAATTTCTTCTTGTGCTTCACCATTTCCCATACGTCCTACAGTTGGTTGCTCCACCCAACGGTAAGGTTAAAGAAGCACCCAAAGAACTGCATGCTGAGCGGCGGTCGATTTGACGGTCTCGCTCATTAGGTCGGTGAACAGAATTTCAGGTTGCACTTGTCCCAGCTATCTACCAGATTCAGCTGGAACCATTAGCCACGATCGTGGACCAGTGTGTCAAGCGGTTATGTCACGGTATGCAGAAATCGCGTGTCGATTTCGGCTTACCAAATGGGTTCCGAATAATTTGTGGCGCTCTGCGCTGGTAGCTGCCCCGGCAAGTATAACAAAATTAAGAAATTAGGTTCCCAGCCGATCCTGGCCCGCCCACTGCGAGCGAAGATCGGGGGCTTGCCAAATTGTTGCAATTAGCACCCTGCGCGGATCGCGTGGACTCAGATGGGATGGCCTACCGTGGCAGAGCTAATAGCCGTCGATAATTAAGTTACTTCCAAGTTTGCTGGTTGTCACTCACCCCGCGAGGCTTGACCGCTCGAAATCTTTTTTGCAGATTCGTTCAACTGCTGGCGGTGAGGAAAACGCCACTTGAACTCATTCCAACCTATATACGAAGGAATGTATGGAAAACCGATGAACGGCAACTGGTATCTGGGACATCAACATTAGGTCATCGAGTTGTTGTAGTCGAGCTTTCGCGCTTTTTTGCGTTGGATACTCTTGACAGTTTGCTGTTGACCTAAGATTTGCTTCTGTTTTTTTCTGGTTTTTGCTGACCGTTTTTATGAATTATAAACACCTTTCGATAAACTTGCATAACTAGAGCGTTGAAGTTATCACATTAAATTTCAAACGCAATCTCGAAGACTATTGGATACATGTACTTGGACCAAAACAATAAGCAAATGTCGCAAATAACAGATATTCACTACTGCGATCAGGCTCCGATCTAGCTATTTAGCCGCTCCTGGCAAAAATAATTTTTGCCGCCCTTTATAATGAAATATTGTAAGTCATAAGCATGTTTTGTGTATGAAATATACACATATATTAGTCCATTAGGGCTTCTAAACAAGTATGAAAAATTTCATGCGTGTCTGTATAGATATACGCTTGCTCAAGAATTTCTCAGACACTGCGGATAGAAATAATTATTTTTTTATCAATCTATGTATTTTAACTTAGAGAACAGTGAAAACGCTATCAAGTACTATTTTTAGTTACATACCGGTAATTCTTCGTTTCTGACTTGGATTTACACACTCTGTTGTCGCTGTATTATCGAATTCGTTTAAAATCAATTTTAAATTTTGAACAGTTTACTTAATAGGCTATTTGATTAATATATCCGAATAATTATTTATGCCTCCATTAGCTACGAAAATTATAAAATTCCTTTTTTAGTAGTCGCCTACTGTCCTCAATTTTGCCGCCCCTCATTTTTGCCGCTCTGGGCATTTGCCCCCCCCCCCTTAGATCGGGCCCTGACTGTGATAATGAATCGATATGAATTTCGATAAGAATTCGTATAAGCAATAAATAAAAAAATTGATCTTTAATGCTTAATCTTAGGAATTGATGGCTTTTCTTCATTTACAAGAACTAGGATAATTCTTGCTCCAAAAAACGCTTAAATGCTAGTAATGTACTGTATTGTTAAGTGTAATACCTAGAAATACGTTAGGGCAGGAGCTTGATTCAAAAAAGCAACATGATTCGAATATTATTTTTAGAAAAATTTCAAAACTCACAGACATTTCCACCATACACATGTGGAAATATTTTGAATGTACAGCAGCAAAAAAATTTATGCTGTGACCATCATTTTGTTAACAATGAAGTCTTTACTTGAAAGATTCACATACATATTGCTCTCCAATTTCTCGAGGGCATTTAAAATTGGTAAAAGTTGTTTAAAATTTGGGAATACGTTTCAACCTCTCCATAGATCGAGTGGTAAATGCATTGTGCTAGGAACATTTACTTATTTATCAACTTTCCAATAATTGATCCGAACATCAAAATCAAAATTTTCAACAAATCTTTACTTTTTAAGGTCATAGAAATTACTTTATAATAATTCCATAGAGATTTTTTCATAAATAGGTATAGAACTTTCAAAAAGAATATTTGTCATTGTAGCTGTTTGATTTTATGCTCGCACGACATTATGTTTAATTGACCTTGGCAAATTCATACCCGAACAACGTTTCAAAATAGTGGAAATTTATTTTCGAAATTCGAGCTCTTTGCTTCAACAATAAAGAACATTTCATCCAATTTATGGTAAATCTAAGCAATCCATATACAATACGATGGAAATACCACTCCATTTGACAATGATCACCCAACACGAACTCGTACAGTGCGTACCGACGCAGGTATCTCTACAGTACAGGAGAGAGTAACTGAGGATCCAAATCTATTGATTCAACACAGCTCTCAACTACTTGAAACATAGTCTTCGTCCGGCCACTGTATGGAAAATTTTGAGGAAAAATCTTGGTTTAAAGCTCTATAAAATGCAACAAGAACAAAACGTCGCTGAGATGCTTATAGAAGCGTGTTAACATTTTGATAAGTCCGTTCAAATTTTAATAAATGTAATACATCTGTTTTCAATCTAATAACACCAACTGCAAAAAGGAGACTATAGAAAAAAAGTTTAAAAAAAATTCCACTTCCGAAGAACAATGCTTTCAAAAATCTGATGATGCTAAGACTCCTTTTTAATTTCAAACAAACATTTTCACATAATTGAAAAAAATAATGAAAATAATAAACCATTTTTATTTGTACTGAGTTAGGAATTAAAGCAAATAGTATAATCTCATTTCACTTACTCTAATGATGTGGCAGTGATATCAATCAAAGTGTATTATCATTTGTATTATTGGGTAAATTTTTTAATAAATTTAGTTCAGCCGTTTTTAATTAAATAAAAAAATAAAGAAAAAAATTAATTAAAATTATTTTTGCGATAAACAATTCCAACAATTAATGTCTTAGATTATTGAATGCTTTAAAGAGTAAATTTTAAACAAAAAAGTATGCATATCCAAAAATAAATGATAAATATTTATAGTGACTGAATGGATAATTCGAGTAATATTGATTAATTGCACATCCTGTTATGTCTCATTATCATTACTTTTATTTGAAATGTTTTTTTTAATAGTTCTGTAGATATTACTGGGAATTTTTCCATGCGGAACTCGAGATTTGCACCTCACAGATTGTTGTTGCTTTATTCAAAGTGCATATAATTATGTCCAACCTTTGAATATTCTTAGCAGATGCTGATTGAAAATTAGATGGTAGAGCGATTACTATCATCATGCAACTTATATTTCACCTAAGATGAGAGAGTGGTTGTTCCACTTTCAAAAGAAAGAATTACCCATAAATGTAATCATAACCCTGCCGCGAAGATTTTTAATAGATAGAAAAACATTTGAGTCAATTTTTTTGAAAGTGGTATAAGTACTCTTTTTGGAAAACTGAGTTAATGTTAATTTCAGTTAGTATCTTTTATATTTATAATCATACATGCAATAATGCACAATTTCTTAATAAAGTAGTTAAAAGAATTTTAGCTATAAAATCTTGTTGAAAAATATTCTTTATCAAAGTGGAACATTTTAATTGCAATTATTTTTGAATATAATAACTTCAGGGCTCTTCTTCTTTGCTTCTTTGAAGCAGATATTAGCTAGCATATTCACACAGTGGAAAAACTACAGCATTTCGGCATCATTCATGATTTTGACCATTATTGAGTTTAAAGACACGTATTTTTCCATACATTTCAAAGTTACCTTCGGAACGTGATTTGGACACAAACACTAATCAAAACAATGTAATAGTCGAAGTTGCCATATGCAATACTAGTTGATACTTTCGAATTCATCACTTTGTTCGACACAATATGTCGAGGAAATGTATTGCTCCGAACAAGAGTGTGTCCACTGCAAGTGAAATAAATCGAATTCAAACAGGTGTGAATGCAAAGTGACACCTTCAAATGTATTTTCATCGATTTTTCCTGTGGTTTTCAAGCGTAATAAAAATACTACTAAATTTTTTTCATACATAAGAGCGTTTTCAATAACTAATCATCCATATTATATAACCACAAATGTTGAATATGTTCATCTGACAAACAAAACCATCTCATCGCAGCGAATCAAAGTTTTAAATTAAGAATATTTCATAGTTATTACATTGAGTTCACATACTTATCAAAAAGACGATTATATCTCAAATCGTCTTAATAGTGATGTTGGTAAGTAAGGAAAATATATTTTTTCGGGTAAATATTAGATTTTTTCACTTTGGAAATAAGATCTATAAATATAAGTTAAAGGAAAAAAAATTATAAACCAAAAGATGGAAACAATTTTAGCAATGTTAATTCACTTTTGCTCTGAACTAAGAAGAGGACTAATATTATGAAATTAACAGATTCCACCTCTAACAAGGACGACGTTATTAGTTTTCGATCACATTATGAAAATAATGAACAGAAAACATGGAAAATCTAAATAAATAAGTTCGAAAAATATTATACAAAAACCGCAAAGAAATTGGAGAATAAGTATTGCATATGTGTGAAAGTGTGCAAGAATAATATTACACCTCACCTATTCACCATGAATACTTCAATGTGCTCACTGTTAAGGAGACATAAGTTTAAAATATTAATTTCCTGTCATTTTTAGTTATCTTAACGAAGTAATTACAGTTCAACTTGATTATTTGCATTTGTTTTCAATGTAACTGATACTAGTTTTTGATAATCTTGGTTTGATTTTTAACTTCCCAGTATATGGGAAGTTCTTGTAATCGCCTCGAAAATCGAAAATGAAATTTTTAACATATCTTTACGTTTTGAGGTCTTACGAGTATATTTTAAGTGTTTTTAGAAAGAAGTATGTATGTGTGTGTATGTATGTATGTACGTGCGTGCGTGCGTTCGCGGACAGTTTTTCTACGAGCATAACTCACGTAAACAAAGTCATATCGACTTTAATAAGGTGTCAATCGAAGCGTCTTTGTAATCTTAAGAGCTGATTAGTTTTTGGGATACTTCGGTCGGAAGGGTTTGCTGTTTTCACCCCTTGAAGGTCAACCCTGTCATTCGCTATATCTCGCGAACTAAACGTACGATTTGCTTTATCAAGGTGTCAATCGACGCGTATTAACATTTATGTGATTCTATCAAATTTTTAAAAAAATTGTTGGAGCGGTTTTTTAATTTTTTGAAAAAGTGCAAAAAATTGGAGTTTTTTCAAAAACATCACATTTTTAACTTTATTTTCAAGTCGCAGTAATCGATATTTATGAAATTTATATACTTCAAACAGTTGTTGTAAAAAGCCAGAAATTTTTTTTTCATGATTCCAAAAAAAAATTAAATTAAAAATAAAAAATCATTAAAAGTCATCATGTCCTTCATGGTCATTTATGTCAATCATTATATCTCGAGAACCAAATATAATCTTTACATCATTAAGAACTCAATCAACGCGTATTAACATTTTAATGATGTTTTTAGATTTTAAAAGAAATCTTTAAAGCCATTTTTTTAATTTAATAATTTTTTTTTTGAAAATTAGTGTTTTTTTTTTCAAAAAAAAATAATTAATAAAATTAACATCGTGATAATAAATGTTTGTAAAATTTATAAACTTTTATCAATTTCTGTAGAAACTAGCAAAATATTTTCTCATGATTTAAAAACAAATTGAATAAAAAATAAAAAAAATTATTCAAAGTCACCATGTAAAAAGGGTTCATACGAATTTGTATACTTTAAATCTCTTATTCTAAAGACATTGTTGTAAAGTCAATCAAAGTTTATTATTATGCGCATAATTTGCGGAGACTTTTAATAGTCTTCACAGAACCGTGTTTTAACTTTAATAAAACAACTGCTTAAATTTTGAAAACCAATACAAATCAAATCAAATTTGCAATTGTGGTAATCAACGTTTTGAATGGTAAAATGTTTTGTAGTCAACACTTTTTAAGATCATATGCTTTGAAAAGCTTTCATCAAATAAAAAAATGTAGTTTTTAGGAGTTTTGTTCTTTAGTATTCGTAAGATTTCAATTACCTCCTTCATCATTTGTAATACATACATTTGATTATTTACATGCAAACTATTTTTGACTGCATATTCAATGTTTCTCAAAAACCAACAGAAAATAAGAAATAATTATGAGTTTCATTGATGCAAAATCGTGAAAAAATACAAATTCAGTGATTATGCCGAAGTGCTAGCAGTTTTGACCGCAACTATTCAAAATGGCCATCACGCGACAAAATCTCTTCAATGGGCGCAATAACAAAAACTGCATTCATTTTTGCTAGCGCTGTTTTGTCCTTCAAGCATCGATATGAAAATAACAAATAACGTAGAAAAGGCTTTGTAACCTGTCCCCCTCCGATTGATCCACGTGAATATTAAATCAAACCAATCCACGAAAATCTTTACGTAATCAATTGACGCTCGCGTAGATGTTACGATTAATATTAAGTCATTCCAATAACTTTTATGAGAGGTACATTTTTATTATTAAAAGTAGTATTATTTCCATAATTATTATTGTGTTTATTATTTTTAATATTTATGTAAATATTACTGGGAAGTTGTACGTGTGGACCTCAAGGGTCGCACCTCACGGCTTGTTTATTGCGCAATTGATTTCGTCCTTATAGATACTCCACACACTAAAACAAGTTGATTGACTTGTGGGTCAAACAGGTCATCGAAACAACGAAAGTGTGGATGGAAAATCTATACCCGTGGCGGCTTCAGGTTTAATTACCACATCATCTACAAAGACGTGCCTTCAAATTTTCCCATCTAACAAAGTATAAAACAAAGTATTTAACTTGCCGTCCACACAATTAATCATATTCAATACAAGCTGTTTGGTTGGGCTCGAAGCAAATAATCTGGATACAAGAAAATCTATGTGTTGATCACACAAAGACTTCTCAAAGTTAATCAGATGCAATTAGATCAAGTCTTACAATCCTTCCTGCCAAAACGGTACTTCAGGACCAGTAACAGTTATGTTTGTCTAGATCACTAGAAACCTTGGTGTGTAAAACTATCCCACGATATACCAAAGATCACTTTGTGGCGAGATTCGTTCAATTTTTTTGTTATTCTCTTTAAATTAAAATCATTTACATAATGGCTAAGCCAACACTTTAAAAAGTCCACAAAAACCGCCATATGATCTCTTTCGAAATTGTCACGTATCAATAAGTCGTACGACTTCGTTATGTTATCAAATCAAACATGAGCCATGTTTCCGAGCGGATCTGGTTTGAGGAATGTGTGTCCACTTCATTACGAATCGGATCGCTGAATATTTTCAGTTGCTTATGTGACCCAAATGCATGCAGTTTACTTAATGTATCTACAAGATACAGCCAACGCTTCGGCGGAACTGGCGTCATCATTATCATCATGCATATGCCCGCCATCATCATCACCACACCATCATCGTCTTCGTCATCATCTGCATATCATTTTGTATTTAATTGAAGTACAAAGTGCGCTGCCTGCCATAGACATTGGGCGAACAGCTCAGAAAAGAGCAGGTCGCATTAAGTTGTAAAAACCTCGAGTTTATGCAAAATGCGAGGCAAGATGACACGCAGCCCAAGAAAACTCCACTCCTTCGCATCCTTCATCCGCCGCATGTCCTATTCAATGAATGAAAATCGTGGCTGCCATCATTACGACGAAAATGTTATTCACCCGCATTGAAAAAATGGTTCCACCCCCTACAGCAAGGAGCGGCCTATTAAGGGATGCTCCGCACAAATTATTACAGGACACTGTACAAAGAATAAAGCCTGCTGCTCTTCGTTCCATAAATGAATCCGTGAGAGGTTCTCGGTTTACATGCTGCTTACATTGAAGACGGGACGAGCTGTGACTGGTGATGCAGATGGTGGTTGTTCCGCCACCCCAAAGCAGCCCACGTCCTTTGCGTTGTTATGGGTAGCAAATCTTTAGAATCTTGACTGCATGCAGTGGAGCGAATTTGAATGTACATTTTAATATTTCGTATTCATGGCAAACACTCGAGTAATGATGGCCTTTTCATGTGCATGCATAATTAAAATTTTGAATAGAGACAGCAAAGTTGCTCGAATGTAAATATGAGAAAAACGAATTTTTACAGATTCACATATGTATGTGCCGGAGAAAAGATGCTTTGTATGGATATTATCGTGACTCAGTTTTAAGTAAAACAAATTTGTTTGCATCTTTATTTTATAACCGGGAACCATGCAATTAAGTGAATGGTCCTTATGGAAATGTCAACTTCCTTGGGTACAGAAACGATTCTGTATTTTGTTTATATAATGCTTCTTTTTGTGTCTTTCTATGCAACTACATTCAAAATTATACCCACTTATTCTTAAAAATTTTCGTAACCACGTTCATGCGATCTATAAAAAAAATTCTGAGACAAACCGCGAGGTGCGACCCTTGCAGTCTACACGGAAAAGTTCTCAGTCATATCATTATAAATATTAAAAATATTTCAACATTATAATAATAATAATAATAATAATAATAATAATAATAATAATAATAATAATGAGAATAAGAACAATTTAAATTATAATAATAATGATAAGAAATCATTACAGTAAGTGAAATGGTTAAATATTAATCGCAGCATCTTAGGTAGCGTCCATTGATCTCGTGAGGTTTTACCTGGGAGGGGGTCTGATTGTATCTTTATGCGGAGCGATTGTTGGAGTAGGCCGGCAGCTGTGCTACGAAGCCTATTTACATATCTGACTTTAGAATACATTGGAAAGCATTACCAGCCTTCTAAGGAATTCTTGTCACGTCACATTTCGCCGTCGCACGTGAGTTTCAGAATGTCAATTCTCACTCTCCTGAAAACGAAGAATTAACCTTTACAGCAAAATTCTATCCGTTGATCACGACTCACCTGTTTTCATTTCTGCATTTCAATACAAAAGAGGACAAGTGTTTCCAGCCACCCTAATATATTGGCTTGCAAAATAACGTTTTGTACCATAAACTTGGGGGGGGGGGGTGACTAAACTTTGAACTCGACTTCAGGTTGCGGAACATAGTTTTTCTTTCATGTGATGAACTCGGGATCAATTTTTGACTAGACATTTGACGAAAAGTCAGGTTTGACGCTGGTCGGGAATTTTTGAGCTTGCGGGGGTTGCGGCCCGTAACAATACATTTATCATGTAAAAGACTGAATTCACCAGCAACGATGAATCACGAGCGGGATTCTTGTTGAGGCTATAAAATAAATAGAATTTGCCGACGACCGGTAAATTTTCAGGGTCTAGTCTCCATCTTCTTGAAGTGCATGAGGATATCATTTCGCAAGTTTCCGATGGCCTGGCCCTTCAAAATTGTAGCCAGTTGACTTTTTTTGGTTTGGAAATGATAATTTTATTTGAATGTATCCTATACATGAATAATTTTTTTTCATCTTTATTTTTACAAAGTAAAGATTAGATCATTAGAGATCTCTAGCTTACTACATTGAAACTCTTAAGTTTAGCTGGAAAAATACGACCTCCATTGACAATACTCTGGGGGTTTGTGGTCCCACTGTTTATAATAGTTTATAAGAATTTACAATATTTTATAACATTTCATCCAATTAGTTTACATTATGTTGTTTTTGTTCAATAGAACTAATAAGATAGAAAGGAAACTATAATGTATCGCTGCTACTCCCTTTCTGCTGTAAGTCGCTGGGTAGATTTAGGCAGTGTTATTTTTTTTGAGGCATGTATTATCTCTGTACTTTTAGGATCCCTTACCGCCGATTGGCTGTTAGTCGTAGTGGGTCAGTTCTTTTGAGCCGTACATATGGTCTAGTCAGCAATATTTTTCTTGCCGTTTTGTTTGGGTGATGTCGCAATCGCTTCTTGCAGTTCAAACTCAGCTTTTCTGCTTCTTCCATAACTGTGCTGACATTGGTTTCTCTTTGTATAATTATGTTATTGACGTATTTGGGGGCACCCAGAATCACCCGCAAGATTTTTGTTTGCGTTCTTTGTATGATTTCCAAATTTGTCTTTTTTGCTGAACCCCAGAGCTGTAGGGCATACGTCCATATTGGTTTGAGAATTGTCTTGTATAACAAGATTTTTGTTTCTAAGCTTAGTCTGGATTTACTGTGCATTAACCAGTATAGTCTCCTGAACCGTAATTTCACTTGATCTCTATTTTTGTTTATATGACTTTTCCAGGTGAGTCTTCTGTCTAAAAGGACCCCTAAGTACTTTACAGAATTTGTTATTTGAGCATCCGTACCGTTAATTTTAATGGGACAGCAGGATCGGTTTTTTAATGTGAACGTGATTTGCTGCGTTTTTGCTTCGTTAATTGAAATATGCCACTTTCTAGCCACATGAATAATAATAGCGCATTTTAAAACTGAGCATGAGCGTACAACAAGTATTTTTCACTTAGAAATAAAAACTCTCTAAATATGTGAGAAGCTGTTTGATGAGACAAACTGTTAGTAGATTATAATCCTGGTAAAATTTATATCGTTTACAAATTGCATGCTCAATCATTCACATTTGATGCAAGAGTTGTCTGCTTAAAATTTTAATAAATTTTACTAGATCTTAACATTTTCCTATACAGATATTATGTTTTATGGATTGTATTCGATTTTATTAACTCTTTAATTGACAATTATCTTATCTAAATTGCAAAACAATAAAAAAAATTGGCGACATTTTTCCATTGTTTTTGCTAGTAGTCTGGTGCTATTGTGAAATGACCAGTGCAATCGATCCCAATAAAGTTAAAGCGATCGGAAAAATTTGATTTTAATTTCAATCGATAAAGGAGGTCCTGGAGACCAAAAGCTGCCCCCTAATATCCCACAAATTTATTCAACCTTTTTGAAATTAACTAGCGACATTTTTTTGGCACTGACCGCTTAAATCATATCAACAAATTGAATTGGGCAGTTGCTGCAGGAAAGCGTTTTTAATATAAATAAATTCGCGCGGACATGGATTTACCTAACGTTTTTTTTATAGAAATTTTGAGTCACTCCGTGAAAACCTAAGATATCAAATTTTTCCATGATATCTAAAATAACCAACTCTGCGCCAAACAAGGTAATCATATAAGCCTTTAAAGAAAGTCTAAATTAAAAAAAAAACTTGTGAAGTCCTTGTATTAGAGTTAGAGTATTCCTGCCAAATTGCTAAAGTTTGCTACTAATTTCCAGATTTTAAAAGTTTCGTAATTAAACTTTTCTTTGACAATCAAAACAAATTTCAAATGTTTTTCGGAATGTTAACAAACTAGTTGACGCGTAGTGGATTATTTTCAAAATCACGGAAAATTCATTTTTCGAGGTTTAAACGATACTAGATAAATGTTTGCTCCCTTGGATTTTTTCATAGAATAAGCGATTCTCTGCAATAACTGCCTAAAACAAATTTTGTATCCGATATTTTTCTCGCATCGTAAATTACCGTTCAAAATTTGAAAAAATTTGAATTTATTTTTCAAAAATCTGCCAGAAAATAGGGAGAGGAGGGATCTTTTGATTTTCGAGATAAGTATATTCGACCATTACAACTTTCTTGTGAAAGATTTTCAGGTTATCATTGGACTATAGAATGTTAAAATGTGATGTGAAACACCGCAATTGTTAGACACCGAAACTTTTTCTCGTTTTCCAAGTCAAAAAACAAAGTTTTTTATAGTTTTGACAATCTTTTTGAAAATGACGTTGAAAGTCGGATGACTGTTTCTTAAATCTTCTGCCTTACGACGGACGATCAAAAAATAAGTTATTATGAAAATATTTCAATGTATTCATTTTTAATGAAGAAGCTTTCAGTTACGGCAACTAATCGGAAGAAAAGAATGGACTTCGCATGGGAACACTAAACTTGGAAAAATGAGTGGAATTTATCTTTTGGAGCGACGAAAAAAAATAAATCGCATTGGCTCTAATGGCAGGAGATATGTAAGATGACCAAGAAGAAAGTAATTCAACCCTCTCTACACTTCAACAGCTGTTAGGCACGGAGGTGGCTCCATCATTGTTTGGGGATGTTTCTCAGTATTTGGTGTTGGTTTAACCTATATTTCTATATAAAAAGAATATTAGCCACGGAAAATACGTCGACATCTTAGAAAACATCATGCTGCCATGAGCTGGAGAGAATCTTCCTATTATATGGAAGCTTCAGCACGACAAAGCCCCAAGCAAGTTTCTGGAGGACAATAGTGTCACCATGTTAGACAGGCCCTCAAAGGGTCTGGACTTAAATTCAATCAACCTTTTTATTGTTTCTAAGTATATGTCTGCTGAAAATTTTGGGCTTCCCAAGACTCTATTGTCCTGTCTTTGTTTAAGAGGTATCCTCTGCTAATGCTTTACCTCCTATAATCACCATTGAATCAGGTCAAAACAAACCTTAGGAGAATTAGCTATATCAAAGGATTCATTGACAAATTGAGTTTTCTTAGTAAGTCTACAAATATTTTTAAACATATGTCCGCAGCTGTCCTTGTCTATTACAAAGTCATAACACTCAACAATATTTCCAATAAAATCATCTTCGTATCCGTAAACTTTTTTATTCAAGAACTTCTGTATTCACGCACTCAAGTCAAATTAAACTTCTAATTATGTCGAACGAAAAAATCTATCCATCCGGAACGCAGCCATTGATTTTTTTTTACAATTTTCCTTCCAGTTTTTCCCATTCATTTAAGAGTTCAACGGATGATTCAAATGTATCAACATGAAAAATTGCTGGCCATCGTTACAATAAAGACTCTCTATCCTCTGTTTGCTTCTTTCACCGTTTTATCACTTTCCATTGGCAACAGCAAAACATGTATTCAGATGGATTCTGTAAAGCCTAACCACAGAATAGATACTAGATAACGCATCCAAGCTAGGCTTCGTTCAAGCCCAGCTCAGATGAAATCGAGGCTGAAAAAATGGGAATGAAACCAGCAATATGAAATTAAACAACAACCACCACAAAACCTCGATGGAACAAAAATCACTGGGAGGAAAAATCATCAACATAAGTTTCCCATTCATTTTCATAGAAGTATAAAAGTTCGATTCAGAAAACAAATTCAGAAGAAAAACTCTGATTTTCCGGCCTTTAGATTTTCACGATGAGTCCTTTGTGTGGAGTTTTTTTCTATGCTTCTCTCCTCGCCGTTGATTCATTCAATGAATCCTGGCTGACGATGCGCAAAATGAAGAGGGAAGGGGAGGGGGGTGATGATGGTTTCAGCAGATAACTCGACAGTGCCTGGTATTATATGCCAACAATTTTTATCGTTGGATTTGCCTATTAATTAGCGCTTGCCTTGCCTTGTTGTTTCCACTCATCCGGTTGCCTCTTATCCTGTGAAATGTTATATGTATTTTGTGGTGGATGGGAGAAAACTGGTGCTGAGGAAAGAAGAACGGTGATAGATGTTTAAATAGTGAAATGTTTCGGTTTGATGGCATCACGGGAAAATATTAAGCATTTTGCGACTTTTGGAGTCATATGGTAATTTTGTAGAAGAGAACTCAGAGAACCTATTTACGTTTTACCAAAATATGATTATAATTATTTGAAATCAACAATTGAAGGTGAATGTTCCATATCCTGATCTTTCTAAATTGGCTGATTGAATGAAGGATTTTTCTTTTCGTTCGTCAGATGAAAAGTTATTTTGATAGTTCAGATTATCGCTTCATCGGTGGAGAATGAATTGTAATAATTATTATTTTAAACAGTTGTAAGACCTTTTCGAGCTGTTTCAGGTTGCAATAATTGATTCAGCGAAAAAGGCTTTATAATATTCCAACCGAATTATACAAATAACATAATCATAAATTCCATCCAAAAAAGTAGAGATTTATTTTGTTAAGAAAATATTCACCAACATATGTTTGTTAGTCTGAAAACCATGTTTCACTGCCATGAAAATATATAGTTTGAGCATAATTCGTATTTTTGACCATAATTGAATTTTAAAACACGTATTTTTCCATACATTTCCAAATAACCTCGGAATCGTAGTTTTGACAAAATCACAGATTAAAGCAATCTAGTATTCGGTGATAGCGTATGCAATAGATAGATAGAGATTTTCGAATTCACCACTTTGTTTGTGTATCTGACAAACAAAACCATCTCAATTCAGTGTAAACGATCCGAAACATTTCGAAATTCTTCAATCATAAATACTTATTTTAAGGGCAATGTAAATGGGCAATATTATGAAACAGGCCATTTTTTTAATTTCCCGATATAAGTTTTTGTGATTGGTTCGAAAATCTAAATTGAAAGATTCAACATATTTTTACGATGAACGTGAAAGGAGTAATTGAATTTTTTTCTTTTAAAACTATGTATATCTAACAATTCCGACAGGCAAAATGATCATTATAATTATGATAATAATGAATGTGTTTCACTGTTAAGGCGATAACAAAGAAATAGGGACCTTCGTATGATAATCTTGAATTTTGGGGTTTTATTTTTGGCTTGTAGGTGTTTTATCACGTGAAAGTAAGTAAAGTGTACGTACAACTTGTACATTATGTTTGATTAAAACATGCTTCCACCGACTTAATCCGCAGCCGCCCAGCACTGTTTTAGAGTTTATTACTAAGTTCAGCGAAAAACCCTGAGGCCTCCCTAACAATTCGATTTTAATTTTATAAAAAGTAGTTGATTGGTGAAGTCCTTTTTTATATTTATATTTTTAATTCAAACTTCTGTATGCTTCAGTTACTGACTTGCAAGGTTTTAAATTTTTTGAATTTTTAACTTCCCTCGCCTCGAAAATCGAAATTGAAATTTTCAACATTTCTTTACGTTTTGAGGTCTATAGAGTATATATAAAGTGTTTTTAGAAAGGGAGATGTGTGTGTGTGTGTGTACGTACGTACGTACGTCTGTACGTTCGTGGACAGTTTTTTCTACGAGCATAACTCACGTAAACAAAGTCCGATCGACTTCGTTAAGATGTCAATCGAAGCGTCTTTGCAATCTTAAGAGCTGATTAGTTTTTGGGACACTTCGGTCAGGGGATTTGTTGTTTTGCCTCTTTCAAGGTCATTTCTGTCATGCCTTGTATCTCGCGAACTAACCATACGATTTGCATCATTGAGGTGTCAATCGACGCATATTAACATTTTCTCAAATCTATCAAATTTTTACAAAAAATTGTTTTTAATTTAAAGCCGTTTTTTAATTTAAGAAAAAAGTGCAAAAAATAGGTTTTTTTCATAAACACTAAATTTTTAACCTTATTTGCAAAATATAGTAATCAATGTTTATAAAATTTATATACCTTAAACAATGTTTGTAAAAAAATCATCAAAACTTTTTCTCATGATTAGGTAAAAAATTCAATTAAAAATCAAAAATCATTAAAAGTCATCATGATTTTCAAGGTCATTTTTATCATTCACTATATCTCACGAACCATCTATAATATTTGCATCATTAAGGTGTGAATAGACGTATATTAACATTTTTGTGATGTATTTAACATTATAAAAAAGATGTTTCAGGCATTTTATAATTTAATAAAAGAAAATGCGAAAAATTATGGTTTTTTCATAAAAAATATTTCTTAACCTGATTTGCACAGCACAGTAATACCAGTTTATAAAATTTATACATTCTTATAAGTTTTTGAAGAGAAAACAGCAAATAAAATTCCATAATTATGAAAAAAACTAAATTAAAATACGAATGAAATTACTCAATATCTTTTATTCTAAAAACGTTGTTGTAAATTCAATCAATGTGGTATAATATTTGCATAATTTGAGCTGATTTTTAATAGTTTTTACAGTGTTTTAGTTTTAACAAAAAACTGCTTAAATTTTGAAAACCAACAAAATTTCAATCAAATTTGTATTTGTGGTAATCAACGCTTTGAATAGTAAAATATTTTGTAGTCAATACTTTGCAAGATTATATGCTTTAAAAAGCTTTCATCAAATAAAAAGTTGTAGTTTATAGTAGATTTATTCTTTAGTAATCACAAGATTTCAATTACTTCCTTTTTACTTTTTACATGCAATTAAACCTATTTTTGACTGCATATTATATATTTTTCAAGACCAACAGAAAAAAAGAAATAATTATCAATCTCATTTACGCAAAATCGTGAAAAAATATAAATTCTGTGATTAGGCCGGAATGATGGCAAATTTAAACGCAACTATTCAAAATGGCCATCACGCGGCTAAGTCTCTACAGTGGCCGTAATGACAAAAACTGCATTCATTTTTGCTAGCGCTCTTTTGTCCTTCAAACATCGATATAAAATTAACAAATAACGTAGAAGAGGCCCCCACCGATTGATACGCGTGAATATTCAATCAAATCAATCTGTCTCCATCCATCAAAAACCTTACGTAATCATTCGACGCTCCCGTAGATGATATGATTAATATTAACTCATTTCAATACTGTTATTAGTACCTCTCCTTACTATTATTTAAAGTACTTAGTATTATTTTCATAAATATTTTTGGGATTAATATTTTTAATATTTATGTAAATATTACTGGGAAGTTGACCGTGTGGACCTCAAGGGTCGCACTTCACGGCTTGTTTATGCTTCCAAATTGACTCCTCACGGAGCTCCTTACAAGACAGCAGGCCAAGTGCTCTGGGATTCGATTGAAAGCTCTAAATCTCTGGCATGAGGTCACTCCACCATATTACTGAGGGATGGACCAACGCCAGTGAATGTAGACCTCACTTCTCTGATTCCCTGCTTTTATCATGGTTTCAAGTCAGTCATCCTAAGCAGGAATGACTGGGCAGTGGAAATAGGTAGGACGCAGGAAACGGTCGACATCTATACTGATGGTTTCTTAATGGATGGAAAAGTTGGTTGCAGCGTTTTCTCAGAACAGCTAGGCCTGAAAGTATCGTTCCGGCTTCCGGACCACTAAAGTGTTTTTCAGGCAGAGGTTATTGCAATATACAAAGCAGTAGACTGGTTCAGAAATCAGAAAATTCTCGTTAGAAACCTGAACATTTTCTCTGACAGTCAAGCTGCTATGCAATCACTATCCAGCATGCGTAACTCATCTATGATGGTGATGGAATACCGTACACATCTGAACGTTATGTCACTTCACTGTGAAGTGACTCTACACTGGGTACCGGGACATACTGATATACCGGGAAATTGCGAAGCGGATGCCTTAGCGAGAGCTGGCACTGTGCTCCTGGAGTACTCACACCCCAAATTGGCCAAATTCTAGGTTCAATAAAGCTGGGATTTAAGCAGCATGACATCAAGGCTGCAAATATAGCCTGGTTGTTGGAAGAAATCTGCGGGACAACCCGGCAAACTTGGCACGCACTGAGTTCCGGACGCACCAAGCCAAGTGTGAAACCTTGAGCTCTATCGTGTCCATACCGACAGGGAATTGTCTCATTCGCAGACATGTGGAAAGATTGGGCGTTCCCTTCAACGATTTCTGCCGAAACTGCAGATTGGAGGAAGAGACAATCCAACATTTTCTGTGTGACTGTGTGAGCACTGTCCAGGAAAAGCATGAAAACCTTGGGCTCACCCTTCCTGAACAGCACGGAAGTGGCTGATTTGAACATTAGCCGCATAGCCGGATCCATACGAGAATCGAAATGGTTCTCGTCACCAAGCAGCCAGGTTCTAGGGCCGTTTCAGTCTTCTGTGGTATAACAATGGGCCTATTGTGGCCTAAGTGAGCCATGTCTTTTTTATAGACAAATAGCGTTTGAATCTTCAAAAAAGTCAGAAACGAGTTCACTATTGTCATCTACAACTATTAATATTACCCATTCATAACCGAATAATGCATATTTCGATTAACCACCTTGGAATCGATATATTGACCCATTTTATTTGAAGAACGGTTTGATTGCAGACCAATGCAATCATACTATTTGTTGGAACATTCGAAGCACTATATATATCAGTATTGCTACTCTATCTTCATGCCATTAGATGTAAGCATAACTATGAAACAATTATAATTTGAACAATGCTTTCGAAGTAAAAGCTGCGGCGATTAATGGGAAGTACATGTACCAGTATGGTTTTCTCCCCATTGAACGTTTCTTTAGCTATTTATCTGCTGTTTACATCTTAAGAATAAAGTGTTCCTCAACATTTTGTGGTGCTCAAAATCAGCTTGTTAACAACGAAGGAAACAATTGGAGACATATGTATATTCATTCCTAGCCAATGAACTTTAAGTTAAGGGTATAACAAATGGAAACTGCATGTCTTGCAACTTTTATAACTTGATTTAAAACTTCTACTACCTTCTTCATGGTGATTTACTCTGCGTTAAAGTCAATCACGCAGAATGACTAACCAAAGATTAATACACTTTGTTAACCATTGTCATTTAACCCAAGATCGTCGCTGAAATCAGTGACGATCTTGGTAGCGATCGCATATAAGATAGAAATTAACTTTCTTTGCATTGTCTTCGTCATGAATTCAGCCCGGAAACATTGGTTTTTATGTAAATTTATACCGTAGGTATCTTTTTAAATGAGTTATTGTTTACTGAGTAGAGAGAACACATTTCCGTGGACTTTCTGAGAATCTTTTTTTGAGCTGAAGATTTCTACTACAATGGCCATCAGTTTATGAAAGTATGAAACGTTGACTCTTATGTGTTCTAGCTAAGCTAACCCTAAATCCTATATAAAATGAAGAATGATTACCATATTAAGAATTATTTTGATCAAATTCTCTCAGCTGCATTTCAATAGACGACGAATACAACAAAATAAATAGATAATTTGTAATTTAAAACTATCATACTGTCTGCTTTGCTTTGTGATATCTTTCCAACTGACTTGACTACACAGAAAAAATTACAGAAAATTGTTACCAAGTAAATATCTACAGAAAATTAATCTATTCAAACATACATATATCAAGAGGCAAATCAAAATTATCTAAAATTGCGCAACATAATGCCATCATCAAACATAAAAGCCACCCTTCTCTACGGAAAAATGTTAGCAATAATCACGGAGGTACAACAACTATTCCTCTTTCACTGCGCTTTTTCCCTAACCAAATGGGAAGCTACCAAAAATCAAAGTGCTTACAGTTAATTTACGAACGATTGATTAACCCCTGTAATTTGTAAGATTCTTATATCCTTTTTAAGTAGTTCATTACAAGTGAATAGGAAATTTTCGTGATGGTGTTTTGTGCATGAGCGTGCGATTATAGGATAAAAATACAAGGATAGCTAATAATTTTGAGGTGAATTGATGCTATTTACTCGACAAGATTTTGTTACTTAATTTCAGATAGAATCTGAGGGATTGACGTATGCTATCAATAGGACACGTGCATCTTTTTGAGATTGATTATGAAAAGTGCTTTAATGTAGACACTTGGCGCAAAATCAGCTTATTTTTGTGTGGGAAATAAATTAATCTTATACATTATTTGCATTTCTCATAAAAAAAGACTGTTGTTACTATTTTATCATTTATTTTATATGACGGTTTCATGAAAGATTTTTTGAAACGAATTTTGAAGCTTCTCAAAAATGAATTGAACTTAAAAATAGAATGCACCAAGTAAATTTAATGATTATGATAAGCAAAAATCTTATTTATTTAGCTGGTTTTTCATTGTATTTTCTTCTCGTAGTAACTGTTACTCAGAAATTTGTAAAAAAATAGTTTCATAAATGCTGTAGTATTTGTGATTGCCGATAATACATTAAGGGGCCTGCAATTTCAAAATTTGCAAATATTTCAACAGATAAAATATTCTACGTTGTGTTCTGTCATCTCTTTGATTCAATAATTGTACTGAAAACTGGCCTAATAGACCATTATGAAAATCAAACAACTATTTTAAAGGTTTTTTATGAAATTTATAACCTTTCTACTGATATTTGCGTCGAAATGGTCATAAGAAAATTATTATGAAATCAATTATCCAACCTCTTAGGTACTTTTCTAGCTACATATAATTAAAGGACTTCACAAGCATCTTGATTCGAAATTTTCAGATCTGCAGCACGTCCGCAACACACTTAAGACGAAATGTTTTTTCATAGCAGGTTTGTACTAAATCTGCACTCTACTTTAATTGTTCTGAAGAGAATATTGCGGTGGGACGCCTTAAATTTTTTTTTTTGCGAAAAAAATATTTTGTTGATAGTGTGTTTAAAAATGACTTGGGCTTAATTTACTAATGCGCGGTTCTAATTTTGATCCACTTAAAACTTTTAAGGATAAACATAATTGCGGTGTGACGATTTAAAAAAATTCTATTTCTGGTAAAATTATTTTGAAAGTAATATTATTGAAAGTAAATCCAAAGTACTTACGAAGATAGAAAATCTTGACCAAAATGTAGGAGCTGGTTCTGATGGCCTTACTACCTTATTTTTAAAGCGAACGAAAGATGCTATAAGCCTTCCGCTGAGCATAATATTTAATAAAAGCATCACTGCCGGAACATTCCCAAACTATTGGAAAGATGCTCTTCTTGTCCCAATACATAAAGATGGCCCCGATAATTTAGCGTCAAACTACCGACCAATTTCCCTACTTTCGGTCTGCTCCAAGCTACTGGAAAAACATATTCATAACTTTATTCTCTATCACTTTGGTCATCTGATTGCAAAAGAGCAACATGGTTTTCGTTCCCTTCACTCCACGTCCTCTAATCTTGTTGGCTTTACAAACTTTGTTGCAAATTCTTTCGAGTCCAGACTGGACGTCCATGTTATTTATACAGACTTTGCAAAGGCATTTGATAGAGTGCCTCATGATATTCTCTTGAATAAATTAGTCACCCTTGGCTTCCCAGACTTTCTTTTGGGTTGGCTATCTTCTTATCTTACCGACCGAAGCTGCCGTGTAGTTTTCAATGGCTGCACTTCGTGTCCATTTTCTCCAAATTCAAGTGTCCCTCAGGGCTCAATTCTAGGACCGCTTCTCTTTCTACTTTACATAAATGACCTGCCACATCGCTTCTCTTGCGAATTTCTTTTATACACCGACGATCTTAAGCTTTTCGCTCGCATAAAAAACTATAGTGACTGCCTCAACCTGCAAGCTAACATCAACATCTTGTCTAGCTGGTGTTTAGAAAATGGCCTAACGCTTAACGTATACAAATGCTTTATGATGTGTTATTCTTTGAAAAAAAAAACACCATTTGACGCCATCTACCATGGTAACAACAGTGAATTCAACTTGGTCCTATGTCCTCATCTTTTTAATTTTTTTTTATTCTTTTAAACGTACTTTAATTTCAAAACTTGAAACCCTGTAATTTTAATGTGTAATTGGATCTAATCTGTACATTGAATTTTTCCTAAATAAATAAACAAGTTATAGTACTTAGAAGAGAACGGATCAAGCTTCCACTTCGCACAACATCTTGGAGTTGCTACTGACGTGCAAAGGAAAAATGAAACATCAAAATTCAATTAGTTTCCGGTTATTTCACTTTTCTGCTTCAAGCTTGCCTGTTATTGTCTGTAATTATTATTAAAAAATGCCTACAAAGAAACCATCGAGCAGCCCTAGCTGATAAGTGTAAGTCATTATTTCTATGGCAGATCTTTTACTAAATTTTTGCACGCGTTTTTCTCGGAGCAAATTTTTGATCGGTTGATGGGATGAGAAACTGGAATTCTAGCGTACTTACTTAAATTTTTCTACACGATAATACCGTTGGAACTAGAATTAATTATTTTTGCTAATAATTTATATTTGTTTCCTCGATTTTCAACAAAAAAAACACGATTATTCCATTAAAAAAACTTCAGATCCGCCATATTGTTGCTTATTAATTATTTTTATTTTATATAATTCATACAAGTTTACAACGTAAAAATGTATTTGGTTTTTTGGTTTTTAATCATTAAAAATACAGATGTGCGTCCCATCACCTCTGCACCTTATTTTCGAAAGTATTCACTTTCACCCCAAAACATACAACCACAGTATATTTGAATTTGCTAAAATTACTGTTTTTGGATATTTTGAAATATAAGTCAAACAAGCCACAAAGTGCAACCCGTGAGGCTCATACGAATAACTTCTTAATAATATCTACTAAAATATTGAAAATATTAAGAGTAATAAGAACAATTGATGATTATAGAGGATATTTTCACGATCCCTTGAAGAACAAAATATAGGATTGTCGAAAATATAGGATAATTCCGGTTTTTGTTTCTACTAAATTTTGCAATGACGCTTTTTGGTAGTTGCGTCCAAAATTTCCTGCTACTTGACATTTTATTCGGATTATTTTGTCATTTTACTTTAGAAAAACTAAGAACAACTGTTTATATTGCAATTGATCTTAGAACAAAATAAAATAAACAGGCAAAATTCGTTTTCAGATTTACTGCAAACATATAAAATTTAATGTAAGAGGGGAAAGGAAGAACTGAAATCTCACGAACGCAACAAATGAATGAACTCCACAAATGACCTTTACACAGTTAATAGACGATAGCTGATTCATTATAAATATTCATTGATTATTGTTTGCGTTTTAATTTTTTTTAAATTATTCTTTCTACAATCAAGGATCTATTCTTGAACTCCTACCTGCCCTCTAGGTTTTGACATCTTTCCGTTTTTGAAAACTATTCTGGTCTAATTAATTTCCAATCAGTTGTTTCTCAAGGTTCAATTCATCGCCCTCTTCTATACTTTCTCTTCATTAATGACCTACCTTGTATGTTTGATTCTTTCTGATTACTTTATGCTGAAGATCTCAAGTCATGCAGACGTGCTACGGGCATCGTGCAAATGTCGTGCGGCCGCATTTGGTCACAATGCAGACTCGCTGCGGACGTGGTGCAGACATACCGTAGAAATCTGTGTAGACGTACCGCAGACATTCGAAAGTGTCAATTCGGGATGGGATGGTGCTAATTTATGTTGTAGTTGTTGTATGCATCACCTTAGCAAAAAATCGAATTCATGATCAGACAAAAACCATCCTTAATAGCATACCAACCCAAATCCAGTCTTGGCTACCCTGCTGGAGACAATACCTCCAACTATCTCGGTCCGACGACTGCGTCCTACAGTTTACGAATCTTCATCTGCATTCACTGAATCTTCCTGGCATTTGCGTGGCTTGCGAGATGGGTAGACGCCTTATTGTCACTCTTTTATAATCTACCATGAAGTTTTGTCATCATCCATCCGCTCTAGAGTTAGTAACGCTCGTTCGTCAAAAACTGCATACAACCAAAGATGCGCCTTATAGTGCGGGTTTCGGAAATATCAATTGTTTTTATTTTAGTTATTTCATAATGAATCCAGCGGAAGCATGAAGGTGTGACCACTCATGCCACTGGAAATATAAAACCACTACACCACAATATCAGTCGTGGCGACTGGAAAAATTTTGTATGACGGTATAAAATATAGTCTCTTTATCTTCAAAATGCATCCTGTTTACGTATTGAAAATTTGGTGAACTAATATCACTGAGAATAGATGAAAAGCTCAACATAAAAAGGATGTTATTGTTAGTGTATCCAAGCCTGATTTTTGAGAAGTCTCGTGCAATGCTATCCAAACATCCAATTTTCCAATTCGTAGCTACTTTCATAGAATCAAGACATATCGATTCAGAAATCACATTCCAACTTCGGTTCTAGTGTTTTCAAGAAAAAAGAGACTTCTCATGAGCACTGATTGTTATACTATTTTCATTATTAAGAATGATCATTTCGTGGTTCATTTCTTGTATAAACAACACTCAGAGTCAATGTTATCATCAGCCAAACCATTTTTAACCATATTTTATGTGAAACATACATACCTTATTGTTTTAACGACATTTTTCAGCAAAAAAATATGAGTCAATTCTCAGTTTTCAATTGATGTGTTTCAGTTATAAGATTTAACACGTCCATAAATCATACGTTAGAAAATGTTTAAACAAATTGGAATAACATCTAGAGTGAAAAAATATTTATGACAGACTCAAGAATTTATTAATTTTTCTATGTTAGAAGATCGAAAACGGAAAATAAACTAAAAGTAAACTGAAGTAGTGAACACGAGACGAAAAATGGTAGGCAAGAAAAATACTGAAAATTTAAGAAAATCTGACTGAAAAATAGAGAATGAAGTTAAACGGAAAACAGACTAAACATATTTTCAGGAAACCTGAAACAGGACTGAAAAGAGTCTGATTAAAAGTTGTTGTGGATATTTTGGTGTCTGGTAATAAATATGCTGATGCTGGTCCTGAAGTTTTTGATGTTGTTACTGAATTAGAAGATGTTAGTGGTGGATCTATTAATGAAGATGCTGAAGCCATTGGTTTGATGGTGCTTTTGATAATATAGTTGCGGAATCTATTGATGTATACAGTATTTGCAATATTCACAATATTTGCTCACATCCTTCACTTTTGAATGTTCACGTGCACTCGATTCCATGTTTTTCCACAAACTAAGAACTTTAAAGGTCTGTTAAAATTACTTTTCTTTCAAAATTTGCGGTGTTCAGCATACCAACTGTTAGAGAACTGCGGATGCTTTGTATTTCAACCAAAATCAAAAAATTTGTTTGTACAACATTCGAAAAATGTGCTACTAGAGTAAAAAAAAATGAAGTCCTAAATTGAGGCTATTCAGTTTGTTTACAAACTCTTTTCAGTTTCTTTTTAGTACTCGTTTAAACGAACTGATTTTTCTGCCTTGAATGAAGCGGTTCTCCGATGCAGCTCAGTCTCTGTTACGATTGAAAAAAAATCTGCCTCATTTCAGTCCAAATTCCGGTTGAATTTTCTCGGTACAATATGTTTTTAAGCCCACTCTCTGACAGTTTTCAGCGCTGATAATAATTTTCGCCTTATTTCAGATCGAACTCTGTGTAAAATTCAATTTTCAGTCTTTCTTCAGGCCGCTTTCCGTCATATTTTTTTTACCCAGAATATTTTTTCACAGAAATAATTTTGTTGATTGTAAGAGATAATAAGATAAGATAAAAAAGATAAAATGTGATCTATTGAAAAATTCAGGGTTTATTTTTTCAAAGTATTGATTTTTCAAAAACATCATTTTTCGGTACTATATATATGTAGAATCAGTATGCAAACTCTTATTTTGGTTCATGAAGCCCAAAATATATATATATATATACATCGGTACAATAGAGCGTGTTTGCAAATTTTCCCGCTTTAAACACGTTTTTTTCAAGACAACGTTTTTTGACCTAGTTGTCACGATTTTGAAAAATCTAGTAAACCGATTGGGATGAAATTGTGAGGAATTATTTAATACATTTCAGTCCAAACTAGAATTAAATTTTTTATAAAATTTTAACCTCATTTATAAGCAATTTTAGTTTAAAAACAGGGTCCAAAAATTTAAAAGTTCGGCAATTTTTTTCAGCCAAAATGTTTAGTTATACTTCCGACTATAGCCACTCACTTATATTTCAAAATGTCTTTGTAATTTATAGTTTCAGACTTACCTGACTCGAGATACCATGTCAATCAGTTTTTAATAGGGCTCCATTCTAGCCGCCATTTTGTCGCAGTGATTGGAAAAAAATTGTCACAATTTCTTTTTTTAAAGTTCAAAATCCACATTTGACTATGTAAAACTTTCAAAACATTATTATAAATATTTAGACAAATAAAAAGTCGTTGAAATTTCATGCAATACACCCAGACTGCCTCGTAAATTCTCATATTTCAAGAACTTTCGAAAAGATGCTTTTTGTTCATGTAACATTTGGATCTTGAAGAATATTGAGGTAGGAGGGATGATATTCTAAATAGTTTATTTTACATTAAATGATTCAAGGAATCATCAATCATCAACTGTTTACATTGTCGTGTTATTTATCACGCCCTCATTAAAACAATTATCTCACTTTATTATAAGCTGAATATCAACCTACAGCACTTCAACAAGTTAAGGGTGCTTTTATAATAACCAACCCACACCCAAATACTTGTGACATTCTAACAAAACCATTATCCTTCCACGCAGTACGACAGTTCGCCAGCCAACCAACCAATTTACCAGGACTCGAGGCTATCGACATCGACAGGACGACAAAGATGAACAGATTGCAAATAGTCTGCTAACCGAAATGGTAAGTGATTCTCGAGACGGGGATGTGGCGAAGACCATGTTGATTTTTCGACAAACTGAATAGCACTTTGATTGTTGCTCGACAAATCACACAATTTGCCATTGACTCCTGTTTTTCGTCAGTTTATTCATTTGCCCGGAAGCAAGCAATGTTCCACGCTACTTATTCAATGCTTATTCGGAAGGGGATGAACGGTCATAATAAGGGAACAATGTTTTGACAAGGGGTCGTTGTTTTCCAGTTCACCAACTTTTACAATATGCGTCGACAACTATGGAGATGTTTCGATTAGGGAGCTTAACAGTTACCAAGGATAATATTTGTCGTTTGTGTGACGAGGGGTGTTTAAAACTTGTGGGTGAACGGATAAAGGAGATTGAGTGTAATCTATGGAAATTGACGGCATTCAGAGTTAATAGTTTGATAATGAGATACCTTTGGTAAAAAACTGCTTTGATGTGGGATTATGAAAGTGTTGAGTAGAACAGTGTGAATTTTAGCACGCAGACTTAATTGGTGAGCATGTGATGATTTTTTTTGGATGATTTTGAGTTTCAAAGGTTTGTTTTGTTGGTGACTCTTCTCCGTAAAGACTACAAATGTATTACTAATGAATATTGATATATTCATAGAATTTAGATCATGATAAATATTTACTTGTCCTATTATTGACATCGGATCTCCTGTCTATACATGAATACTATAAAATTTACCTTGAATCTAGTGAAGAGTAATACTTGGGTTCATCGTATAATCTACAATGGTTTGGATAATATTGTTTGTTCTTCAAAATTTAATGTAATAGAGAAGTAATATTCCATTAACACTAGCAAGAATATAAAATGACTATGAATACAACTCCAATATGAAAATTAAATTAATTACAGCACTAATATAATATACAGGATGTCCCGGGAAATGATGCATGAACAAATATCGGTGATACTTGGATTTTATCTTGTGAAAAATTATTCTAAAGTCAACCAAGGAGTCACAGGTATTAAGGGCGAAGGATTTCTTGCCTTCCTTTCACCACGTTTACAGCTACACTCTCAAACTTTACAGTAAAAAAATATGAATTTTATCTTTAACGAAAGGATACATAATGATACACGGTCAACTTCCCAGTAATATCTAGATAAACATTAAAAATACTAAACACAATAAGAATTTTGAAAATAATACTACTTTAAATAATAATAATGAAAGGTGTTCATAGCAGTAACAGGAATGAGTTAAAATTAATCATATCATCTATGCTAAATATATAAATTTTATAAAAATTGAATACTGTCTTTCGTAAATCAGGTTAAAAATTTATTGTTTATAAGAAAACCTAATTTTTTTCACTTTTTTTCTTAAATTAAAAAACGGCTACACCGATTTTTTTCAAAATTTGATGGATTCATGCAAATGTTAATACGCGTTGATTGACACCTTAACAATGCAAGTCGTATGCTTGATTCTCCAGATATGTATAACGCATGACAGAAATGGCCTTGAAGATCATGATGCCTGTTAATGATTTTTTATTTTTTATTTAATTTTTTACGTAATCATGAGAAAAAGTTTTGATGTTGTTTTTACAAGCACTGCTTGAAGTATATAAATTTTATAAAAATTGAATACAGTCTTCCACAAATCAGGTTAAAAATTCATTGTTTATAAGAAAACCTAATTTTTGGCACTTTTTTCTAAAATTAAAAAACGGCTGAACCGATTTTTTTCAAATTTTGATGGATTCACGACCAAAATTGCACACTAGAAGATAATGTTGTTGACTAGAGTAGGAGGTTCTAACAAATGTTATAAAATAGCAAACGTAGGCATATATACGAACCCATTAACGGTCGTTATAGTTTGCAGATGTAAATTATAAAATAGTTGAAATATAACGAGCTTAATCCATCAACAAGCCAGCTGTGGTCGTGCTGTCTCGTGACGGATGGCAAATGACAGCACTTCCTACTAAAAATAAACATAATGTTTAAAACATTTTACAAAAACCATCCAATTTTATAAATTTTAGTTTTAACGAAATTTTATTGATTGTGAGTCTTTTCTCCCATCTTTTAACAAAATTCTGAAAATATTGCCTGAATAATCCGAGTTTTTTTATTAAAATTCCTGGTTTTCCATTTTGTGTTCTATTCAGGATAAAAGGTTCAATGTTCTACCTTTAATATATATTCCGGAAAGAGCGTTCAACAAATGGCACTATATATCAAACAGGTCACTTCGTCTAGTCACTTGTTAAATGACCCATGCGGCGTCACATCCTGAAATGTCTATGTATCATCCGAAGAATCATTTCGTACATTCTACGACAGAATATTTCAGTAAAAATAAGAGTTTTTTGATATTCCGATTTTGGTATTGGAAAACCAATAAAGGGCTAAATCAAGTAGGAATATTTATAGTAAAACATCATGGTCCATCCGAAAATTCATGGAAAAAAGATCATTTACTGTGCATATTAAGGATAAAAGAACTTGCACCGTATTTTTATTAAATTTTCGAGTTAAGGACGTACAAGGGATTTTATCCACAAATTTACAATGACATGTGCAAATTTGAAACCAATAAAGAAAGAACAGCATGTCTTCTTTCACTAAAGATCTAAATAGACACTTTGTTCAGTGTAGTTTAGGAACAAGCATGATGAAAAGTAGGCAAAAAATCTTTCGCTTTTGAAATCCTTGTAATTCCTTAACGAAGCTGAATCAAGATTTACTGCAGAGTAGTTTTTCGCTCAGAATAAATTCACTGACCATCGTTTTTCGTCTGTGTACCATATCCTGAGACAATCTGTATAAGCTAAGAAGTGATCAAAACAACCAAATTGCGAGGAATCATGTTTTCGCTGCAAACGGATGAGAAGCGAATAGTTGTGAGACGACGTCCATTGATCACACTTGGCACTCCATATGTTCGATAACTCCAGTATTATAGCTTTTGACTATGGCCATGATGAGGCGAAGATTTGAATCCGGGAATTGACGAATCGAAAGTTAACATAGTACCAATTTATCCATGATGGTTTTTTTTTCTGGCGTTTTTTTTGTGTTGGAAATGTTTTTGCATGGGCTACAATGCTCATAGAGTTGAAAATCATCAACTAACTAATAAGTGGCATTCATCAATCATAGGCGAAAAATTAGAAGTTCTTTTGGGACGGAATCTAATTGCTGGCTAAAAGATGGGAAAGAGTGGTCGTTCCAATGGAAAATACTTTGAATAAAGGATGTTATGTTAGTTTTTCTAAGCAAAGCCTCAGTTTTACAAAAAAAAAATATTTAAAATTTATTAGAGACACTGATTGGGAAGCTATTTGGTAATGAATAATGAAGAGAGAGAGGGAGAGAGCAAGATCTTGGATTTTACTTTGGATGTGGAGATACATTTGCACTGCAATAAGGAGGCAGATTCTAGAAAAGAAGTGATAGCAGGAAAATGTGGATAAGGATTAGAAACTATAAGATAAGCTGAATGCAATTTAGAAAACCAGGAGATTGAAGAAAATGGAAAATCTCTGAGATTAAGGAAATGAGAAGAAGGAAAACAAGAATGATAAAGGGTCGATTGCTAGGAATATAGACCAATACAATTGGAGGAAAATAAGTTCGTCAATTTTCAAAAGTTTGTTTTAAGCAATATTTTGGAATCAGGTAGAACTCAAGTTTACGAAAAGCTCATTGGAATGTTCTATTTGATGAATTTCTTGCAAATGAGGAAGGCAGTAACGAATCCGAGCTTTTCGGTGATGATGATGATGATGATGGGGAATTAATGATCAAACCATTTCAGCAGAAGATGAATCTCTAAACTTTAAAATTTTAAATTTATTTACTACGTCTTTTAAAAATTAAAATTTTTCTCAATATACTATGAATTATTTATGTTATAAAAACAAGTTGAACAATCACTGCATCAATTATCTAGAACTATTTCATTTTATCGATCCAAAACTATTTTGTTGTTGCTCAACTCTTGCACATATTGCTGTAGATACTGTTTTTCTCGTATGGTTACCATCAATATGAATGGTCTCCCTTTTTCCAGACAGATATTTTAGTAGAGGCTTTTTGGCCAGATTAAACATTGAAAACTAGAAAATTATTGCTGATATCATTGAAACTATAGAAAACATCATTATCAAGTCCAACCTCTTGTTTAACTAAATTTTCCAACTGGTCTCGTAGTTCATCCTGCGATTTGGGTTGCCGAAGAAATGATATATCTTTTGGTAAATATTTTAACAATGACTTATCAATCGATTTGTGCTTTTCAATGTGATTAAGATTGCTATTTTCAGAACAATTGTCCTTTGGTGAGTATATGGCTTTAATTAGTGGATCTCGTTGCCAAAATTTCTGAAGCCGTCGTAAAGCGACACGTTCTCGACAATGTAGGAAAATTATTCTGGTGTTAAATGATCAAGAAGAATAAATTACTAATGTTATTTTTTTTAAAAAACTTGTCAGTTTGGGATTACATCTTTTCTTATCCGACTACTTCAACAAAGCATTAAATAGCCGTGATATTTTTAAAATGTAACTACAAACATTTCAAGGAATATATTCTGCCAGAAAAAGACTTTACTACCAACTGATGATACATACTTATTAGGTGGCACAAGGAATCGATCCATATATTTCAAACCGTCCACATCATTAGGAAATCCAACAATCACATATCCTACTTTGAGGCAATCTGGCTCAAGTAGTCTCTTCTGAACAATACTAGAAACTGCAAGGTCAGAATATTCATGAGATTGAGCAGCATTTCGCAAAAATTCAGCTACTGAAGAATCTTGCTTCATAGTTTCTAAAATAAGATGCTGAACGTCCACTGAAAGAAATAGTACTCTGTCAAGTATTATGTCTTGTACGAGGAGCGCATTGATAGCTGAAAACTTTCTAGACTTGCTAACTTTCTGGATATTTCACTAGAAATAATCAACAGCACATGAAAGCAACATACCGAACACTAATTTGAAAAGATTTGCAAGTTTCCTAGCCTGCGTTCGCCTTCCCGATCCTCGTCGACCAAGTATAACAACTCTTGGTAAAAATTTACCAGCTTCTAATTGATCCTTGCTAATTTCAGTATTTCTCAGCATTTGCACTATTTTCAAACCGATTTCCTCGATTGTTTGATTATATGATCCCTTAGAAGCATTCGGACAAGCAGCAGATTCATTAGCCGCACCATAAATGATGACGCGAGAAAGATTTCCGTAGAAACTTTTCACTTGTTTCAATTTTTCAATATACGATGATTGTTCGTCCTCCAACATCTTCTCGGTTTTGAAAGGAATTTGGAAAGATGGTTTTATCTCGATAACACAATTTGGATTGATATGCTCCTTGCGAAAGTGGAGGCACTCCACGCGATTCGATGGAAAATCTAAACGAAGATATTGGCCACTATGTGAAAGATAAAAGATAGTTGCGTGGCCTTACTGACAAAGATAATGTTTTTGTGTTCCAAATCGAGGTGTTTGAGGAGTTTCTTGAATTTTTTGAGAATTTTATAACCATCGCAAGTCTCTCGCTAAAATTGTTATTATTAAAGCTATGAGAATTATTTTCAACCAGAATATGTACCTCTTTCGTATAAATAATAGACGGTATGTTGAAGTGTTTTCGCATATACTTAGAAAATGCGTCGACATCTGAAAGAAAGTCATCATATTTGAATGATTCTAAAATTACCATAAACTGTAACCAGGCATAGGTAAAACTGCCTGAGGCCATTCTTCCACGACCTACCATGTGAGACAACGCATATTTTACGTGGCTAGGTCCTCCGTGTCATTTATTTATCCTTTCTCTTGTCTGAGGCTCGAATTGCTTTTTAAAGAGCTATGTTTTCCTGTACTGAAGGATTCAACTTGTCGTACCAACATAGACCAAAATCAAGTAAAAGTTAAGCAGGGTATAAGAATCAGAGTAAGAACTGATATATATTGTTTAGCGAAAAATAAAACACGGCTGAGTTGAAGTAACCGAAGTGATCTATTTGAAAACAAGTTATGAAGTGACTAAAATTCTTACAATAACACAGCAGTTTTGCCGCGACACGAGTGAAAGAAGTAAGTGAGAGATGGTGTGAAGACAGTAACTTTGATGCGCTTTGGTCAGCGCGTCAGCCTATTGTTCTTTCGCTGACACGTACTCAACCTCTATTTCTTTTAGTTCTTGTATGTCGAAGGTATAAAAATATTGAGTGTCATCGTGTTTAGTTATTTTTGATGACTCAGGGCTGTGGACTAATGTTATCACATTTTATTGGAGTGGGGTGACCTTGATTATGACTCAGGTCTGACAGCAGTCTTCGTATTGGTATTACTGCTTTTGTTGCAGCACATAATGCAACAAACTCTGCTTCCGTAGTAGATGTAGTGACTATCGTTTGTCTCTTGGAATTCCATGTGACTGGCCCACTATTTAAAAATGCGATCCATCCACTTGTGCTTTGCCTTGTGTCAAGATTACCAGCTCAATTAGCGTCACATAAAACAACAAGCTCAGCTTGGGCAGAACCCAGACTATATGCAATTCCTCGTTCTGCCAATCCTTTCAGATATTTCGGAATTCGTTTGACTTCTTTCCAGTGCATACTTGTTGGACATTCCAGGTATCGACTTAACACACCTACGTTAAAGCTCAGGAGTAAAGGGAGAGTAGCGTAAGGGGGAGTAAAGGGAGCGTAGAGTAGGGGGTAGTAAAGGGAGAGTAGAGTAAGGGCGGAGTAAAGAGAGACACTTTTGACAACGAAATCGAATAGCCCATGACAACCCGCATCCGAATCGGTTCATTTTTGTGCCGATCAAACGGTGTTTTCACCGTTTTTTAACGATTTAAGATTTTTTAACCGGTTCAACCTTTTTTTTCAATTTAGCCGGAGAACTAGATAACGCCCGACACTTTTGACGACGAGATCGGATAGTCCATGACAATGCAGCAATGAGATCCTTCCAAAAGAATCTCAAAATAAAGGGTACAGTGCTTGCCAACTGCTTACAGTTTAATTAGTGGCAGGAAAATCGAATACTTTGCGAAAAATCATTCGAAAGATACTGAAAACAGAAAACCGTAGGTAGCAAGTGACCCCTCCCCCCGGGAGAAAAGTGTATTTTTTCTGGACAACTAGCGATGAAATCCTTCCAAAAAGTGACTCCCCATTGAAAAATATGTTTTTCTAGACAACTAGCAATGAGGTCCTTCGAAAAATGATCTTAAAAGAACGGGTACAATGTTTGCCATCTGTTTGCAGTTAAATTTGAGACAGGAAAATCGACTTTTGAGCGAAAAATCATTCGAAAGTTACTGAAAATAGGAAACTACAGGTAGCAAGTGACTCCCCCGGAAGGGAAGTGTATTTTTCTGGACAACTAGCGATGTGATCCATCCAAAAAGTGACTCTTCCTTGCAAAAATATCTTTTTTCTGGACAACTAGAAATAAGATCTTTCCAAAACGGATCTTAAAAGAAAGGCGACAATGTTTCCCAACTGTTTACAATTAAGTATTTTTTTAAGAAAATGTATAAATCAGCTGTTCCCACTAAAACAAGGGTCAATCAAAGATTATCCTCGTTCAAGTGATCCGTCTAGCACGGTAATCAGGACAAATTTTAGGTAATTATTGTAAAAAAGTTTAAAAGAATGGACAGCAAAAGTTTTGCGGATTAATAAAATTGACTTGGAAAAATGTCACGTCAAATGAAAAGTCAACGCACGTTAGGCCCAATGTTTTCAACAACAGACCACTATTAGTCGCTAGCCAAACAGCGACGATAGCGGTACGTGCTGGTGTGATGACTACGTGCTTACAGTAACTCACTTATTAGAGCACCGTCGATGCATGCCAAATATTGCTTACTCGCTTGCAACTTATGTTGCGTTATATGATTTGCTGTAAGGTACGTTGAGGAAAAATGTTTTCAATCATATTTGAAGCCTTTTAGGATGTTCTGTATATTGTGTTTTGGATGAAATTTTGTGTATTCAAAAATCAATGCAAATTATAAATTTCTTGTTTCGGTAGTGAATAAATCTATGTTTTGTGGCAATTTATTAATTTGAATATATTAAGTTATTTGAATGTTTTTTGAATGTGAAGCATTTAGAGAATTGCGAATATTGGTTTACATTAAATCCAAATACATATTGCTATACTTTCAATTAAACCAACTCTTCAACTATTCCTGAATAATATTATCAAATAAAATTTTCATATTTTAGTCAATACTCAAATACTGATGGCACATTTAAAGCAAGACAAACTTAATTCTTTCTAAATAGGTATCTAAGTGTTTTGCTCTATTTCAGAAACCATTGGAAAAATTGCAGAAGGATTTGTGGATTAAAAAGATGTCCTCACCATGAAAATTATGCGTTGTGGACTTGAAACGATGGGCCCAGTCAACACAACCTATGCCTGGTGAGATCAACTAAGACCATTTCAGTGAGAATGTGCATCTTTCATAATGGTTGAGTTTGTTCGCTCGTTAATTTTTGTTTTAACAATATTGTTTTCAGAATTAAGTTACCAAAACCTGCTAGCCTCACCAACACACTAGTCTTCAATATAGCGAATAAATTTTTTGCCTTGTTCTTGTAATATCTTTCATCTTTGAAACGTCCTGTCTTACCGATTACAAATTTATACTTCAATCATCATAAACGCCACGCAATGAGGTAGCAAAAGGACATGATTTTAAAATAAAAGTGAAAATAATTGCTATCTTTAAAAAATGGACCTGGAAAAGTTAAAGAAAGTGATTCTCTATGCACAATATTTTTATGTATAACTCGGACTCTAGGTATTAATTTATTCCAAATGCTGCTTACCAAACTAAACTTAACATCTAAACTTCCTTCGAGCTCAAAAGTAACTAAGGACAAACGACCACTGGACTCACCAAAAACTGATGGAGCCATCAGAATAGAATGTTTGGTATTAACTTCGTCTGCGATTTTCTTGATATTGTCTTTAATAAAGCCTTTAACATCAATTGTTCTGTTCATTCCAAGTTGGAGTAGCAAATGCTATTGTAGAAAAAGAATATTCTATAATTTATAAAGATATCAGACAATTAAAAGATATATTTTGCCTTACTCGAGAGATTTCCAATAAGTTATGTTTCTCAAAGTAAGCCATACATTTTGCTGCTTCGAAATAAGGCTCCGTTAAATTATGTCCATGTACGAAGCCCATTTTAGATTTAGCTTGCCTTAAATCAAGAAACAACCAAAAATGAATGTAAGAAAATTGTAGAAAATTCGTGGATACAAAAAATGTCCTTCCAACTAACAATATAATCAAAATTTAATATTATTGACAATATTTATTTGAAGTGTATGTCATTTTGATGTCCGCAATGCTTAGATTTTTCTTATATCCAGGATACATTGGTTTGAACTCATTTTAAGAAAATATAGAATATAAAGTCATAAAACTCTGCTTATTTCGCTTATCTTCGGTCTTTCTATACCAAATAAATCTTTTGGATCTTATTGAATATATGCTTTTGATACTGTTTTAATTACTTGAACCTACTTTTTTCGTTGATGAAATTTCATGTTTAGTTGTTTTCGGGACGAAAATCTTTCTGCTGATGAAGAAACGTTACATATATTAACGTTAAATAAGTGGTCCAAGAACAGGAAAAGGCATTTTACCCACCAAATAGTTAAAAAAACAAGCCGTGGGGTGCGACCCTTGAGGTCCACACGTACAACTTTCCAGTAATATTTACATAAATATTAAAAATATTAAACACAATAATAATTATGGAAATAATACTACTTTTAATAATAAAAATGTACCTCTCATAAAAGTTATTCGAATGACTTAATATTAATCATAACATCTACTCGAGCGTCAATTGATTACGTAAAGATTTTCGTGGATTGGTTTGATTTAATATTCACGTGGATCAAAGGTTACAAAGCCTATTCTACGTTATTTGTTATTTTCATATCGATGCTTGAAGGACAAAACAGCGCTAGCAAAAATGAATGCAGTTTTTGTTATTACGACAACTGAAGAGATTTTGTCGCGTGATGGCCATTTTGAATAGTTGCGGTCAAAACTGCTAGCACTTCGGCATAATCACTGAATTTGTATTTTTCCACGATTTTACATCAACAAAACTCATAATTATTTCTTATTTTCTGTTGATTTTGAGAAACATTGATTATACAGTCAAAAATAGGTTCAATTGCATGTATTACAAATGATGACGGAAGTAACTGAAATTTTACGAATACTAAAGAACAAACCTCCTAAAAACTACAATTTTTTATTTGATGAAAGCTTTTTAAAGCATATGATCTTAAAAAGTGTTGACTACAAAACATTTTACCATTCAAAACGTCGATTATCACAATTGCAAATTTGATTTGATTTGTATTGGTTTTCAAAATTTAAGCAGTTTTTTTTATTAAAGTTAAAACACGGTTCTGTGAAGGCTATTAAAAATCTCCGCAAATTATGCAAATAATAATAAACTTTGATTGACTTTACAACAATGTCTTTAGAATAAGAGATTTAAGGTATAAAAATTCGTATGAACCCTTTTTTCATGGTGACTTTGAATGATTTTTTTTATTTTTAATTCAATTTGTTTTGAAATCATGAGAAAATATGTTGCTAGTCTCTACAGAAATTGATAAAAGTTTCTAAATTTTATAAACATTTATTATCACCATGTTAATTTTATTAATTATTAATTAATTTTTTTATGAAAAAAAAAACACTAATTTTCAATATTTTTTTTTATTAAATTTAAAAAAATGGCTTTAAAGATATTTTTTAAAATTTAAAAACATCATCAAAATGTTAATACGCGTTGATTCACTTCTTAATGATGCAAAGATTATATCTGGTTCGTAAGATATAATGAATGGAAGAAATGACCTTGAAGATCATGATGACTGTTATTGTTTTTTTATTTTTTATTTAATGTTTCTTGTTATCATGAGAAAAAGTTTTGAGAACGTTTTTTCAAGCAATGCTTCAAGTAAACAAATTTTATAAAAATTGAATACTCTCTTCCGTAAATCAGGTTAAAAATTTATTGTTTATTAAAAAAACTAATTTTTGCACTCTTTTTCTTAAATTAAAAATGGCTCCAACGATATAAAAATTTGATAGAATCACGAAAATGTTAATACGCGTCGATTGACACCTTGATGAAGCAAATCGTACGTTTGGTTTGCGAGATATAGCGCATGACAGGGTTGAATTTCAAGGGGTGAAAACAGCAAACCCTCGACCGAAGTGTCCCCAAAAACTAATCAGCTCTTAAGATTACAAAGACGCTTCGATTGACACCTTAACGAAGTCGATATGACTTTGTTTACGTGAGTTATGCTCGTAGAAAAACTGTCCGCGAACGCACGTACGTACGTACGTACATACACACACACATACACATACACACTTCTTTCTAAAAACACTTAAAATATACTCGTAAGACCTCAAAACGTGAAGATATGTCGAAAATTTTAATTTTGATTTTCGAGGCGATTACAAGAACTTCACATATACAGGGAAGTTAATAAAGAAGTCTTATCCTGATTCCTAGCAACAATAGTCCCCAATTTTTTGTACATTTCAGTTTCAAGTATTCAGGTCATATTTATGATGGTTAAAATCTATTTTAGATTATAAATATTACTTTGCAATATTATTGAGATCGATAAATTTTTAAGAAATAACTAAAAGTCCAGTTTAAATGTGAGATGCTCAGTGAAATTGCTTCCAACAAATTATTAGTGGTCGGAAACATCCATATTTGGTTTTAATCGCCTTGTTCTAAAACCCAAAAGCTCCTCCCAGTGTTTTGCATAATTATTTCAACTTTTAGGATCGTCATATTGTGACCTCTTACCGCTTGCGCTGTGGGAACAGTAAAATCACAACAAATTCAACAAGCCACGATTTTGTAGGATATTGCTCCTACTATAAAAAAATCTGAGAGAGCGTAGATTTATCTCACATCGTTAATATGCAATGAACGCTTCCGTGAAAACGTCGAAAAGTGAGTTTTTTCCCTGATGTTTCAAATAATGCACGCTGCGCCGAACCAGTTAATGATTGATAAAAACATAAGAAAGAGATATCCGAAATTTATTTAAAAAATCGTGCAGCTCTTGCATTACTCTAGGAGTATTTTCAACTAAGTTTCAATGTTCAGTAAGATCGCACTTAAATTTTTTTACGCATTTTTCCTGACCATTGAACATGGAACAGAACATGACCTATGGCATTGTGAAATATGTTACATTCAGTACTCATCAAATTGAAAGTGTACAATAATGCCGCAAAAAAAATCTAGGGTACTTTTTATTTTGTTTATCCTAAAAATCAAAGCAAGGGGAATATTTTCAATTTTAACCCATTTTTAAATCACTAATTCTGTACAACTATTATTTCGTTGTCCGTTGGAAATAGAACATTTGCATACATAGTCAATGTTTTGAAACATTACAGCTATAATACATATATTATTTTTCTATCCTACAAACATACACAAAATAAGCTTTAATTGTACCTTCTCACTGGGAGAAGATCTAGAAGATTTTGACAAGGGTCAGTAAGGAAAGTTTTTTCATCACGCAGTATAAACTTAAGGAGGAAATACATGTAAATTTTTTTTAAAAAATGATAATTTCAGATTGATTTAAAAAATATATGTTGTTTATTGAGAAGATTTTAAACATAAAATCCTTCAAGTACATGTCTCAAAGTACTTGAAAATATTTTTTTTATAGTTTTTCAACACAAAATGGCGGCGATGTGAACGAATGGAAAAAACATCTCAAAGAAAGCTTCGTACAACTTAACGTCATTTCCGGATATCCTGCAACATTCAGAGGAATAATAATATGTAAATGAGATGTATAGTTCATAGGTTGACCGATGAAATTTATGAAAAAAAGTAAATTTTACATTGATTTTAGATTAAACAAAAAATCGATTATTTTTCAAAAAAGTCGCGTTTTAAACATTAATAAACAAAAACATGTAAATTCAACTAGATAACTTCCCAGTTCCCTATGGGAAGCTATTGTAATGGGGTCGATTTTGCGAAGCCCAAATTTTGACATATCTCCACGTTTTAAGGTCTCTAGAATCCAAATCCATCGTTTTTAGTGTGTGTGTATGTACGTATGTGCGTATGTGCGTTCGGAATAATTTTTCGTCTCGATTATCTCAAGAACCAAAGATCAGATTGACGTGGGACCCGTTTCATTTGAAGCGTAATTACGTAACTTAGAACTGAATTAGTTTTTAGCAAAATCGGTTGGGCCGTTTTTTTATTTAGGATGAAAAAACTGAAAAAGCGACTAAAAATTGCTTATTTATTAAACTGTTGATACGCACTATTAATTCGTACAGATACCAAATACAAATACAAATTTGTAAAAAATGTTATTTAAAAAAAAATAAAGATTAATTTATGAAATTCGAAACTTATATTATCAGGTTTGGGTGAATGGGAGTAGAGACGCTAGTGCAGTTAATAATTGGGTATTGTTATAAATAATTTAATATTGTTAATAAAAATCAAATAATATTAGTTACAATTTGATATTGTTTATATAAAGTCAATTATAATTATTCAGTAACGGTCAAGCATTCTTAATAACGAATGATTATTGTAAATAATAATTAAATACCCTCAATAATAGTTGTGGATTCCGAAGCCGAGATGGAGAACGAGGTTGAGGACGAAGTGGAGGACAAGAAGGATGACGAGGACAAAGAGGACGAGGTTGCCGAGGCTTTGGTAGAGGATGAACAGGTGGTGGAGACGTCTTCCTCTTTCAAAGCTTTTATGGTTACATAAAAAATTGATAAAAATAATAAAAGTATTTATAATAATTTAGAATAATAATGTTTAAGAGTAGTAATTATTAATAATAGTAATTAATAATAAAAGCAAATTATAGCTTTTTATTCACCCCACTGGGAAGTTAGTCGTGTGGACCTCAAGGGTCGCACTTAGACCACATTTTACATAAAATTCTTTTGTAGATGTGGTATAAATTTGAGCCGGGTCGATTCAATATTTTTTGAGATATTTTGTACGGAAGTTGAAAAAACTACTACTTTGAGAAAACGCGTTTAAAGTTTGCAGTAGATAAAAACCATTGATTATTAGTTTTTATTATAACTTACTCATTAGTCAGCGATTCCAGATCCAATTTCCTTAGAATTTCAGATTTATAAGAATATGATAGGGATATCCAATTAGAGAACCGCCCATAGCGCCGGAGAAAAAATAGGCAGGGACGCGCAGCAAGTGTGCTCGACTTACTGGGGAACGCCGCGCTACCTATAACGGACTATAACTCGAAAACTAATACGAATATCGCTTCAAAACTTTTTTTGGCGTATTCTGAAAGTATTTGAAACATTTCAATGTCAGAAATTTTTGAGCAGTTACATGTATTTGTATTTGCTCCCTTAATTGCCATCTCAATATCCTTTCGTACCTTCTTTTGTTTTTGAAAGGCATTTTTCGATAAAAAGATGCTCTGTGTTAGAACTTTTGCCACTTGTTCATTGTTATCCTGGCTAACTGACTTATTCGACAACGTAAAGCCTTAACTACTGAAGTTAGAAACAAGAAATTTGAAAGATTTCGATTTTCTTGAATTTAAAAGTCTTTTGAAACATGTAATTAGAAATACACCATTGACATCCAGGGATGAGCTCTAAACTGACTGAAAATAAAACGGTCATCCTACGCCGAATCAACGTCCCGCTACGTTAAGTCTTCAGCTATGTTCACTCTATAGTCCAGCCTAATGTGAGTTCAACGGTGCATTTTGAGCTGGCCGGCTGGTTTTTGTTGCAATCTGTGGTCAATTCTATAATTTGCTTAAGTTCAAGTTTCTGAGGTCGCAGCACAAATTATCTGGGCTCTATCTTGAAAACAAAAAAAAAGTGGGACACCTCCATATTTCAGAAACCATGACTCCAACAAGAAATAGACTTGCGTAGATAAAAATTTACAGCAACTTGTACATACATCACTTTTACGTGGTGTCATTATTAACAGAGCAACATGCCAAAAACACACCTTAAAAAGGGGGATCATCTTCCGAGTGCCACAATTTCTTTCTTTTAACTTTTAACGCGAAACACGATTGAAATCTTTTTTAAGACAATTTTGTCTCAAGTCGTTTGCGGTATTGATTATTTTGATTGGTTGGTTGTAGTGGCAGCCCCCTTTGTCAAAAGGCGGCTCACTTAGGCCACGATAGGTCCATTGTGATACCACACTTCAATAGGGTGCGGCACTAAAACCTGTTGGGTGACGAGAACCATTTAGATTCTCGTATGAAGCCAGCTAGGCAGCTAATATTCAAACTGGCTTCTTCCGTGAGGCTGTCCAGGAAAGGTGAGCCTAAAGTTTGCATGCATTTCTTGGATAGTGCTGGGCATTCACACAGAAAGTGTTGGATCGTTTCCTCCTCCTCCGATTCGCAGCTGCGGCAGAAATCGTGGAAAGGGGCACCCAGTCTTTCTGCGTGTCTGCCAATGGGACAATGCCCCGTCAGCACGGATATGATGAAACTTAGTGTTTCACGGCTCGTGTTGAGGAGCTGCTTGGTGCGTTTTGAGCTTAGTGTGTGCCAAGTTTGCCTGGTTGTCCTGCAGGTTTCTTCCAGCAGCCAGCCTCTATATAGTACTGCTTGAAACTTAGCTTGACGGAGGCCAACGGATGTCCGACTTGGGGTGTTAGTGTATAATCCTGGAGTTCAGTGCCAGCTCTAGCTAGGGCATCAGCTTCGCAGTTCCCAGGTATATCACTGTGACCCGGCACCCAGCAAAGAATCACTTCACAGTGAAGCGACATCGCGTTCAGTAGTGTGCGACATTCCATTGCAATCTTGGATGATGTATACACGTTGGATAATGATTGGAAAGCAGCTTGACTGTCAGAAAAGATGTTTAAATTTCTTATGGAAATTTTCTGACTTCGCAGCCAGTCAACTGCCTTATAAATCGCAATGATCTCTGCCTGAAAGACGCTGCAGTGGTCTGGTGATCGGAAGGAAAGTTTCAGGCCTAGCTGTTCTGAGAACACGCCACAGCCAACTCTCCCCTCCATTTTTGATCCATCAGTGTAGATGTCGACCGATTCCTGTATCCTATTTCCTTCCATGATCCAGTCATCTCTGCTAGGGATGACGGACTTGAAACTGTGGTGGAAGCAGGGAATCGGAGGAGTGAGGTCTACTTTCTCTGGCGTTGGTCCATCCCTCCGTAATATGGTGGAGTGGCCGATATTCCCATCACGCCAGAGATTTAGAGCTTTCAATCGAATAGCAGAGCACTTGGCCTGCTGTTTCGTTAGGACCGCCGTCGGGAGCCAATTCAATAGCATAAACAATGCCTTTGTCGGGGTAAAAATTGTTTTAATCACTGTACATTGGCAGTAGTTATTGCATCCTAAAAGGGGAAAAGTCGCATGTAAAACACATTTTTAGGACAAATAATCGGCTTCCGATGACAGACCCACCTTTGCAAAACTAACGGAGCGATTCGGTAGGCAGGCAGATTTTTATTGGAATGAGTAGTATGTCTCACTGTAAGCTTAGATTCAATTTTGTGGGGTGGCAGCCTCAATCCTCTGGGTTCCATCTTAAGAACAAAAAAGGGTGGGACACTCCAAAATCTTCGAAACCATGGTTCCTGCAAAACAATTGCGCATGGCAAACTTGTGTAGAATTGAATTATTTAGCAAAATGTGCATACGTCATTTTCACGTGGTGTCAATAGCGAAATAGTTACTCGCCACAAACGAAGCTGAAAAGGAGGGATCATCTTTCAAGCGCCACAATTTCTTTGTTCTTCCCATTTCCGCCAAAAATATTGAAAGCTTATTTTAGCAGCTTGGAAGGACCAGGCGGTTTGTTACTTTGTAGGCAATAACCATTCGTGAATTTCTTCTCCAACCCCACGAACATGGATTCTTGAATCTTCCAAGCCACGTTTGAACTTGATAGTTTACCCGAAGAAGCATGAAGAAACGTTGGTCCGTTTATATCAAAAATGCCTTGAAATACATTCTTCACGTGTTTCGCGTTGTAAGTGAAAACAAAGAAATTGTGGCGCTCGAAAGATGACCCCCATTTTTGGGGGCACGGGGGAAACGTAAATACTATGTACGAGGAGTGATCAAAAAGTAATGAGAATCACAATAAAAAACGGTGATGACAGTTACAAAAATAATTTATTTGCTACAAAGTCTCCTAACCAGGCAATAAATTTAGTCCATCTTTTTTCTAAACCCAGGATTCCCTGACAAAAATTGTTTTGTCTTGACCCTCCCAAAACGTCTCAACAGCGGCCATCACTTCACTATTGTCTTCAAATTTCTTGCCTCTGAGGTGTTGCTTGAGACGAAGAAAGAGGTAGAAGTCACTGGGAGCTAGATCTGGCGAATAGGGTGGGTGTTCCAGCAGTTCGAATCCCGTTTTTTGAATGGCAGCCATCGCAACTGCGGCTTTGTGAGCCGGAGCGTTGTCTTGGTGAAACAGCACTCCAGCTCGCAGTTTGCCTCGTCTTTTTGCCTTAATAACTTCTCGCAATCTTTGTATTTGGTCCGCGTAGTAAGAGCCCAAAATAGTGGCTCCCTTTTCCAAATATTCCACCATAATTATTCCTTCGGCGTCCCAAAAAACGGACTCCATAACCTTTCCCCGAACTTGACACTTTGAACTTCTTTGGTGTTGGTGAGGAGGCTCGCTTCCAAGTCATCGATTGTTGTTTGGTTTCAGGATCAAAATGGTGGATCCAGATCTCGTCTATGGTCACGAAACGTGACAGAAATCTTTTCCGATCTGCTTGGAACTTTTGGAGATTCACCCTTGAAATATCGACTCGTTTTTTCTTGTGCTCGTCGGTTAACATTCGCGGTACCCAATGCGCAGAGACCTTTTTCATCTGCAATTCGTCCACAAGGATTGTTCGAACGCTACCGTATGAGATCCCCGTGACCTCAGCTACATGTCTGACGGTCACTCTTCGATCTGCCAACACAACATCTTCGACCTTTTTCACGTTATCTTCAGTGTGGGACGTAGATGGGCGTCCTTCGCGGTGTTCATCTTCAGTGAATGTTTTTCACAGCTTGAACTCCTTGGCCCAGCGTGAAACTGTGGAATACAGAGAAGCAGAGTTCCCCAATGTTTCCTCTAAGTCGCTGTGTATGCCTTTGGTAGACATTTTTTTCAAACAGAGGAACTTAATGACTGCTCTAATTTCGTTTTTCTCCATTTTGATGTTATCTCTCCGCCGTTTCGTATTCAACTGAATGTCCCTCTCGTGAATTGTAATCTATTTATATGATTTTTTCATCCTAGAGTCTATAAGCAAGCGAAAAAAATTGTTGGATTTTTATGCGGACTGGAAATAACCGTTTCTCACTACTTTTTGATCACCCCTCGTATGTACAACTTGCTGCAAATTCAATTCCATGCAGGTCTCGAATATACGACTTTTTGGTGGGAGCCGTGGTTTCTAAGATAATGAAGTGTTCTATTTTTTTTTGCTTTCAAAATGGAACCTAGTGGATTGGAACTGCGACCCTAGTAACTTTAACTTAAGCTAACTATGGCATTGGCCACACATTGCAATAAAATCAGCCTGCCAGCCCAAAATGCACAGTTGACTCCGAAATTTAGACCATTTTACTGGACTACGAGTGAATACTGCCAACTGCAAGTGAACAACACGTCGTCAAGAAGAAGAGGGTGACCATTACCACACCCTCTCAACAACTTGTTCACTAGAGAGATACTCATTTCACACGCAAAGGAAAAGGACATTCTTTGGCTGTATATATTAATATGTATATTGCAGTTCTATCTATTTCGAAAGAAGGGAAAAGGCTCCCTGAATCCACAGAAAAAGAATGTTTTGTGGTTGTAGATTTTGAATGAACATTATTCCTTATTATTACTGTAAAACATTTAAATATTTTTTTTTTAAAATTTCTCAATTTTTTCGGAATTTCTTTGAAGATGAAACAGCAATATTTAATCAAAGAATTGTGGAATATAGAATTGAATCTTGTCAGAAATATTAAGAATCATGGTAGATTTACCAACTCCATTTATTTATTTATGTTTCCGACAACCATAACACAAACTTAAGTGCTGCCAAAAAAATAAAAAAAGTTAGCCTGGATAATTTTCATACTAATTCACACATTACTGTCTACTGATTCTAAAAATTGTCGAGTTTGAACTATGTAGTTCAAATGGAGTTTTTGTAAATGAAAGTATTAAATTGCTTTGTTGTTCCAAAGTCTTTAATATTATATTTATATCATTCTATTTCACATTTTTTGGCCGGTCGACTAATGTATTTATAAATAACTAAACTTCAATCACACTCATGATAAATGTTCTTAGGAAGAAATCATATCCGTTGTTTACGTTAGCGGAAATCTTAATGAAGACATTAATTGAGATGGCTTCTGCAAAAGTCACATAATTTTAAAGATACGACACAACAAGAGACAAAAATCTACCGAACCACGTACGTATTTACGCCACGCAACATCAATAAAACACATTGTACTTTCTTTTAATGGAATCTTCATCAGTGGTGCTAGCATCCAAAAATCTACGAAAGTACTTCTGACATCAAAAGTATAATTCAGAAAAAAGATACACTTATTGTTGATCATCAGTAGATTCACGCAGTGCTTCATGGCTATTTCACGAATGTTTTTCCCCGTTTGAAAAGAGTTTTCGACAAAAATTTCCAGTTAACCTACTAGCACACATTCTACTACGTTTACCCTTCTCATCAGATTTTTTTCTTCATGCCATAAAAATACAGCAATTTGAAATTCACAATAAAAAATTGATCTGATAGTTCGAAAAGTTTTCTTCTAGTTCATAGAATATCGAAAAGATCATGGGGTCCGCCTATTATCCAGCGAAATTACTATTTTGGTTTATCGGAAGTGCAAAAAGATACAGATATGTCTGTATCTGCAACTAGTTTGTATCGAAGCTAATGTGCGTGACTGATAGAAGGTATCCATGTAATATAGGAAGAGTTTCATTGTTCTTCTGTGTTCATCATTTGCTTCAACTGCTTGGCTGTAATTTCAATTGAACAATGATACTTGGCCTGCCTAAGAAAACATCATATTACTCATCATCATTATCATCATCTTTATTATATTCTGCATTCAACTTCATTACTACATAATTATATTGCACACAAATGAATAAATACATATTTACAAACAAAAAGATAATTTTAATTCAACAACAACAGCACTCGTATGGTATACAATGTTTAAAGTGGACAACCGTGAACGTAACCGACATTCCTGAATATCGCTGCTGCCGCTGCTGATGTTAAAAATGAACAAGGATTCGGTGGAAATGAGGATAATGTTGTGGGACAACATGCCATGGCGGCCTGGGCTGCTGAATGCTCATTAGATATAAGTTCTTTTTCAATAGACGCTTGATGGCGCAATTGTTCGAGTCTGAGTTGGTTTTGGCGTTTCCATTTTGTTCTGAAAATATGGAATAAAAAAATTGCGATCAGTAGCAACTTATCTAAAATTTATTTGAAATTAGATTTTGTGACTCTGGTACTCTGTTTTAGTTTATTTTTCATCACAAAAATCTGTTCTAGTAGGAGTCGATCTATAAGTTTTGTGTAAGCATCTTCAATATAGTTTCAGAGAATCTCTTCAAGACTCTGTGGAAGTCTCGAGAATAAGAAAGCAAAGATTTGTGGATTTTTTATAAACATTTCAAATGGTTTTAACAAATTGATCTTAAACTGTTTCTTCTGCCAACGATCATTTGAAAACATATCATATCTTGGACTGGAGGTAGTTTTTCTTAGAGATATAGATCTTTTAAAAGGGATATCTTTAATTGCAGCGGTTAAATTTCTCTGTCATTTTGAGATTATTAACTTCCCAGTATATGTTCTTGTAATCTAAGTTCTTGTAATCGCCTCGAAAATCGAAACTGAAATTTACAACATATCTTTACGTACGAGTACGAGTATATTCTAAGTGTTTTTAGAAAGAAGTATGTGTGTGTGTGTATGTACGTACGTACGTACTTGCGTTCGCGGACAGTTTTTCTACGAGCATAACTCACGTAAACAAAGTCGTATCGACTTCGTTAAGGTGTCGATCGAAGCGTCTTTGCAATCTTAAGAGCTGATTAGTTTTTGGGACACTTCGGTCGTGGGGAGGGTTGCTGTTTTCACCCCTTGAAGGTCAACCCTGTCATGCGCTATATCTCGCGAGCTAAACATACAATTTGCTTCATCAAGGTGTCAAACGACGCAAATTAACATTTACGTGATTCTATCAAATTTTTAAAAAAATCGTTGAAGCCGTTTTTTAATTTTTTTGAAAAAAAGTGCAAAAAATTGGTTTTTTTTCAAAAACATCAAATTTTTAACCTCATTTTCAAGACGCAGTAATCCATGTTTATATAATTTATATACTCCAAACAGTTTTTGTAAAAAAAATTTTTTTTCATGAACACAAAAAAAATTAAATTAACTTTAAATTAACTTTAACTCTTTGAAAGTCATCATGACCTTCATGGTCATTTATGTTATTCATTATATCTCGAGAACCAAATATAATCTTTGTATCATTAAGAAGTCAATCGACGCGTATTAACATTTTAATGATGTTTTTAAATAAAAAAAAATCTTTAAAGCCATTTTTTTAATTTAATAAAAATATATTGAAAATTAGTGTTTTTTTCATAAAAAAATTAATTAATAATTAATAAAATTAACATCGTAATAATAAATGTTTATAAAATTTAGCAAATTTTATCAATTTCTGTAGAGAGACCAGCAAACTATTTTCTCATGATTTCACAACAAATTGAATTAAAAATAAAAAAAATCATTCAAAGTCACCATGAAAAAAGGGTTCATACGAATTTTTATACCTTAAATCTCTTATTCTAAAGACATTATTGTAAAGTCAATCAAAGTTTATTATTATTTGCATAATTTGCGGAGATTTTTAATAGTCTTCACAGAACCGTGTTTTAACTTAAATAAAAAAAACTGCTTAAATTTTGAAAACCAATACAAATCAAATCAAATTTGCAATTGTGATGATCGACGTTTTGAATGGTAAAATGTTTTGTAGTCAACACAGTTTAAAATCATATCCTTTGAAAAGCTTTCATCAAATAAAAAATTGTAGGTTTTAGGAGTTTTGTTCTTTAGTATTCGTAAAATTTCAGTTACTTCCTTCATCATTTGTAATACATATATTTTACTTACTTTTACGATTGATATTAAGTCATTCCAATAACTTCTATGAGAAGTTACTTTTTATTATTAAAAGTAGTATTATTTCCATAATTATTATTGTGTTTAATATTTTTAATATTTCTGTAAATATTACTGGGAAGTTGTCCGTGTGGACCTCAAGGGTCGCACCTCGCGACTTGTATTTCATTTACTTTAACAAATTACCAGACAAAGACACCCGAACAACGTTTCAAAATAGTGAAAATAGAACATAGAACACTTCTTCCAATTTATGGTGCTCATAATCGTCCATCCATACGCAATACGATGGAAAGATTTATGGCCACGTATGCTCTTTTCGTGACGAGGCAGCAAAAATTTCACTGATGCTTCCAATGACGTAGGTACACTGGTGAGAAAACATTGAACATTGATATTTTGCTTTTTATAACTAAAATAAAACATTTTTTACAGCATTGATTTTGGTCACAAACCAAAATAATTTCTTTTAAATAAACTGAAAATAACCTCAATATTAAATTGAACATTGATATATCAAATATGATGTGAACAAATTTTGGAACAATATACCAATTTCCTCTGCAAAAAAATTTAAAAGAAAACAACAATCATCAAAACAGTGATTATCAAAACTAGTATTAACTAACTAAAAGCTAGTATGATATCCTTTGTGTCTAATCAGTTCCTTTAAACGGCGGGGTTTTTTCACAAAATCTTTTGGAATCGTCCTCCATTCTGCTTCTATAGCTCTTTTTGAATATGGAACACTGTTTGGATTTCTTAGCTTCGCTTTCCAACGCTGTGGTCGGGGAGAAAAGTCGCATAGCTGAACGAGTACCTTGCAGAAAGAGTGTCCGGGGGTGTCGACCAGCAGATGTTTAGTACTCAGCCTAAGCAGCTAGGAGAATTGTCCGAAGCCAGTGCAAACAAAAATGAGCTCCGACCGATCCTCAGATCAACATCCCTTCTACAGGATGCTGAGGTATAGGGATGACGATAAAAAGGGACTATCATATATTGATTTAAAAGATGATAACCCTAAACTACGGCGATCGATCCGAAGTTTTGCCATGGGACTCAATCGAAGTGGTTGTTCTTGCACTTCGTCGAAACCTTACCAGGCGTATACTGATGCCACGGAAGCTGGGGTCCCAGGTACTTGCGCCCTGCCGGCGTCGGTGAGGAACCTAGGAGGTTGCAACTTGGTGGCTGAGGTTGACATCCAAAGCGGATACAGTCATTTCTAATACAGTTTGGAACCGGTAGCCATTTGGTAATCCATCTGTATTGTGGTGCATGTGTTGCGCTATCAACAGAGGTGCCGCTTCCCAAAGAGCGGTAAGGACGCTGATAGGTCCGAATCTGTACTAGGGATAATGAAGGAGTCCATGCATGCTCTGGATAAGACTGGTACTTATCCTCGGAACGGCAGTACCCATACTTGTTATGGGCTACTGACTAGTATGTTTATGGGGGCTTTGGTGCGAAGTCATCGTTACCCGCAGCCTGAGAAGCTCGCGGTGTTAAGATCGCCTGGTCAAGTAACTACGTTTAAAATCGACATATAAAACTGTTTGGATTTCCTGTTGTCTTTAAACGTTTTTCTAAGAAATCAAAAAGGTGCACAATCGAGTTGAGATTTGGGCTTTGGTGTTTCCATAACATGTGGACAGTTATATAGCAGCCAGTAGCAAACAATCCACGCTTTATGTTTGGGGTCGTTATTTTGGTAAAGGTAAAAATCATCAGCAGCAGTTCTTGGCTGTTTGACTTAAATTCTCTTTAAAAAATTTCAAATATTCTTCTCTATTCATACTTGCATCCACATATTTTAAATTACCACACCACACAATTACAGTTTTACAACTGTGCTTCACAGTACAACTTAAATTTTTTTTATCTAGTTCCTTGTTTATTTTTCTCCACACTTTTACCTCCTTCGTGTCAATGTTAAATGAATTGAACTTGATTCCGTCAACAAAAATAACCGTTTCCAAAATTATATGTCGTTGTTTTTGTACTCGTTCCCAAAATTCAATCTTTATGTTTTGTTAATGTCACTTAAAAGCGGTTTTCTACTAATTTTTTTACCAATCGTTGTTGAATTTACTTTATAATTTCCCGAATTATAAATTTTTTATCACATTTTGTGAGTTTTTCTCGATAACACCTTTATTAAAATATCTTTTACAGATATTATACACTGCGGTTACACTCAAATTTAAAATTCCTACGATTTTTCGTAAGGTCTTGTCTTCTTGGCGATGACAAATAACTAAGGACCGGGTGTTAATATCCGAATTTCGATTAGTTTTAACCATATTTATAAAAAGTTTATTTGCAAACACGCTTGATGGACACCATTCAGATGTAAGCACATCAACAAAACCAAGCAATGAAACCCAAAACATATTTACTTTTGTTTTCAGTTAAGTGCTCTCAACTACATAAAAGCGTTACAAAACTATTTCACATAACTTTGGTGACTATGTACACATTTACAGATTTCTTCTGGTGTTGAATGTAATATTTAAGTTTTTTCGGTTTAGTTTGAAAACTGATTAAAAAAGAAATTATATTAGTTAATAACTAAAATCAATGCTGGAAACAGAAATGTTTTTTTAATTATTAGAATGAAAATATTAATGTTCCAAAAAAATTTCTCATCAGTGTATATTTGAATGTATTTCCCTTCAAGAGGTTCACATGAAACATCTTAACATAATTCGGATCATGGAAAGGATTCAGGTGCTATGAACAATGGACAATGACTTTGTGGGTATAATAAAACGATGTTTGGCAAAGATGAGAGAGATTAATATATAATAAACAATGGAGAGTATCGCCGATCTTTACAATCGACGATTCTGAGGATGGTTATATTGCACCCATAAGAAGTTAAGATAGGAAACATGGGATATATACACAATATAATACAACTAAGATCTCGCAGAATATTTACATTCATAATCTAAGGAAAAATTTTCAGGATGTGTTGGTGAGGTGTTCTTGACGAAGCCATCACAGTAAGCAAAAATGTGAACACAGGACTTTGTATATCTTTTGGCAATCGTCTTTGTCAAAGATCACGTAGCAAATCTTCAGCAAGAGATTTCAAATGCCTGAAGAATTGGGAAGGCTTTTTGCCCCCTATGTCTTCATCTTCCCAGAGTCGATGTATTGTCTTTTTCTGGGACAATGAAAGTCTTTCAATTTGCTTACTCTTCAATACACCGTACAAACCTTTTGCGGGTTCATTCAAAATTAGATCGCGCACTTCATGAGCATTTTACCCAAACTATGTATATTGATCCTATTCCGACACTTTCCTTGAAATGTAAATTATACAATTACGTTGCTTGTTTCGTGACACTACTCGCGTCCGGGTTTCAACTTTCGCGACGAGGCAGCAAATATGGAAAAAATGTGGACAACGTTCATCCAACACGAGTTCGTGCAATGCGTAATGAGGTAGCTATAGCTACTGTAGAGTATAGTGGGACTGAACATCCAAATTTATCGATTCGACGCAACTCTTAAGAATTTGGGCTTTATCCGTCAACTACATGGTAAATTTTAGGGTAAGATCTTCGACAAAAATTCTATAATATTGTCGACACACTACAGCCGATAATGGGCTCGCTACTCAATATCACCCAATAATGATGTCGCGGAAAGTAAGTAGATACTTTGTCATTAAAAGTTTAATCAAGGGAAAAACTTTTTGTTGTAAGTGCCATCTATGGATAGAGCAAGTGAATTAGGTTCAATTTTACTTGTCAATTTGACATACGGCAGTGAAATTTCGAAGAATTAGAAGGTAGTGTGAAGGAAGAAAGTGTGTACCCGATGTTTTGTCAGAGAAGTGAATCAATTTTTTTACCTTTTAAAAGCTTTACTGAGAGTCCCATTGTCAGTCACAATGAGCGACACAAAGTGTGTTACTATCTCTTTCGATCCAAGCTAATAATGAGCAGTGAGTTCATTATCAGCCGTAGTGTGTCGGTGATATAAGATCCTACTAGTGCAGTGCAGTGCAACTAAAGCCATTGGACTATCGTTTCCGTCGTACATACGGTGAATGGACTGAAAATGAGTTAGCAGTTGAACCGCATTTTTACCGTCAAAGCATTTTCAGTGATGAAGCTCGATTTCGGCTAATTGTGTTCGTAAATAAGCAAAATGGCCGCTTTTGGTGTAAAAATGATCTCCAAAAAAGACTTTGGCCCCATTACATTCCGAAAAAGTCAATGTATGTATAGTGCGGTTTCTATTTCAAATCTGAAGGCGGGATCAACGTTACCGTTAATGGCGATCGCTACCGATCAATGATTCGTATTTATTTTGATTCCCATCCACAATGTCAATCTTCTTTTCGTCTGAGGGACGAATGGTTACAACAGCCTGGCGCAACATGCCGTGCAACGCGTGAAGCCATTACTAGAATTGGGCCAAACCTTTGGTGAACGAATCATCTCCAAAAATGGACTGGTAAACTGCTCACTCAGATCATCTGATTTGGCTCCATTGTACTTCTTTTTGTAGGAGTGAATCAAGTCACTTGTCTAGGCTGATAAACAAGCATCTATTGATGACTTGGAATCAAACATTCGAAATAAGGCAGGCTATAATGGAAACAGTAGTGCAAAATTATACCAACAGGATAACTTTCCTTAGACGCTGTGGCGGTGGTCATATGGTATGCCAGAAATTATTTTTAAACACCAGATGCCAAATAAAACACCTTATATAAACTCATTTCTTTGATTTACCTTCGATTCTGGTACCACGTTTTCACTTGTGTCTCTGACAAATTCAACGTATCTGCCACATCACTTCGATCTGCTACCGATAGATACTTTTGACAACGAAACTTTCGCTCTAAATATGCTAATTGGGCGTGTGTGAAGGCTGTACGTCTTCGTCTTGGTTTGCGTCCTGTTTTTCCTAAGGCATTTTTCGATGAATCCAACGTTTGGTGATTGATGTCGTTTTGATCGTTACTCGAGAGTAAATTCGGTGTATGTGATTGTCCATTGATAAAAGCACTAGGATGTCTCGATCCATATGGTATTTGTGAATGATAGCTCATTATACTTGAATCTGGCGATGATCGATCCTCAATGTCGATTTCTGTGTTGTTGTCAGATAGCTCAGACTCTGGAAAGTCAGAAGAGATATTTCATGAAATAAATGATAATGTAAGTTTTAGAGGTAAATTAGTTAAAGATCCTTACTATGATACCAAAAAAAAATTCTGTCAGATATTTTATCAGTCGATTGTAAAAGACGGAACTCTCTTCACTACATAATTGCATGGTATGGTTCATCAAACTCCTTCAATCACATAATGCATGCTACAGATAATAACCAGATAATAGCTTTGCCATTAGAAAAAAACTAAACCTTAATAATCTTCCGACAAAATACAAGCTCATCAACTTCCTACTGTGAAAAGTCATCGGACCATATTTCAAGACCACTTGACTATTTGCCTTGACTCTAAGATCCATTCATGCCATTATTTTTTTTCGATTCATTCAAGTGGTTCACAAAGTTTTCCCGGGTTTTCCGACATTTCTCTTCACATTCGCAATACTTTTTAGATGTATGATATACATATGTATAAATTTTTCTCAATATGGAACCGCATATCTATACGCTAAAGATATTTTCAAGATACCCTGTCGATTGTGTTCACGTGCTTCCTACTATGTTTCCTGATTGAATCCTTTTTGTCTTCCTGTGAAAAATATCGACTCACGTGTTGGCCACGCAATAAATTCGATTCTTTTATCCTCCTTAGGGGTCAAAATGCTAAATTCAGAATGGGCCTGGGTGGAATAGTACGAATGCAGTTATGAACAAGTTGTTGTTTTTGATGACTTCCAACAAATGGAAGAACAAAAGCATGTACATTCGTTAATACCGTACTTTTGACAAGGACTCTTTCAATAGAAAAGTCACGTATGAATTTAATAGGTGTACATGAGGGTAAACGTTTTGAATAGTCCTTTTCTTTTCAATTGATTCAAGACGATACGTGACATTTCGGAGACAAATGGATATTCAATGAGTGGTAGAATCGTTTAATGGTAATTGTTTGGTTAACATTTAATTGGCAGATAATAGTTGACCCGACGAGAGATATCAATTAATGGTTGAATGTAATTTGATAAATTTAAGGAGTTTAAATTTGGTTTGCAGATTTTTTTCGTACAAATGATAAATGCGAATAATCACATATGGATTTTTTCTGTAGATTCTGGTAAATGCTTTACTTAGATGGGGGAAAAAACCGTGAAAATAATGATAGCAAAGAGTATTAGTAGTAGTTTTCTGATTAAAGAACTTTCAAGTCTGATTAATATATTAAAAAGTTTTTAGAACCAATGATAAATCTCAAAATATTTACCTATCAACATATCTACGTACATTTTAGAATTCTGTTGAGAATTTATGATTTTACGTGCTTACAAAATGTGTAAAATAAGTTTTCGACAAATTTTCATATTTTAAAAATATTGTTCTTATTCTTTATTCACATGGTTTCTTAAACTTTGATATTAAGTGAAATCTGACCTATGGTAACGTAACACATGTTGCTTTCGGTACTCATACAATAACAAGCGTACTATTTGATGCCATAATAGGTAGTTTATAGTATTTTCTGATTATCTTTATTTTTCGAATGTGGTGATTTTTAAGGGGTCTACCCTCTTTTAGCAGTGTAAAATTGGGTTATTTTTAATAATGTTTTAGATATGTTTAAATTGTAAATATTGATGAAGGAGGGGTTACACTCAATAAATTCACTCTAGAAATACAGAAAAAAAGGAATTATTCATTTATGTGCGTTTTTAACAATGAAAATGCTGGTTGAAAAAGTAACGAAAAACGAGAGGGGTGTGCGCCGTTGATGAAATTTTCGAGATGGTTGATCTGAAACATAAATATCAAAGAGTTTTAGGTTCAGTATGTTAATAGCTATAGCGCGAATAGGGCGTTTTTTTTATTTTTGCAAAATTGACATAATGGCGGAAATTTTTTCGAAAAATTACGAAAAAACATGCACTTCGTTTTTGGCAAAAAAAATATTTCAAATAAAAATTTCGGAAACCCCTCTATTTGCGCTGTAGCTGTCAGTCATAAAAAATGTCTGGTAAAAATTTGGTCAGAATCGGTTTATTAGTTCCCGAGGTTTCATCAACGCGGCGTCGAAAAACGTTGTTTCGAGAAAAACGCGGTTAAAATTTTTTAATGAAAAATCAGGCTCGGGAGACTAAGTGAAAGTTGCCCAAAAATACAATAAGACTGCTCTGATCTTTATAAAATTATAATACTTTCCAAAAATGCAATAAAAAATCGATTTTTTAAAAATTATGAAGAGCATTGCAGTAATTGCATGCTATATATTTCACGAAGCACAACAATACATAAAATTTATTTGCAGCTGCATTGTCGTCAATGATGCCAGATCAGGGTTTTCCATCCCAGATTAAGGGTTTTTTCTTGACAAATTGGGTAGAAATAATAGGAACACGGTGAAAGAGTTTTGTTTAGTGATTTAAAAGGAAATATTTTCAAGATTTTAAATTAGAATCGCATTGATTTCTAGAGAAACTGAAGTAGAGGGAAGATTTACAACTTTAAGTCAAACATTTTTTGATTTTCGCAACAATTATTGGTTGAGTATGTGTAGAATATCTTGCTTTAGTGCTGAGACAAATTAGAGACTCATTCCGAAGTTAAAATCTGTAAACTCTTTTGAACTAAACTTTGCTTGAAATAAGCAGCAAATATTACACACTTTTTCTCAAAACCATTTTTACATTAACATCGTACGTCTTGTTCTTATCTTAACTCAAAAACTGTTTTATCAATCGTTTTAGAATTTATCATAAATAATGTTATAATTTTATGTTGTTGCTTGTTTCTAATGATAGCATAATTTGAAAAAAAGGCAAAAATTAATAAAAAAAAACTATTTTCTGTTTAGTAAATTTCGTACAATAATCATGAAAAATCACACTTTTTTTTAAAAGACGTACCATTTTTTGAAGTTTCACTTTTCCTTCAAATGAACAAATAAGTTATATATATCTAATGAATTCTTCCTGATGTTTCACATCAAAATATCAGACGATACGTTGCGTGGAACCATTCAGACAAAAACCGACTTCGAAAGTCTTCGTAAAAAACTATAAATTGATAATAAAATGGTTTCGTTGCACAAAAAAAACTGCATAGCCTACGTATTACAAAATGGTGAATTAAAAGGTCCTTTGGGTTACGATTTTTCAAAACATCAAAAAAAATTACAGATTTCGTAAGTAAATTTAATTAAGAAACGATTTAAAAGGATTTATAATGATATTTTAATTTTTAAAGTAATTTCAAGCGTGTATAGAGAGATGCCGTGAGACAGCATTTTTGACGCTCCGCTGTGTATTCTCCTGAATTACGAAAGTATAAGCATGGTTCACCTCTTGATCAAGAAGCTCAGGAAATTTTGAAGCCAATATACGAAGATTTAAGTTTGAAAGATTTATTAGAAAGGTGCTTCGTAATTCGTAAAAAAAGTAAACGCGATTTTCTCGTATTCATGTTTTCTAAGCTGACGGACACTATTTTAGAAAACTACTCAACCGACAACTCCGATTTTTTAATATGTTGTTGTATACATATATGCCTATAGCCGTTAGCGGAATCATTATGATCGGTATCAAATTTTCCGATTTTCACTCAAAAATAGGTTTAAAAAAAATGGCCGCGCTTTTGTTACGTTTTAATGAAAAAAATCCCAGCCATAAGTGATGAAATCAGCGAATTTAAAAATATTTAGGTATTTTTGAAGAAGAAATAAAATAAATCTAGAGTATTATTGGCTTGCAACGCTGTGTAGTGTAGTTGTTGGTTGCAATAAGTGCCACAATTTAGCGAAAAATTGGAAAAAGAGTTCACGTACTATATATTTTATATTCGAAAACTTATTGAAAACTTTTGCAATTTGGCAGAAATATTTTGATTACACAGAATTTTTTAAAAATATTCCAAAGGTTTTCTTTATATTTTCTCCTGAATAATTAACAAGTACGGCACGGAATGGATTAGTTCAAAAAAATCAGTAACAGAAACTCGCTTTTTGAGGTTTGAGGTGTAACATAATTTAACTTCTTAACGAAACGAGATAAATTTAAGTTTTTGCAGATTTTCTAAAGAACAAGTGATATTACAACTGCCAGATCAAAAAAAATATATTTATTATTTTCATCGCAATGTAAGCGGTTAAAATTCGACAAAAAAACGGCATTAGATTTCATTTTTTTTATAAACAAATTAAACGATTTCGCAGAAAAGATATGAAAGCGTGTAGTTTTTGGAGCAAGCTTCATTGATTAAAACCAAAATCAAATTTTTCCAACCCTTTTAAATTTCATTCCAAGTGATTTTCACTAGACTTGAGTACAGAAAACTAACATTTGTATATGAAAATCTTTTTTTTATAGTTCAAACATAATGTTTTTAAGTGTAAATTGTTCATATTAAAGAAAATGGGCAAATATTCGAGCTCTGACAATTAAAATTTGTATGTTACTGGAAATTTAATCATGTGTGTCTTAGGGGTTGCATCTGATATCTCGTTTAAACTTAGAAACAAACGTTTGAAGTATTGCTCACATATTGTGGATTTCCTATTTCTATTTATTTCAAACTAATTGATCAATGGTTTGCTAAAATTCTGACATGAATTAATTTCCAATTGCGAATCATTCTTCATTAAAAAGCTAACTTCACAAATTATCGCCTAATTGGCTTGAAAACGAAAAGAACCTCAATCATTAGTGAAAAGTATTTCGAATTGTATGTACTTGTATGCATATCTAATTAAGCTTCATTGAAAATGTTCAGAATGCATTCAATATTCCAAAGCATGCAAACGATGCACTCAGACAATTAGAATATATGCACTTGTATTTTGCGACCATTAACATCGCTGAAGAGAACACGTAATGCAATCCTATTATTATTCAATTTTGAAAATGAATTGCATAAATGCAGTGCATACAGATGTCGCAGCGTTTTTAACAAGTTGGTGAAAATGCACCCAAGTGGATTTGCTACGTGGAGCTGCCTAATTATTTATACTTGTGAAAATACGGAAAGTATAAGGGAATTAAAAGTGGAAATGAAAGTGATTTATATGCTAGATGTATTGTTTGAAGTTCAGTTTTTTTTTGGAAAATATGCAAATAATATTCAATAGAGAGAGAAAAAATTAATGCATTTATGTAGGTAGCAGGTTTTCATAGCTTGATATTCTCATAATTAGGCTGATTCAAACACATGAAATGGTTGTTCACATTATACAGTTAGTAAGTAGCTGTTAACCAATAAACTATAGTTATTTATTGCTAATGTGAGCTCGGTAGAAAACAGTTTATTCAGGTTGGCTAAATAGCAGATTACTTGTACGATGAATCATATGAGGCATTGAGAAGAAAAGTGGTCCACTCCACAAAAATTCTAACGACGAGATTATTTCATCATACTGAAGTTTCGGGGTTAAATATTTGAATTCACGTCCAAATTCCTATTTTATATTTCTTTAAAAAGAGGCACTTTTATGTCAGATCTAGTGTGATAGTGCACTAGATCTGACTCTTTCTACAGAAATTCAAAAGGCACGAAGTGAAAATACTACCGGGAAAAGCTAAACTAAGAAGTAGGAATCTTGGAAAGTGAGCTAAGCAATCCTTTCTGTATTGATAATCACACTAACTAGCTAGTAAAAAACATCATCATGACTTAAGAAGAAATCTGTCCTGCTCGGAAAAGGTAGACCCCAAAAATATGTCTTGCTGGAATAAGGAACTATCTGAAAATCATAATAATGTTAGATCAACAAAACAAGGTCTGCAGTAACATGTGCCACTTATTAAAAGTCTGTGACGGAATACAACATTTTGTTGAGAAGATCAAAAACGAAATCATGGAAAAGAATTTGCGAGAATATTAATAATTCCCCGATAATGTGCAGCCTAAAGAAGCTCATTTGTAAAGATCGCTTCAACCGAATAAAAATGCTGGAGATACCAGATGGTATCTACATACCTACAAACAGCAGGAATGTAAGTCTTGACATTCTTATTGAAGCTCACCTTCCGGCCTGTAACAACAATTTTGAAAATGTTGAACGAAAGGAAGATTGCCACAAAATTGACATTTTCAGTCCTCTGACTTGCACTTCAAAGCTTCAGCAAATAGACCTTGTTCATCCGAAAAGGTTACATGGTGAAGACAACATCTTGCCAGCTCTCTTATAACAAAGCTCTTGTTCTCTCTCAAGGGTTGTGCTATTATGCTGATAATGATATTAATCTTCAGAGCCTTATGTGAAAACGAATCGACCGAAACTTTGCACGGTTCCTCTTTATAGTATTGTCTCGTGCTTGAACGAAGGAATTTTCATTCGGTCGACTCGTTCTTGTTTTATACGAAAAACAATGTTTTAAAAACGATAAGAATCGGAAAAATGCTAAAAATTATGAGACGAAAATTCATTCAAATCCATTTCAAAACCTTAAATTTCATTTTTTTTTAATTTCTTCGTTCAAGCACGAACCAGGGGCATAAACTATAAGAATTTTTTTGAATTTTTGATTTGAGATGAACCTGCATCGAAATTTTCTGCCTACCGCAAAAAAAAGGTTGGACGAGGAAAACTGCTGGCAAATTGACAATTTTCAATATTTTTAGCTAAGCATTTTTTTACAACTTCTTGAAATGCTAAACTTTCATGTGTGTAAATTTTAAATTAAATAGATTTTTCTTTTTTAAAATACAATATTTTGAAAAAGTTGTTTATTTTTTCCTTAAAGACCTAAGTAATCAGCGAACCAACTGAAATAGTTGAGGCTCCAAACCTTTTTTTGCGCAGTGTCTATTCGAAGTGAAGAACAATCAGTTCGCGTAGAGTAATTTTTTGAGAGACAATCAAGTTACCAAGAAAAACGCTCGAAAATCGAAAATGAAGTGCAACCAAAACCTTTTCGTTTTGCATACAAGTTCGAGCTAGGTGAATAGCTGTTCGTCACAGGAAATTTTGAGGACTTGAATGAAAGCCATCCAGCAAGACAATTGTTTAAGATATGATGCTACATGATGGAATGTTTGGTGGATTGGATAGAGTGTGCTTTTGTAATTTTCACGATGCGTATCAAAACGTTGTGATTCATTGATTCCCTATTAGGATAATTTGCCCTGAAGCATTGCAAAGTTAAAATATTGGTCATTTAGTCAAAGCCTTTAAGTAGAACTAGCAGAACCCAACACTCGAAATTCGAGTGCAATGATGATTTTATGATGACTCTAGAAATTCGATCGAATAATCATCAATCTCAGTTAGAACCCTTATTTTGACGCTTTCACACATTTAGGTTAAATTCAGAAACCTTTTTCCAACATTTCCTTAAAAACCTGTATTTAAACTATTAAACCAGATGTACATTTCGTCTGGCACACCCAGATTTCTTCAGTGTATAACTAATTCCCTAAGTTCTGTGTTTCTATTTTAATCCCTAACATTTTACATTTTCATCGCAAAATTTAATCAGCTTAATTGATCCATACCGTAAGTCATTATTCATTCTAATCCCTACAGGTACTCTACTTATCTCTAGAGTTTTCCTTATGTCTAACTCATTGACTTTCCTTACCTGTTTTATTACTTTAAGGTTTTTTAGTTCTATCTTATGATTAGTGTCTAACATATGTTTTGCTAACGACGATCGTACAGTATAAATCCTTCCCCTTCTGGCTAATGCTGCCCCTTTCATATGTTCCTCGAATCTCGTGATCGCAAGCCTCTTCGTCTGCCCAATGTAGATATGCTGGCAATTCCCGCACGTAATCTGGTATATGCCACTTTTCTCTTCTTTCCAGTTTGTCTTTTTCCGTCGATATGCTATTTTTCAGTTGAATACCGCTCTTTGGTACCACTTCGATGTTGTATTTTTTTAACATGCGTTTCATGTCCCTATGCAATTTCGAAAAAGGTTTTTGAATTTAACTTAAATCCTCAATCAATATAATAAAACGGCAAGCTAAATTTGTTTTTCTATTGTGATTAAATAATGTTCATGAATTTTAATAACGTTTAAAAATCATTATTAAATTATTGGCGCTTCAAATCGTCTCGAACGTATAACAATGCTAAGTGTTTTGCGCATGTCATCATTCGATTTTCACATTCGTGAGATCTACCAAACCGGTTTGTGTAAATAATGTTAGGACAATCAAATATCGTTTTTAAATCTTGAAAGTTTTCTTCAACTGAAAACGCTTTTTCGTGGAATGTTAGACGACCTTCAGCAAAACAATCTAAAAAAATATGACCAAATAGTGATGAAATGTGCGTATACATTTACATAATGAACGGCGACGCTAAATACAATACACACGAATGGTCCATAGAGAGATAGCTATCACACAACACCGAACCAGTGAACGGTCAAAAACAATACACATGAACGGTGTAAAGCTGTAAAGTGAGAATGAAAATATTGCTAAATGTGGTGAAATTTGATGATTTAATTAGCTTCCAAAAAAGAAACTAAAACACTTGGAACATTCCTAGATATGAACCTGGGACTCCCGCGTGCAAGGGTAAACTACCACCGCATGCACTACACAACCCGTAGGGAATCCAGGTTTCTATTTTGGTAGTGAAAGTTAGTATACCATTCGTATTTATCGATGTGTGAACGTTCAACGTTGTGTATGTGTTAGTAAGAAAATCTATTTTCTATTTTTTTATATTTTCCAAACAGATTTTCACAAAAAAATAAAAAAAAATATGCACATCTACAGGATATTCCCTTTCCATTGACGTATTTTTTATGAAAATTGGTCCAGAAACAACTGCTAAAATGGTACCACAAAATTCATGTTAGCCGTTTAATTATATAGATTAAGTAAATTAAGTAAAATTAATTTTCCTGCATATTTTAATTGTTTATTATTTTGAAGAGCTATCAATCAGCGGAATTTTAGTGTTTCCATAAAATAAAAACCACTTTGGATATTATATAATTTGGCTTCGATAATTCCCCAATTTGCTGGACAAGGTATACGAAAAAATAATATGTAGTTGATAAACAAAACAAAAATCACTAAAAAAATTCAATTAAATGTACATTATATATTTTGATTTCATTTAAAGAATTTTTTCTTACAGAAACATACACAATTAACTTTTCTATTTATCTAAAATTTTAAAATTTTCTAAGAATTTTATGGATGATACAAACGTATTAAATTTTATTAAATCTTTGACTAAATTAATTTGCAGGAATCAAATCTAATACTAGCAATGATGGAAACGAAGTATAAAATCATATATTGATTTTATGTGCCAACTAGAAAATTGCAAATGAAGATTTTTTTTGGAGAAGAATGATTTTTTTTAAAGTGAATTCGTATGTTAACTTCCTCTCGCAAAGCAATTTGTAGGTCCAGCGATGGAGCGCGATTGTGATCACCTGTGAAAAAATAGTATTTTTTTCATTTATTTGTTTCTATTATACTCTTCCTGATAATATTTTAAAGTCCTTCCTGGTTCAGGTAATTATAAGCGCCATTTTTTTCTTTTTGTAGCTAAATCATATTTTTTTTAACTTCCCAGTATATGGGAAGTTCTTGTAATCGCCTCGAAAATCGAAATTGAAATTTTCAACCTTTCTTTACGTTTTGAGGTCTATAGAGTATATATAAAGTGTTTTTAGAAAGGGAGATGTATGTGTGTGTGTGTACGTACGTACGTACGTGGACACTTTTTTCTACGAGCATAACTCACGTAAACAAAGTCGTATCGACTTTGTTGAGGTGTCAATCGAAGCGTCTTTGCAATTTTAAGAGCTGATTAGTTTTTGGAAAACTTCGGTCGGGGGTTTGCTGTTTTGCCCGTTTGAAGGTCATTTCTGTCATGCGTTATATCTCGCGAACTCAACGTACGAACTGCATGGTTAAGGTGTCAATCGACGCGTATTGACATTTATGCAATTCTATCAAGTTTATAAAAAATTGCTTGAAGCCGTTTTTTAATTTTTTAAAAAAAAGTGCAAAAAATTGGTTTTTTTCCAAAAACAATAAATTTTTAATCTGATTTTAAAGTCCAAGTAATCAATGTTTATAAAATTGATATACTCCAAACAATGTTTGTAAAAACAACATCATTTTTCTCATGATAACGTAAAAAATTAAATTAAAAATTAAAAATCATTAAAAGTCATCATGATTTTCAAGGTCATTTTTATCATTCACTATATCTCACGAACCAGATATAATATTTGCATCAATATGGTGTCAGTAGACGTGTATCAAAATTTTATGAAGTTTTTAACATTATAAAATTTCGTTTCAGCCAGTTTTTTAGTTTAATAGAAGAAAATGCGAAATTTTTTGGTTTTTTTCATTAAAAAATATTTTTTTAACTTGATTTGCACTGCACAGTGATACCAGTTTATAATTTTTTTACATTCTTATCAGTTTTTGAAGAGAAACCAGCAAAATTTTCTTCCATGATTATGAAACAAATTAAATTAAAAGTAAAAAATCATTCAAAGTTACCATGTAAAGAGGGTTCATACGAATGATAGCACTTTATATCTTTTATTCTAAAAAATTGTTGTAAATTCAATAACCATCTTCATTTGTAATACATTTTACTTTTTACATGCAATTAAACCTATTTTTGACTGCATATACAAAAATTTTCAAGACGAAAAAGACCCCCACCAATTGATCCGCGTGAATATCATCGACCAAAACCTTACGTAATCAATGGACGCTACCGTAGATGATTTGATTCATATTAACTCATTCCTGTTACTGCTATGAATACCTCTCATTGTTATTACTTAAAATAGTATTATTTTCAAAATTATTATTGTGTTTAATGTTGTTGATGTTTATGTAGATATTACTGGGAAGTTGACCGTGTGGACCTCAAGGGTCGCACCTCGCGGCTTGTTTGAATAATTTTCAATACGAATTATCTTTGTTCCCTCATTGTTGGTATTTCATTTTGGAATTTTATCATGGAATTTATGATTTTTGATTGTTTTAAATTCGAATATTTCCATCATGAGGTTTCTCTTTTGAAAAATATATCTATATAGAAAAATATATATATCTATATAGATACTCTATTATGTAAAGAAGGATAACTGTGCATCGTAGGCATAGCAAAGAATCAGCAAAAATGGGGAACTAGGTAAGTGTATATATAAGTATAGGAGCGAGCCGCGCAAGTAGACGCGCTTCAATAATATTGAAATAAATAAAGTTACAATGCTCCTATCGTTATAAAATTTTAATACGTTATTTTTTAAGATATTATCTTTCGAAATCCGTCAAAAAAACACCATTGATTTTTTTAATGTTGCACACTAGAATGATCCCTTAGTTTTTTTTTATCAGATAGCACTATAAAAAATTTTCACGGTGACAAGATAAAAACGGAACATATTGATATTTGCTTGATATTGCTGAATGGAACGGTTAATGTTTTTTTAAAATAATATAAATTACAAAATGAAGAAGATAGAATAATAAAAAATACCCTCAAGAATAATAAAAAATACCCTCATTGATGTTGGGAAACTATCTCAAACTTCTCTAACACTGTCATACTTATTCCTATGCAGTCAAACAATAGACATTTTAGACAGAATCACGTACAGTATCTTAAGAATACGATTAGATAACATCCATCCTTCACTCTACTTTGTTTGTGCATAGTGTAATTAGTAACTAACCTCTCGGCGCCTGAAGCTACACACCTGTAATTATCTTTCCAACCCCTAACACTTTTTTAACACACATAAAGCGGTGCTCATTAAAAACATAAAAATAGTAATTTAAGTACCCACAACATATTCCGCAGTCAACCATGAACCCTTTATATAACCACAGGCAATGCAATTTACAGTTAAAGCATAGATATTTAAAAACCATTAGTGTGCAGATGAACCAAACAAATTATTTTCATGCTCAAGATTTTTTTAATTAATTACACCCGCAAGGATTTTTAAATGAGTCGACACAGTCAGATTGCCGTCTAAATATGTATTTGCGCGATATTGTATCAAGAAGGACTTAACTTCAGACGTAAAACATCTTATTCATTGTGCCCAGCGATGCGGTGATAGCATCTAATGAATTCATCACTTCTCGCTAGGAAACAAATTTACGCTTGAGTACATCCTAAAGTGCAATGTTTTCACATAATCCGCACTTGTAGGCAAACTGATTCAGAATGGAAGGATCTTTGCATTGATGTTTTGGCTGCAGGCTTTGAACGTGACAAATTGTATATGAGCATATCAGAGGGTAATTTATGAGAATACACCTTAAGCCGAGCTGACAAATTAATGGTGGTTTTTGTGAATTGTGCTGTGACAAAAGGATGGGTAAATGGTGCGGGTAAAAAATGTTTTGGTGTCGATACTATTGTATTTCAAAACAAACAATTCAAAAAAATAAAATAACTTAAAATGTGGAGTGGGGGTAAATTTTGTTGTTGTTTAAGCAATAATACTATACTTTTAACAAGCGACCGAGTTAATTTGAATTTATGCACAATGTACCCATGACCAGAAGATCATACTCACTCCCATTAACGAGACAACAAAAATACGCAACATGAACCTTTATAAATATTCCACGCTATCAATTCATCGAAAAATTTACAAGCGATTGTGCTTTACTACGGCAGAAGTCACTGATTGTCATTGGACACCACATGCAGCACAAACAGCATGGTAGCGCACGCTATTGATCACGGCGATACTTATATTTTGATGAGATTACAATATTCAATAAGTCTAGGATACTAACCACTTTTCAGTTACGAAGAAGTTCAATCTTATGTTGAGCTAGTACCAGAACAGATCAAATAAAGTTAATAAAAAGCAAGTGAAGTATTGTAATTGCGTAGGGTTGGATGAAGTCAAGACATTACGCGTCGATCTGAGACCTGCCAGCAGTCATCGCACGTCTAGCAATGAAGCGGCCAATTCCGCATCAGTCTGCACGACTATAAGGGTTTATTGCCTCGTCCCTAGGACTGAACGTCCATGAGGTCAATGAGGCGAAAGTCTCAAGTTGGCTTGAATTTTCATCACGATTTCATTCCCACAATAACACATTATGATCCCATTTGAAATTAGAGTTGGTCAATTAACCAGATGTGTTTGGTTACAATTGTACATATTGAGAAATATTGTATTGTAGAGAAAGAAATTTAGTATAAAAAATCTTTCATTGCAGCGAATATAAAACAAAAATAAATTGGAAAATCTGTGTCCAGACATCGAACAAAAACTATTGTTTATATTAAGAGGGACTATGGTTAATTTTACATATTTTAAGCATATTTTAAGCTTTTTTGAAAATACGGTAATTATAAATTTATTTCTGAACAAACAACTAAATAATATATTTATTCAAGAGTATTCTCTAAAATTTTGCTCAAAAATATTGATTACTGCGCCACTGACATCAGATTTTCGTAGACAACTCAAAAAAAGTAGTTTTGCGGTGCACAACATAACTCATCACTCAATCTAATGACAAAAAACCAAACAGATTTCGTTAGTTCATGAGTTTGTCGAGCTGATCACGTCAAGATAAAAATTTTAACGATCTTTCAATTTTTAGTATAAATTAAAATTGAAAAAACTATTTAAATTATAATCATTAAAAATGAAATATCTCGACATGGCTACCTCGTGATTTATGTACAGAATAAGTGAGCAAAATTTGAAAAGGATCGGATGAATAGATTTTGAGTTAGAGCGTTCTCCGACTTTGCAAAAGCTAAGTGTTGGAAAACGCGTTTAAAAATGAGAACCAGCCGATTTACAGTATATAGCGCGTCGAAAGGCTGAGTTTTAAAATCCTGTAGCTCTGTCCATTTTGCTTCAATCGACCTTAAATTTTAACTAAATACTCTTGAAGAGAAAAATGCAAAAAATACCATACTCCCCCTTAAGTATATGTAAATAAGCTCAGCCAAGTAATCACGAAAATAGCGTCAAACGTGCATTTTGGGTAAACATACTGATTTTTGACGACACATAAGTAAAACATTTAAAATGATGAACTTAAATCTAATTTCCTAGAGTCAAAGACTCTCCACCTTTTTTGCTGCATTCTTAAAAATACATGGTGGAAAATGGTGATTGATTTCACAAAATGTAATCAATATTGTACACATAGCATTTTCCTTTCAATTTAAGTGTTTTCTGGATCAAAATGGCACATAATTAATATTCGTAAGGCTTCAATTTGATTTGGAGAAATGCCACTTAATGACCATAAAATATGGATTATGTTTCTGATGTGCGAAACTTTCTAAAGTGTAGGTGATTTCTAAACTGACATCTTCATCGTGAAAAGTGGCAATTTCGACATTTTATGTAATGCGATATATATATATATATATATATATATATATATATATATATATATATATATATATATATATATATATATCAATTCCATTTCAATTTGACTGTTTTCTAAGTCATATCGGTGGTTTTCCAAAACAAATGAAAACTTTTCAAAATTAAATCAATTACTTAATATTAGTTGGATTAGAAAGACTCCAATTTAATTTGGAAATATATTGATTCAGAAAACAATAAATTTCATACAGAAAACATCTTAATCGAACTCAAAATTATATATCTTATTTAATTACGTATTTTACATGATTGCTTTTTTAAATTATTGTATGGTTTAGTCTTTCTACATTCTTTTTATTATTATTCTGAGTATTAAACTTATTTTTATTATTATTTTTCTATGCTCATCTCCTTTGTGGAACCCCTCCATCCAAGTTTCAAGAGATAATAGACACCCCAACGGGGCTAGGTTTAGAGTGACGCTTATAATGCAGTAGTGCACGCAGCAGAGCATGGTAAGGTAGATTTACGCAGCGTCATTCATGTCTGGCAAGCCCAACTGACGATGGTCGTCTAGCAACTGTGGACGTTTATCAAAGCGGTAGTTTGTCTGCGCATTATTTTTGTTCTGTCAGAGGTGTTATTTTTGGGAATATAGCCAGCAAAGTGTACTTGCCCTAAATGGGGAATGTAAAGACGATCGGCACGCGTATAAACGGTGTCAGAGGAACGTGGGTGGTACAGTCTCAAATGTTGATAATGATTGGTTTTTAATTTCGATATTGTAATCAGGCTGTAACGGTGATTGGATCTCACGTAATGAGAAAATGACGAAGACTAGAGAAAAACGAACTGTGATTACATATCGATTTGAATTGAGCTGACCTACCACTAATCTTCTTATCTTCAAGAGGCCAATCGAATTCACATACACGACACTTTACCATCGTAGCTACATTCTTGGGTCCACGAGGTCTGATTAACTTCAAACTTTGATTATTGAAAAATATTTCTTGAATAGTGCGCTAACACCGTAGTTTATTTCTTGAATCGAAAATGCAAGTCTGAGTATAAGATCATATCATAATTGCTTAAGCAAGAAAAAAGTAGGCTGACTAAAGAAAATGTCCATTTTCTTTATACTATACAAAAAAAGCTTAGCAACCTACGCTAAACTCGATGGCACATAGACAATGGCATTCGCGTCACTGATTTAAATACGAGTGATTTTATCAGGGGGCGGAGCCTCTAGTTTTATAAAAAAAAATATTATGTAAACTTTTTCTCATGTCTTAGAGTTGATAAAAACATTAACATTTATCTAAAAATATGTAGAGTAGAAAAAATTCAAGAAACGTTTTGGGTGATACCATACCATAATCGTGCACATCGATGGTTTATCATAAAAATAGTCTTTTCTTTTACGTGGAAGATTAAGTGTGTTCAACAATATTACAATTTCCAATTGAAAAATACACCTTGCACTCGCTTACATTGAAGAATTCTAATTCTTAAAAGTACGTTTTTAAAGTGTCTGGGTATAACGCACTAAAAAATTACAAATTCAAGCACTCCTTTCTTCAGAATCCTAAAGTTTATTTATTTATTTACAGATTCATCTTACACACTAATCCAATAACAAGATGAAAATGAATACTAACAAATATGGCTAATTTAACAAACAATGTTTAACCTTATGCTTGAAAGTAAAAAGTGAGAGGAGAAACGGACCAAGTTGCAGAATGTTATGGTTTCTGGGAAGGCGTAACATCGGAGAGTGAAAGAAAGATTTCGTTCTAGCAAACGGTATGACAAATAAATCATCACATCTAGTAGGACGTTCTGAAGAACGATATTCTAAGCAGTCACAGAGGCTAGAATATATTAGACGTTGAAGTCGAAAGAGAAAACATTCATCTAGGAAGAGTCTACGTGATTTCAAGTTAGGAAGATGAAGCAGGGACAATCGCTCTTCATAGGATTTGTATGGAAAATGAAATTTAAATAAAAGGAAACGAGTAAAATTACGCTGCACAAATTCAAGCATAAAATCTAGGTATTGATGACGTGGAGACCACACTTGTGAACAATACTCAAGGATGGGACGGACGAGGCTAGTGTAAAGGCAAATGCAGGATGAGATGTTAAAACGTATTCGAATGTCTAAGTACAAACCCAACGACACGAAAATCACGCGAGGAGATTGACTCAATGTGAGCATCAAATTTAAGCCCAGGATCAAAAATTACTCCCAAGTCACTAAATTCGACAACTGTGGAGAACGGAATATTTTGTATGGCATAAGTGTGAGTAACTGTACTAGGTTTCAGCGAGAAAAACACTTTCTTATATTTAACGAGAGACAATTACATTGACACCAAGTATCTAGAGCATCTAAATCCAATTGGAGGGCATAACAGTCCTCCTGAGAGCGGATGGCTCTGAAAACTTTTAGATCATCGACATATAGTAGGCAATGGGACTTGATAACGAAGGGAAGATCATTAATGTAAAGAAGGAAATGAAGGGGACCTAGAATTGAGCCTTGCGGAACTCCGGAGGAAGGATGGAAAGGAGTTGAGAACGTACCGCAGACACTAATTCGGCAAGAGCGGTTGCTAGAATATGATGAAAGCCAAGAAAGCACAGGACCATGAAGACCATAGTGTGCTAGCTTTTTGTGCAGTATAGAGTGATTGACGGTATCAAAGGCTTTGCTAAAATCAGTATAGACAACATCAACTTGGAATTGATTGTCAAGAGCCTTCGCAACTATTTGAGAAAATTCCAGAAGATTTGAATTGGTGGAACGGTTTTGAAGGAAACCATGCTGTACACGTAAGAGTCTACAATTCAGTACTGAATAAATCTTATTGTAGACGATACGCTCTAGGAGTTTGGGAAAACAAGAAATGATGGAGAACCAGTCTTAAGTACTGGAAAAATGTTGGCTTGTTTCCAATAATTAGGAAAGACGCCCGATGATAAGCTAGAATTGAAAAGATAAAAAAAGGAACGCATAAAGAGGAAGATAAGGATTTGATGAAAATATTGGGAAGTCCGTCGGGTCCAGGACCAATACTAGAATTTAAAGAATCAATTAAGATTTGGATTTCCGTGGGGTTAATGGAGATAAAATCAAGTGATGGAGGAAAGAGAAAAGGAGGATTAGTATAATTTTGGGGATCCAAGGGAGAGTAAGTTGAGGGAAAAAAAATTTCGAAAATTTCACAGATTTGTTCAGGAGAGGAACTATGATTTTGGTTCCAAGAAACAGTGTTTGGAATTTTGGGAGACGACTTTAGTGAGCAAACATAAAACCAAAACGGTTTGGTTTGATCGGAAAAGAGGGATTGTTTTATATTAGCGAAGTAATTAACCTTGGCATCTCTACTGAAGATAGTTCATGCGACATTGCAACGTAGTGCGCTTTCCAAAAGTTGAGTTTAAGTTGCTTACGCATACTCTGAGCTTTGGGAAAACAAAAAGAGATTTCGAACAATAGAGGCGGATGTTGAGGATCAGGAGGAACATAAGGGAAAGAAGCAGGAGTTAAAGCTATATTATCAGGAACTGCTTTCGATAAAATAAGGTCTAGAAGTCGACCATTCAAGTTAGTGACGTGATTAAATTGAGACTTGTCAGAGATAAAAAGTTGGTGAAAAGGTTAGATAAACGATTAGACGAAATGATTTTAATACAAGGAGAAGTGAGCCAGTCAATGAAAGGAAGATTGAGATTACCACAAATAATAATACGAGAAGAAGCATCGAGGGAGAGACAAAACGAGGTAAGGGACAAAAATAACGATTCGTATAGCTCAAGGGCAGAGTTACACGTAAAGTAGCTAGACGATATGTACAAAGGGGTAGAAAGGTCAGCGTATACTTTAACAAAAACACATTCAATGGGAGGAGGAGAAAGAAAGCCATCGCATAGAGCGCTGGACGCCTTTCAAGTCTTTTTGATAATTTTTACTTGTTTAAATCATTTTGTATAATATGCAGCTCTAAAAAATCTACAAATCAGATGTGTTCAAAAAAAATATCCTTCAAGTTGGTTTCGCTGACTGTGTAAAAAAGCTTCCCGCATCTTTTTATTAGCGTCAATTGCAATATGCATGCATTTATTAGGACTATTTACATTTTTGGAAATATGTTTTCATCTATAAATTAAGCGCTTAATTACAGTGAATTTTTTATTCAAAGAAAATATTTTAAAAATAAATAAAATGCAGTATTTACAAAGTATCGCTTCGTTCAACCCAACAGAACTTTGTTAATTCCTTATCTTCAACACTACATTTAAGATACATGTATCTACAAAACACAAAGATGGCAGAAAGAAAGCAAGAAGTTCCTTTAATTTCATCGACACGATGGTAACTTTGACACGTCCTTTCTCTTAACACTTGCATAGTTCCAACACAATTTATCAATTTTAAAAGCTTCCTCTCTAGTTTCAATGGCACCTATGAACATATGCAGTTACCAACAGAGAATGCTCTGGTAAGATACGAAACGAATAATATCGCGACACAACAGAAAGATTTTGCAATGTGTGTTGCAAACGAGTTAAGCTTTTGTCGCTTTTGTTTAATCGACTTCCGTCGTTTTAATAAACTCTATAAAAAGCCTGTTTCAAAACGACTTAATTAAAACAATTTCAAGCAGAGAAAAACCCACTTGACGAGGAAGAAAGGAAAGTGGTAAGTTCCTTTTGTTGTCGTTGTTGCTATAGTCGTAGATGTTCTTGTTAAATAGAAAGTGGTATTCGTTGGAATAGTGTATGCAGAAATTGCATTTAGTACTTGTACTTGACCCAAAAATATATTCTAAACTAATTAGTTACGGTTAAAAGGTAGAAAGGGTAGTAGTTCTCATTTGAATGCCGGGTTGAATGATAGGAGCTTGTTAACTGAAACAAGATATATACTCGTATGATATTCATCTTTATTATATGTTAAAAAAAATAACAGCCTCAGTCAATAGAAATGTTGCGCTAAACATCAAAGTCTTCCAGTTTTCATTAATTTTTTTTTCAACGTTGGGAGGTGGAAATCTTCAAAAGATACCGATCAGCTCCTGCCTCTCGGCATGCCGGATTTTTACCGACTAAAACCACCTCCGTCTCCTTCAATCACTCTCTCCATCAAATTTTCAGTAATTTTCCGTAGTTAAATTTCAGTACATAGTACTTCCCAGACGATAAGAAATCGGTATAAGGGATAGTACCACATTTGTAAATTTTTAGTATCCTTTTAGTTAAATTAATCGTTCAGACTATATGTTCATAAATTATTTTATGTTATCTACATATTTGGCTTTGACTTTAGTGGAGCTGATTGAACTTGTAGTTTACTTCGAATATTGATCCTGAAGGAGGTATTTTTTTAGTGTCGTTTTAAAGGAAGTTGGGTTCGCTATGTTTTTAATTTTGTCCGGTAATGTATTGTAGAAATTAGCTGCTTTGTTAAAGGGATCTATTTTTAGCCGATCAGTTCTGGCAAATGCGATAGCTATATTATTCATGGTTCTCATTCTGTAAGAGTTTTTCCCCTCAATTTTATCCAATTTGAAGGTGGTGTTTTCATTACGGTGTAAATTCTTGTGTATGAATTTAGCTCTTTCCATGGAAATCATGCCTTGCAAATTCAATTCTTCGGCTGTTTTGAAAACTTCGCTCGTTGGAGTTGGCATAGGGAGATTGTAAATGGTTTTATACGCTTTCGTTACTAGTCTGGAGATGATTAAGAGGTTACTTTTAGAAGTTTGACTCCAATTCAAGATGCCGTAAGAAATCTTCGAAAGGAGATGCGCATATACAATTTGGATTTTTTTCTTTGGAAAGAAGTAGAAGCGACGTAGAAGTCCAATGAAGACAGCAAGTTTTTTCCTTAGCTTATTTATGTGTGGAGTCCATGTTAGTTTCTCGTCTATTAGAAGTCCTAAATATTTCATTTGTTCCACTCTCTGGAGGGCCGTGCCATTGATTTTTACGTGTGGTTGTATGTCAGTCTTGTTCTTTTGTTTGAAAATGATATATTTAGTTTTCCCCGCGTTTATTGCCAATCTACTTTGTAGAAGCCAATACCAATACTTGTCCAGGTCAGTATTTACTTTTTGCTCAATTTCGAGATTAGTTTTGCCTGAGTACACGAGCACAGTGTCATCTGCGTACATAACCACTTTCGCAACAAGGTCTGCTTTTTTTAATGGCGTTGATATAGAGTAGAAATAACGTTGGTCCTAGGATCGAGCCCTGCGGAACACCTATGGTAATTTCAGCAGTTTTGCTTTTGACACCTCCTATTACTGTGTTTTGAGATCTATCCGTCAAGTAGCTGCGTATTAATTCATTCGCTTCTCCCACAATTTCATATTCTCTGAGCCTGGTGATTAAAGTTTCATGTGTCACTGTGTTAGTTATTATAATCTTTGATTTTATACACCTACATACATAACAATGCATTTCAAGCTTTGCAATTTTTTGTTAATAGTATGAACTAACACTTACTGTAAGCAATCATATAGCTTAACGTAGCACAGGTTTGTTAATGGTGTATTTATGGCAAACATATTCTTAAAAATCAATATACTGAAAGAATAAAAATTCGTTAAATGCCATATATTCTTCTTATCAAGGAAAACTAAAGAAGAATACAACTTATTTGTTGGATTCAACAAGTATGTGAATCGACGCTTCAAAGGCAAGAGGGCATAAGCGGCAGTTTGAATCCTTTACAGAAGAGCGTTTTAAAGATGGCGCGTATCTTACAATCTTCAAGAACCTTAGATTGATTCTTGATATTTATTTTTTTGAAACTGAAAAAGATCTTTGCGCTTGGCATTAGCGTTTGGGATTGTTAAGAATAGGCGATAAGCAATAGATTCATTCGGGAATATAACATATCTATCATTTTAGAATTATTTATATTGATAATCAACAAATGCGAAGCATTGCATTGTTGTTTGGATAAAAATACGAATTGATCGAGCTCATGTAGCTACTACACTATTCATTTACAATCAATGATATGCATCCACTAGATTTTTGCTTCCATTTTTATTTCATTTCTGTTTTATGATAAGTAAGAAGTGCGGATAAATCTTGGATTCCATATATCCCAAATATTTCAAATGTTTCAAAAAAATGTTTGATAATTAGCAAAAATAACATTTGCAAATCATTTGTATCTGAGATTTGCTTCTAACAAAATTTCTTCGAAACAAAATCAAGTACGTGTTTTTATTACTTATTTCCATGTAGGTATGTACATATATAAGTGGTAAATGTAAACAGTAGATACTCAAAAATTGCCAGTGATATCAGCGCGTCCGTTTCAACTGTTCATAGGACCTTAGGTTAGATTAAGTTATGAAGTTGCTAAGCCAAATGACTTCCGCTTCACTCAGACCGTCTTTGGTTCATTGTAACCGTGGAAACCTTCCGTTTCCTTCAATAAATCATCCTGATTTCTTGAGGAAATTCAAAAGTCTGTCTATTTTAGTGTTACTTAGCTCACTCAGCTCCTCGAAAAAGAATGCCTGCTTATGCTTTTGTGCCTGCTTGTGCTTCCCAGCAGCTTGATCTAAGTATTTGCAAAGTGGATACTCTACTGCTCCTCGTCGCCGCAGTTTCGACATAGGTCGCTTGCTCAGAGCCTGATTCTTCCTGCGTGTTCATCGAAAGACACTTGACCCGTCAGTAAACCCATCCGGTTCCTAGTTGAAGCTCTGTCCAGACCTAACGGACTAAGAGTACGTTTCGAGTCTTAATTGGGCCACATAAGCTTTGCAACATTTGTCCAAATTTCTTCAGCGATTTAGTGCCGGCTCGTAGGCCGATGTCTTTATATCCTGCTTAAAATCTCCTATACTCACCGCCTCGTACATTTGTACGCCACAGAGCCGCTTCATAGCAAACTTAACCGCTTTGATATGACCTTGCCTCTCACTGTGCCCAGGAACCCAACACAAGGCAAGTTTGTTCTTTAAAGAAATCCTCTTTAATTCAGACTTAAAGGTCTTAACTAATTTGGAGAACATAACGACTGATTCCAGCAATCTTATGGACGTCTGAATGTGTACAAAAAAAGTCATGTCTTTATTGACATCGCTTGTCCTGTTGACTCCATTTTCACCTTGCAAGATTGCCACTAAATTCATCTACACAACTGTGCGGTACTCAAGGAGCTGCAACGATTTGTTCAGGCTCAATTACTCGTAAAATATTCCGGCTTTTGTACCTGTTTTCAACTTCGAGCCATCAATTTTTATATGTCTCACAGAGACCTCTAAGTATGATAGAGTACCCGTAGGATCGCTCCCACTAGCAACCCCCTCCCTTGAGACGCGCACCACTAGCGGTTGCTACACCTATTCAGTCAGAAGACATTATACAAACGTAATAAAAGCTTGCCATCTAGTAGAAAGTCTGGATCAAATATGAAAAGACACTCAAGAAATAGAAAATTAACCGAGAAAATTAGCTGAAAATTTTCATTAAATTTCTACTTGAAACGTTGCTAGAAAAACTTCAACTTTAAAATGTACAACAATTTCATAAACTACAATCGTAAAAAGTTCAGAGAGATCCCATAAGAAGTTAATTTAAATATTTAGTTTAATGTGGTGAAAAAGACTGGGCATTATCACATCCCAACTAAGTTCTTTGATAAACAACTTTCAAGACATCTGAATAATACATTTACTAAACTTCAACCAATCTTTAAAGATATTTGCAAAGCTTACATTGTATTCTACTTCTATGAGCACAATGCAAGCTTTGCAAGGATAATACCATATTGTTCTAAGTCAGTATATCTGCAATAAAAACAAACAAGAGAATGAAGAAAACAATGTGAAGGACTTTAAAATCATTTTTTCTCGACTGCCATAGTGGAAAAATAAAAATTGAAGTTGTTAAGTTATTGGAATATATTAAGACCCAAACGCATAGTAAACACATCACCACATACTATATTTCAACATAGATTTAGCTTAAGAATTTAATAAACCTTTTTACAGCTTCGCCAAAGGAAAGCGCATATTTTCGAGGGAGGTTCGGTGAGTTTTTTTCATATATTTCATTACAATTTTTATAGAAATTATTTCATAACTAATCATTGCCGATAAGAGGCAGTTATGTATGTATCTTTACTCGATATGCTCCTTTTTAGTATCGCAATTTCGACTTTCGTTTTTGTTTTTTTTTTGTATTTTTCTTCATTAATATCTATGCTTTGCTTTAAATTATTACCCTTATGATTTATTTGTAATGGATTTATATGGTGATCGTCAACTTTATTTTATTATTATTTTTCATTTACATCTGAATGTGTGATTAACTTTTATTTTTGTTTTTTGAAATAAATATGTACAAATAGTAAGTCCTAAGAGCTTCCTTGAGAAGCCTCCCTCCGCTCTGTATTTTCAGCAAGTAAATATTCAGTCCCGACAGAGGTAAGTTATTAATGGGCCTAGGTCATAGTAAGGTGGGCCCAGACAGCTACATCTTCGTATGGTGAGCTCCGCTGAAGCCCGTTTTGCTATCAAGAATGGCACGGTAGCCCGAGTGATATATTTTTTATCGTCCCGTAACTTTGAGAGTCTCTTCTTTTGACAGTTATGTTAAAGAAACTTTGATTTTGGCGCTCTCGGTAGGCTTTGTTCGCGGATTTTTGTCAGTATGCATGCGAGAGTTTTCTTGAGTAGCCTAGATTTTGGTATTGCTTGATTTCTGTCAGAATTTCTTAATCGGGCATTTAGATGACCGAATCGGGGTAATGAGATTCGGGGCCACAGCTAAAAAACGCACCCTTGACAATACGGGCTGAACTGAGGTGGCTTGCCAGCAGCCATTGCACCTCTAACGGTACAAAGACTGAACCCGAATTAATCCAAGCGACAAAAAGGGTTCCTTGTCTCGTGAACGTCGATGAGGTCAATTAGGCGAAAGCTTCATAATAAAATGTGGAATGTAAAAAAAATTAATCCTTGATATACTACGTTTTGAACTTCAGGATCAAATACCATCTCATACTCCATTCACAATACGGGAGAGAGAGAATCTTTTTAGAGTTACAAACTCTAAACAAAGTTCTTGATCCCTTATTTTGATTTATATGTAATAATCCTTAAAGTATCAACTCTTCTTTGTTCCGTCGTGTGTTTGAATGAGATTAGTGGATTTAAAATAATGTTAAAATTTTGATTCAAAGTCAACTTACCATCATGATGTTCCTGTCTATTAATTAAATCCCCCAATAAATCACGAATCAAAAAGGATTTAGTACTATCCTGCATGGTGTACACTGAATCTCACTAAGACACAGCCACACTTTTGACACCTTTTGATTTTAACAACTCGTGGATACAACAATTCATACCATCCGAAATCAACCAAATCTAGTTCCACGAATCACAAGAAATATTTTCACCTCCAAACGAATCGCTAATATGAGCACATGCAGTAAGATCCTTAACCGTTACTGGAATCGTTGGAGAGATCTACTGTACAAATCGACCGTTGAATTGCAACTGAACAACTTTCGAGAATTGAAGTTGAATTTGCGCGCGCTAAATATTTTTTCTGCAACCAAGTTGAAGCATCAGGATCAAACTGGTATGAATACAGTGTGCAGAATGTTAAACGAATTTTCATGAAGTGATTTAACGAGATAAAAAGGATTTTTCCGAGCAACTATTCATCCGAGTGCATCATCCCTTCACTGCATCGTTGTACAGAATGGGGATGAGAACAGTAGTCCAATATATGCTGGCGCTGACTGCGACATTCCTGCAGCGCAAGTATGGCGAAGCACAACCCTCTTTTACTGCCTATCTACCATTCCGAGATGAATCCTTATAAACCGCTCCACCACCCTTGTTCACCCATCCCTGAACAGTAACGTTCCAAAACCATGCTCGTGGTTGGTCATTTGGAGGCTTGTTGGGATTTCAATGTCCTTCGACAACACACAGTAGCGTGCGATTCTCGCATTTCTGCATGTGTGTTCACCCACCTTGCAGTTTAAATGCAGACTCTCTCTCTCTCTTCTGGCGCGAGGATTCAAAGTGGGAGGTACACTACGAATTATATTCGTTTCTGTGATTGGTCGAACGCTTAACAGCCCCCCGCAGCCTATTTGGATTGGATAAACTCGATAAACGTTAAACGCGAAATGGTTTCATTTTACACAATCCCTAATTGGAAATGTTTTCAAAATGCCTGAACTCTATTCGAAACATTTCACATTTTCCACTTGATGCTATCGTCGAGGGTTGAACGAACTACGGAAAAGTGGGTGGATGTGTTTGGAAAATGGACGGAAGCATAAAGAATATTCTCTCTGTGGCTTTTCTCTTCTTCCAAGGATATTCAGTTAGTTGTAACTTCACAGCTAAGAGTAAAAAAATCGATGTTCTCGAGTTTGGGCTGATGGTAATGATGATGCATTTAGAAGGAAAAGTTTTGTAGATTTATGATAATGATTTACAGTGAAATAACCAGAAGGGTTTCAGTTTCGGATGTTTCGAGAAAACTGAGCAGTTTGCAAGTACTTATCTTAAACTTTTTATTAGCATTGCGCGTATAATGAACTTTTGTTGAAGAAATATATCTTAGGAGTTGTTTGTCCTTAATTAAAAAGTTTACGATGCCGCTGGTGCAAGATATGGTTGGAATTTTTTTTTTACGTTTGTTTGTAAGAATAAATGCTATTTGGGTATTTTGTCCTTTTTCAAGTCTTTCAAAAATAAATTGCAAACAGGTAATCAAAGGTATTGCTGAAATTTATTTTCACTTTTCATGATTGACCACAGTAAATCATAGCTTTTAATATTGACTATCTGGTTTACGAGTTTTTACCCTTTTGTTTTTATTTATTGTTACAATTATCTAATTATTAATTATCTAAAAATCTGAAATCAGAAATGAACCTCATCGCTGAAAATGACTTTGCGGTAAAAATGCGGTTCAACTACCAACTTATTTTCAGCCCATTCACCGAACGAACGAGGCAAACGATGGTCCCATGGCTTTAATTGTTGCACTAGTTGGATTTCTTAGGGTCTTAGTTCAAGATATTTTCTTAAAATTTTCCTTGTAGTGGACGGACAGAGGCCAAGTTGTTGAGAACGGCGTCCAATTGCTAAATTTAAATCCTTAGTTACACTACCCTTTATAGCAACAACAGCAGCCTCGGTACGGATTGTACAAGCTCGTGTTGGATGAACATTGTGTATGCGCTGCTCCCATGGACGATTATCACCATAAATTGGACGAAGGGCTCTACAAGCACAGAACGCGAATTTTGGGGAAAAAAGTTTCTATATTTCGAGACTTTACTCAGATGTAAATCTTTGCATGGTAATGGTAAACACAATGTCAAAATAACAGCGAAATTCGAATGGCAAGTATTTTTATCAAAAGTTCTATACCTCTTAAAAACACTCTTTATATCTTATGTTTGATGGAGGATAAAGAAGAGGAAAATGTGATTACAGACAAATGTACTTTTTCAAAAAATTAAGAGATCAGGATTAAAATTTATTTATGATATTTTTCAAAGATTTATAAACCAAAATGCCATTCAAAGAATGAAAAAAATCCATAGCAGTGGAGTAAAATACGGCCAACCGAAAATTGGTTGAAGAAAATTTGCTGATCAAGAATTAAATGCACGACATTTGAGTACGAGTGGATGTGAAAGTTAATCGCACAAATAATGAACCCGAATGAAACGAGCTGAATCAGTAAACCCGAGCTCAAATCAATTTAATACGAAGCTATGTCTCTATTTTTATCAAAACCCACAGGAAATCAAACGGAAACAATTAAATGAACAAGGCAATTAGCATTTTGGAGACCCTGACTGAAACGTTGAATAGGAAGCTAGGCAAAGGTCTAATCTAGCCAGCTTCGTGATGAATCTATCATTAACCTTCAACTGACCATTGCTTCTCTTCGAGATCATTGGTTTAACAATTTTTTAATCACATATTCCTTCACCAATTGCTTTGTGAGTTTAATGACAATAAAATAAACTATTGAATTTTGTGAAAATATTTTTTTCTGCCATTAAATTTGATCCGAATCGGGTCCACAAATTTACGAAATTGTAATTTTTTTCAACAATCGGTAAAGCGCAAGAAAGTACGCTTTCTTGCGCTTTATTTATTGTATCTCAGGAACTAATGCACATAATTCATCACTTCCCAACACATTGTTTTGAATTTAATTTAAATTTATAGTTACCGAGACGTTCAATTTGTTTATTAGCAAAAAAATGTTTATAATTTAAAAAAAACTCCGCCCTAATAATCAGATTTTAATATTATAAAATGCATTTGATGAGTGGAGTGCTCTTTTACATGTTTAAAAAAACTTCAAACTGCAATATGCATTAGTTTCTGACTTGCAAGATTTTAAATTTTTTGAATTTCTTTTATATAAATTTAGATTGCAAAATTATTACGTGAATCGATTTTGATGAAAATGTGTGTGCTGTTTTTTATATTATAAAGACTTTCTAGGCGAACTATGAACTATGAGTCCTAAGTGCATTCCAAGTGGTAAAAAATTTAAATGTAATAAAGGCTTTTTTTCATTTTTATATTTATTTGCTATCTTGCGGCAAGGGTAATTTTTTTTAAATTTTTCAACCAATCATATCTTATGGAAAATTTAATTACGCATCGTTTATACGAATCGTTTTAAAGTTAGAAGTGGGAAAATTAGGAAAAAATCGAGTTTTTTTTATAATTTTTAAACACTTCGATTTTTTTTATTTATGTTCCCGATTTTCGAGAGGGAGGATAAGTGGATTATTGTTATACAAGTTATTCCACAGCTTTTTCTGCAAAAATCAGTATGCCCCGCTTAACAGCCAACTGAAAATAGATAGGCCCTGGTCTATGTGTCTAATTTTATATAATACAAATGACATAGAATAGATCTAGGAAATAAGTTACACTGCTTCCTTTATAATCATGCGCTTGCCATTACAACGATGCCACACACACGGCAGCACACCAAATAGATGTAGTATCCAGAAGTATGAACCATTAACTGCGGTCCTTGCTGGAATCGCCAAAAGATAATTTCAAAAAGGACGTGTTAAGTGGCATTTATGAGGTGAGCTGCCCGGAATGCCCAAAGACTTGTAAAAGCAAGGTTCGAGGAGCATAAAAGGGAATATGAAAAAATGGAGCAATGACGATGTTCATCACATGAAGTCCATGGTAGCCAGACATATGATTAACGAAAGACATAAAATAACATTCAACAACGTAGAAGTCGTTTAGCGAGTGCGTAAAGCCCATATATTGGATGCAGCCGAAAATATCTGGATATTAAAGGAGGATAAGGACAACATAATGAATCACAATGAAGGCATCTGCGAATCGAGCCTGGCGAGAGCGGTTACTGGTTGAGTAGGATACAATTAGATATAGAAAGTAGGTATAAAAACTTAGGAGTACATAAATAGTTGTAGATTAGGTATAATAAACAAACTGTGATCCGCACTGAAGAAAAAGGCACGTAGTCTTCTAAACAATTGTATGCGAAACAATAATAAAACAAGCCGCGAGGTGCGACCCTTGAGGTCCACACGGTCAACTTCCCAGTAATATCTACATAAACATCAACAACATTAAACACAATAATAATTTTGAAAATCATACTACTTTAAGTAATAACAATGAGAGGTATTCATAGCAGTAACAGGAATGAGTTAATATGAATCATATCGTCTACTGGAGGGTCCATTGATTACGTAAGGTTTTTGGTCGATGAGGACAGATTGAATATTCACGCGGATCAATCGGTGGGGGCGTTTTTGGTCTTGAAATTTTTTGTTTATGCAGTCAAAAATAGGTTCAATTGCATGTAAAAAGTAAAATGTATTACAAATGATGATGGTTATTGAGATCTTACGATTACTAAAGAATGAATCTACTAAAAACTACAATTTTTTATTCGATGAAAGCTTTTCAAAGCATATGATCTTGCAAAGTATTGACTACAAAACATTTTACCATTCAAAGCGTTGATACCGCAAATGCAAATTTAATTGAAATTTTGTTTGTTTTCAAAATTGAGGCAGTTTTTTAATTAAAAGACTATCAAAACTATTAAAAATCTGCTCAAATTATGCAAATATTTTAAAACTTGGATTGAAGTGTTATCATTCGTATGAACCCTCTTTACATGGTAACTTTGAATGATTTTTTATTTTTAATTTGGTTTTTTCCATAATCATGGAAGAAAATTTTGCTGGTTGCTCTTCAAAAACTGATAAGAATGTCTAAATTTTATAAACTGGTATCACTGTGCTGTGCAAATCAGGTTAATATTTTTTATGAAAAAAAACCATAATTTTTCACATTTTCTTCTATTAAATTAAAAAAACGCCTGAAACGAATTTTTAAAATATAAAAAACTTCACAAAGATGTTAATACGCGTCGATTGACACCTAAACGATGCAAATCGTGTGTTTGGTTCGCGAGATATTACGCATGACAGAAATGACCTTGAAGATCATGATGACTGTTAATGATTTTTTATTTGATTTTTTTTTGTAATCATGAGAAAAAATTTTGATGACTCTTTTAAAAGACTTGTTTGGAGTATATAAATTATATAAACATTGATTACCTGGACTTGAAAATAAGCTTAAAATTTATTGTTTTGGAAAAAAACCCAATTTTTTGCACTGTTTTTTTAAAAATTAAAAAACGACTCCAAGAAATTTTTTAGAAACTTGATAGAATTACATAAATGTCAATACGCGTCGATTGACATCTTGTTCAAGGAAATCGTACGTTGGGCTCGCGAGATATAACGCATGACAGCAATGACCTTCAAACGGGCAAAACAGCAAACCCTCCCCCCCCCGACCGAAGTTACTCAAAAACTAATCAGCTCTTAAGATTGCAAAGACGCTTCGATTGACATCTTAACGAAGTCGAGTTGTTTACGCGAGTTATGCTCGTAGAAAAAAGTGTCCACGAACGTACACACACACACACACACATACATCTCTTTTTCTAAAAACACTTTATATATACTCTATAGACCTCAAAACGTAAAGAAATGTTGAAAGTTTCAATTTCGATTTTCGAGGCGATTACAAGAACTTCCCATATACTGGGAAGTTAAAAATGCAGTATATGGGACAATATATTTTTTTTTAAATTCTTTAACTTAAGTGATTAATTTTCATATTTGAATGACTTTAATTTGAATTTACAAGGATGTAACAAACATATTTTATTAATGACAGACAACGTTAATGCTATTATCGGCTTTGGGATTATATACCTCGTAAAACGCAATTTTGATGCATTTATTTTAACTTCTCATTGTATTTACAAAAATATGAAATCAGAACATGTTGTTGTTGAGTGTGGAGAAAATGAAAACATATGTACGAATTAAAAGTTCACTTACACGATTTTTATCCTGATGATGCAACCATGAGTTCTCGAAAAGAGAAGGTTGTCCATTTGATGACAAGGTTGTTGAAGCTGCAACTACCTATTGAGATCAACTAATTGAAATATCGGCTGAAAAATCTTACAATTTGAATTTTTTCCACAAGATTAAGTTAAATGTTGACTCGCACGACGATGTGAATACAGAATCTTAGACCCCTTGAAACCCTTTAAGAACATTAATACCATTTGCCACTTCTTGCTTGCGCGAAAAAGGCTTCTCCTATAAATACAGACATCGTCTATCGTAACTTGAAAATAATATACTAATCTTTGTTTCCAATATCGCGTCAGGTACAGAAAAACTTTTAAGTATAAAGCCAATTGGAGAGTGGCTTTACTTCATTTTTTCATTCGGATATTGTTACATATTTGTGCCGGTTGGTTACAGACTCTCGCTGTGGAGTGAATTTCTGATGTTAGCCCCGAACACTATCTTACTTCAGGTTCAGTAGTCTTTGCGCGCAAAGTGAGTGGCGCCAAAAACAATAAAATTGCCCGGATCCTTTCTCTTCGGTGAAGATCGGCGAAACTACCCTCTTTGTGGTCAAAGGCGGCTGCGGAGCAAAAAGTATGCGTAACAACAAATGATAACATTGAGGCAGTTAAACGTTCCATATATCCACTGCGTGCAAGAAAAAGTGATTGCCCTTGTGGGCTGATCATTCTTACTGTTCACGAAATTCTTCATGGATCACTGCTCAAAAAATTCAACAACAGCACCGAAAAAACTAATTAGAGGCACGTTAAAACTTCATTCAAAGTTTACCTTATAGTACGTACAAATTTAAATTCAGCAATCAGAAAAAAATCATAAATATGCACCGATGAATTACAAAAATCCTTTTCATATAAAATCAATGCTGTATTTTCTTATCATTTTTTAAATAAAATATTGATGCACACTCGTCTTACACAAACAAATTCAGGTTATAAAAGAGGCGTGATTTTTGATACTATGAATCATTCAATATATACTATACATGGTTTTCACTATAATATAGATAGATATAAGCTCCAACTTACTGTATTAAACATACATATCTATGAATCTTTCAAAATGCAATTATTAGAATCACGATTAGCAACACTCGAACTATATTTCTCCAAAGCGACTAAAGACGCTCCAACCAGATTCAGCGAGCCGGTAACTAAGACATCAACCTCATTTTGGGGATATTGTTCATCTAAAATTAATATAGCATCTAAAATGGTTGAAAACGAGGCAATGATTGGTGTATTTTGCAATTTCGGCCATAATCGAGAATGATCCTGGGCTCGTTGTATCTGTTGTTTGCCAGCATAACAAACTATATCACTGGTTTCATCGTCGTCGTCAGTGTTGAACGCAACATTCGGAACAAATAAAGCAGCCGTGAATTTGATTTGAGCCACGATATTCATTAATTGTTCAGAATCTCGATCACCAGTTGCATTGAATATCAAGCATTTTGGCCTTGTGCTGAAACATTACATATTTGTACATTTGTTTTGATAGGAGTTTATTTCTTAGGACTGGTTAAAATAATGTAGGACAATGAAAACAGGTCAAACAATAAACTTTTCGCTGTAAACACTATTTATGCTATACTAGCAAAGTTGATACAAACAACCAACTATCTTTTCAGGACCTAAAAATAATTTTAATCCTAGAAAAGTAAATCTTTTCCATGGCGCTTACGTTACTTTGATGCTTTTCTTAAACAAATAACTCTTATCCATTCGAATGTTAGCGAAATTTGTTGAGTCCTCGTCAAAAGTTCAAAAGTTATAGTATTGCAAAAATTATATTGTGGAAGATTGAAAAGAATACTCCACTTATCAAAAAATTACGTATAGGTTCAACATTTTTCTAGACCAGAGGAGAATGTTTTTGTTTACAGGAATAAACAAAACATCGTTGCTGAGCACCTGATTCAATGGCAATTGAGGGGGGTAGAGCGTTAGCTAACGCTACCTCTAAAAGGACGACAAGACAATGAGGTTTTAGAAAACTCAAGGTTTCGAGCGGACATGTAATTAGCAACACACAAAAAATATTTTAAAATTAATTATTATTTTACTAAATACAAGCAATAAATTACAAACACATATCCGTAACGTATCGAGAAACGTTTCTGCTTCACAACCTCTTGTAGGCGATTCGGCATTATCGTTATAAGTCTGCTGCATCTCTCTGCAAGCATTGATGCCTATGCTTTTTTGGCCGCTGCGAACAATTGGTTCATGTTTGTGAAATTTCTTACTGCTATGGCTTGTTTCATGTCTCCCCACAAGTGCTCGATTGGATTTGAGTCCAAACTCGTTGGTGGTCAGTCTAAAACCGCAACGCTGTTGTCCTCCAGAAAGTTCTTTGTATGTTGTGCCGAATGTTTGGGGTCGTTGTCGTGCTGAAACTTCCAAATAATAGGAAGATTCTCCTCATTCTATGGCAAAATGATGTTTTCTAAAATGTCGAGGTAATTTTTCTTTGTTAAATAATTCTTCTAGTGTATTGGTCAACATCAAACCACGAGAAACATCGCCAAACACCGATGGAGGCTTCTCCGTGCTTAACAATAGTTGAAGTGTAGCTATCTCCTGTCATTAGGACCAATGCGATTTATTTTTCTTATGTCGCTCCAAAGGATGAATTTCCATTAAAATTTCCAGGTTAAATGTTTCCGTGCGTCCATTCCTTCCTTCCGAATAGTTGCCGTTGCCGGGAGCTTCTTTTTCGGCTATCCTGCAATGTAGTCCAGCTTCCACAGGATGTCTTCTGACTGTTCTCCCCAAAAAGCTGGCGATGGCTGGCGATCTTTTTGCGCTCCGTTTCAATGTGCGAACAATTTGGCTATCCATATTATGAGTTGTCTTTCGGGCTGTTTTAGTCCGGGGAATATCTTGGTCAGTCCTGCGGCTTTTCACGTGTTTCAGTGCTCCGTAAACCATTTCTATGGAACACTCTAGGCGGCTGGCAATTTGTCGAAATGACAAGCCTATAATATATAATATTTTGTCCACCTACAGAGAAAGTCTTTTGTATCGTTATTGAAATTAAAAAAACACTTTTCAAATCTTTGAAAATCGGGTTCAAACTGCAACGAATGTAACTAGTATTATCAAACTGATCATAACGAACTTCCATGTCATTCTATTTATAGGAAAATATAGTGTTTCTAAAAACGTGTCCGCTCCTAATCTTGGGTTTTCCAGAACTTTGTTATCCTATCCGTCCTAATAGAGGTAGCAACGGCTAACTCTTAACCTTCTTCGGTGTCAGTGAATCAGGTAAAAAACAAGCCTGAGTTACATCAAAGGATTCATTGACAAATTGTTTTTTTTTTTGTAAGCTACAAGTGTTTCTAATTATATGTCCGCAGCTGTAGCCGAAGCGTAAATCTATCTATTTTCTTAAAAATGGCATTTTTATCAACTAAACAACAGTGTAATTAAAAGAATGCGGGTTGCGAATCAATTAACAAAACGAAACACTTGAAATTGCTCAGTTAGTAAACATTTGTAATTATCGCTGTTTTTTTCTCTTTACTTACTATATTTTCTATTCAAATAACACACATTGTTATAAGTATTTTATTACGAAAATAGATCACCAACTTTTCATTCTCAAACAGTCAAGAATAACAAAATGAGAACATTGTTTCAAGCAAAAGAGAAGTTTTTGTCGCTCCAATTCTTGCCAAGAACCTAATGGATCGTGAGACGATCATTTCGAAAAATAGTTCACTCAAAGCTCCTGCGCTGAGACTCCAACAATTTCGCCCCATCATACATAGTTCCATTTTTTGACATGAAGTGGAGAATAGTACATATTGGAATTGGGAAAAGCAACTTGTATAGAACATTGCCATCAAGAGTTGTAAGTACACTTGAATATTTTTAATTTTATAATAGGAAAGAACAGCATTTTAGATTTTTTTGAAACAATGTGTTAGTGTTAGAGTAGGTAAAATATTAGGCGCCTCACTTGACGAACTGACACTGGTACATTTATACTATAATGTTTATTTTTTGAATTGAAAAGTTTCATGAAAAAAAGTTGAAAATTTTTAATGAATTTTCTTCATGAAATAACTTTGATAGCCTTTCTCTCTTCTCTATTTTCTTCATCTTCAAATTCTCACGAAATGTAAATACTTGTACTACCCCCAACGTTTTCAACCGATCTAAGGACATTTTAAAAATTAATGCATTTCCACTTATGTAGTTTGGGAACTATCAGAATGCATGAAATGGGAAGTTAAAGAAATGCACGCTGCTAAAAAGAATTAATGTGAAGATAATTTCCTGCCTAAAATTGTGTTTTAAAACAATACATAATAATGCCTAACATTTATGAACTTCGCCGTTACGAAAGGTTACCAAAACATTTTGCAACACACTTTGAATTTACCTTTTCTCAGTTGCTTTCAGAAACCAATCCACGCATACTTTTAGACTCTCTTTGGTGTGAGCTCCGTCCAAATGAATTCTGCAAATAAATTAATTTCATTCTTTCAAAAATTATATCCTATCATGTTCCAGGTTAACTTACATTTTGCTGCCAACCTTCATAACATGACATCTACCTGGCCATACACTCCTTTCAAGTCCTTCCACTACTTCTCGTGATACATGCAACAACATATGAGATTTTCGATTCTTTGCCACTAAACCATTTAGCCGCGATGCATGGTTATGCTGTAACCAATCATAAGCTAGCTGTATCGCTAAAGATGCATTCAGATGTTGTACTTTGCTTTTGATTTGTAAATTCGGATAGTGATGGAACTTATAGTTACAGTAATCAGGAACAATTGATAGCCTTGCCTAGAAGCAAACAAGAACATGGATTATTTGATGTGGCGCTTGACTTTAGCACAAATACAACTTACGTTTCTTTCATTCGCCACTTGTTTTATAACATCTAAACATTCTTCTGGCTGCCTCACCGTGAATACATTTGATTGCGATTTAATAATGCCTGCTTTTTGGCGGGCAATCTCTCCCAATGTATTGCCCAAAAGTGATGTATGTTCGAGGCCTAAAGACGTAATACCAACTGTTTTTGTGGTTCTGGAAATGAAGATAAAGTTTACTTTTTCAATTGTTTGTAATTTTTAAAAAAGCTAAGGTACACACGAATTCAATTACACGAAAGCTATCAACAACAATTAATTTTAAAGTCAGCGAAATTACTATAAGTGCATTCTTGAAATACAAGCTAACTTCTGAAAAAAAAACATTTTCATTTTCCTGTACGTCTATCTAATGATTTTAACTGTCAAACTAATCGCAACTGCAACATCAAATCTGAAATTAGACTTTAATTTTTTATATTATATACACTGACGAGCAACTGGTTAGGTACACCCAAATATTTTGAGTTTCCTGGAAGTCGGGAAGATATAGCAAAACAAATTGATAATGGTTTTATTGCCTATGGAAATCCCAATCATAAAATGCAATTTCTCGAATAATCGCACAACCGAGCGTTTACCTGGATGTATTTATCTAAGATTGTGCATATAAAAGCGGAGGAGGTACGTTATTCTATTTTTGACTGCCTACAGTGAGTGTGCTATTATTTTTCTGTGAGAATTTGTTTTGATAACGTTAATATAACATCTAAAAAAATTAGAAAAAGAAATCAGTAAAACCTGGTAGAAAGGAGAAAAATGAAGGTTTTAAAGGAGGAAGGATATTCCGGAAGGAAACTACCAGAAAAAATCGGTCGTAGCGCCAACGCAGTGTGCCGTTTTCTCCGGGATCCGGAAAAGTACGGCAAAAATTACCAAGAAGGGATCAAAATTGCGACCACTGAGAGAGAACGGCGCCAAATTTTGAGGGTAGCGTCAAGCTCTACGCTAAGTGCACGGAGAATTGGCGAACATGCAGGAACTTCTGCAAGTGTCTGGACAGTGCGAAGGGTAATAAAAGAAAGCCTAACAATACATTGGCTCCGTTTGAAGAAAAAACCAGCGTTAACGCAAAGGCATCGGCAAGCACGGTTGCAATTTGCTCGAAACCACATCAGTTGTGATGAAGGGTGGAAGAAAGTAATCTTTTTCGATTAAAAAAGATTCTGTATGGATGGTCTTGATGGCTTCTCATATTATTTCCATGATATACGGAAAGAGAGGAAATATTCATCCTGCCACCACAGCAGAACGGGTTCAATTATGATATGGGGAGCCATATCCTATATGGGGCCTGTGGAGATCAGAATTTTAAGAGGAAGTTAGACCGCACAAACGTACGTAGATCTACTACGAACGGCAGCAGCCGATTTTGATGAAATCTTCGGAAGCATGGATTGAATTTTTCAACAAGGTCTGGCGCTCATTCATACTGCTCGTTGTGTTAAAGGCTGGTTTGAGGCAGAAGACATCACAGTTTTGGATTGGCCATCACTTTCGCCCGACCTCAACATCATAGAAAATCTCTGGGGATGTTTGTCCAGGAAAATTTATGATAATGGCAAGCAATCTGAGAATGTTGCAATGCTAGAAGAAGCAATAAAAGAAGCTTGGGCTAATATTCCTCCACGTATTTATAAAACTTTGTATGAATCTATAAAAAATAGATTATTTGTAGTCATTAGGTATAATGGTACAGCTACACATTATTGATTAATAAAATAAATTGTCGCAATACACATGTGTTTAATTTACTTAGTTTACTGTGCGAAATTCCATGAAATTTTAAGTTTTTCAGCAATGCACCTAATCAGCTGCTCCGCTTTTATATGCACAATCTTAGATAAATGCATCCAGGTAAATACTCGTGTGTGGGATTATTCTAGAAATTGCATTTTATGATTGGGATTTTCATAGGTAATAAAACCATTATCGATTAGTTTTGCTATATCTTCTCGACTTCCAGGAAACTCAAAATATTTGGGTGTACCTAACCAGTTGCTCGTCAGTGTATATGAAATAAGAATATGTGTCAGAACTGATGTTTTTAAAATTACCAAAAAATACAATTTTATCAAAAAAATAACAAAAACAATCCGCGAGGTGTGACCCTTAAGGTCCACATGGTCAACTTCCATCTAAAAAAATTACAATGCAGACAGCAAACTATTTAAGAATTGGAAGATATTGTTTTGAAGTTACCACAGCCCTCATTGCTACTTAACGGATACATTTTTTTACAATGCTCATAGCGTTGTTGATGTTTTTGACAAATAATATTGCAAAGAATGTTAAGGTCTTAACAATCCCATAAGGGGTTCAACCTTTTTAATGTCCAAGAACCAGATTAAAGAAGAAACGAATCATTCAAAATAGGGTGATCTTTTTTTTTCTCAACTACAGGTCCACAAAGGACGAGCTGATGCTTTTTATAAGTATGCACGAAAAAAAAACCGAATATATGTTGAAATTTTCTGTCGGTTTTCAGAACAATATGGTGCTGCTTAAAATTGCGGATCAGGCTGTCTAACTATAGTAGGCAGTTGAATCTTTTCAATTTTACCAATGTGGAAAGATCTTTTTTGTACCACCTTAGTCAAAAAAATGTCACAAGCTATTTTCTTAGCTTGCGGACGTCTAAATCTTGATTGCAGGAAAGCAAGTTGCTTTTAGGAATTCGCAAAATATTTTTAATATTTTTAGTAAAATTAGTTCAATGTGTTCAAGCGAAGTGATCTCCCTTGTGGCCATCATGCCAGGATTTGGTTAGACAAGGGGAGTGCTTTTATATTGTCAACTACTAACTTTCCTTATTAGAGATGAACCAAATAATTTTGCGATCGCCTCTTGGATTAGCATTCCCTGTAAACTATTTTTCTAGTTTCAGTTCTCTCGCTCTGCTGTTCCGAATAACAGCAACGTATAGAGTGATTAACTAAGTGTCTATTTCTGATACAAATAGTTGTCTTGAGTTTTTACGCCCTTTGTGTTGGATTGTAGCAAATGTTAATTATTTTTTAAGAAGCTGGTTTTCTTGTACCCTCTTTGATAATTTTTTGCTTAAGAGAAGTACATATTGAATTTGTATTTGTGCCTAACTACGCTGTACACAACCGTTTAGCACAACCGCTTGAAACAGCCGCTATATACAACCGTTTAGCACAACTGCCTAATACAAACGTTGTCTAGACACAGTCGTTATGATGCAACGAGTTATGTATTTTCAGCGGTTGTACCCACCTCCAGAAAAAGAGCATTAGTACTATGTGGTTACCATAAATTCTGGCTATCAACCTAAAAGAAAGCCCTACCCTCCTGAAGAAACATTGCGGAGAAAATTTGAAAAGTAAACAACGAATTAACTTTTTATAAAAATATTATTAATAATAAAGAAGAACCAATTGAATATGAGGAGAAAGTTTGCGTACAGCAAACGATGAAAGTTTTAAATATTTCCATATTTTGCATTTGCAGTGTAAAATACTGAAGTGTGAATTTTTTATTGAATTTGTTTAAAATAAAGTTCAACCTCCAAACAAATGTGTTTCAGCAAATACAGTATGTAATACTGGTAGCATTTTTTAAAGCTTCAATAAGTACCATTTCTAAAAGTCCTTTGCAGAAGGTCTCTTTTCCAAACTTTTTTATAATAAATACTTTTTTATAATAAATACATTTTATATTTTTATTAGTTTAATTCTAGCTGATTGTCTGTAAAGTTGATTTAAGCTAAAAACTATGAACAAAATTTTAAATTTTAGAAATTTAACTCTTTTTTCATATTCTCAAAACTATTAAAATGGAAAATGTCATTTTTACTTTTGGACGATTGATTGATTTTATTTACGTATTTTGCTTAAACGTAAACACCAGTTTAAGTTAACTGAACAATTTTTTACTGCATAAAATCAGGCCTCGAACGAAAAATCTCTTTTTGAACTTAAAAAATCATTCGCGACTGGGGGAGAACAAAATGTTTTTTACATCATCCATGCACTGCCGAATAAGCATTCCGAATCAAAAACGACCACTATTTAATTTGTTTTCATTATTAGGTGCCCGTTTATGATTTTACTTGTTTAATGGACTGAAATTTTTATGATGAGGTGTTTGACCATGTTTTTCGTGCGATTGGTGAAGCATAAGTAATAACTTTTTGTCAAAATTTATATTTACTAGGTGATAATTTAAATGGATATTATAAAAATATATACAATAACAAGTATATCTTTGAAAATGGTAAAAACCAGCTCTTTCACTTAATTATAACCAGATTGAAATGCTTAACATTTACAAATATAATCCAATTTTAGCCAAGCACAACAAAAAAGGCAAACATTCTTCAAAATATTACCTAATATTGGTTTTACTCATTACATATTATTAGGGTTATTTGACTTTCATTCAATACTTATTAGATTTGCGTCTATTTGAAATACGAACATCGCATATAATTTAGCTCTTAACAAACACATATATGTGAATAAAGCATTGACATCAAATTAGAATGTGATTTAAAATAAATTGATAGTAATTCATACAAAAAATAACAACAAAATATTTTAACTGTTCATCCGTAACTTACCGTAAAATATTCGTACAATCTTTCTCGCCTCCGATTCCAACTTCATAGATAGCCACATTCACATCTTCTTCCATGAATACATGAAAGCTTAGTATTGTTAAAAATTTAAAATATGCAGGCATATCATTTTCATGTTCCTTATGACAATTCAGGCGATTATAAACTTTCCAAAAGTGTTTTGTGAATGTTTCCTGGGCAATTGGCTCGCCATTGATTCGTATTCTTTCAGTGACGGACACGAGATGTGGTGAACTAAAGAAGCCTGTTTTTAACCCGTATGTTCGAAGTATGGATTCGGTTAGAGCGCATGTTGATCCCTGAAAAAATACGTGGAATAAAATTGTATTACAGATATAATTTGATCATGATCTTATCGTAAATCTTGAAATGAAACAACAAAGCATATGGATATGAGGGCGGGTTACATAACATGCAATATTTATGTAAAACCATGCTGAAATTTTAAAATGTTTGAATGAAAACCACAATCATACGGATCAGATTTCATTGCAAGTAAGCTTGCCATAGAAGAGTCGGTATTGATCACATTTGCATGAGATAAATATATTCATTCATAACTAAACGTTTCCGAAGGCCAGTAAGCATGTTGGAATATTTCATGGTTGCAGAACTTGGAAAGGTTGATTTGTGGCTTCTTGGCTGTTGATAGTTCTATAGTTTGGTGAATCATATTAAACAAACTGCTTCGTTTAAAAATGCATATTCAATGCAGTTCCAAGGGTCAGTAAAATTTTCTATTATCCCTAATTTTAGATGCAAAGAAAAATATATGGTATTTTTAGTTCTTAAGGTGGATGCTGTTTTTAATCTTTTAATGTATAAACAACTGGTGAAAAATACAGATTCGTAACTGGGAAGAAAATAAATAAAATTGTACATGAGTTTAATGGATGATAATGGATACTTAAACCTAGTCTTGAGCGTCACCTTAAATTTTTTGTAAGGCAATCGAAGTGAAACATAGTTTTTTATTTCATTTATGAGCACTTATTTTTTATAAATCGATCAAAAGTCTGAGCAAACATCTACTTGAAAAGCAAAACTCCGAATACTGAGATTTACTAAGCTTAAGGCTAAGACAGCCAAACGGAATGAATTTATTTGTTAAAAACAGACCTGTATACTAAGTGAGAATCCAGTACTATGTGAGTGTCCAGTACTATCCCTAATACCCAGTGGCGGCTCGTGGGAGTTAAGTATGGTGGAGCTACTGGTACGAATTTTTGTATCACCAATATATGTTCTTATGTGAGTTTCCACTCCACCCAAGAGGTACCACATGTGGAGCGTTAACCGATTTTAAGTGATCGGTTTCCCCAAAAGTAGATTCGCTGGTAAGCAAGCTTAAATTATGATTGCCGCAAAATTTTAAAATGTTTATTAATCTACTTCGAACATGTAGATTTTTTTCACAGCTTCGTTGTGAAGAGTAATGGAAGCTGCATGAGCATTATCGAGTTGCGACATAATATTGATTTTACGAAATGTTTGGAAATTTAATGCATTCTGTAAATGGCGTGAATTCGTTTCATGTTTTTTAATTATTTCGGACAAATGTTTCATGTCGCGAAAACCATTGCTTGTCCAAGTCGCTTCGCCTCCAAACAAAAGGCAATAAAAACAAAATAGGGAATTTCTAACCTCACAGGTGGTAAGCCAAGGTTTCTTACTGAACCAATCAGTAGAAAAGTTTTGAAGTTGCCTTTTATCGCAGCTGCTGCTTAATTTACAATTAGAAGGCTGATGAGATCCCAAGCGGTTAATTTCAAGTTTTTCTTCAAAAAACCGCGAGCAAAACGGGTTGGAAATTAAATTTTCTACCGAATTCATATTTTGAAAATACCGAATTTTTTTACTAAAATTGAAATTCAAACTTCTAGCAAGTTTTAACACATGCAAGGAAAATTTTGTTAATTATTTATTTAATCCAAATCATAAATATCATAACCTGAAGCCCTTTTCTGAAACAAACTTTAACCACTACAAAACTTTAAAAAATACCAAACACTAAAAACACTACGAAGGCACACTATGTACTAATACCATGCACTACATTGATGAGACTACTTTTGCATTAATAGGCCTCACCTTCACCCCCTTCGGCCCGTCGTAAAAAAATTTTGCTCATGCCTGCTCAAAAGTATTATCCAGACCATGCCAAGACTAAACGTTGTCGAAGCACTGAACGGGATTAGCCCGTCCACGATGTATAAACATGTTATTTCAAACACGCACACTCCCGCCGCTTCAGCAATCGAAATACTCTTATTCGGGGCTAAATCAATGTAGCCCTTTCATCGTAGTAAAGGTGGAAAATTGTCAAAGAGAAAATAAGTTTGAATTTTACTCTCAGCTTTTACTCGGTGCAGGCACACCGAAGCGAGTCGAAGAGAAAAACAAATTGTTCTACAGTGCGTGGCAAGAAGACTATGTGAAAGTAAACTACAGCATGGGCGAAAAAATGCTACAATATATTTTGAAATGAAATGAAATTATGAAAACTATATTGAAATCTATAATGATATTTTATTACATTTGCACTAATATAGGCTCATCAATAAGTGGTGGGGCTGAGCCGCCACTGCTAATACTGATATCCATCGACTGGGAAGTGCGAAGCAAACATACAACAAGCGAATAAGTATATTGCACACGGATAGTGCAAGCAAAGAGTGATGAAGAGAGAGACTTGGAGGAGGCAGAGATGGTTTTTGTCGATAAAAGCCTGGCATGCCGAGAAGCAAGAGCGACTCGGTATCTTTTGAAGATTTTCACCTCCCAACGTTGAAAAAAATAACTTCATTTAACAAGAAAAAAATCAAATTCTTTTAGGCAGCTTAAATGATGTTCCACTGAGAGAACATGGTAATAACGGAATTCATTTTCTGCGCCTTTAATTGTTTTTAGGTGTTTAGAATGCTGATCAATATTTCTAGTAAAGGTTTGCTCGTAATTTCGATTAATTATAAGTAGAAAAATAGAGTTGACATTAAAATGGGTCAGTCAACTACTATTAAAGAGCGTGAAACAATAATTAATAACTTTGAAAAGCGAAAATCTCAAAAAAAATTGGTGGAAATAGTTTCAAACTAGCCTTTGCTATCTAACGCATAGTTGAACGATTCGCGTGCGCGAAAATCACGTGAAAAATATGGGTAGAACATTTACGGTCTAAGCTGAAAGAGAGTATTAAAAACCATCGAATAAGCAACGCAAGTAACCTTAAAAGGACACTACAACAGGAATGGTACATCATCGCTCGAAAATACAAAAAAAGTTGGTTCAAAAAATATATTGTTTAGTTATTTATATTTTTTTTAAATAGTTATTCACTAGTGAAAGTTAAGATACTTTAATTTGAAACAGTTTCCAAGAAACAATAATAACATTTACAGTGGATAATTTGCTAGAGACTTCCAGATTCTATTCAGTACATAAGTCTTATGTTATGTAAATTTCGATTATGTATAGTCCAATTTATATGATTTTGGTTCTATCCCTCATACCATATCCCTCATAGACCAGGAAATATTGTGCATTTCATACAAACAACGGGTGATGCAAGAAAAAGATTGATTGGTAGAAAGTGGTTTTTGTTGACAAGACGATATTATTGATATCTTTTGAAGAGTTCCGTCTCCCAACGACTTTTTTTTATAAAATATACAAATGCTAGAAAATACGATTGAAAAACTTGAGAAAAAATGTAACGAAAAATTCACGAAAAAAAAACGTTTATTAATGTTATAGGGTGATGATTAAATGATTTCAAGAAAATATTTGAAAAAAAAAATATTTGAATTACATTAAAAATATTCGTACGACTCTCAAAAGAAAATACGAACAATAATGTTTTTTTTGTGGATAATAATTCTTAATACAAATTCAAGCAAACATTGACAATAATGTTACCAACGTTAATAACATTAATTTAATAAATCGCCAAAAGGCAAATATATAAGAGCAATTAAAGAAAGACAAGAAATGTTGCTCAGAAATAATGATGGATTAAAATTTGATGGAAGAGTTAGCAGCGGTATAATCTCTGACCAGCTAGGCCTAAAACTATCCTTCCGACTGCTAGATTACTGCAGTTTGTTTCAGGCTGAGGTTATGGCAATATATAAGGCAGTAGAATGGATGAAAAATCAAATAAATTTTCCAAGAAATTTGAACAGTTTATCTGATAGCCAGGCAGGTTTCAATCATTATCCAATATGTTCACCTCATCTAAAATAGTCATGGAATGTCGCACAAATTCGAATAAGATGTTTCTTCATTCTGAAGTGACTCTGAACTGGGTACTTGGTGATAGTGATCTTACTGAAAATTGCAAAGCAAACGCTTTAGCAAGGGCTGACACCGCGCTCCGGGAATGCAAACTAACTGCTTAGATCGGTCAGCCTCTAGCTTCTTTCAAGCAATATTACATAAAGACTGCAAACAGAGCCTAGCTACTGAAAGAAATCTGCAGAATAAACAGGCAAACTTCGCTCGAAATGAGCCCCAAACGAACGCAGCAACTCCTCAATATGATCCGTAAAACAATAAGTTTCATTATATTATATTGACGGGACACTATCTAACAGGCAGACAAGCAGAACGACTGGGTGTTCCCTTCAACGACTTCTGTCGTATTTCCAAATTGGAAGAAGCATTTTTTGAGCGAACTCTGGGCCCTGCTTTCCTGAAAAGGCTCACGGTAACGGCTAGCATAAATATCAGCAGCATATCAATCTTCATTAGAGAATCCAAATGGTTATCAGCAACCCAAAGCTAGGTTTTCCGTGCTGTCCCGATCTCCCTATGATATCACAATGGGCCTTCCGAGACCTAAATAAGCCATGTCTGATAAGTGCTTCTGCTAAAATTGCAACCAACCAGCCAAATCAAATCATGAAGCGCTAAGCGAAAACTACAGATTAGATTGATGAATTACAATCAACGCCTAATTAACACATAAGTCTACTTCCGATACCATTTTATTTGATTTTATCATTTTTGCACCCATCATTATTACAAAACACAATCTTATTTACATTCGAAAATCTACTGCGAATCATTTTCCCCGTCAATTTATTATTGATGTATACAATAAATGCATAAACAATTTTCTTATCAAGTTATTATTGTTTTTAAGCATACAGTTTACTTTCAAATTTAAATTATTGCAGCTCACATAATTACATCATGATTCGAATTTCATTTTAGAATATCTACATGTGTGTATAAAAGTATGGAATGTAGATTAGCGCGAATTGATGAATCAGTCGGAAATTACTAGGCCAAAAAAGTTTCCCGCGATCTTTTTAGGGTGTTGCAGATAAAAGATATCAAATTTATAATTTCAAACATGATAAAGTTTCGTAGCCAAGATAGAACATTATTGAATAATTTTTAATTAAGCTTAACGATTATAGGCCAACATTCATACTTGAGATTAAACCTATTTAACCAGAGCAATTGATACCTTAATTTTAGAGCTATGATAGTAAGTATTTATGATACACAGTTTAAGTCATTAAAATGCTACGAAGCAATGAGTTGATTATACACGAGTCAAAAATAAATGGTTGTAGGCACATCTCAAACGATTAATTAATGAATGTTAAGTTTATATGCCATGTATAAATTACTTTTAAAGACTAATTGTATAAAGAAATGAATTTAGATGTCTATGTTTGTATTACGAGTAATTAAGCAAAAAATAGATAGATTCTCACCTTTCCTTTAGTGCCTGATACATGTATCACCGACAGTTTATCCAACTCATCAGGTTCGATTCCTGATCGTCGCAAGTACTTCCAAGTATCCTCCAAATGATTCAATTGCCTGGTTAAAGCTAATTGCAACGTCTGCGAGTTGGACTGTAGCGAGTTGAGGGCATGAATGGCATCCTGAAAGAACCGTCACGCGAATATCAAAATAAACACTTCGGCACTAATTGTAAGACCCTTGGTCATTATATACCTTATAGCTACCAAACTGAGAAACTTTTCCATTGGATTTCACATTATTAAGACTAGCCGTGTGCGATGAACGCTCAAGACGATTTGAAAAAACACCGCGGCCACATGTTGTCTCGAACATGATGAAACGACTGCGCAAACTGATACCGCACAACTGAACCCATGTGAATTTTTTAGACATCAGCAAATCATACATTGGAAGAGTAGACTTTCATTGAGCGATGCCTGGCTTTTGGGAAGGGAGAGACTTCGCGAAACCAGTATTGTGTAGAAGCGACCCTCGGTTGAATGTGTACCTAAAAATATTTGGTTTTGATTATTTACAATACAGATAAAAGGTGAGAAATCACAATCTACAAAGGGAATGAGATACACCATGTGCGCGACTAACATAACTGAAGATCGTTATCAATGGGATGTACATTAGTGCGTATATTCTTCGCATTCCAGAATACCACATATCAATATACTCACCATTTCTATTTTGGTATAGTAAAAACGGCTACTACTGATTTGTAGGTCAGATCTGATCCGATAGCTTACCTTTCAGTCTGATTGTGAATATAGGTTTATAAAAAATTGACTATCAAGAGCCCAGTTGGAAAACTAATGAACACTCTCCTTTCATTTATAAATAAGTACAACAGACTGAAATTCATAATTTTGGGACGACTTTACTATCTAAAATTATATCGCGTCCATCATTTTTAGAGAAGCTTGCGTTGGTAAATAGTTACAATATGCATTCTGTGAAAATTCTATAGATTCGGTAAAATAAATGCCTGTGTAAACTGTAGATTGGAATATCACAATCAAAACTATATCAGACTAAGCAAAGCGCTACTAATGTCGGCAGAATTTCTGAAAATTTTATTGATACTCTACGATAGATACAATATTATGGAAATAAATTGGTAAAATTTGCGTTTGATGTTATACCGAAATAATTATCGGAAAATAGACTTACAAGGATCATTTGAAAAGTTTCAAGTTTTAAGAAAAACACATATTTCGAGGCAAAAAAATTATCTCTCCTTTCTCTTCGATACATTCGATACTCCAACGTTTTTCTCAATTCTTTAAGCCGTCGGAAAATTCAGAGAAAATTCTTTAGGTACACCTGAAAAACACCAGTCTACAACGTTTTCCACCTCGAAGTTTCCCCCCGATAATTTTCTACAAATTCGGGAAGAAATAAAAGTCAGTGGGAGATAGATCTGATGAATAGTGTGGATGGGGAAGAAATTAGAATTTCAGTTCGTGCAAATTTGGTATTAAAACTACGCACGTATGCACCTGATCGTTGTCCTAGTGGAACAGCATTTTTTTCTTGGCCAAATGTGGTCTTTTTTTCCTTAAAATTGACCTTCAATCGATCTAACAACGCAATGGTGTAGGCTTCATTGATGGTTTTACCTTTCTAAAGGTGTTCAATGAAAATTATCCCTCGGCTGTCCTAGAAACTGTCGTCATCATTTTTCCTGCAGAAGGGACGACCTTCGCCTTCTCCGGACCTGGTTTCCTCAGCGCAATCAACTGTTTTGATCGTTGTTTCGACTCAGGAAATTTTATCGACAGTAACCAATCGTTGCGAAAATTCAACCTGATTTTTAATAAACAGCTAAAACACTCGCGTGATAATTTAAGTCGAATGCGCTTTGGTCAATTGTCAGCGTGCGCATAATTTTCTCATACACAAATTTTCGTGTAAAAACATCAAACATCCATTTAGCTGATATCCCACCAGCCTTAGCAACCTTCTGAACAGTCAATCGATGATCTTTCATTATAGTTCGGTACACTAAATCGATAATTTCATCAGTTGAAACAGTATTTGATCGATCCGAACGTTCATCATCAAAAATGATGATACGACCACGTTTGTAATCAGCCAAACTGCATCATACTCGTCTTATATTACCCGATTGCTTTCTCTTTTCAAATAAAGAAACTTTATCATCGCGGATACTCGATTTTCCCCATTGTTGGCAGAAACCTTCACCTATCAACTTTAAGAGCTTGCCATGAGCAAAATACTGATTAGATTGATTCGAAATTTTTATGTGGCATATAGAGAATGTTTTTTTGAGAGGTAATAGAACTTCCGATAAGGATATCCATCATTTTCGTCGTCAAATTTAGTCATTTAGACACTACCTTTAATTTACTTTGGCATATTACCATGCAAAGATTTACACGCCAACAACGTCTCGGAATGGTGTAAATAAATTTTTGAAAATAGCGTTCTGTTCCCCAAGCTTATGGAGCACATTGTCCAATTAATGGTATTTATGATCGTCCATCTGAGCAGCTCATACACAATACGACATGTCCACGTATACTCTATCGGATAATGATCATCCATCACGAGCTCGTACAGTGCGTACTGAGGCAGCTATCGCTGCTGTAGTGTAACTAAGGATTCAAATTTATCGATTCGACGCCTTTTTCAACAACTTTGCCTCTGTCCGTTTTGAGGAAAGATCTTGGACTAAAGCCCTATAAGATGCAACTAGTGTAGCAATTGAAGCCATTGGACCATCGTTTGCGTCGTACATTCGGTGAATGGGCTGAGAATGAGTTGGAAGTTGAATCGCACTTTTATCGTCATATCATTTCCAGAGGTAAGGTTAATTTCTGGCTTAATGGTTTTTTAAATGCACAAATTTGCCGTTTTTGGTGAGGATAATTTTTAAGAGACATTCCGAAAAGTCACTGTCTGGTGCGGTTTGCATGCCGGTGCCATAATGGTCCTTTCTTTTTCAAATCTGTCGACGGAACCAACGTTACCGTTAATGACGATCGCTATCGACAAATGGTTCGTATTTTTTGGATTCCCAACATTAATGCCAATTGTGTGAGCGTCTGAGAGGCAACAGAATTTTATTTATTTAGAATAATTCAATGACCAGATTAGATCTAATTACACATTAAAATTACAGTGTTTCAAGTTTTGAAGTTAAAGTACGTTTAAAAGAATAAAAAGATGAGGACATAGGACCAAGTTGAAGTGCATCATGCTGTCTCATTATTCTCTGCAAAGGAGTTAAAGTATACAGCTAATTCAGCAATGGTGGGGTTAAAAAAGTTGAAACTCCTGGTGTCATGGGAGGGAACGCGAATGACGCAACATGCCATACAGCGCGTGACACCATTACACCATTACATTGGGTCGAAGCTTTGGTGAACGAATCATAGCAAGAAATGGATCTGTGAACTGGTCGCCCGATCATGTAAATTGGATCTATTGGAATACTTTTTGTGTGAGTATGTCAAATAACTTGTCTTTGCAGATAATTCAGAAACTATTAATGGCTTTGAAGCCAACATTCGAGGCGTTATTCGCGAAGTAAAGCCAGCTATGCTGGAAAATTGGTACTAAACTTGAACCGACAGGATGGCCTTCCTAAGACGTATTCACGGTGGTTATTTGCCAGAAATAAGTTTTAAACACTAAATTTCATGAAATTGGCGAGGTAAAAGAGATAAAGCTTTGGCTATTTCAATAATTTATCTGTATCTTTAACAAAACACCCTTTAAAAGAAGGAATCTTACAACGACGATTTAATTATTTACAAGCGGAACAAGGTTGCTAATAGCGCAGCCAAAAAGGCAATTGAAGCAACATATTTATATTGGCGATGTCGTCGCAACACGTCGATTAAAAAATGTATAAAGAACCTCACACCTGTTTGGAATGCCATTTAATAAGTTAGCTGGGAACTATCTCCCCAACGTTTAGTCCGGCAAAATCTCCCCTCGCTTATCTAAGATGCAATTGAAGATATTTTTTTATATTTACATTACTGTTGTTATATACAAAATTCAATGTTCTATTTGATGCGTCTCTATAGCACTTGAATATCCTGGAAGATATTGTTTTATTGTGTAGGACAATTCTATTCATGTTAAGTGTGGGTTCCTCTTGAGATTTATGTTTCGTAACCTGCCAACGTTTCTTCTGAATGTGGCATATCTGAGACCGCATGCAGAAAGGATTATATATTGTTGCTAATTTTAAATTCGAACGACTAACGGAAATAAATTATTTTCAACGGAACTGTACAATGACCAAGCTAACTACACGAGATTCCTTCAACGATTCGCTTCCATACAGGCAAGAATGTGACCACTATATTATTATAAACAAGTGGAAAAGAGATACAGCCAAAACATCCCAAGCACATGTTCTATTGTCTGACAGTTCATTTTTATCTCAACAAATATCGTAAACTCCGAATAAATAGAAGATAATTGTAAATATACAGCTTCCTTTGTTAGCAATATTTCATATAAATAGTGAAAAACACGTGATTATTAATAAGGCACGTAATTGGGTAAGCGTGATAGAGATATTATTGCCTAATTTGTTTTATTTACCTTCCTTGCGCGTTTTGTAATTTTACAAAAGAATACTGCGATCGTTCATTTTAATCTTGTGGCATTGTGAATACTGAAACTGTTGCCACTCTTGATTAGTCAAGGGCTTCTAAAAGAATATTTCAACCCTTGATTAAAGGACTACACTCAATCTCTTAAAATATTCACTGCGTGCTAAGCCACCGGTGCCATTGTCAACCACTGACAACTTTGATTTTTTCAAATTGGCGCGATTTTTTTAAATGTGTGACAAGCAGCACCGTTAGAATGCTTTATGAATGGAGATGTAAATTAAAGTTTTATTGTCATTTATAATAAGTGTCCTAGGTTAAAAACTCATTTTTGGTTCAAATTATATTTACCTACAACTGAACAAAAAAATATACAGTTGAACAGTAAACTATACAAACCACAAGAAAAGAATGCGAATCTTCATTTATTTGATAGGTTTCGTCGGTTGTTTGTATCTTTAGAAATACATGCACTCAGTTAAGCATTCATAAATATATAACAACGAGACTCAATAGCCTCTAGCAGAACTACCTTTATGGCCATTCAGCTTTGTTGGACCCACGCTTCAAAATGCAACCGTTTGGTGAGAAACAATACTTCGGAAAGATCAAACAATCGATTATAGACGAAGCAAATATTGTTGTGGCGCAGCACACAGGGCAAGATAATTTAGAAATAGTTACATCTTCTCCTACTGCAACCGACCAGCAACTACCTTTTTTCTTAGTTTGGTGTGATTTTCTATCAGATGTGCAGCTGCCAAATTCAATTGCTAGACAAAATCCAGAAGCAGAAGCCTCTGAAGAAATTGAACGGGATATAAAGGAGCTTTACATTGGTCGTGAATCAAACCCAGTAAAATGGCGGAGTGAAAGGAAATTGTTGTATCCTAGGTTCTACAAGGTAATTCAAAAGAAATTCCCCATTCCTGCAATTTCCGTGCCATGTGAAAGGAAATTTTCGAACACAGAAGAAATTATAACAGAACATAGAAATCACATTTTCGTTGGAAAAGTTCCTAAGCTTTTGTTTCTGAACTTCAATTCATAATAAAGGGTCAATATTACCAAAGTTACATATTTAATTTATTTATTTCTAACGTTTCAGGGATTTATGATTTTTCAACGCGCATTAACCTAATAAATTCGAAGACGACCATCTTATTATAAACTTTGAAATGTAAAAACGAACACTATTAATTTATTATTTGCGTTAGGTATGTAAATGTTAATTTAGTTAAATTATTGTCCTTTAAAAATGAAAAAAATAAATTTAAGTTAATTGCTATATTTTTATTTAAATGCTGTACTAAAGTTTACTTGTCGACTTCAAATGTATATGACTAAAACGTCTCAAATGACCTAATATTTTTTTTCGTTCACATTAACGAAATGGCTTAGCAAACTGAACGATTCTTCGCATCACTAACTCACTGACAAGAATCTTTTGCTTGAAACGTAATCCGCTTTGAAGAAATAGAGAGAAAGGCGACCAATAAAGTACAAATATGATTACAAAAAAAGTTGAATTTAAGTAAGATTAGGATATAAATTTGATTATTTATGCGAGCTAGTGAACATAGTTTGAAGAGTTGTCATTATAAATTAGACATCAAGTGTGAATCCGAAGTATATTTTTTTTAAAATGAGTTTAAAAACGAGCGAAATTGGTGTGAGATTACGAAAACTTCTAGTTAAATTAAATGAAGAATAAAAATCTTTGAAAACTATAGTGTGTCATAAGGTATTAGAAAGTCCTCAGTGCAGACTGTTATAAAAAAATTAAAGGCAACTGGGAAATACAAAACTAATCTAAGAAGTGATCGATCACCTCAGCTTTCACCGCGTGATATACACCGCTTATCACGCTGTGAAAGCTTAGCTTAAATGAATTCACAAAAACCCAAAAGTGACGGCACAGTATTTGGTGGAAAATCTTCGTTATTCATTGAAAATATTAGTGCATCTTGAAACTATTAGATGCGTACTGCGAAAAGAGGGAAACAAAAGCAAAATTTGGAGGAGAAAACCGTTGCACAGTGTGTCGTTTTGCGAATCTAGCTGGACAAAAATATTTTTTTGTACGAAAAACTTTTATTTGCTGTTGAAAAGATGAAAGCCTTCAAACATTTTAATGTTTAATAAAAAGCTGTAGTTTGGCCTTTCTTAAAGAATTTATTTTGCTTAACGAATGAAAATGACAAAAAATGCATGTAGGATCTATATATATTTTGTTTATAATCGAGAAATCAATTTATTTGAATCTAAATAAATGAAGAATCATTACAGATGTATACTGTATAACTTAATAAAAATCAAACAATTTCAAAATCGTGGGTGATCTCATGTCATGATGTACTCAAAACATTGAAAATTAATTTTCTCGAAAGAGTGCACCTTCCACCTGAAATTCAAAAAAAAAGTAAAAAAGCGCACTTCAGCGCCAAAAAATTTAACTGATCCCGAAAGTATGCAAGTCAATGCAAAACATAAGCAACTAGTTACTGTCGGGACTCGAAGGGACTTTTTTAAAAACCATCCTTAAAATTGGCTCCGTAGAAATATTTCACGATCCTAGACTGTGTCGGCAGAATTGTTACAGCATGACAGAAACTGTGTATGGATACAGTGATTTAGCATAGATATAAAAAGTACTTACTTGTATTTCCAGCATCTAAAACACCAAACATGATTTCAAAGCTCCTAGCGCACACTGTATCCTTTGAAAGTCAAACGGAAAATAATACTTAATTACCTGCGTGTCTGCTTTTATATCCGAAGAGGTCACTTCAGAATCACTTTTCCACATAATTAAGGATGCTATTTACCTGAAATACTTTTCACGCAATGCCCGAAGGGATATGTCATTAGGATTAAACGGATTTTATGACTTTTGACAATGTGAAAATTTTGAATTTTGTCCAGCTAGATCTGGAAAATGACACACTGTGCGTTGATTGCAGGGGCAAATCGCAGGAAGAGATTGCATTTCACAAGAACTCACACAGATAAAGGAGAAGAGTTCGAAAAGAAAATCCGTTGATAGGTCAGACGAAAGTAAGTTTAACATATTTGAATACAATGGAAAACAGCGAGTGTGACGTAAAAAAATTTTATGTATAAATTCATCATGTCTTGCAATTTTAGTTCTTAGGCTATTTTGCAAAGTTCGGCCGTTGGGGTTAGCATAGGGAGATTGTAAATGGTTTTATACTTTTGGTTGCAAATCTGAAGATGATCATGAAATTGCCTTTTGAAGTTTGACTCCAATTTAAGATGCTGTAGGAAGTTTTGGAAAAAATAGTGTGTGTTTAGATTTTAATTCTCGTGGAAATAAATTGAATTTCTTAGATCATTTATGTGTGGGGTCCATGTAAATTTCTCGTCTCTTATGAGTCCTAAGTATATTATTTGTTCAACTCTCTGGAGGGTTGTGTCAAAGAATTCTATATATATGTACAGTGGAACCTTGTTAATCCGGCACTCAATCAACCGGCGTCTCAATTATCCGGCGCACTATTGATTTGAAGTTTTTTCATTTTTTTGTGCATAACAAAACCGTTTTTTAATGGAAAGTGTGGTTTCGGGGTGTCGGATGGCATCCTCTTCAGGTGCTGACATTTACCATCCGTCACCAGACAGCACGACCACGGTTAGGCTTGTTGATGGGTTAAGCTCGTTATATTTCAACTATTTTAATATTTGTATCTGCGAATTATAACGACTGTCAAATTGGTTCATATATATGATTACGCCGCTACTCTATATAAGTTTTAGTTTATCATGGGTGACAGCATCTGAAGAGGATGCCACCCGACACCCCGAAACCACACTTTCCATTAAATTAACGATGAACCAGCATAAAATCTGGAAGCTAAGAACCCCCATTAACACGTTGAGTGCCACCATACAAAAACAAAGTCCCTCCGCAGAGGCCACCATACAAAATATTGTGATCCTGCCGGCGGTGCTCTTGCAAATTTTCTTTAATCTGGGTACCGTGAGCACCGCCGGCGGGATCAAAATTTTCTGTAAATATCTGTTTTAAAAAAAGTCTACTGGGATTATTTATGTAAGTATTTGTTCATTTTATTCACAAGTAATTAACATGTTTTTATATATTCTAATGATATTTTGAGAAATATTCCAAGCAATAGTATTTATCGCAATGCAAGCATTTTCTGCTAATTTTTTGGGTTTTCTGTGCTAGCTTCATCCCTGAATCTTGCAACTTCTGTTTGTAGCATTCGCAGCATCTGTTCCTCCTTTTCCTGTTTCTGGCATCTTTTTCTGTTGTATGCGTGAGAATATGTTTTTGAAGCTGTTCTGTTCCTGGGACATCATTCTCCTGTCTTCCCAAAAGACTCATTATAATGCTTTCTCGAAAAGCAGATATCTGCATTCTTTCGCTAGCATTCTCTCTGCGAAAATGGTTTTAGATAACATGAGCGTTGACCATTGAAGTGTTGAGCAGTAGTTCAAACGCTACTTTGTGGTACCACCGCACAGTTCTACGTAAAGGAGTGAAGTAGCTTTGATCAGAAATATCCACACTCTGCTTCGCTGCATTGTATTTCAGAATCGCTGATGGTTTCAATATTTGCTGGTTCTTTCTATCCGTTTCTCCAGAAGGTGTAAGTTGTATTCCATTTTTAGTAGTGAGAAAATAAACATCACGCTTATCTTTCCATTTACTGACCACAATCCCATTTCGGCTTTCTTTACCAACAACTTCGCCTGTATTAATTTTTGCGTCAATGATGGTTTCTGGCAATCCTCGCCGGTTCTTCCTTAATGTTCCAATAAGTTGTGTGTTCTTTTCGAGGAGAAGTTCTGCCAGTTGTACAGATGTATAAAAATTATCCGTTTCGATCGTTCTTCCCATATTAACGTAATTTTCTGACAATTCTGTTACCACATTCTCCGCAAGTCCTTTTCCTGGATTTTCGGGTTGGCGAGCTGTATAAACTCGTACCCGCAATGTGTATCCTAGGGGATTTCAAATTTTAAAAATTTTGATACCATATTTATGGCTTTTGTTTGGTATATATTGCTTTATTCTTAGAATGCTCAGGCCACATTCGTGTCAACTCATGTTCTTTACATCAAAGTGGCCTAATATACCTGGTCCTGGCATCTGCTCACCTTTGCGGCATTGAGTTTTAGATGAATGTCTTTGTGGCGATTAAAAAAGATGTTGCAATGAGCCATTGCGTTTATATTTCGGAAAATACTAATTTGCTTAACTGTTCGGCTTTTGATAATTATGAGAATTTATCAAAGACCTGCTATTCTGCCATCAGTTTTAAGCGATTAGAGCAGTTAGTTACTAACGTATGTGTGCTTTGGCATTTTTGTTTGTATGGATAAATATAAAATACTTCATTTCACTAGCTATTACACCGATAAAACTCATTAACGCTTGTAACTACCTAATCATGTGACTGGTAAATTGAGTGTCAAATCTAACACTTTTATCGTATTCCGTCTTCAAAAAAAAATCACATACCGTTAGTACAGGCATTATTCGTATATTGAGCTTCAGAAAATTTCACATTTCTATGTATCTACTAGTTTTCAATTGCGATGCAAAAGTATGCATTTTGATCCCGCTGGCGGGGCATGTGGCCTCTTAGGCAAATTTAATGATCCCGCCGGCGGGGTGCGTTGGCACTCAACGTGTCAATGTGCAATAATAGTGTTAGTGAGTTGCTAACCAAAAAGCACAACTAGAAGACGAAGTTGTTGACTAGACTAGGAGGTTCTAACCCATGATAAACTAAAACTTATATAAAATCGTTTTATTTATATAATATATATTATCAATTTATTTAGAGAGTATTACATTTGTATACAGCATGATTTCTAATTTATTGCTCTCAATTGTATATACATATATTTACAAACCAAATTTCACTTGTGTAACACTCGTTTTACATGCAATTTTTGCTTTGCTCAATTAACCGGCGTTTTGCTCATCCGGCGCTCTGACTGGCCGGTGCCTGCCGGATAAACGAGGTTCCACTGTATGTCATTTTTGTTTGAAGATAATATATTTTGCTTTCTCAGACTTTATTGCTAATCTGCTGTAGTCAACGTCTGTACTTGTCCAGTTCAATATTCACCATTTGTTCAATTTCAAGATTGCTTTTGCCTGAGTACATGAGAATAGTGTCATCTGCGTACATAACTACTTTCACAACAAGTCCTGCATTTTTTATGGAGTTGGTTTGAAGTAGGAACAGCTTCGATTGTAGGACCAAGCCCTGTGGAGCTTCAGTGCTCATTTCATCATCATCAATGGTGCACCAGCCCAAATCGAGCCTTGGCTTCCCGAAGACACTGCCTCCAACTGTCTCGGTCCAGCGACCGCGTCCTCCAATTAGCGAATCCCAGCAAGGATTCGCTGTCGTTGTCAACTGCATCCTCCCATCGTTTGCGTGGTTTTTCTGGTGGGCGGCTTCCTGTTGCTCGGCCTTTCATGGAGCGTTTGGGAATTCGCCCGTCATCCATACGCTCCACATGGCCAGCCCACTGAAGTCGTAGCAGTTTCGTCAGAATCGATACCGGTGGCTCGTCATAAAGAGCGTACAACTCATGGTTGTACCGGATTCGCCAGTCCGGTCCGTCCTTCACGGGCCCCAGAATACGTCTCAAAATGCGGCGTTCGAAGACGTCAATCCTTTTTTCTGAGGCTTGAGTCAAAGTCCATGTTTCACATCCGTAAATCAATACAGGACGGATGATCGTTTTATAGACGCGCAGCTTATTTTTTTCGGTGCACTTTGTTACTTTTAATCACCGAGAGGACTGAAAAATATATTTTATTGGCTAGACCAATTCGCCGTTCAATTTCGTCCTTTTCATTCCCGTCTTTGGCGAGGTTGACACCAAGATAAATAAAAGAGTTAACGCTTTCCACACTGTAGTTAGTTATCGTCATGTTTTGTCTATTTGGCGTCTTTTTCCTTGACTGGGTCATATATTTGGTCTTGTTCACATTGACCCTTAGGCCGACTTGCCTAGCCGCTGACTCCAGCTCAGTAAACGCTTCTTTGGCACGAGATAGAGATCGGGCCATGACGTTGATGTCATCGGCGTACGCTACTATTTGAGTAGACTTAAAGAGTAGCGTTCCCGCATTGTCTACTTTAATCTTCCTGATGACATACTCTAGGGCCAAATTGAAGAGTATGGGGGCGAGGCCATCACCCTGTTTAAGACCTGAGCTGGTGTCGAAGCTTTGAGTCAGATCGCCTTGACATCTGACTTTAGATCGTGTGTCGGTCATCGTTAGTCTGGTCATTCGTATTAGTTTGATAGGTATCCCAAAATCAAGCATTATTTTATATAGTATATTTCGATCTATACTATCGTATGCTTGTTGGAAGTCTACGAAGACCTGATGCACGTCAATATTGTATTCCCAGCACTTTTCCAGCACCCGTTTTACTGAAAATAGTTGATCTATCGTCGACATACCGGATTTGAATCCGCCTTGGTATTCGCCAATTATTGTGGAAGTGTACTGTGTCAATCTTTTATTAATAATTTTGGTCAGGATCTTGTAGGACGTACACAGCAGTGAAATGCCTCTGTAGTTGTCACATCTAAGCTTATCTCCTTTCTTATGTATGGGACCTATGATGGCCGTCCGCCAATCATCAGGTAATTTTTCATCGACCCATACCTTGGAGATGATCTGGTGGAGGCGGTGCGTTAGTATTGGTCCACCTTTTTGAAGGAGATCTGCTGGTAAATTGTCGATTCCGGGTGCTTTATTTGGTTTTTGCTGTTGTATGGCTGCTTGCACCTCTTCAATAGATGGTATTGACGAAGATGGACTGCATAGGTCAGCATCTTCAGGAATCGTTATTGGCAGAGATGTAGTTACTGATGGTGGATTTAGTAGCTCAGAAAAATATTCAGTCCACCTGTGATTGATGTCGTCTGGGTCGCTTAAAATATTTCCCTGCTTGTCTCTACATAGGCTTGATTGCGGCTTGTAGCCTTGTCTAAGTCGCTTCAATGCTGCATAGGCGTCCCGTGTGTCGTTTCTGCACATATCGTCATTGATCTTCTGGATAGTCTGGTTGTTATATGTTCTACGCTTGCGTCTGACTATTTTTTTAGCTAACCGTCTTAGCTCGTCATATTTTTGCTTCTTGGCTCTTGTCGGTCTTTCAATGTATTGTAAATAGGCTTCTTTTTTACTTTTGAGAGCATCTTCACATTCTTTGTCGAACCAATCGTTTCTTTTCGACGTCGTTTGTCTTCCTACGGTTTCTTCCGCTATTGATGTTACGCCTTCTTTAAGCTGCGACCACATTTGTTCAAGCGATGTGTCCGTGCTCATTTGAGCAGTTTAAAATCTCTCTCTCTACTGTATTTTGAAATCTATCTGTAAATTAACTGCGTAGTAATTCGTTTCCTTTTCCCAAAATTCCATATTCTCCGAGCCTGATGATTAAAATTTCATGTATCACTGTTTCGAAGGCTTTTTTTAGGTCCACGAAAATTGCTGACACGCAGTGACCCTTATCCAAATACTCATTTATTAATCTTGTTACGCTCGGAATAGTATTTGTTGTGGCTTTGCCAACTTGAAATGCATACTGGTTTCTATCCAAGATGTCGTTTTGCTGCAAAAAGTTTTTGATTCGAGAATCTACAATTTTTTCGAGGATTCTACTCAATAAACTCAAAAGTGAAATTAGTCTGTAGTTGTTTGGATCAGTCTCACTTCCCCCTTTAAAAAACGGTATAACTGCAAAGGTATTCAAGTATCCCGGGAATTTTCCATCCTTAAAACATTTATTTATTAATTTAACAAGAATATATGCAACGCAAATACCATCGATACCTGGCGCTGCATGGTTTCGTAGAAAATCAATAGTTTCGATTATTTCTTTTTTGTTGGTTTCCAAATATATTAATGATTTTTAAAAAAAATTGGACATTTTTCGTCCTATTTATATTACAGTGACCAAAATGAAACGCCAATTTGAGGAAAACAATACTGAATCGGTTGCGTCATTAGATGTTAAAAGGTAACCCCTTAAATTTGTAATGTAAACTGTTAAATATGTACCATTTATTTTATAGGCTAGGAAAATGTGAAGTATGCAATTATCAAGATGCAAAATATACCTGTCCTAAATGCGAAATAAAATCTTGCTGTATAAAATGTTTGAACATACATAAAAAAGAATTGAACTGTGACGGTGTCCGTGACCGTACCAAATTCATACCATTGAAGAAAATGACTAAGTTAGATTTCATGAATGACTATTATTTCCTTGAAGAATGCACACGATACGTACAAGATCGTAAAACCGATAAAATGAAACAATATACAAGATTCAATAAAACTCTACCTCCGCATCTATTTAAATTGCGCAATGCAGCGCATGAACGTAAAACAACACTCCGCTTTCTACTACTCAACTTTAGTCGACATATTTCGAATACAACGTACTATGATTATGCGCTTAAATTGATTTATTGGCGCGTCGAATGGATTTTTGTGAATGCTACAAATTTGAAGTGTATTGATGATAAATGCAATGAAAATGATAATTTATGTCAGCTACTCGATAAATATTTGAATCCAGAAAGTGAAGTGGAAACGTCAGTTAGGAAGTACTTAGAACTATATCAGAGCCGTGGTATCGGAAATCTTAAGATACTGTTGAAAGCGGAAGGAATTAAACGGGGTAGAAATAGATTTTTCGAATTGGATTGTAAAAAGACGCTGCGGGAGAACTTAGCTGAAAAAATCATAGTAGAACATCCAATTATCCATGTGTGCTATGATGTGATCGATGAAGAATATGATATTATCGATAGCGGTAAGCCAAATCCTATATTATTTATAAAACTGTCTTACCTGTTGCTCTATAAAATAACTAAAAAAATTAATAGAAACGTTGGAAAAGAGCAATAATTGATCTTTCAGTATAGTGCTTTCTACAATGTTCAAAATATGCAAAAATTACTATTTTAACATATGCATGCTTCATGCAAACAGGTTTATTCCCAAAAATACTTACAGTGAATATTATTGGACTCTCTATTAACTCTCTTGTGTTGTTACCTCTACCAAAGCCTAAAGACTATCTGGCCATTTCTCTTTCAATAAATGTCTTGCTCTGGTTTAAGATATGTTATTTAATTTTTATGTATTTTGTTAGGTATTTCGACTTTATTACTACAAGTATGATTCGATGGTCTGACAGCAGTTTATTTATTAAGCATTTGCCTTACAGACTAACATAATCCAATTACAAATCAATAATAGAGAAGAAGAAAAAATGTAAAAATTAAAGGAAAGGAAAGTTAATGAACACTTTACATTCTGCTTATGAATGTAGAGTGAGTGCGGAAACAGACCAAGTTGCAGAGTATTGTGGCTTCGAGGGAGTCGCAACATCGGCGAATGGTACAAAGTCTCATTCCTAGCATATGGAACTGTAAATATGCTGTCAGATTTGGCAGGACGTTCTGAAGTACGATACTCTAACCAATCAGAGAGGTTAGAGTTTAATTGATGGTGTTGAAGCCGAAATAGAAAACATTCATCTAAAAGGAGTCTGCGGGATTGCAAAGTAGGAAGTTGTAGCAAGGAAAGGTGCTCTTCATATGGCATATAGGTAATATTAATTTTAAAGATGAGGAAACAAGTGAATTTGTGCTGTAGTGATTCAATCATAGAATCCAAATATTGATAGTGTTGTGACCATACTTGCGAGCAATATTCAAGGATGGGTCTAACTAGGCTAGTGTATAGGTTGACGGAGAAAGAAATGTCAGTAAACATATGAGAGTGTCTTAATACGAACCCGGAGACGCGAGAGGCGCGTGCGGCTATTGCCACAATGTGAGGCTCAAATTTAAGTTTCGGGTCGAAAATCACTCCCAGATATTTTATTTGAAAACCGGCACAAGTGGTATATCGTGTAGTACGTAGGTGTAATCTATTGGATTAGGCTTTAAGGAGGACATTTTGTGACATTTCTGAACATTCAAGGAAATTAGTTTCACTCCAAGAAATGATCGCGTCTAGATCCCTTTGGAGAGCAATACAATCCTCTTCTGAGTGAATAACGCAGTAAATTTTTAAGTCATCAGCATATAGAAGACACTGAGACGCTTCGACAGAGGGAAGGTCATTTATATAGATTAAGAAAAGAAGAGGACCTAGAATAGATCCTTGAGGAACACCGGAGGTAGGGTGGAAGAGAGAGGAATAAGCACCACATAGACTAACACGACATGAACGCGAGGTGATATAGGATTCAAGCCAGGAGAGTAATGGACGAAACAGGCCAAAGTGAGCTAGCTTCTGCAATAGAACATTTAGGTTGACAGTATCAAATGCCTTACTGAAGTAAGTGTACACTGCATGGACTTGAGTACGGCTGTCGAGGGCCTTTGCTACATTTTGGGTAAGCTCAAGGAGATTCGTGACGGTCGAACGGTTTGGAACGAATCCATGTTGGAACGGGGATAGCCTACAATTAAGAGCTTGGTATATTTTATTGTAGACAATGCGTTCAAGAAGTTTGGGAAAACGGGAAAGAATCGAAATGGGACGATAATTGGAAGCATTAGAAGCGGATCCCGATTTGAGTATAGGGAAAATGTTAGCTGATTTCCACAAATTGGGAAAGATACCAGAGGATAAACTAGCATTGAAAATATAAGATAGTAGAATGCATAATGAGGAGAATAAAGATTTAATGAATACATTAGGAAGTCCGTCTGGCCCGGGGCCTACGCTGGAATCTAAAGAATTGATCAAAGTTTGAATTTCAGTTGGGTTAGTGGAGATAAGATCAAGAGTAGATGGAAAGTAAAAAGGAGTATCAAAAGAATTTGGGAGAGTGGTGGCAGGATATATTGACGAAAAAATTGAGCAAATATCTCGCAGCGAATTTTGATCATTACTGTTTGTTAATATATGGTCTAGTACCGCTCCTGTGGTTAATATCACAAATGTCGTTGAGTTCATCTTTTCTGTTTTATTGATCGTAAAAGTATACAAGCAAATCTGATAATGTGAAATATCTTTTAGTCGACCAATATTTGTATCCGCTATTGTAATAAAAGATTTGACCATTTAGTACGACGAAAAAAACGTCCCTGAAAAACGTCTGCATCTAAAGTTTGCATGTCTGCTGCATTCAACTCGATAATTAACGTTGAATTTTTTTTCGTGTATTTTATTTCAAACCTCTAACGATTTTTATATAAATTGTTAATCCGTCACATGTTTCCTCATTTCTGCAATAAATAGTGGCGTTGAGACAGTTATGTTATGAGAGTCAGTCTCACGATCGTAAAATTATATTTTGCGGAAAAATCATTGTGTCAATTTTCTTGAGTTCTTCAAAATAAGTTTGAGTGATTTTCATTTTCTGGCGAATGCTTCGTTGGATTGTATTGAGTATATATGTGTTCAGTTTGATTGTTTTTTGATTTCATATTGGGTTGATGCATCCTGAATATCCGAATTTTCATAAGCAGCGTCGACATTGCTATGTAAATTTAACTACCTGGAAAAGTAATTATATGAAGGTTCCTGAACTGTATTATTCTTAAGCGACAATTTGACACGTGTACGCTCAAGCTGGTGTAGTTCGAAGATGAGTTATTCCTAGCATTTTTGAACTCGCTGAAAATTCAGCCTTTAAACTAGCGTTCCAGACCGCTTGTAATTCTGACCAAGACTCCGAAACGGTTGATCCAAGTATTGATTATAGCCTTGGCGACCGTAACGGCAGTAATGTCTTGCAGCGGAATTACTTCGGACTAGCGTGGGTAACGTTTGCTATGATCGTTAGGCAATACCAGTAACCCTCAGTTTGCAGCAGAGGCCCGACTTGATCTATGTTGAGACATGAGGAGCGTTCATCTGACAACCCGTAACGATGAACAGACGATTAGGTATATCGCCCTATGTTGGTGCGTTGACAATCGAGACAGGTTATGATGTAGGAAGTTATATCTCTCTTCATGCTTGGCTAAAAGAATCCGTCAGTGATGACCTTCCGTGTAGCTTGGGCTTTTGGGTGTCAAAATCGGTGCAGATTGCACATTTTTGTTGATTGAAATGGCTGCGGTACATAACAAAGAACTATTACTGCGGTCACAATGCATTGAAATGGTATAGGACATCCGTCTAATTTTTGCATTTTCCATTCTAATGACTGCTTGTAGCTTGTGCAGTTTTAGAACAAGAAGCTCAACTCGTTGTTATCTATTTGTGCTGAGACGAGAGCGCGAAAATCCGTTGCCCGAATTGCATCAACTCAAAATAAGTAATCTGCAGTTGCGTTTTCGTTTGCCTGCAAGGAATTTCGATGTTGAATTGAGCGATGTATTGATGTATATTAATTGCGTAGAGAGGCCTTTTCTGAACGGTATTGGAAGGCGAATTGAAGCGGCATGTGATCTGAAAAGATAGAGAATTTTCTGCCTTTTAGCGTACATCTAACGTGGTTGATCGCTTCGTAGATCGATAGAAGCTTCCTATCGTAGGTACTGTACTTCGTTTGAACGTCGGTTAATCGTCTGAAGAAAATTCCTAGGAGTGTCGTAACACCATTTTGGGATTGGATGTAAGACCGCTCCGATGCCGTCATCAGAAATATTTGTTGTTAGTGACCATGTCGCTGAAACGTTAGGATGTGCCAGAGATGGGACGCTCACAAATTCGCTTACACATTTCTCGAAAGGTGTTATCATCTCTAGCGTCTACACTTTTATCTTTTCGTTTATTGCCAGGGATAAGTTCTTGAAATATACTTAGAGATTGCGCTGCATGTGACAGAAATCGTCGGTAAAAACTACCATTCCCAGAAACAACTTAAACATATGACTGATTCGTGGTCTGGATGCTACCGATAATCCTTCCGCATTTTTAGGTAAGGGCTTAAGTCTACCTGTAGAAGCTAGCGATGGTACTTATCCGCGTTAATGTAAAGCTGATGCTTCCTGAGACCATCAAAGATTTATGATAAGTGCATTCGATGTGTTTCGTAGTCTGGCGCCTAATACAGAATATCGTCAAGATAGACAAAAACATAGTCTAATCCGCGCAGAATCTAATACGTATATCTTTGGAAGGTCCAGCATTAAAGACGCCGGAAGTTATGAACATAAATTTGAAAAGTACAAAAGACATGATTATGCCCGTTTTCGGGACGTCGCTTGGTTTTACTTGGATTAGATGGTATGCTTTTTGCGGGTCTAACACAGAGAAAACTTCCGTTCCATGTAAAACCGAAGTTAAATCTCGCCGAATTTCGATTTGATATCGGTCTGGGACCGTGCATGCGTTGAGCACGATAGTCTCTGCCTTTCGCACTAGGTAGTAGCTGCTCCATGCGCTTCCGGAAGGCTGACATCTTTCTTGTTACATCGAGATCTCAAATTCCTAATTCACTGCTGCTTGTTTGTCGGAGGGCAGCCTGCGTACTTTGGCACGCATGGGACTATCTTTGCGGAGAACGTGATGAATCGTGATGTGGCATTCAGCCGGCAGAGAACCGTATTCGCCTAAATCGCTGGAGATGTAGGCCTGCGAAAGGGGTGGTTCATCCATCATTCGAATTTGCGCCACCGAAGCAAGCTACCTATTAGCTGTCGACCACTTATGTCGACAAGAAGCCAGTTTTTTTCAATAATTCGGTCTCAATTATTGGAACGACACACAAAAGCGGCGATATGTGCCAGTAATAGGGCGATTAAAAGAAATTCCAACTTTTCACTTTGTATGTCCCATGAAGAGTTAATCATCATCATATTGGGCACGTTGTCAACTATGGGTGGCTTTCTGGAGGAGCCGCCCATTCCGTAAATCCCAACTTGGTCGCTAATGCAATTCTCTTTAATCTCTAACGATTTTTACATCTATAATTCAAAATTGACATACCGAGACTCGCCCAAAGACCACAAAACTAAAAAGAAGCTAGATCGGGCTCGAACGCTTTTCTTTTCAATGTCTGAGTGTGCAGTCTCACCGCTCTAAAATTCGTGAGTTGGCGTCATGATTCAAGAACTTTGTCCTGTCTGATCGTGGTGGCTGGAACGCACACAGTACGCGATGGTGATGAAAGAATGCACGCCACAACTTTTTTCATAGGTTTCTTTGAAATTCTTTTGAATTGATTTCCTTCATTTGTCTGTACTTTTTTCCAAATCCGTTTTAATCTAGATTTTCCTCCAATTTATTGGTGTTGCGAGCTTAATTGATTTTATCTGAGAGCAACTTCTCCAAAAGTTTGTTCTTTTTTGAAAAAGAAGAAGATTCCTTTCTGGTCATAGTGTTGTTTGATATCATCCATTTTTTTTATTTTTACCATAGATAGATAGGATTATTTTTGAACAGATTTGGTATCTTTCCGCTTTTTCCATTTATTTAATGGAATTTCTAAATGCTTCGGTTTGTATTTGTATAAGTTTCTGGTCGCATGCAACGCAAATGGATTTATTGACAAGTTTGCTAAAAATATCATATTCTCATCCCTTGAACCAATTTCTATGATAGTATTTATTGCAATGCCATTCGCATTGCAGTACTTCATCCTCAATATCTTTGCTTTAATGCCCAAACATATTTTTTTAAATCGATTTCCTTTACTTCAAAATAAATTTTATTACACTGTGAACTAGAAATGTTGTGCTATTTTAAATATCATTCAAACAAGCATTCATTTTCAGATGAGGATGTAATTGCCGAGTCCAAAAGATATGAACAAATGCTCGATGCCATGAACAAACCACATCGTGAGACTAAAGCGAAAACGGAAGACGAGATCAAAAAAGATAGTGACGAAAACAAACTAAAACGACGATTAGAACGGAAAAAGCGTGAATTGATGAATGCCACACAACCGAAAAACTTTCTATTCAGTGATGAAAATCAAGCAGAAAACAACCCGGTCATAAGCAGTAGTAGCGACGAAACCGAAGAAGAATCGTAGAAAATATAAGTACACAATTTCGATTATAAATATTTTTATTTAGATTTTCGTGATTTTTTTTTTACAAAATATAACACGTAAACAATTTGAATTGGATTATTCTTAAAAATCAACGTCAAGGTGGAGGAGTTGTTTACATTTCTATAAATTATATTGTTTTTTTTTTACGTCAACCACTTTACCTAGGAAGTGCACTCTTTATCCTTTCAATAAAGGATAGCCTGACATTTTGATTGTAAGTGCTTGTATTTTTCATTCTATTAAATTTGCCCAGAGAAAGAAATATTTTGGAATAATTTTCCATTTTAGCCGATTTTTTGTTTGTTTTTTCTTTGAATTTTTGATAAATATGAATTTATTATTGTCGTGGCTGATTGGCCCTACAGAACCCAAAAATATAGAATGAAAACAATAAACACTATACCCACAGCAGCTGCTTTCACATACATCGATTTACGATTCAAATAAGTTGCGTCTTTTTTGTATTTCTGCGACATAATAGATAAGTTCTGAGTTTTCGTATCCAACTCTAGAAATAAAGAAAATAGTTATGTTAATGTTTTGTTAAGCTATTGAAATTCGAAGTAAACATTTTATTTATTGGTTTTGATGATTATTTATTAGTTGTGCTGATATTGGATTGAATAACAGCAGAAACGCGATAAATAATTTAAAAATTGGCATTGGCTGATTTTCAAATTTCAAAAAACTTAAAATTTGCGGAGAAAATTGACAGCTTTTCTCCAAAAGCCAAAACTAGTAGAACCATTTTTGATTTAATTCGAAAATAAAATTAAAGAGCTTGGCTTGTTACCAGATCAAATTTACAATGCGGACGAGTCTGGCCTGTTTTTTAAGCTTATGCCAAGCATAACGTTTGTGGGTTTGAAGAAGCTACTGCTCCTGGTAGGAAAGTAAGCAAGGAGAGAATCATTTTTCTTGCTTGCACTAATGCGTCTGGTACGCACAAAGTCAAATTGTTCGTTAGTTCATAGGAAAAGCTGTAAATCCTAGAGCATTCCGAAAATAAGCCCGTCGTTTCCAAGGCCTACAAAAATGCTTGCATTCAACTTTCGTGCCAGAGATAAAATTATTTTCGAATTGATTTCGTCAAATTTTAAAATTGTTTTCATATTTTTTCCTTGTTTTGAGTAAGACAGTTTCTAGAATCAAAAAAATTGCCAAAAAACGGGTCTACTGCGTTTGGGCAACGAAAGAAAGACGAGGAGATGATAAGTGATGATGGAAAGATTGTTACCATGTGTTTGCCAGCAAACTGCACCGCTCTTTTCCGACCAATGGACCAAAATGCCATCAACTAGACAAAACTGTACTACAAAAAAGGACTTTTGGCATATCTAGTCGGAAGCCGAGGTTCTGATTTGGAGAGTAAAATAAAGGCCTTTAATTTAAGGCATACCATATGCCTCCTGGCTACTGCATGGGACAAGGTTAAGTCTTCGGCTATACAAAAGTGCTGGAAGCCTTTGATGTCTCCCGACAGTGAGTTGGATGAGAAGGAGGAACTGCCGTTGAGGGTCATTTGCGATATAATCATTAGTGACCGCGAAATGATGACATCTATTAATGGCTTGTTTCAAGATTTATTTGCCACTGAAACTTTTGTCGCCGAGGAATTAAGCAATTGGATTGCCGAACACGATATCAAGCAGGTGCCTGTTTGCAACAATCTAGAAGCCGAAGAAATCGAGAGTGCAGAAAGCACAGGTGCAAGTGTAAGTCTTTCACGGGCAAAAATCAAAACAGAACATGCTATCCAAGCATTTAGCATATGTCTTCAATGGGCTGAAGAAAACTCGGTTCCACTAGAAGATACCTTGACTCTTCAAAAACAGAGAGCTGGCCGTTGACATTAATGTACCCTCCAAAAAAGAGCAAACCAACAATTTTTTAAATCAATTTAACCAAAAACTGTATTAACTGTATTGCATTTGTAGGCAGGGAAGATTCCCGGAATACTTAAAAATCTCTGCAGTTATACCGATTTTTAAAGGGGGTGACGAAACTGACCCAAACAATTACACACCAATCTCACTCTTGAATTCCTTAAGTAAAATCTTCGAAAAAATTGTAGATTCTCGAATCAAAGAATTCCTATTGCAAAACGAAATCTTGGATAGAAACCAGTACGGATTCCAGGCGGACAAAGGTACAACAGATGCCATTCCTCATGTAAATAGATTTGTAAATGAATACTTGAATAAGGGCCACTACGTTACAGCAGTTTTCGTGGACACAGCTACAAATGACACTTTAATCAACAGGCGTGAATATGAAATTGTTCGAAAAGCAAATGAATTAATACGCAGTTACTTGACAGATAGATCTCAAAACACAGTAATAAGAGGTGTCAAAATAAAACTGCTGAATTTAGAATAGGTGTTCCGCAGGGCTCGATCCTAGGACCAACGCTATTTTTACTTTATATCAACTCCATAAAAAAAGTAGACCTTGTTGCGAAAGTGGTTATGTACGCAGATGACACTGTGCTCGTATGCTCAGGTAAAACTAGTCTCGAAATTGAACAAAAAGTAAATACTGACCTGGTCAAGTATTGGTATTGGCTTCTACAAAGTAGATTGGCAATAAACGCGGGGAAAACAAAATATATATTTTCAAATAGAAGAACAAGATTGCCATACAACCACACGTGAAAATCAATGACACAAGCCTCCAGAGAGTAGAACAAGTGAAATATTTAGGACATCTAATAGACGAGAAACTAACATGGACTCCACACACAAATGATCTAAGGAAAAACTGGCTGTCTTCATTGGTCTTCCACGTCACTTCTACTTCATTCCAAAAAAAATTTAAATTATGTATGCGCATCTCCTTTCCAAAATTTCTTACGGCATCTTGAATTGGAGCCAAACTTCTAAAAGAAACCTCATGATCGTCTCCAGATTAGTAACCAAGGCGTATAAGATCATTTACAATCTCTCTATGTCAACTCCAACGAGCGAAGTTTACAAAACAGCCCAAGAATTGAATTTGCAAGGCATTATGTCCATGGAAAGAGCTAAATTCATACATAAGAATTTACACCGTAATGAGTATACCGCTGTGAAATTAGATGGAATTGAGGGGGAAAACACTTACAGAATGAGAAACATGAATAATATAGCTATAGCATTTGCCAGAACTGATCGGCTAAAAAAAGACCCCTTCAACAAAGCAGCTAAATTTTACAATACACTACCGGCCAAAAGTAAAAACATAGCGAACCCAACTTTCTTTCAAACGACACTAAAAAAATATCTTCTTCAGGACCAACTTTCGAAGTAAGTTACAAGTACAATCAGCTCCACTAAACTCAAAGCCAAACATGTAATCAGCAGGAAATAATTCATAAACATACAGTCAGAACTATTAATCTAACTAAAAGGACACTAAAACTTACAAATTTGGTACTATCCCTTATACCGATTTCTTATCGTCTGGGAAGTATTATGTCCTAAAACTTTAAATACGGCGAATTATTAATTTTGATGGAGAGAGTTATTGAAGGAAACGGAGGTGGTTTTAGTCGGTAGAAATCCGGCATGCCGAGATGCAGGAGCTGATCGGTATCTTTTGAAGATTTCCACCTCCCAACGTTGAAAAAAAAATATTGTTTTAAAATGAATTAAATTATGTTACTTTTCTTTCACGACGAACAAAATTCTTTTATTTTTCATATACAGTTGTGTTCATGTTAATAGTAGTGCAGCTCCTCACAACATTAAATATTCATGTTTCGACATACTGAACATTGCGCATTGAACACGTGCTCATATTTTTCTAAGAATAGCATGCAAAGAAGAGAATAGCGATAAGATCCCGCTAATTTTGCATTGGTTTGGGTAAGTTTTTGATGACTTTGGAGTGATGCGCCGAAATTAGTCTGTTCATTAAAATAGTAGTGCTCGGTGTGAGTGGTTGAAAAACAATTCTAATAATTGACTAGTGCAATAAAAAAACGTCAATAGGAAGTGTAATTTAGCAATGAATATTTTGATGATTGATATTCCTTGGGTTTGTAACTGTTTTTTATTCTAGCCAGTTGGGAAATGCCCATAAAATAGACATTTCAACAGGACAACGATCCGAAACATACTAGCAGATCCTAATCCGATAGAAAACTTATGGGGGGATGTAAAAATTCAAAGAAAGCACAGGTTTGGCAAGTGGTTCAGGAAGCAAGGTCTCAAATTCCCTTGAAGCGTTGTCGTTATTAAACATAAAGGATATACAACTAAATATTAGACATTTTCCAATATTAAGAACCTGAAAAATCAATTTTGAATAAAATTATACAGTTTTATTTTTCCTTTCATGTAGCCACTACTATTTTGATGAACAGTCAAATTTCGGCGCATCACTCTAAAGTCATTAAAAACTTACCCAAAACAATGCAAAACTAACGGGATCTCTTTTCTTTTCTTTGCATGCTATTCTTGGAAAAATATGAACACGTGTTCAATTTGCAATGTTCAGTATGTCGAAACATGAATATTTACTGTTGTGAGGTGCTGCACTACTATTTTCATGAACACAACTGGATCGTCGACAACGACGATATAATATTAATGTAAAAAATGAATTATAATCAAATGAATATTCATACATCGACCACTCACACACGTAGGGGTGGACAGAAGAAAATACTTAAATCATAATCGCATATTTTCAAAGAAATACATTGGGACTTTATAGTCATTGAAGATTAAGAAGGGGACGCGAAGTAACGACCAGCAGTAAGTTTTATTATTAGAGAACCCCGTAGGTAGTCTGGCAACCAAATGTTTTATTACGGCTGCCCGTTAGGGTTTTTTCCGCGAGCACGCTACAGGATCGCGTCAAGACGCTGTTAGCTACCTGCGGGGGATGCCAACCCGTATGCCCAAATAAGGCATCGAATCTGTGCACTATACCAATCAGCCAATGAGAATATGCGACACAAAACGTTTGAAGGCTTCTCTTTCCAGTGCAAAAAGAGGGAGCAAAATTTCAAGCGTCACTTAAACACATTTTTTAATCAGTCTAAAAGTACGAGTTGCCGAGACAACTTAAAGGTCTACTATATAGTTGCCGAGTCAACTAAGACACAAGAAACATTCATTTAATACACTCACTTGTGTTTTACTGTGAAGTTCAACCTATTAGTTCATTAAATTTGTTGTTATCAAAAATTCCTGAATCCTTATTCTTTATTTATACGAAAACAGTTGCATTTGATTAAGTTTTACACCAGAACCAAGTACAGTTTTGAATTCGTCATAACAGTGCACGGGAATTTACGACTTCCGTGAAATTTCGAAAATAGACATTCGCGAGTTCAACGGTATAATAACTGTATATATTTTTCACGTTAAATTCTAATTCAAGGCAAAACTTTTTTGTGACTCGGTTATTGCAACAACGTCAATTAATGCAACTGCTCGAGGTTTCATCGGTTGTTTTTATCGAGGGCGTACTTTAATAGCTCGGTTTGTGACATTACTGTCCCATCGTCATATAAAGGGTTGAATGGGCGTAGGCAGTATTTTAGATGGGCGTTTGTATTTAATATGTAATTGTGGTGATATTCTAACATCTGTTTTCGTCCTTAATTTTTTAAAGGTTGAAAATTTTCAGGAAAACACAATTGTTTAATTGATAGCTAATACTAACGATATCCATTCAAAAGCGACTTACCTGACAATACCGTTCCGCGTTGCAGCACATCATCAATATTCTGCACCTGAAATCAATACCCTATTTTCAAAAACATCCCGTCAACATGCACACGAAAAACAAGCAGCCTTACCATTATCCTTTGCACGTCCTGCAACTGCGTATTTATCGTGTTGATGTTTCTTCGTCGGTCTGTGAGCTGCTTTCGTGCCTTTTGAATGTACACATCGAATTCGATGAAGGCGTACGGCCTCGTCACCGAGTTCACTCGCCGTCCGTAGTTTGTTTGGAATTCTTGTGCTAGATCTTCTAAATAGTTGAATGCTAATCGTTTTGAGTACATCTTATCACACATTACAAGATAACAAACGTCGTTCTCTATTAAATAGCTGCAATAGAAGATTAGAATCGGTTTAGTGTTCACATCCTCGAAGCGATTGCAGCCAGGAAGCTTACTGGAACAAATAGGGTCCTGTTTCAATACTGCATCGTGGCGGCGAGTGCGACCCCAACTTGCGAAATAACATTTTTGCCTGATTCTGGTACTCCAAGATACTGCGACCTGACTGAAAAGCAATAAATAAGTGATGCCTGGATACGTTTCGGAGATGTAACTTTGGATTTACCTGTTCGTCGTCCTGCATCGTGCCAACAAGTGGAAGACCGTCAATTACACGAGCTATCATAGTCATCAATGCCATTTTGCTCGATTTGTTCTTGGAATGATTTCTTCACATGCAAATTTCTTCTCGTCGAACTACTTCCACGGCTCAAACACACATCAATCCTAGAGCGTTGCTGGCAAGAGGCACCGATTTCACGGTGGCGATATTTCTATGTGGAGATTTTGAACCAGGCTTTAAACGAAAACACGTCAGCTTCAGCTGTCACATATTACAACTTTGCACTCAAACGTCAACGCGACGCTTTTCCCGCTAGGCGAGCAATTCGAATGTCGTTGCCCTCTGGCGGAATAGCTGCTTTTGACAATTGGTGAAAATGAGCAAATGTCAAAAAATGAAAGTTCCAAGCTGGCACCTTCTTGACACGGTGGATACGAATTGATCGTGATTTCCGAGTGTTTCAAAGCGTGTAGGATCCTAGAAATTCATCCTTGTTAGTTCAAGGTGTTCTAGCATCGCTGTACCGATGTGTTTTCTCATCTTTAAATGTTCCAGCCGCGTAAATAACTAATTTTCTCGATCGGTTTTTGTGGTCGGGATCCTAGTGGAAAAAGTGTTGTAAATAATTTCAACAGAGTGAGAAGGCACTAGCAGAATAGTGAGTAGTAGAAACGAAAACATCATCTCGCCAAATTCATTCTGATATCTCGCTCATACACATTGTGCAATGCAACGGATCTGTTCGATCTAATTGCACAATTGAACAATTCATTAGACAAGGACCGGCAACGCCTGCATTTGTACTTAGTTGATTTTTCCTGTGTGCAAAAGAGAAAAGTCTGTAATTTGAATTTTGTTTGACGTGTAAACTTGTATGCCTCTTGCGTTAGACAAGGCACATATCGGGATTCATCTGAGCGAGACCAAGCTTGGATGGACTGTCAACTTGGCATTTCGTGTGTGACGTTCGTTATTCTCGGGGGGAAGCCACAGTCTGTAATTTTCGGCGAGAAAATTTCCCATATTTCCGGTTAGTCTAACGATTTCTTGCTTCCTACTCGAAAAAGGCTTGTTATCCGTGTCCCGAATATCAACATTTCGAATGATCGCCCCGTCATAACATTCGCCGAGCGTCGTTATCGCGAAATTTTCGTTGCCTCGTTCAAGCTGTGTAAATTGATATCAGTATTTTTATTAACGCAAAAGCCCCAGTGTGACCTGTTGTATTGATTTTGTGTGCAGTTTTTGTGCTTCTTTTCGTTTGCACAGATGCTGATGATTAAATGCCTTGCAACGCATGCATGAGATAAGTGAGAGATCTGCTACGAAAAGCAGAAATCGATTTGCTTCTGGGTGAAAGTCCTCGCCCCAACTTTTACGAGTGCCGCTTTATGCAGTGGTCCAACACTCACCCCCCTGTCCGTGTGAAAAGTACGTTACAAGCCGCATCTGCGAGTAAAGGGGAGCAGAATGTGAACGACCTACTAACATTCGAATTGCAGCGTTAAAAACCGGCAAAGAAAATAGAACAAGTTAAAGTGACATAGCAGTCCAGTCGTCGATTGAAAATCAATTATGTCGTGGATAAATAATCGGCAACCTGCCATTGGCCAGCCGTTGCCACCTGCGAACCCCCAAACTGCGGCGGCAGCGATGCCGCAAAGCGGTTCCATGGGGTATAGTGGCGTTATCGACGGAGGCGCCGTTCAGCAGCAGCAGCAGGTAATTTTTGCACGTGTTGTTCTCAACTACTGCTTGCCACCGGCACTCTACTAATTTCCTACCGCCCACTAGTCACCTGTGCTTTCTTTCCCCCAAATTAACATGTATTTTATTCTGCGTGTCTTTAACCCACTGTCAAGCGAATATGCTTACGTGTACAAATCGTGCAATATGTGGCGACGCTAGACGCTACAAACTGTGTAGGTATCTACTAATTTCTTGCGATTCACCCAAGTGGCCCGACGACTTTGATCGGTTCGTTCGGCCAAATCATTTGAATATTCCACAGGTCCACGTATTCGCGGAGCCACCTCTGCTGCAAGATCTCGCTCGATTCCAGTCTAGCGTTCAAATAAAACTGAAAAGCATTTGCATGCCCACCTGTGCCAAATCGAAATCAACGCGCTCCGATCCAAGTGGCCTGGCATGGCATTCGTGGTGCGCGAAAGCAGTAACCAACGTTACTGCGATTCCGCGGCGAACGTCTTGCTCTTTCAGCAACGTATCTATCGCTCGGCAAGTGAAAAGTTGAACTGGATCAGCTATTCATCTATGTTGGATAATGCTAACGGTGCACTGTTAAGTATTGGAATTTCGTCGGTAACATTGAGTCTATTCCACTTTCGTTTTCGCGCAACCCGAGACTTGCTCATAGGTTGCACTTGTAGACTTTATATTTGGATTGTTTTCATTTTGATTGTGGGGAATAATTGATCATTTTTAACCCTTTGAGCGCTGAGTTGTGCAACGTTAGGCTTGTGCTGTGGCATGCCCAATTATTACGCCAACACGCATGCTGGGCTGGCCAACTCTTTATTACGATTTCATCTTTCAGACTAGGATAATCCAATTACGAAACAAAAATGAAATACACATCATAGAAAAGACTAATTAAGAAGTGTCCGATCAAAACTGGCTATTTACATTTTGGTTCGGTTCCGTGGTTTTTTTTCGATTGAGACTCTAATACTTTAATTCTTTTCATTTTCGGAAATAGAACTGAGCAAAACTATTCATTTATAGGTTAAAAAGCAGTACAAAAATATCAATTTTGATCAAAACTTGCTATTTACAAATGAAAAATATTATCTTTTATTAAGAATATGAAGTCCCCACTTTAATGGTCTGTGACAATAAACTGAATTGTTTTGTTGCCGGTATTTATGCCGTATCTATGGTATATAATGCTTATTTGGTTTCACGTTCATTAGCGTAGCAAAGAATTTGGTTTTTGAGGCGAAATTTGGAGAAAATTTTTTGTGTTTAAAATGTAATATTATATATTTACTTGATATGTTATGCAAAGCGTTCTTACGCATGCTAGGTATTATTTATACTATTGTTCGTATCGAAAACAAAATTTTTGGAGTCGTTTCACTGTTTCGCTCCTACAAATAAATATAAAAGTACGACTTGTGGTTCTCGGCCCCTATTGTTTCGTTAGTTTAGCGCGTATGAGAATTTTGTTTAGTTTCTTCTTTGGTTTTAACAGAGGATCAGTCATTACGTTTGGTTGGTTTGTGTAAAGTATAGACTTTCGGTTAGATTTGTGCGATATTCTCTTTCAGAAAATGGTAGAAGATATTGTTGACAATATAAATAAAGGAAGCCGCAAGAAGAGTCCTGGTGATAGAACTACAAAACGTAAAGTCTATACTATACGGATAAATATCCTTTGGGTATCCATTTTCGACAACCGTGTAATCACAAAACCAGCAGTAAGTTCAAATGTTCGTCTGTTAGTGTCGAAGAAGTATTGAGAAATAGAAGACGGTTTTACACCTATTCACTTCTTACGAGCCACAACGACGAGGAAACTATGTACCAAAGCCAACAGCAAAATGAGTTACGCGTAATGTTAGTGCTGCCTATCATGTCTATAATAAGAAAAGACTTCTGTGTATTTGGAAGAAGTTCCTTTTAGCAGCATTCTCCATATCAAAGGCTCATTAAAATTTTATAAATCAAGCACTACACAAATGTATAAACCTGTTGAAAAGAGATGTGGTGACAGAAAATCGTCGAAATCAGTTGAGAAAAAAAACCGTGTAAGAGCATTCATTAGGAAACTACCAGCGAAAGAGTCACATTACAATCGCTTGGAAAGCAAGCGAATATACCTTGCATCTGAACTTAATGTTAAAAAATTTGTAAAAGCCTACAACGATTCTGTGTCACAAGAGTTCAAGGTGTCACGCACTATGTTCTATAGCATATTTCATGAGTTTAACATTGGATTCTCCTCACCAGCATCCGACATTTGTTCTGCTTGTACATTATGAAGCAACAAAATTAAAATTAAAAAAACGCGTTAAAAAAACGCATGGCTATAACAGAAAAGAGAATACATAAGCTGCGTGCAAATTATTTTTATTCTCTAATGAAGAACGAAGTCCCAAATTCGAAAACTTTTTGTTTTGACGTACAACAGCAACAACCACTTTCAAAAACGCCAATCCTGTATTGGTGTTTTTGGAAGGCGTTTTCTAGCAGGCAGATTTCACTGTACAATTATTGTGCTATGTGCTTGATAAAAGCAAGCCTTTCCTATACATCTGGGATGAGACAGAGTGGCAGAGGCTCCGTTGAAAATGGCTCTGCCCTATATGATTTTTTTTTGTCACCAGTTTCCAGAAGACCCTGCAGAGCAAAACTGTAACCTAGTTAGGTTATTCTGTGACCGCTGTGGTGGCCAGAATAAGAACACTTACATTTTTCACATGTTGGTGTTCTGGCTAGCTTGCAAAGCTCCTCAAAATATTAAAGAGGTTCATCTGACTTTCCCAGTGCGTGGTCATTCATTTTTACATGCAGACCGTGTTTTCGGTAGGATTGAAAATGAATTAAAAAATATGGCGGTGATGACAAAAAAGGAAGAGTATGCAGAAATATTTGCAAGGCATGGAGAAGTGAAAGTAATTGAGCAAGATTGGAATCTTTATGATTTGAAGATTTTGGAGGATTCTCTCAAAAAAATTAATCAAATTCAGTCATTGAAAAGAATTGAATTGAAGAAAAAAACTAGAAACTTAGTGAATGTTCCAGTCAGAGAGCTGCAGAATTACAGATTTGAGATTTTAACTTTTTCCACTTTGCTTAAAAGAGGTAAACGTTTCCCTTTGGAAATGCCAGAAATGGACCAGCGTGAACGTGGACTTTCTGCGGAAAAAAAGAAGGACGTAACTCATCTTTTGGTGAAACAGTTTGGAGAACTTTGGTATTAAACGTTGCTACGGAATCAATTTAATGCTCTTGAAGCTGTTGATTGTGACCATGAACGACATGCCGAAAGAGATGACCACTGCATATGCTTGGAATTTGACATTGGAGAACTAAGAATCCAGTTTTTAAATTTATGAAGCTACTATATACTAAGATCATATAATAATTGTTAAGTACATAATAAAAATAGTTCATTCATAAATTATTATTTTTTAATTCTACAATATTCTATTTCAAATTATTTGAAGGTGTTTCTCATCGAAAGTAAATGTTTGTGTAAAAGTACAAAATGTTTTTATCAAAATAGGCTATTTACAAATTGATCCAAAACAAAAGTGTATATTTACTAGAGTCCTCATCAAAAGTGTTTATTTACAGGTTTATTTTTCATTTTTTTTTAAATAACAGGCATATATTAAAAAAATTAGTTCATCATGATTATCAGGCAACTACTACTGATACAACTACTGCAGAAAGATTACCCTAATTTGGAACATTTTAAAGTTATAAGTTTTTCCATTTTCTATAAAATGTGTTCTAACGTAAATAGACAGTTTTGAACAGACACTCCTCAATTAAGGGGTCTTTTTACCTACCTATAGTGATGGGCACATAAATAGGCCACTTTAACGCAAGACATTTTAAACCCCCAAATACAGCCCTGATGCAATTCTATCAAAAGTATGCAAATTATTCGTTAAACTCCTGGAATTTTACTGTAATATTCCAGTGCTCTGCGAATAAACAGCTTTGTTTATTCGCAGTTAGCAATAGTTTAAGAGTAGAGCTATTTGCAGTTGGACAATTAAATAGGCTAGTGCAATTATTTTTGTTAATACCAATTTGTTATTACACAATTGGTTTGGTATATTTATTTAAATGAAATTTAGTACCGAATTGTAAAATAATTTTAAATGTAGCCTTTTAAAAACATGGGAAGAAGCGTACACTGTTCTAAATCTGAACGAGCAAAAGTTGTGGAGATGAAAAAAGAAGGTTCTAATATTCCAGGCATCGCGAAGCATTTAAATTGTTCCAGGCAACGCACTTGAGCATCACAATATAAAAAGGAACCGTAGAAGACAAAGCAAAAACTTCTAAGCCTAAAAAACATCTAAATGTGAAAAAAATCATTACGCGTCTAAGGAAAAAGTAGCCATTTTCATCCTCTAGGGATATCCCACGGAAATTAAAAGAAGATTACAGAATTGAAGCATCTTCCAGAACAGTGAGACGTAGATTACAAAAGCTGGACTTCATGGTTGTGTCGCGGGAAAACGATCTTTAGTAACTGCAAAGAACAGAAGACGTGGGTTGCAATTTGCCAGAACTCACCTTAGGGGGAGGGGTTGATAAGGTTAATTCGTACAAAAGAGGCATGTTTTTGTGACGACACAGTTAAAAACTCTGTATTAAAACCAATGGTACATTGAAGTATGACATTCGTAGAATTTTGTATAAAATTTTCACGAAGAAATATTAAAAAATACGACAATGGCAGCAATTATTCTGACTTGTCTCAGAAAAAAGTAGAATTGCGGTGCCCCTCATGACTTGGTGCTGGATGACTTGAAATCAAAAAAATGAAAGTTCATTTGTTAGATAATAGTTTTTCCCAGGCAACACGGGAGGGTTTTTTGAAATTTCAATTTTTCCTTTTTTTGAGACACTTAGAAGGGAAAAACGTGATTTTTTGCGAAAAAATCGTCTAGTTTGTTATTGTAAAATAAAAATTATTAAAAAATTTGAAAAAAGCTCTCCTCTTAAATTATGTACAGAGATAATGTTCAAAATTTCAAAAGGATCGGTGCAGTAGTTTTGAAGTTATGAATGGCACCGACTTTGAAAACGTGAGTTGCGAGGAAAGCGCTTTAAAGTTTTGAACACTAAAAAATCTGGTATAAAACGTTCATAAGCGAATTTTATCATAACTCGTAACTTCGTCAGTTTTGCTCCAATCGACTTGGAATTTTGACACAATATTCTTGAGATATTATGCATTCAGTTTTAATTCCCTTCCCCTGAACAAACCGCTCCAATTTTGAAAAAAATCGTCGAAAGGTGAAGCAAGCTTTACACTATTAAAACAATTATGCACGGCAGAGCCTCTTTAATGGTGCGGGGCGCTATGTCCTGGCATGGTGTTGAACCTTTAGTAAGGATCAATGGATAATGATTGGATAGCAGCTTGACATCGCGTTCAGTTGTGTGCGACATTCAATTACAATTTTCAATGAGGTATACACGTTGGATAATGATTGGATAGTAGCTGATTTCTCAACCAGTCCACTGCCGTATGTATTGCGATGACCTCTGCCCGAAAAACCCTGCAGTGATCTGGAAGCCGGAAGGATAGTTTCAAGCCTAACTGTTTGGAGAAAACGCCACAGCCAACTTTTCTATCCATCAGGGTAGATGTCGACCGAGTCCTATATCCTTCTTTCCATGATCCAGTCATCTCTGCTAGGGATGACGGACTTGAAACCGTGGTGGAAGCATGGAATCGGAGGAGTGAGGTCTACTTTCTCTGGCGTTGGTCCATCCCTCCGTCATATGGTGAAGTGACCAATATTCCCCTCATGCCAGAGATTTAGAGCTTTCAATCGAATCGCAGAACAATTGGCCTGCTTTTTCGTAAGGAGCTCCGTCGGGAGCCAATCTAATAGCATAAACAATGCCTTTGACGGGGTAGTGCGTATAGACTCGGTGATTGCAATAGCTGCAATCCTCCTGACCCTGTTTAGCAGATTGGCATTTGATGTTTTTGCCATCGCTGGCCACCAGATAACCGCGCCATACAGAAGGATTGGTTCCACTATCGCTGTATAGAGCCATGCTACAGTTTTGGGTATCAGACCCCACCTTTTCCCAATAGCTCTTTTGCAGCAGTAGATTACACATGCCGCTTTACGCGCTCTTTCTGCTGTGTTCGCTTTCCACGCGAGCTTGGAGTCCAGAAACAGCCCTAATATTTGACCTGATGAGATGGATTGAGACTTGACTCGTCAAGTTTAGGTGAGACAAATCGTGGAATTTTGTATCTTCTCGTGAAGGGCACAAGTTCCGTTTTCTGCGGATTAATCTTTAGACCGCCCTCTTTGCTCCACTTGGTAAGAATACCTAGGGCAAAGTTTAGTCTTTCAGATAGGGTGTTAACGAATTTGCTCGATATTGCTATTGCAACATCGTCAGCATAGGCTACGACGAGCTAGTCGCTCCTTATCCTAATGCAAAATTGTAATGTAATGTCGCACACAACTAAACGCGATGTCGCTTCACTGTGAAGTGATTCTTTGCTGGGTACCGGGTCATAGTGATATACTTGGAAACTGCGAAGATGATGCCTTAGCGAGAGCTGGCACTGAGTCCAGGATTATACACTAACACCTCAAGTCGGCCATCCGTTGGCCTCCGTCAAGCCAAGTTTCAAGCAGTATTATACAGAAGCTGCAAATAGGGCCTGACTGCTGGAAGAAACCTGCAGGACAACCAGGCAAACTTGGCACGCACTAACTTCAAAGCGCACCAAGCAGCTCCTCAACACGAGCCGTGAAACATTAAGGTTCATCATATCCGTACTGACGGGGCATTGTCTCATTGGCAGACACGCAGAAAGACTGGGTGCCCCTTTCCACGATTTCTGCCGCTGCTGCAGATCGCAGGAGGAGGAGGAAACGATCCAACACTTTCTGTGTGAATGCCCAGCACTATCCCAGAAACGCATGCAAACTTTAGGCTCACCTTTCCTGGACAGCCTCACGGAAGTAGCCAGTTTGAATATTAGCTGCGTAGCCGGCTTCATACGAGAATCTAAATGGTTCTCGTCACCCCACAGGTTTTAGTGCCGCACCCTATCTCTATATGGTATCACAATGAGCCTATCTTGGCCTAAGTGAGTCGCCTTTTGAAAAAGGGGGCTGCCACTACAACCAACCAACCTTGTTCCCTTAATCGCCGAACCAAACTTCTCTCTTCCGGGCTGTGAGCTTTTCGATCCATCTTGGAAGAACTAAACAACAATAAATTATTTCTAAGTATTAAAAATGATTAAAATCAATTCACTACGAAGTAAATTTCTATTGAACCTATAATTTAACTGTAAATTTTCGTTTTATTACGTACACACCTATTTTACTGACCAGCTAAAAAAACACTTCTAGACTCCTTTATGCAGCACGTGCTAGAATCGAAGTAACCTTGGATATGATTCACATAAAAATTGTGAGAGAGACGTGAATGAATCATTGTCCTGCAATTCGCTCGAAGTTGAGATAAGAGCGACTTCATTTAGAAGCAGGCTTACACCTATTTCTTTGACCAGCTGTTTATTTCAGACGTTTAAATTAGGCTCGTAATTTGGTATGCAAGTATTGAAGAATGTTTTAAAACTAGGTTGTAATAATTTTAGATTTAAAGAGTAACAGTTCAAGTTGTAACTTCTATACACCAATTTTGTATTTTGATTTTCTAAACACATTTTTTCATAACAATTTCTTTCTTTTTCAAGTGTTGTCTTTAGTACATTTCCCTTTGTCTTGATAGTGAATAAATAATCACTCAGCCACTTCCTTTACGTGCACAAGCAAATAGATTATAAAAGAATATTTGTATAATAAAAAATAGCTTAAAACGTTTGCTTAAATTGACTTTACGATCGATTTTATGCCTTAAGAAAGTGGACAATTTCACCAAAAGCTCTCTTCGTTCTTATCATTAAATTGATATTGATTTTCTGGCGATTTTCTAAACGTTCCGTAAGTATTATTTTCTAATGATGTTGTCAGTAAATGGTGTGAGGCGTCCACCAACTATCTTTGCCAATTAAGTATAGGAGTATTTCCTAACATTCAGATGCCATTATGATTATCACAGTGAGTTTTTGATCTGTTTCTGAATAAATAGGTGCAAATTTATACAAAACATATGTAAATGTTTCCCAGTAAATTTATTTTCGAAACTATCCTCATTCGCATCGAGTTTTTGCAGGAGCTTTGTCGGTATTTTTTGAACAGCAGGTGCTTTTCTTCTTTCAAGGCCTTCTAAATATTTGCAGCTCTCAGAATGTCTCTCAAGCTACAGTGCTGTGCAAAACATATCACACTCTGCATAAGGTAGCATTCTAGATTCTAAGATGTCCTTATACATGAATCTGTCCATAATTTCTGTTATTCTATGAAACGGACAAGACCTAATGCTGAGAAACATGTCCAGACCATGACGCTTTCTCCCCTATGTTTACTGTTTTCCTACAGAAGCGTGGGTTCAGTGTTTGTCCCTTCTCACGCCTCACACGGGATAAGCCATCAGAATTGAAAAAGTTGAACTTGGATTCGTCGCGAAATAAAACGCTCTTCCATTTAGCAACTGACCAGTCAAGATAGTTTTTAGCAAATTCAAGCCTAAATGATAAATAATAGTAAAATAATAATGTTTAAAAGTGTTGTTCGAGCAGTTTACCTTTTCCTTGCATGTCTTTTTGTGAGCAATGGTTTTTTAAAGCTGTATAGTTTTTTAGATTGAATTCAATTGCCCCTCTGCGAACAATGCTTGAGTTGACAATTAAGCCTAGCTCTTTCACAACTACTTTTGACGAGATAAACGGTTTTATTTTTAACAATTTTTTAATTTGTAAGCCATCTCTAGTAGTTTTACGCGGCCTTCCACCAAATTTACACTTTTCACACTATCCGAGTTTTTATACTTCGTAATCCATCTTGAAATTAAAGATTTGTTTATATATAACGATTTGGCAATCTCTATTTGCGTTTTTCCGAAATAATATAACGAAATTACGTTTGATTCAAAATTTATTATCGTAATCATTACGCTGCATTTTTAATTTTATTTTTTTAGACACAACTAAACCCAAAGGGAAAACGATATTTACTGATCTAATTGACACGAGCATCAGAAAAAAAACAAAAACATCGGGAAATCCCCGTTATCTTTTGTTCTGACTGGGAATCGTAGCTGCGTTTTGAAAGTTGCTTAGATTTTGCACAGCCTTTTTGTTGGTGTATTTTGTTTTTGTTTTCTTTTAAGAACAGTTAAAATACTGATGTACTTTTTTCATTGCAGAGCTTTAAGCAACATGCTAACGTGTAAATTAAAAAAAAAAACGAAAAAAATTCTTCATATTTTACTTGCAATTTTCCCTTTCATTCCGACATGTAGTGAGTTGCTTAAGTTTTGCACAGCAATGTACGTGTGATTTGCTAAAATTACATTCAGAAATGTTCAATACAACATTTTCAAGAAAAAAAAATCGTATTTTTGAAAAGTATTCATCGAAAGATATGAAATAAAACTGTGATTTCTGTTGATTCTCTGAATAATTATATAGATATGATTACTCCAAAAATTGATTCCAGGAATAAAACCGTCAGGACTGCTACTTAGCTCTCCTGGGGTCCCTGGCTTTTGCCTTCAAAGTATATCTTCATATCTATCTACTTGCTTTGCTGTGTACCCTACGTGACCGATCCATTGAACTTTCTAAGCTTGTCTGTAGTAAATGCGAGTCCTACCGAAAATGGAAAACAAAAGAGATCCTTTGATAATTCCAGTTATTAATATATCAAAATTGAATCTATTAATTTCTTGTAAAAATTAATTGTTGTTGGAGTTATACATTATTTTGCCAAACTACATCTTTAACTTACCGAAAATCGGATCTATGTTTGGCCAATTCATGATTTTTTAATTCTGCACATATGTTTGGCTTTATTCGACAAATTTATAGAATTTTTTAATGCAATGACTTGCCAATCTAAATCTACGTGTCAAAATGTTATACCCATAATCACATCTACTGATAATATTCATAATCACAACTGCTGATACTCTTATGATTTAATGCTGATAACGTTGTCGTAGCAATATCATAATCTCATATGCGAATCCCACACTGTGCGTATTAAAATCACAACAATTCCTATTGCTAATTTTATCTTACCATAGTACAGGTAAGTTGTTTCGAAGTCAATGCTTCTAATATTTGTCTCGCAATTAACACGAGCCTTGCGAATTGTTACAGCTCGCAAATCGTTATATGCTTCTTGTATTGTGTATCAAACGAACAATACAGGCTGCGGCTTGCGTAAAATGATCAACTTTCATTATTACATCTGTAAAAACAACTCTTGGTGTAATCGTTCATGAAAAATTTTAACATTCATTTCAATGAAGTCGGTAACAGGCACCCTTGAACGGTTAAGAATTGTTTAATTGTCCGTAAAAAGATGCTGAAGCTTTAAACAACAGGCAAGTTTGTTCTGTTTTCAAAATTTGATGATAGATTGTTCAATATAAAACTGTTGAATTTTCGTCACTGTTTGTACCTTTTATCGAAAATAACACGAAAACTAAACTCGGATATAACGAACTTCCAGGGGACTTTCAAAATTGTTCGTTCTGAGGTTCGTTATAGCCGATCGTTGAAATTTAAAAAAAAAATAAAGCTAAGTTTTATTATATATTTAACAGTCTTCTGTTTATTTTTGTGAATTCAGGTACATACATACGATAGACGTATAGATTATAAAAAAATGTGGTTTCAGTGCGACCCTTGAGGCCCACACGACTAACTTCCCAGTGGGGTGAATAAAAAAGCTATAATTTGTTTTTATTAGTAATTACTATTATTGATAATCACTATTATTAAACATTATTATTCTAAATTATTATAATTACTTTTATAATTTTTATCAATTTTTTATCTAATCATAAAAGCTTTTGTAGAAGAAGACGTCTCCACCACCTGGTCATCCTCTACCAAAGCCTAGGCAACCTCGTCCTCCTCGTCTTCCTTCTTGTCCTCCTTTTCGTCCTCACCCTCGTTCTCCATCTCGGCCTCGAAATCCTCAACGATTATTGAGGGTATTTTATTATTATTTACAATAATCATTCGTTATTAAGAATGTTTGACCGTTACTGAATAATTATAATTGACTATATATACAATATCAAATTATAACTAATATTATTTGATTGTTATTAACAAATTTTAAATTATTTATAACAATATCCAATTATTAACTGCATTAGCGTCTCTACTCCCATTCACCCAAACCTGATAATATAAGTTTGCAATTTTATAAATTAATCTTTATTTTTTTTTGAAATAACATTTTTTACAAATTTGATCACAATTTTGCTAAAACGCACAATAATAACAACATTACTATGAATGTATTTGGTATCTGCACGAATTAATAGTGTGTATCAACAGTTTAAAACTAAGCAATTTTTAGTCGTTTTTCAGTTTTTTCATCCTAAATAAAAAACGGCCCAACCGATTTTGCTGAAAAGTCATTCAGTTTTAAGTTATGTGATTACGCGTCAAATGAAACCAGTCCCGCGTCAATCCGATCTTTGGTTCTTGAGATAATCGAGATGAAAAATTATTCCGAACGCGCATACGCACATACGTACATACACACTCGCAGACATCTCTCTAAAAACGATGGATTTGGATTCTAGAGACCTTAAAACGTGGAGATATGTCAAAATTTGGGATTCGCAAAATCGACCCCATTACAATAACTTCCCATAGAGAACTGGAAAGTTAAAAATATGAGAAAAAATCGGTTATTTTGCTTTTGGGCTCGTTTTTTCTTCAATAAATCGTCGCTTAGCATGTCTCCGAATCTATCAACTGCAGTCAGTGAATTCTCTTTCTCGGGATAATGGAATTGTGTGTACGTTTGCAACGTCTTCAGGGCAAATAATGCTTCGTTGGTTGAAGGAACAATATTACAATCCACATTTATGTCTTTGTCGCCGCTATCCGAATCTGATGGAGATATTATTGACTGCATTATCTCCATCTCATCAGGGGACTCCGTTGTTATCAGGTCGTAGTCAATTTGAAATTGGATTGTCCTCCGCCCAATGTGTGAAAGACTATATTTCTTCCCTTTCTTCTCGAGTTGCAATTAATGTCGAAAGTGGAAGGTCATTTTCTTTTGTAAACTCTGGATCCATTGTAAAACCAGCGTGTCGGAAGCAATTCGATATTGTTTCTTGTGATACTTTCCTCCATGCAGCATTAACCATTACGATGGCATCCAACAAAGTGATTTTTAATTCCATTTTCTTGTCGAGGGTGTCTATAAATTTCAGCAATAATTGCCTCCGATAGCGCGATTTCAAACATCGAATGACGCCTGTTATTGAACAGATTATTAGTAAGGAAAATGAGAAGGAACACATTTTTATACTCTGATCCATTGGTTGTAACACGGCAGTAGCATAAGGAGGCAGAAAAATGACTTGGATCCATGAAAGGCTTTGCGCTCTGGGATGAGCTGGAAAATGATCGATCACCAAGAAAATTTTCCATTGATTTCTCGGCAATTCTTCATCCCACGCCTGAAGAAGCTTTTGGAAGATTGTTTCGGTCATCCACGCTTTTCGGTTATGTTCATAGCTAACAGGAAGATGCGATTTATTTTTGAAACATCTAGGTGACTTAGATCTTCCCATAACCAGAAGCTGTTTCTTCTCGGTTCCATCAAGATTGGCACATACCCAAACTCCAATCCTCTCCTTCGAATGTTTGCCCCCCGAGCAACTGTCCCCTTCAAACTTTATGGTTTTGTCTGGCAACATTCGAAAAAAGAGGCCAGTTTCATCACCATTAAAGATGTATTTATTTAAATAACCTCTTCGTATACGTAATTGATATTAATAAAATTTGTAAGCTGAATTGTAAAACTTAGACAATATGTGTTTTTGCATTTTTGTATTTATTTATTTTGTCTAATAATAGCGACTCTAAAACGGCGTATTAAATACAATAGATAAATAAAAATGAGACACATACGAATTATGCAACATACCTGACCAAACATTTTTAATCCAATTTTCAGTGGCTTTTTCGAAACGGAATCACTTTCGCCGCTTATTTTACCATTGCAAATGTTATGACGCTTCTTAAAGCGATCGACCCAGCTTCTGGAACACTCAAAACAGTCCCCAGATTCTCCATTGACACGATTTTCCAATTGTTTTAAATCTCCCGCCATTTCATGAAGAATTGGTTCCGATATGGTATCGTTCTCGCTTCGCTAGATTGAAAACCACTTCAAAAGGGCTTGGTCAATTTCCTTCTGGTCCGGTGGGCGTAACTTTTTTGCAGTGAGCGTGGTTTCAGTTTGAGCTTTCAGATATGTTTTTTTCTATTCGACCAAATAGTTGAAACAGTTGACTTTGTAAAGCCGTATTCCCTTATCTTCCCTATATCTAAATGTACGACAGTTTGCTGATTTGTAAAAATAAATGTATTTGTAGGTGAACATTGCTGATTCACCTTAAAAAAAATTACATTCACAATTATTCTAAAAACAATATTCACGCCGGTAATCGAACACACGACGTCGACAATAATTCAAAAAGAAAAACAATACCCCAAGCGGGGATCGAACACACGACCCCTTGATCGTGGGCTATTAGCACTGCTACCTACACTGCACCGCCTCTGTCAGAAGTAAAAACTTACTAATCCATAATCGACGCTAAAAACTTTAGAGGCGTTTTTCTCAAAAAGGGGGGAGTGTTGCGATCTAGTATTTTAAGGATCGAATATCCTTGACGTCTTCTACTTGTGTGCCAAATTTCATCCAAATCTGAGACTACAAAGTCGGAGCCTCTCCTAGTAAGAAAAATCACGCTGTCGCAGCGAACTGCTTCAATATGAATTTCGCATTAAACACAACTACGCATATGAAAAGTTTTTTGAAACGTAAAACCGTTACAAATTCGCCGAGTTGGACTTGATACGTTCACGATACGATAGTTCGTAATATCCGAACAGAAACAGAGTGCTAAAGACTTGAAATTGTACGTTATAGCCGAGTGTTCGCTATAGCCGAGTTCCACTGTATTGTATACAGTAAGGTCGCGGTAATCAGGGTCCCGTGTAGTTTGGCATCCCTTATTAATAAAAATATCGCAACGCTGGTACAGGGACCAGCCTAACACTTGCGGGAGAGATTGGAATTCAATTTGCTTTAAAGGACATTGTTTCGATCATTCAAATAAAAACAAAATTTAAGACGTTGATTTACACATTACATATTTGATATATACATTACATATGTACCAATAATTCCGATTACTGAATATCCTTCTATACATATGTCCAACTAAAAAAGGATTACTCACAGCACTCTATAATCGGATGCAAACATGCAAAAATAAAATGCCCGACTACCACGACCGTACTACAATTCAATTCGCATTACCTCTAAAAAATTTTTTACATGGATTAAAGGTTACCTCCTTTTGTGACTTACTAAAATGTTCATGGACTCGTGAATAAATTGGATACAATATAAATGATTTTCTCATTTATTAAGCTTACGTCCGTACCGAAAGCAGAATACGCCTTTTCGTCGTCACTAAATATTTCATGTCATTTACATAACTACTTATTCATCGAATACACGACTCGTCATATGAACCTTTCGGGAAACATTTCTTCGTATCAAGGAAGGGTTTAATTGAATACCTGCTCTACCTACTTGACAATATAGTTGTGGTGTTGCTGGTGGCCACATTTACATAAATGAATATAATAAATTGATGGCATATCTTGGTACTTCAATAGATGGCAAACGCGTCATAGAAGTCCTTCATAAATACGATATTCGAATATATTTCCTTTAAATATTCCGTGTTCCCTATTTGTAAGAGCACATTATGTGTACCTTTTTTACAGTAGCTGTTTTTGATAGATGGGTAGAATATATGTATATCTTCTCCATTTAACATTTTTCAATTCGTATCAATTTTTCATTATTATTTATCGTACTCCGATGAGAAAATTAAGTATTGTGGGTGTTTCTTCAGTTTCTATGGATAGCGAAATGTTTCTGTTTTGCTTTACTAATACTAAAAATTAAGTGGAAAGTTTTCTTTTTCAAAGATGTTCGATTTTGATGTCTTTGAGAAAAATTTGCCTCGGTTATGTCTTGTTTTTTTACTTTAATATGATTAAGACTAACAAAACAAAAACAAATTGTAGACGCATTTGATTGTTGCATTATAATTCATAAATTGTTCAAACATCACGCATCACATATTTGCGGCGCTATGGTTGAACAAAAAATGACGAGAGAAACATTTATCTAACGTTGGTAGTAAACGTGTTTTTCCTTTATAAAATATTCAAACATAAACCGTTTGCTTTCTCCATTTTAGGGTTGGCAGCCGCAGCAGCAGCAACAGCAATCGCATATGTACAGCCATCAAACGCCACAAAATAATAATCTTTACAACGCATACACTCCTTTAAATCAAAATAATCGTAATATTCCGCAACAGTCCTGGCAACCGCAGACACAATTTAATAGTCAGCAACATCAACAAAAACTCCCACAGATGAATAATCAATACTTCAATAAACAAAATCCGGTGGTTGATAGTTACATGCAACAAAATTTAATGACCACACCAATTTCCAATGCTAATAATTTACAGCAATATCAGCAGCAAAGTCCAAATCAAAATTACTTCTATACGCAGAATGTGAACGGAAGTGCGAATGATTCAATTGCATCGAACCAACCATCGTTTTTGAAAACAGACATGCAAACAATGGACGGAATGGCTGCTGCACAACCGAACGTGAACCAAGTTAAAAATGAAGGTTGGGATGATTGGGAGTGGAATGATAACAATCAAACCATACAATCAGATGTTTTGAGTCAACAGGCTCCAATTCAACAACAGCATAGCACGCCGAACGTATCATCTCAAAATGTGATTGCTGATAGCTTTTCCACGGAGCAAACGGACAGCTGGAATTGGAGCATGGACGGTACGAAGAATTTAAATGCTCAGCAGCCCAATGAAAATATGCAGAGTCAATTTATATCTCACGAACAGCAGAATGTATATGGGTACTCTTCCCTGGGAACTATATCAAATTCAAGCCATGATGACTCGAGCAAATCAATCAGACCTTCATCCGTAGGACTAGCTGCTACAAGCTTTGTTCAAAATGCAGGATTCGTGCAAAGCGTCATCCAGCCTCCACAATTTTCAGCACAACAAACGCAACAAACTTTGCAACAACCTCTAGCAGTCAGTCAACAACTTCCGTTGCCAAGCCAGCAAATAGTAACGTCTGTTCCGACTCAGATGCCGCAAGTGTCTGTTCAACAATCGCAACCAACATCATCAATTCAAACCAATGTAGCGACGGATGGCTTAGGCACTCCAGTTTCGAGTAATGTATACGTGTCGCAAGCGAAGCCTGTGTCGCAACCGGCAAGACAGTATGCGATGACGCCTTCTATGGCAGGTCAGACTACGCCGCCACATATAATAAATAATGAAACTGAAACTGCGTTGTCACCATCCCCAGCCACATCAGCGCCATCTCTGCCACCTCCTCCACCAATAAATCAGACACCACCGCCGCCTTCTTCGTCATCATCGGCAGGAAGTAATCCCTATAAAAGAGCGGGCGTAGCGCAACATCATCGCGTCGCCTTGACTCCGGTGTCAAATATACAGCCGGTGGCAATGCAATCGCCTTTCTTAGGTCCTGTTGAAGACACACAACATAATCAGCAAACTAGTGGTGGTAATCAAGAATATTTAGCTCCTGATAACTCAGAAGTGATTCCTGATAACAAAAGCTATGAAGTCGAAAACCTAGAAGTTGCACCTGGCAATGATCGTAATCAATATCTAGAATCGACTCCAAATAACGATCGTAATCAATATCAAGAACCAACGCCAAGCAACGATCGTAATCAATATTTGCAAACCGATCACTTGTCCGAGGAAAGATATAATAACGTAGAATTGACATCCGAATCGTACGAACAAGACAACTTTCCGCCACCGGGACTTTCTAGGCTAGTCTTGGGTCAACCGGAAATAGAAAATCTTGAGTCTAACTCGATGAGTCAAAATGAAATACCACCCGGATTAGACCGAATGGTGCCGGGCACGGAACTCGTTACTGCTGGCATCAACATGGAACGCCAGGCAGACGGACAGGATACAATTCCAGCGCCCAGATCTGCTTTCTCTAACGTACCGTCGATGATCGCGGACAATTCCCTAGAAAATATTGATATTACTGATCGCAATCTGTATTTGGTGCCGGGTGAAAGCGATGCAAATGAGCAAAGAATCGTAACGGGCTTGGAGAACGGACCAAGCCCAGCTACCACAGAGCATCGCGAAGTGGAATTAGATGGAGAGAACCTGGAAGATCAGCAGCAATTGCAACAACAACTATTGCTACAGCAGCAACAACAACACCATGAGCAACAGCATTTTGACGACGATATAGAAATTACACGTGAGGAACCGATCGAAGGAGCGAACACTTTAGACTCCCTTCCCAGCCCCACTGGAAATCAGGAAACTGAATCGAGTCTAACGGTCGAAACAAATCAAAAGGACGTGTCGAATGCCTCAACTGGCAATGATGATAGTGATCATAAAGGACGTACATATTACGGGAAATCATCTTTGAGGAAATCGGAAGATAAACGGCGTGTCACAAGCGATACGAAAAAACGAAAGGAACGATATGAAACCGAATCCGATTATTATTCAAGCGATCGGGATAGAAAATTTCGAGAGGGAAGTGTTAGGGGTGATCGTGAACGAGATAAGAACAGTAAGGAGCGTGATCGTCGTGATAGACGGGAGGGTAGTGCGCGAGACCAAGATAGATATCGGGACGAGAAGGATGGCAGAGACAACAAAAAGTGAGTGCTATTTTATATTAATTAGCTGGTTAACTGCTGGAACCTCAAACGATTTTATTTAAACATACTTGTCCTTTTCAGATATGATCGTGAACGTCAGCGGGGCAAACATGATCGGGACCGCGACCGTGACAAAGATCGTGAAAGAGAACGTGGAAGTCGGTACAACAACAACAGCAGCAGCAGATACGAAGCCGATTCGAAATACGAGACTGAAACATCGACCCGATACGATCGTCGTCGTGGCGGCGACAGGGATCGTGGTGACCGCGATCGTGATCGATATGACTACGATTATCGTCGTGACGAAAAAGAAAAAAGACAACGTCGTGGTGGCGGCGGTGGTGGTGATCGCTATGATCGCGAAGATCGCGATCGTCGCCGTGACAACGATCGTGATTATCGCGATCGCCGACGTGGCGATACACGTGGCGATCGGGGTCGTCCGGGTGGTAGTAGCAACGAATACGATGACGACTCTTACAGTAGACGCACAGCTAGCAGTAGAAATGCTCGTGATACGGATCGAGATTATAAGGATCGTCAGACACGTGACATCAAGGATCCGCGTTATACGGCAAACATGTACGGATATCCAGCGGGCTACGGATATGATGCATACACATACTATCAACATCAACAATATTTTGAACAATTGCGACGTACTAATCCGCAAGCCTATGCAGAATGGTACAGAAAGTACTATGCACAACTGCAAACGGATGCAATAGCAAAGGATGGACGTGAATCGGTGCATTCAGGTAGAAGTTCAGCGAATAACGATAAAGAGAGGTAAGTGATGGGATTTCCATAGCCCATAATTGAAGTGTGTGATACTTGGTGGTGTGTAAGCCTTTAGAAATGTCTATAGTTTTCGTATAATAATTTGAAATTCAATAAGTACAGTGATATTTGTTGGAAACAGCTTTATTGTATAAATTTAGATTTTTTTTTTGTAATTTGTATGCTGATGTTAACAAATACTTATTGTGCATAATCATAAATAGGACAAATTGCTTCATCCCGGACGTATTCTTAATTAATGCACAACAGAAATCAAATCATGCATCCTATTTGCTATTTCAAGTACAAGCATTAATACCACTTCTCTGAAATATATCGCCAAAACAGATTCTCTCGTGACACTTCCCTCTTTGATTTCACGTATGTACGTCCTTGAATGTGGTCTATGACTTCAATGAAGGTAATTGCGCAATAAGGGCTATCTCTTCTTGGCAGTCAGCCTCTTTGAGCTACCATTTAGAGTGGGATAGGCAAGGAGGACAACATCTTGTTGACAATCAGGAACATTGGACCGGTATTGATCTACATAATCGTTGTGGCGTTGCTGCTTTTTTTCAAATTGATCTCTAGCTTCACGAAGAGCAAAGGAGACACGTTTTAGAAATACAGTCATTTCAAGCACACAAGTATTGGTGTCGACTATGTTGCCTCTGGCAAACGTTAGGTATGCGGGATATATACCGTGCTATGACACGTCAAGCTATCCATTGCAAAACGGATTGTCGGTAAACACTTGTCCCAGAATTTATAATCCTTACCGATAAAAATGAAAAACTCTGGTTTTAGATCCCGTTTTTTCGGAAACTAAATCGTTCCTTCCATTGGCATTGAACATTTTTTGCTGCTCGTCGATCATAGTCCCATCATTTTCACGAATGCTCAAATTTTTCCAGTTTAATCATTTTCCTTTTTGGGATTCTCTCCAAAGAACCACTTACCTCGTCGCAAGTCTAAAATCATATTCGCAATGTCGATATTTTCGCCGAACAGGGTCCGATTCTGGAATCACTACGTAAGTTATCGATATAAGGTGATCTTGAAGAAGCACAATAAAGTCTTTACTACATCCATAAATGTTATGATAAGTACAAAAGCGTCCTTTACCTTCGTCCGTCGATATACTCCCTTCGTTGGGGAGCACGTTCACCCTGTGAGACGCGCGTCATCGCCCCGGTATCATATGCTGTTTGAAGGGTGGTCGTAACTGTGCCACTCCATCACCATGGAAGTGGTACATATAGGAGTCGCCCGTGGTGTGTCTTTTTTACATCGCGGGTGATGGAGGCAGAAAACATTGCCTTTCACTCATAGAGTTCTACACAACCCCAACTCGATTGAGCAAGTCTGAGAATACACAGCATTCCTCCGTCGACATTCATTTCCGGATCCAACGACGTAGAAGTTCCTACAACATGTTCAACTACACCTCTTTGCTAGCAATATCCGCGCCTTCGTCACAAAAATATTCGTATTCCTTGAATACTCAACAGTTCTCGATAAATCTCATAAAGGGACAATGTTCTCCGAAAACAGCGCGTCGACGTTCGATTAGCTCAAATCATGAACTTTTAATGGAATGTTTGATTCCGTTCGCGCAAAATACGTTTGATTACAAATTTACTATCGGTTTTATCTCCGTTCACCATACACCTGGCTGATCCATTAATACTGACGACAGTCCCTTGAACGCATTTTCTTCAGACAGACCCGCAAACTCTTTGCAAGTCTCCACACATTCTATGATCAATTCCACAGAGGTCGTCGCTTCATCGGAAAAATTAGCCGGACAGTTTATGAAGTAACCTCGCGTAGGATAATTTGAAAAACGCGGAAGAGACAACTATATTGTCTCACGATTAATCATCAATATAATAATTTATTTGACCGAAATACAAGAAATCAAATACACGTCATGTCGCGTGCTTTGTTAAGGATCGAAAGAAACATCTTCGTCCTATCGTCCAATGTGAACTTAGGATTGATTTCAAATTCACACATAAGTTTGCTGCAGTCACTTATGGTTGCTCACTCACTCACTCAGGTAGTTCTCCCTCCTAACTCGGAACTGAAATCTATACCAACATCTTCGCGTGCCTCCACTGCGGAAGATTTCGCTTTATTTCTCGTAAGCGGCATCTTCTCGTCATCGTTACAAGTTTCGTTGCCTCCAACTTCGTTGTAGTTATTCGTGAACGAATACTCATTCCCTTTAACCTTATCTTGCGTTTTCCACCTTTTGGAACGCAACTACGATTCAATTGCTCCAGATTAGAAAGCCAGTTTAACGTAAACATATTTTTTCTGGCCAAATTGTTTTCTCGACTATAACTTGCCGACCGAGCATGTCCGTCCTCGACCGATATTCCAACCGGCGCCGCCATCGGAATCGTCAAAACGGGTTCGTTCGTCATAATTCTTATCAGCTTTGAGCCTTTGCAACGATTGCATCGATATTTGCCATTACTTATTGTTCCGTATGGAGTCAATAAAATAAAGATTTGGAACCCATTCCAGAACAGCAAGATTCAAGTTTAATCATTGATCGTATTTGATTGAGCAAAAAGTGTTTTCTATTTAATGCATGAAATTAAAGTCGATTGGTAACAAGAGATCCTAGTAGAGATAGATATATAAATTAATATTGCTTTTTGTGTGCGGTGAAGGATAATAAACTTTAAGAATAGAATAGCTCAGAACATATGTTTCCAGCAAATATCACAATAACTTAAAATAAAAACAAAATTAATAAAATGCATTGTAGAACATAAAAAATTAATTGCTATCAAATGTGCACTAGATCTTTCAAATGCATTTTCCTAACACAGAGCACTGTAGTAAGATAATAAATCAAATAGAATTAGATGTAGTTAAAGTCAACAATAAAGTTCCTATAGTAATAATATAATTTTAAAGTGTTTTATGTTTTTTTTAAAACTCTGATGATAAAACAAACAGAGGCCTTAAAATAACATTTTCTGTTTAATTGTAATTTTTTTTTTTTTTAATTATTATGAGTGCGCTAATTCTATTTTTCATCATAACATATTTGTTATTAATTTTGTTTATCTAATTTGCAACATTATTTCCATTTCATATAGTTTTACTTATTTTCACAAACGGTATTTAAACAAATTGAGAATTAAAATCGTAATATGATTGTGTAGAGAGTTGACTAAACAGAGATCAAGTGTATTGATACTTCAAGGGATTTTAGTAAAACATATTGTTCAATGTAGTTTTCCTTGCTGTCTTGTAGTCATTATTATCAAACGCGTTTCACATCGATTTCTGAAAATCATAAACATAATTATCGTAATCAATAAGCTCAACCTTGGAAGCATTGACATGCATCATTTTTCAAGAGCATCGAACACACATTTGAATCAATGTATCATCACCCTTGATACTCAAGTATAACATGTATGAATGTATCTCGTTTTGAACCCTTTGTTAAATTAAAGTCTTCTTGTAATCATTGAAAAAAAACACTTGAAACAAAACCATTCAGGTATAGTTATCATCAACATCAATATTATGATCAACTTTCCAACGATTTTCAACAACAACTACAACATCAGCATTATATGCATCCGCCATCGATTACATCAAGCCTAAATTCGACCGTCATAGGGGAACGATCCTTCAATTTGAATGGCGGCTCGTCAACAGGAAATTTGTCGCAATATAATTTGCAACAGCTTCAACAACAATTCTCGGGTGTTGGCTATCCTAACGTATCATCCGCCCGTTCGTATTGTTCGCAAAATGATTATCTGGAAACAAGGTGCTTAGTTTGAAAAAAACTTTTTAAAAGTCTTTAGTTCGTATTGCTAGTTTTTACTGTAATGTATGAGTTAGTAAAGATAAACCAAATACAAATACACTAACTATAACAAAATTCGACAAAAAATCAAGCTTTTTGTGGAATCAAATGATATTTAAAGGATCGTCAGGATTTGAACACGTGAGAATCTCAAATTCAGTCCATCAATAAACGAACAATGTATTGGATAGTTATAGTATTAATAGAAAATTACTTTGGGGTCAATAATCAAACTAGTCACTAAGCAATTTAGGGCTGCAAGCTACGTGGAGTCGAATAACAGACATAATTTAGTTGTAAGATCCTACCATCAATATTGCACTATTGAATATTTGTTTAGTGTCACTTGCTTTATATTTCATCTTTTTATCAATGATGACATGGTTTGTTGACGATATAGTTAGAACTTTTCAGATTAAACGGTCTGCTTGAATACCACTTGAATAACATTTGCCACTTTCTTTCCTAAATAACTTTGGACCTAACCGAATCACTGAAGGTTAGTTACAGTCAGAGCTCATCAATAACCTCTAGTATTATAAAATGTTATGTTTATATTTTTTCTTACAATTTTGAAAGGTACTTGGCAACTGAACTATGTTTGCCGACGTGAAAATAAGTGTGATTTCGTTACTTGACACTAACAAACGTAAATTAAGACAAGCGACATCGTGGTGATCATCATTTTTCAGGAGTGTTTTTTTCAATTACCCCTGGAACTCAAAAGGGATTATCGTCGTTTAGATCTGCATCTTATTTACGATGTATTTCCTTAGATTTTAAAGCTAATTTTATTGCCCATATTGATACGCTGTTTGGTTTCGTCCTTTTGTAGGTAGGGTAGTGAAATGAGTCAACATTTTTAATGCTATAGGTGCACTGTCACATTCCATCTGATTGACGTTTTTTTCTTGTGTGCGTCATGAATTTGGAATTCTTTCCATAAACTCTCCATTCGACCCGATTCATTGCTAACTCAAGATCCATAACCACGTGATTAGTGCGAGGAATTGATCGCACCATGATATTAATATCAACAGCATAAGCTAATATTTTGGTAGACTAGAAGAGTAGTGTTCTTGCGTTCGATATCCAGTATATTCTGATTTTCAGGATGCTAATTATCATTGCAATTCGGCTTGGGTCAATTGTCACACATTGCTTGAATAGTAATTGAAGTAAGTGCTTCCATTTTCTGGGAAATTGCATTGCCAAGCGGAACTTCTATCAGCTTTACTTGATGCGGTCTTGCTCTCCATTTCACTAGTGATCAAGAAAAACCTATTCCTCATACAAATTTGTAATTTATGAACTACTTGGCTTTGACTATAGAAACTTTTACCTGCGTCATAACTATCCGTATGGCATTACTGATTTCAGCCAACTTTTGGTAAACATCTGTAAGGTGATGATCACTTTCGCCGTAAAGCGTTTACGCAGCCTACCTTAGCAAAGATAGCCTTGTATCTTCTGTTGTTGTTATTGGGTGCACTTTTAACATTTTCTCAATTAGTTTAAAACCCTTATCCTCGGTTTTGTAGTTCTCCGCGCTTCATTTCTGAGCCATGTTACATTGGCTGTTACATCCATCATAGCCGTAAATGTTCACTACTATTTCCAAACGATTGTAGGCGATGCAACAATGCAGATCCTATTTGAATAGAACCTCTTCTAACCTCGAGCATAAATTACTGGATGTTGTGGTGAAGCTGCATTTAAGCAACATAATTCAAAAAAATAGACGACTGTAAAATGCTTCTTAGATCGGTATTTTGGCAAAGGTTGCTTCTGGTATCATTCGAAGCAAATGTTCTTCCGGATTTTCGCGTAAGAGTTCATAAAACACATTGAATTTACGCTTGTCAATTACCACGTTCGAGTTCAATTCCTTTTTTGTGTGGTAATTCTGGAGATGGGAATTGCATTGTGTTAACGAATACATGTTATGCACACGTCCAATGCAGGAAATTTAAATTCTATATTAAAGTCATTGACAATACGCCAACGAAACATTGCTTCACTTACTTGTAGATCTATGTCTGGCTGAGTTACACATTTTGTATAATTTTTAAATACTTAAGTCACACGATTTGCATATCTGTTTCGATTTGAGGTGGCTGCAATGGCTCTCAATTGCATTTAATTTACGAATAAAATCTCGGATATGTTGTTTTTGCCTCCGAAAAATAAGACTTTCTATTCCCTTTACATACCTCATGACGAATAGTACCTACAGATAGTGTTTTCGCAATCTTCAAAATCCGCGTACTTCCAACGCCAAGAACAGCATAATTAAATCTCTTAAATACCCAAAGAACTTTACCAAAACCCTGCGATTCAATCTAAATAAAATAATGCAGATACAGACAACAAATTAGTAGTAATACTTACATAATAACAATCATGATCAATCAAGCATTTCGTTTGTAGGTTCTTGGCGGCGTGATTCTGATCAACTTTGTGTGCAGTGCGCTTTGCAAATGAAGACTTTTTATTCTTGTGCCGGCATTGCGGATGAAGTTCACTTAATGTCGGATTTCTATTTTTGAATATACAAGCGCATTAAAAAACAACCATTTATTTAAAACGTTTCAAAAGTCAGTCTTGAATGTTCGATATGAATTCCTCCACATACTCTTCGCTTCTCATTGAAGATCTCGCTATTTTCTCGTTGAAATTCTCGTCCCTATTCTATCGCACACCAACTATCATTTTTATAGCATCCTATCGTCCTCGTTGAATAGAGATATATAACCGGTAATAAAACTATTAAACCAAGGGTACAACATCGTCCATTCATCGTCAAATAAGATCTAAACTGCTTCCATTCCTCTGAAATATCTGCCTAACGTAATGATGCGCCCTTTCTTATTGCTACATCCTAAAAACAATCTCCGTTATAAATCTTATGGATATGTTCTTTTTTAACTAGAAGCCAAATTTATAGTGTTATATTTTTATGGAAAGTGATTGCATTAATTCATGCAAATGACTAAGAAGATCAAAAGAAGACGTCAAACTCTTTTTTTAAAAATTTCTTGGTCATGCTACGTGTTAGCATTGTCTTAATATTTCCACCTCTGAGTTCGTTATTAATTTTTTCTATGATTTCTTAATTGTATTTTCTTGCATAACATTTGACTGTTTTCTTAACTAACTGATATTTTTGTTTCTTTGTTCTGGTTTGTCGTTCAATGTACCTATAGTAAGTAAGCTATATTTTTGTTTCTGATAGCACCTTCGCATTTTTTGTCGGACTTGTCATTTCGTTTAGTAGTAATTTGTCGTACTAAGCTTATCTCCTCTGTCAATGTTCAATCCTTTTGTAAATTGCAACCTTATTTGTTCATGTGATGAATTCGTGAATGCCCAAGATATATTCGACCAGTTGCTGATCATTTATAGTACTGTCATGGAGACTATGCCCTCCGGTTATTCTTCTGTGAATTTTTTCTCGTCCAACTTTTGCATTAAAGTCTCTTAGCATCATTTAAGGCCACTGCGCTGTAAATTTTTTTCTGGAAGATATTTATGCTCAAATGCCTTACATTGCATTTTAATAATGAACAAGATCTTATTGTGCTTCATTGGGTTCGGTGTTGATTCTTGGCTTATTTTCATTTTTATACCTGCAAAAATTGGCTGTAGTTCCACTCATTTCGTGTGAATTAGTAATGTGTTTCTGCGCCTTAATTTATTATATCAAATCTTTTTCTGTCTGGTGTTTTATTTGCGGACGACTATTCCAAGATCTGCACACTCTGTAGAAAACATTAAAAATTATCATTGGCACGTGTGACCCAAAAGTTATTCGTAATTTTCTCACTCATGAATTCTTAAATGGGTTCCTATGGTCAAAAGTCAGAATTATTTGAAAGCTTTCCGTTGATTGGATTCAAAGTTTATAAGTAGGTGTCTTTTATTGATAGTTTAATGGTTTTCTGTTAAAGAAAGCACTTGTACCTCCAGTATTAAGCGTTCCCTGAATTTTATAAAAATATTGCATTGAAACCTCTTGTAAGTATAATGTGGCAGATAAATTATAGTTTTAAAAGTATGACCTACATTTATAAATATCATCGTAATGAAATCAATATCAGTTACCAAATCTATTCAATAGTGTAATAAGTGCATTTGAGGAAAAATTAAAATAAACAAAAAATTGTATCTTTCCAAAACAAACAAAACTACCACCACTTTATTTTCACGATACTATCTCCAGCTCAACTCTGACTATGTTAATTTCATACTCGTATTTCATTCACTCTTCCATTATTCATGTTAACGAACAAGGTTTTCATTTCATCATAAATATCATTTCTTCCATTAATTTCAATACTCGCTTATGTAATTTTCTGTTTCGGTATATCATTCATAACTATTCGAATTGATTACATTTTCATTTGATTGAATCGTTCTCATTGTTCATTTATGCCTTTTTCCATGAGTAACGTGTTGAATAATTAATTTATAGTCATTTGATTACTTTCCCGCTTTCCTTACTGATAAAAATCACCATTAAACACAAATTAATATTTACCTCCAATTGTATTCGTAGGTCAGACCCGTTCAATGCATCGCTTAATTTAATTGACGGTGCATCGACTAGTCAGGAGCAACAACGTCTGACACCATGCAAATTTATGAGCGAACATTCGATAACCCATTTACCGAATGGCATGATGGTTTGCGTGAAACCAAAATATTCGTCGAATCAAGTAACGAACGTAGTAAAAGTATGGAAGTTTGCACCGAACGATTCGACAAAACGCTTGTTTAATTCATTTCCTGGTCCACTTGTTCGGGGTATAACACATAAAAAGACAATTATTGAATTTTGCGAAGATCAAATACGTTTGGGACCATCGACTCTGTTGCGATCACGGAACAATTCGGCAAGCAGCATTTGTTCAGTGGGAAATGTCAATAGGGCCTCGTTTAATTTGATGTGGGCGTTGTTAATATTACTTTTGCGTCAAAATGGGGTATGTTTATATTAAAGCAATAATTGATATTACTGCATGCCATAAACAAATATTTTAAAATTGATATCATTTCTTTTTGAGTCTGATAAATAAAATATATAAAATCTACCCAAGCTTTAAAAATGTAATTGAAACCTTTTATAAATAAAAATTATCAGCGCTTGTTTCTTTTGTAAAATTTAGTCGCGTATGTTATCCCGTTTTAAATTTAAGACTGTTTAAACAAATGATAATTGAAAATACGGTTCGAGTTCAAATATTGCTTAATGTTATCGGAGGCATCTATTAAAATATAATTACTTTGCCCTATTCGAAAGTCTTTTGACTTTCCTTTCTATTTTTTTCATTGATTTTGTGAATGAGTTGTCAAGCCACTTTTCTCCAGGCAGCTGATGCTTGTCCATCTCTACCTCTACGAAGAACAGTTCGCACATTATAAACTTACCTAATCTTATTGACATGCTGGACAAAGCGGAAAGCATTTTAGTATTGAACATTGCTTTGCGATATTATCTCTGCTGTCTTAAACCTCTTATTCGAATTTCAAGCAAAAGGCGCAGAATGATAAATTATTTCCTTATTTATTTCAAAACTTAATTAGTAGTTTCTTAGTACATTGATCAAAGATGCTGATGTGAAATCCAAAGCATTCTCTGTACTTTGAAGAAATATTTCCAGTTCTATTGCAACGTGCTTAGTTTTATTCTTGTTTTTAAATAACTCTTACAACTCCACAGATGGTCGTTGGAACTGATATTGCTGAATTGTTGTTGAAAAATAAAAATCAATTTCCATATGAAACAACAAGCTCCCATTCAAACGTTGCTAAATCAGCGAATACAAGTCGACGTAATTCAGTGCAATCCGATCAGAAAAAATCTCGTGAAAATCGTAGCTCGCCTAGCGATGACGAAAATGTTGATTCGATCGAAGACAAAAATAATGAAACAGAAGAATCTATTTCACATAAATCGCTTTCGGAGGAAGATATCACTGAAAAATTCCGAAATTATTTATTATACGGAAATGTGAATGAAGCATTAGGTAAGTAAATGAAAAATTATTTAAGGGGATATATCCACTTGTAAGTCCGAAAAAACATGTTTTTTTGGGATTTTTTTGTGAAGAGGCTTTTTATTAAATAAATACATAGAATAAATGTACATATAGTGAATTTAATGTATTTTAAGAATTCGCGATGCATTACAAAAAATATTCGGTTCTGTTGTTCCTGTAGTAAATTTCCTAGAGGACCTCCACAAAAAGATGTCAGGTGGTGAGGAAGATATCTCTATCGGAAAAAAACAAAAGATTTATTTTTAGGATAGATGAATACAGGTAATGACCGATGGAATAGGCAAAATTTTGATTGTTGACAAAATGGCGGCTTCCCAAAGAAAAAAGTCGTTTTTTAAAAGAAAATTTACAGTTTAAAGGGGCTTAAAAAATCGAAATTATTGTCAGAAACCTTATTCCTTCGATCATTGCCTGATACAAGTATCTTAAAAGATTGTGTGAAAATTTTAAGCCGATCGGTTCAGCCGTTTTGGAGAAATTTTCCTCACCGACTTTGAAAACACCGTTTCGAGAAAAACGCGTTTAAAGTTTTGGGAACCAATTTTTTTTCCAACTTACATCGTGGCAGTTCACTTTAAACTGACGAACTGTACTAACTTTATACCTAAAATTTCTAAATATAGCTTTCAGGTATAAAATAAACCTTTTATATTCCAATTCCAAGAATAAAAACATTATGAAAAGCATAGACGAGGGCATAGGGGTAATGAGAAGCAGTTGCTATTCCGGTTTACGCTTCGCCTACTTTCAAACGCTCGGAGACGTCTTTACAAATACGCTAATTTCTCTGAAACTATTTGCCGGATCAATGTGTAATTTTCGGACGATATTCTCAAATATATGTCCATTTAAAATATGCAAAAAAAAGAAATTCGATTTTTTTCAAAATTACAAGTGGATATAACCTCTTAAATGAAATGCATAATTACTAGGTATTTTCTGTGTTGTTATTTTTATCTGAGTAAACCCGTTTTTCTATACGCTAATCGTCTATTCAACCAGTTTATTTATTTAATTATTCGATGAATATTACATTTTGTTGGAAACAATAAAACTTTAAAACAATTTGCGAAGTACAATCTCTTCACCTTTAGTGGAAGATTGCGCATTGAAAAAATGGTATCTATTTTTTATTTTGTCATTCGTCATAAGTTCGTACATGCATTTTCTTTTCACCTCGTTGCGGTCTACCTTTTCCTTGTCTCTCGAGACCAACATAATGTATATAAAGAGAATTGCGAATGTGAATTATTCCTCGACGTACACGCCAAGACGGTTGGTTGAGGAAAAATCGATGCCGCAAAGAATTTCATCAAATTTCTAACTCTGTTCACTGGAACAATAGATTCATCTGATCTAATGTTGACACCAATGATATGTGCGCTCCCTAATTCAAGTCAACGTCGTGTACTTCCCATTTCTCAGCCCTTTTCAAGGCACTCATAGCTTATCACATTTTGGTAAATTCTGTTATAGACATCTTGGACTCGAAGGTGCGTGCTGGCTCTGATGGCAGTCCTATTTTTTTTATTAAATCCTTATCACCTACTTCACTTTCTTTATTTTTATTGCAGCTTATCCTAAGGTGTTTTCTCTTATTGCTAGAAAATGGCCTACATTCTACCTGTTTTCAAATCCAGTGATCCTTCGTCCGTTACAAACTATCTTCCCATACCCCGGCACTTAACTCTTCCTAAAATTCTTGATCGTATTGTTCACTCATATTTCTACGCGGCCTAATGACATGTAATTGTGCCTGAGCAAAACGGTTTCCTTCCTAATCACTTCCCGTCTTGAAATCTACTTGTAATTACAATACTGTTACCGTAACCCTGGATAATAATGATAAGGTTTATGCTTTATATGTCAATATTTTGAAGGTTTTCGATACTGTAGACCACTCCATACTATGCCATAAGCTAGAGCTATTTGGGGTAAAGAAGAAATCCTTCTATTGTGAATTTCTACTTGTTATCAAGGTCTTATCGTATATCCGTTTGTGGTAACTATTCTACTTCATTCTATCTTCCATTGGGTGTCCTTCAAAGTTTCATTTTTGGATATAATCTATTCATTAATTACCTTCCTTCTGTTTTTTTTATAAAACAAAAACTTCCTTTTAATTTTGTGTATCTTTATTTGGATTTGTAATCGATTTATAAAGATGCACAAAATTAAAAGAAAGTTTTTGTTTTATAAAAAAACACGTAGTATTTTGTGAAGATGAAATCAATTACTTTCTTCTGCGTTTCATTCATCCTGTCCACTTTGTATTGATAATGTCAAGTTATTTAAAGTGATTCTCTTGAATGGTTTTTCAAAAAGATCTAGTGTCATTGAGTTTTTGGTGTGAAGCTAACTCCCACTTTCTTAATATCTTTAAGTGCTATGTAAGTTCTTTCTTTCTTGAGACTTCTTACATATCCTTTGAGTATGTTATTGACTCTATTCCGTTTGGAGTTTGTTGTTCAAGTGAAAGATCTTGGTGTCATATTCGCTAGTTAGCTGAAATTTGATGCTCATATTTTCAATGTTGTTACCGATGTCTCGAAGCTTTCAGGTTTTGCAATGAGACATTGCCTGGTTTTTTCTAGTCCTCATTTTGCTATTCAATTGCATGTAAGCATCCTACGTTCTACTCAAGAATATGCATCCCAAAATTGGTGGCCTTATTTGAAAAATTAAATTAGTCTTATTGAATCTGTGCAACGTAAGTTTACCCGCTTTCTCGTGACTATATTTCAATTTTTTTATAATGAACGTCTTTTGTTACTTCACCTACCTAAATTGGCTTCGAGAAGGATCTATCTCGATTACTGCCTACTCTACAAAATATGTCATAATTATATTCACTTTAATGTTTCGAACCTAGTTTCTTTTTCATTCTGCCTTACTTCGTGCACCTTGAACTTAAGATAGGTTTTAGCTTGGACATTTTCCTTGCTCATTTGCAACATTCAAACGTAACTTAGCGAATGGTTTATTTGATTGATGATTTATCCTTCTATTGATTGGCGTACACCATACACTGCCTTTTTGAATTGCAAGCGACGCTTGCTTTGCGCAGCTGATTCTGCATTTTCGTCACTTTGGAGATAAGTACATGGTTTCTTTCTTCACGAAGAACCCTGTATAATATTTTACTAGAAGCTCTGCTGGCTCCATAGAAATTTCATCACAAATATTTTCATTGAGGTGTGTCACAGTGGTATCCAAAAGTGCAATTTCCATATTGACCTCTGCTACAAGTATTATGGACATTCACACGGATATGAGCCTTGCAGAAGTCACATCATCATCATCAATGGCGCACCAGCCCAAATCAAGCCTTGGCCTCCCGAAGACACAGCCTCCAACTGTCTCGGTCCAGCGACCGCGTCCTCCGATTAGAAGTCACATAATTAATACTAAGTCTTTGAGTGAATTCATTTGGAATGGAAGTATATTCGCCGTTCCTGAAAATAGTCCGGCATCTGATATTGACGTTCTTCGGGCGATCTGCGATATCCCAGGCACTATTGTCTGTAAATCACTTCTCAGTGTAAATTGCATTTTTAAATGATGCCCGTCTGGACCGGAGATTGTTTGCGAAACTTTCGTTTCTGGCATAACAAACTGGACGTCGTATCAATCCTTGTCATCGAATTGTTCGTTCTTTTTAGGCTTGAGTTCGCTTTCCGTTATTCTTTCCAATCTGGTGGGGTTTTTATTCCTGTGCATCAGGTTTTTTCAGGAGGATTTTGCAATCAGTTTCGTTCTTTGGATTTTATCAAAAACACTTATGTGAACTTTTATTCGTGTTTTTTTATTCGTTGCTGAGAGAAAGAGAGGCAACCGAACCAGTAACATGATTTTCTACAATTTTGTCATATAACTAGACCAATCACGAATTAGAAAAGCATTTGTCTTTACTGACTCAGAAGAATCAAATGTTCGCGTACATCAGATACTTGATAACACACGTACGATTTGCGAGAGTTTTGAAACTGAATTCTTCCATCCAAAGCTCATCAGAAAAAATATGTTAAGTCATATTAGGACTTTAAAAAGAAGTGCGTTTTAAAATTGTATCATGAATGAAATATATTAGGAGCTATTAAAATATTACAAATAAAAGTGGCAGAGCTATATTTATTTTTGCGATATTGATACCTATTGATACCAAATAAACAACTTTATACTATAAAAAGTAATGCATTTTATTGATACACTTTCGAAAGAAGCTTCACAAATTTTAACCAAAATATATGTTTCGCAGAATGGGCCACTGATAATAATCTCTGGGGTCATGCTTTATTCCTTGCATCGAAAGTTGATCGGCGTCTACATACAAATGTGATGATGAAGTTTGCCAATAAACTATCATTGAACGATCCGCTTCAAACATTGTATCAATTAATGAGCGGACGTGCACCGTCTTCCGTAACTAGTGTACAAGATGAAAAGTGGGGCGATTGGCGACCACATTTAGCTATGATTCTGTCGAATACATCGCCCCGACCAGATTTAGATCGTAAAGCAATCACAACTCTCGGCGACTCGTTATATAATCGTGGTGATTTATTTTCTGCTCAATTTTGCTATTTAATGGCGCAAGTTGGATTTGGACGCTATTCGTCTGTTAATCAGGAGTCAAGTCTTATGTCGAATTCACCAAACGTAGTGAGGTGCGTCATTTGTTAATCATATTTTTGCAAATCAAAACTAATAATGACATATTTTGGCTATGATTGTATAGACTAGTCCTATTGGGTTCTTCCCATCACAAGACATTTAAAGAATTCGCATCAAATGAAGCCATCATAATGACCGAAATTTATGAATATGCGTGCGCTTTGAACGATGATAAGTTCTCGATCGTTGAAATTCAGGTAATTGGAAAATGTAGTTAATAATATAAATGGAAACTCAGAATAGATTATTTTGCTTTCAGCCTTATAAATATCTACTGGCGTTACGAATGTTAGACTATGGCATGCAAATGAAGACACTAATGTATATGGAACAAATTGCGCGACACATTCAATTGGATCCACTCAAATATGATACTAGTTTCATCCAAAAGGTAATTTTTTATAACAAATTAAACATGGTAGAATGATGTCAAATGATTAAAATGAAAAGCTTAACATGAATATTACATTTTTCTAAGAATTTATACACTCTATAACCTGAAATACTCTTCCAAATCTAAAAATATTACTCTTCTACATCTGTGATCGGACAAAATCTCTGCACTGCTCTAGTATTGGTCCCTTTGGCTAGTTTACGGGTCACATTAAGCACGTCCAAGCAGTCTAAGTGTGAGATTGTCTTGTTTGGCAGATACGATGCCTCTAAATTGATAGAACTAATTTGCTGCAATCAGCTGTTAGAAGTCTCAGTGTTTTGTCTGTACTCTTCATTAATTGGAGTTATAGTCTTCGAAGTAATTTACAACAACGAACGCTTGATTCAATGTAAGGAGTCTTTTATTAAACGAAATACATCTTGTAGCAAGCGAGGGCAAATGTGCCCAACAGTGAACTAGCTCTTGTAATTGATCTCTCTGGCTGTATAGTTACTGCCAAGTACAACAACGCTCCTATTAAATTATGGTAATGCTATTTCCATATCTCTAATTTTGTCTTGTCTTCTATTTACTTTCGGTTGCAGAATCGTGCTTGCGTTTTTGCTGGTTCGCATTTAGACATGCTGAATGTCTCCAAGATTGTTTCTGCGTATTGTTTGTTAGTCGGATTTTGTGAAATTTGAATCATGTCAGAGTTCTATCGAAAGGCATCCTCGCACGCTCCCAAAGCCTTTCATTTCGAAAGTCCCGAGAGTAAGTTTCCGAGAATATGTCCCTCTTTTCCGCATCAGCTGCAAAAAGTTTTGCGCTTTTGGTGGTTTCCTTGCTGATTCATTGGATTACATAGGCTTTTTGGCCTTTTCGAAAGTATGTTCTTGAAAAGTGTGGCATTCCTATAAGTCCCCCGTGGTTGAAATGCTAACGTTGATCTACAATTGATATGATAATATGAATGTATTTCTGTGTCATCTAACTATCGAGCTCTCAAACAAAGTTGTCTTTAGTTGTAGGAAATTTCGTTGGAGCGTAGCCGAATATTTCGCCGAATATCTACTGATGTCGTTTCGACATAAACGCGACCTAAGAAGGCACCGTTCCTTACTATTACAAGTTAAGCAACTTGAAGAATTTTAAAATGTCACGAGGGGTTGAAATTGTCACTTCTTTTGCAGCTATATAGTCCTTGCACGGGTGTTTCAGTCGTTTTTGAAGTGCCACATCGTATCTACATAGAATGTGCTCCAATGTTGACAGTTTGATTTGGCAAAGTCTGCAAAGCTCATCGTCGGCGCCTTTCATCTTTTTGAAATGATACTACAGTGGGAAGTAGACCATTAGGACGCTCGTTATTAGCCTCATGTTCTCTTTTGTTTGGCTTTGGATTTCTTTTGGCTTTCATTTTTCGAGAAGGAATAATAACTTAGATTGTCCAAGGCCCGGTAGAGATGTTCAGTAATCTTTTGTCTTTTTATTGATTCCATTCCCAAAAGCATATGCAGAATGATCCTTATTTTCGTCTACAGAATAGTTCTGAGCCTATAAAAATATTCCTCGCTCCAATTTTTACAAAGCGATTAGTCTCTTGATTTCCTTCATTTGTCATGTATCCTGGTACCTTAACCCACAGTGACATCATTTCTTTTGAACATTGTGATGGAATTTTGAAGGTATTCTCAAGTAAATTTGAATTTATATGTCTATGAACTTGAAGCCTTTGGCTATCGGATAGTATACAGATCAGATTCTGTTCTCTGTAGATATACCCTTGGACGCAAAGGTATTAATTGCATGTTTCTACTTGAAACATTTTTGTAGACTGACCCAATGATTTGGAGATGGCAAGTTTTGGCTCTTTTAATCCTGCGCCGATACCTACTGTTATCTTGGTTTCATCAGTAAACCCAAATAAAAATCCTTCTTCCAGCTCACTGTGCGGTATTTGCTATTGCGTTCCCTGGTTTCTACTTTGAAAAGTTTCATACAATTGAAAGATTTCGATATTTGGTCGTAACGAGTATCCGAAATCTTTTCTACATGTAAATCGCACAAAATTTTCAGGTGCTTTTTGAAGCCTTCAAGTTTGGATTTTGCAGTCTCTTGCTTTTCCAGCGTAATTGAGGCAATAATTTGAATACATATGATAAATAATTGGCGATTGCTGCTCAGCAAATAGAATTCATAATACAAACATGTTTTCATTATTAATTAAGCTCTATTTATTTTTTAAAGGTGTACACATTATCAGATCGTTTGAAATTCGTCGACCCAATGCTAGAAAAGTCAATAGACGATGGAGAGAACTTTGAATCGAATCAGCCTGAAGATCAGCCATGGCTTCAAAGTTTGCGGTTAATCTTAAGTGACTCGAATGTAAGTAAAAACATTTGCTAGCGAATACTGTTCTGGCTACTCCATTCTGTAAAATTTCAATTTCCTCTAGGCATACGAAACACAACAAGTAACTGATATTCCTACTCGAACCCAGATCGATCAGCAATTTAGTGAAATCAATCAAAAATTTAGCGCCCTTAGCATGCAGTATGATAATTATGAATCGAATGCTGAACAACATCAACTGCAACAACAGCAATCGCATACCAGCACACAATCACAAAACCAGAATGATTCAAACTATCAAATGCAATATCAAAGACAAGCATCAATCGGTGGCATGGAGTCAGGACCACAGTCTACAGACCAATACGGTCAGTATTATAATCCCGGTCAACAGCAAATGCCAGAACAGGAGAATGCTACATCCGATTATGATAGTTATGGTCCTCAAAGTTACGATCAACAACCGAACTTTGCACAAGATCAGTATCAACAAATGTCGTCTTTGCAAAATCAACAGCACGAGCAGCAGAACTATGGATATTGGGATCAACAAACACAACAGAATGAGGTAAGATTTGTAAAAAAAGTTCAATTGTTATTTTTCTATTATGTGGAGAAGGTCATAACTTAATAAATATTCCAATCATGAAATGACTCCATTCATGGAATGCAGCCAAGCGGTCAAAATCCAACAGATCAATCAACTGCTACTCCAACAACGTCGCCATTAACTACATCAACATCCATGCCTGATACTTCATCAGCACATTGCACTTCCAATTCTGCATCTCCTGTTTCAAACAATTTAATTATTCATAGCAAAGCGAATATAACCCCAACATTCGATACAATAGCGGAAAGCAACAAAACAAAGTTGACCAATTCACTCGGTACTGCTAGTTCACATCAAAAATCGTTAGAAACGAAAAGATCACCCCATAAATTAGGAAGCGTCAATAGCATCAATAAAGATGTCGGCGATTCGGTGAGGGAGGATAGAAATAATCAGCTAACGCTGCCTCCACCGCCACCAGCCACATCAACGCCCCTAGCTAGTAAAAATTCGAGTTTTAACGATCGCGACACGTCGACACAAAGCACTGAAGACGTAAGTAACTTTAACCAACAACAACTGCCGGCTGAGCGGACCGCGAATCGTGATAATACGGAACGAATTGCCGCCACTAATCGTTCTATAATGGCAAAAACCAATCATAATGGTAGTAGTAATAGTAGTAACGTGATTTCGAGTAGCGTGAATGTAGTTACTAAACATGTAAATTTCAATTTAACGCCACTGCAAGCTAATACAGTTGTTAATAATGATAATAATAATAATAATGCCAACGAATCCACGATCAATGCTTATAATCGGGCAACCGGTTGCTATCAAGCTAATAATAGAGACTCGTATCGATCGAATTCAGTAAAAAATATCGTGTTCAATGGTACATATCCGATTGATTGTCCGTTTAGAAGTCGTTTTGCCGGTAGTGATATTGATCATGAAGCTGGCCGTCTGTTTCGTAATCGTCATTCCGATTATGATGATGAGGACGACGATGGCGATGAGTATGATTACGATGAGGATGCTACCAGTGGCGATGACGATGAGGATATAGAAGATGCCGAGGAAGAGTCGCATGCGTCGTGGACTATGCAAGAATTGATAGCCGACAAGTCGGTTCGCTTCAATTATAGTAAAATGTGCGATGAAATTCAGCATAGTTTTGAGCAATTCGAGCGTTATTTAAGTGATAAGAATAAACCAAAGCCGGTTCGAACATTTGACATTGACGGTCCGTTGTAGGAACGATAGCTAAACTATGGTCGTTGCTTTTAATGTAGACTGTATTGTAATATACAATCAGTTAATTTAATGGATATGTGATTACCTATATGGTTGTGAGTGGATATAAACATCATATATGAGAAGTGGCAGTTAAAAAACTGATATCTCCACAATGAAATTCTTTCCGAAATAAGCAAAAAACTTCTAGTCTCCAAATTACTGTTGCAATCAAGAAGTACTAAAGTGCTGTGAATAATTATAGACTCAACTATATTTTTCAATCTCTCATAAAAACAGGAAATTATTTCAAGTAACTGCTGATTTCACTGGATAATATGCCTTTAAGAAAATGTAGTAGGGATGAAAAGTTGATTATATTCCTTTCGAAAATAAAATAAAAACATAAAAACTTGCTGTAAGATATGTGAAAAAGTTTAAACTCAGTGTAATGTTTGTTAAGTTTTTCATTTAATACTTAGTCCATTTGCCCTTATTTTTGATTACATCTAACAATCGACTCGAAACGCTATTAACAAGAATATTTAATACGCTATCTGATATCTCGTTGCAATGGATTTCAATGGATGACTTCTCCTGGTCGTAGACTTTCCTCGCTAAGATGCCCCACAAATTTTCTATGGGGTTCAGGTCGGGACTTAACGCTGGCCATGGTAATAATTGGATTCCATAATCATGAAACCACTTTTTGTGGAGGCAGCCGTATGGATGGGTGCATTATCCTGCTGAAAAATAATGTTTTCGTCTTTTGCTAGCGTCTCAAAAGGCAGTAGATGATCCTCTAGTAACTCCTGATATCCGACAGCATTAAGTTTACCATTGACGAAGGCTATTTCGCTCCTAGCATGTTTTTTGAAAGCTGCCCAAATTATCACAGAATCACCTCTCTGTGCTCTTCTTGGCACGATTCTTCTATCCTTTCGTAAATCGTGCTAGTAATAGTTAAATCCATGTCCATTGAGATGGAACTTCTTCTCGTCGCTGAAGATCACATGATCGCAAATGGTTCCTTTTTGGATGAAATTTTCGGCGAATTTCAGTCTACCTTCGATGTGACGTTTCGTCAATTTGGGTTTTTGCAAACATTTGTGGTATTTAAAGTTTTTGGAGGGTGCAGCCCATTTTCTAACTAAGCTCGGATCACATTGCAAGTTTAACTGGCTAACAATTTTCATTCGCGATTTCTCTCTGAGTTTTTTCACTATTTCTTAAATAATAATTCTATGCTTTTCAACATCACCTAATTGTTTTCCACGGGGCATTCTAGGGATCGACAAAATTTCAAAACTAAAATACATTTGCAAGTCTTCACAGTGTTAAAATGCTACATAAAAACTCAAATCCACGTTAGAAACACTCTTGGCAAACTTAAAACAGCAACTGAGTTTATAATTATTCACAGCTGAAAAAGGTCACTTTTGGGATTTTTACCCTGTACTTAGCGTGGTTGAAAGAAAGGGAAAGATAGATTTATTGAAAGGATTTCCTGGGAATCCCAAAATAACATGTTCAGGCAAAAATTCATTTCCTAGAAATGCTTTGGAAAAAAATCGAAAAATATGTTTGAGTTTGTAATTATTCACAGCACTGTAAAAGGTACCTTGTTGTGCTAAGGTCAGTAAGTTGTTTTTTTATTACTTGAAAGTCGGAGATAATAGGTGATATTAAAAAAAAATTTGGAAAAATCATTTTTAACGAGCACGCAAACAAATATTTTGGATCTCAAAAATCAGTAAATGACAATTTTCGATTGTATTTGCATTTAATTAAATTTGCCTGAGCAATCGTCGTGCTTTGTTCCATCTAGAATATATTGTTTTGTTAGAATTGTTTCGAAACTGAATAATTTAAAATCTGTAACTAAAAACATCATTTTAGTCGTAACTGTGAATGTAAGTTTTTTCTCTAATTATCTTTATTGAAACTAGTCTTTTAGACTGATCATAAATTTACATCTGAATTGTTAAAACTAAGTGATAATTGGTCACATTTCATCCAAAGATGTTCTGATGGATTTCGTTGATATCTAAATGCTCAAGCGCTAATCGAGCTCAAAGGGTTTGGGCTTCTTCAGTTTTCGAATTGTCGTTGTTTATCAGTTGATAACCTTCAGACTGATATGTTCTCTTAGTCTAGATGCATGCTTCGCTACGAATCTTTTAATTTCACTTTCCGATTTCGCCAAGTCCGGTTGAAAATCACGGTTTCAAATGTACCGCGATGCACCAACTGTGCTCCGGAGCACCGAATTTTTAAATGTGCTTATTGTTTTGATGGCTGTGCTTTTAGTATGATCCCAAAGCTGTGTACTATATAGCCATACTGGCTTTAGGACTTGATTATATATCAATAGTTTGTTTTAACTACTTGTTAAGAGCTTCTTCTAGGTTTACTGGAGGTTCATGTGGCTTCCAGGGAAGATGCAAGGGAAATCGGACTCCCAGCAAGCAAGCTGTCGGAGTAGCGGCAGCGACGAAATGACAGAGTCAGTAAGGCATCTTCTGGCAGTTACGAGACATAAGCACTTTGGGGCATTCTTTTTCGCGAAATTTAGAAAAGTTAGAATGAAACAACTCCTGAATTTCCTTAAGAAATCAAAATGGTTCACGAAATGGAAAGGTTTCCAAGTCTACAGGGAATAATGGACCAAAATAGGGCTAAGTGAAGCAGAAGCCGGTTGTCTTAGCATCCTCGTAACCTAACATATGTGTAGTAAGCTTTGACTTGCGTTCAATTAACCAATTGTCTATATTCAAGATCAAGCTCGGTTTTTTTCTTTTTCACATGCTTTTTTCATCTAAGTTTAACGTCCAGTGTCATATACAAGAATTTGGCGCTGTTTTCATACGACATACTGACTTTTTTTAGGCTAATTGAAGGCATTTTGACCGATTGTTGATTTGTGAAGTTAACGTGAACTGATTTTAACTCATTAAGTTTAATTTTCCATCGTTTGGTCCACTGGTGAATCTGCTCGCTTGTGCATTGAAGGTTATCCGCTTCTTCAACAATTTGATTTGCCGCTAGTAGCGCAGTGCCATCAGCCAACTTTGCCATTCTTACATGCTTCAACTGCGGTATTTCGCTTGTGTGCAACAAATAGAGGACTGGACCCAAAACCCTGCCTCACGGTAATCCTATTTTAGCTTCCTCAGTTTAAAGTAAGCATTTTCTTATTTTACTCTGAATATACTTTTAGATAAGTATGACGTCATAAGTTTAACGTACTGACTCGGTAACATAGCATTTAGCTTGTTTATCAACGCTTCGTGTCTAACGCTTGAACTACATCTAGAAATATCGTCGAACAAACTAGTATCCTCAATTTTGTGGACTTAATCTATTGTTGAATGTCTACTTTTAATTCCAAATTGGTGATCTAGTATTTAATTTTTAATTTCTATTACCGGTTTCATTCTTCTCCACATAAGTGTCTCTAACATCTTTGAAATGATCGCAATAGCAATGTTATCGGTCGGTACGATTTAACGTCATTGGAAAGATTTCATGGTTTGGGTAACATAATAACTTCCGCTACCTTCCATGTAGAAGACACATGTAGTAGTCTAAGCACAACGTTGAACAAGCAGGTCAGATTAAAAATAGTTGTTTCAATAGTTCTTTTGTGTATGCAATTGATTTCCCCAGCAACTTCTTCCGGAGTTATGAGTCTTATTTTTGCTTTCTGTAGCGTGAATGATATCTCCAATCATATCCATCTGATTCGATGTCAATCAGTTCGAAAATATCAGTCAAGTGGTCAGCAAACTTTCAAGCTTTCAAATGAGTTCGACAAAAGAACGTCACCGGTTTATTAATTGAAAATACTTGAAATTTTAGCTAGTGAATCTGAAAAACGCTACCTTTTCCGTTCTTAACAACAGCAGTTATGGTTTTTATTATAAAACGCTCTTGCGAAAATGATATCAGGTAAAACTCTTAAGATCTTGCATTAGATGGGATATTAAGCCGCCTTGCATTATAATGCGCAACAAGATTTTAATTCTCGTCTATATAATAGACGCTAATACAATTTATTCAGTTGAAAACTATAAAAATATGGGTAATCACTTATCCAAATTACCAACCAACTAATAAACATCGAAGTCGTGACGGTATAAAAAGTATTTACATACAAAATAATATATTCAGTATATACATTGTACTTTAGTTGTGTATATTATTTATTTCAATGTAAATTCGACAATATTTGTTCCATGTATTTCTAATTGAATCAAAATAAATAGATCAAACAATAGTACGCACAAATACTTTTGAATAAATTCATTTCATTGGGAATTACACAGGCATCTTAATTGATGAAGAAAAAAATTAAAAAAACTAAGAAGTTGTCCCTAAAAATATATGAAAGTGATAATTGAGTGTTGTATAGCAAAAAATGATTTGATGTTGAAATAGATAATGAAATGAACAGCAAATAGCCATGCTAGCAAAATTAATTTACAGAAGATTATACTTTTTACTAACCACCGATCAAATCGAGCTTTGAATAAACACAATTTTACAAAATGAAAATCAATGGCGTTCTTATTGTTTGGTTTCATTTATTCATGGTAATAGTGAGTGATTTTGAATCGGTTTATCTATAATCCATTTAGGTTGGACGTTTTGATTGTATTTTGTTGGTTTGACTGCATCATTTTTAGATTTGGATTTTCTCTCTAACTAATTCCATTTACATGTAAAATAAATTCGTTTGACACTTGTTTTTGAGTTTGCCCAAGTTTGATTTTGTTTGATTTTACAAATATATCACTTTTGCTCCACCTAAATATTTTTTTTGTATAATATTATTTATCTATTTAATTGGTTGTGTCTTCTTTTTTTTAATTTCTTAACAATGTCCTCTCCTATCGTCGTAACGTCCGGAATAATTTTAGACATCGCGGCCACAAATTTCTATGCCTAATACGATTGCGAATAAATCGGGATTATATGAAGATACGAACGATATTAAATCTACGACGGGACCGATAACCGGTAAGCCAATCGAAACTGCAAATAAGAAATCGTCAGGAAAAGCGGAAAATAAAAAGCCAAGCAAGTGAGTATAAAATTTAAATTTGTACACGTAGAATAGAGTCAATGTTAAAAATTAGTGATAAAAAAGAAGTTTCAAGAAGAATAATTAAAAAATAGAATACTTTCAATTGGGTCTGAGCAAGGACTCCTTCTAATAAGGTTCTATCTAGAAAATCGAAGAAAAAAACTTAACAGTGTGGATATGTTCTTTCCGACCAGGTCTGTTTAATAGTGTTCTCTTTTGGTCGATTTAAAAATTATTAAAGGCTCTCTGAACACACAAAGATGACAGTGTAAAGGGCTTCTATCCAGGCTTATCAATGGAAAGTTGTTTTGTTCGTTATAAGTTGTCAAAGTCTAACAGAACCTTTTTAGAGAGAGCCCTTCATTTATCTATATAAAGTTGGTTTTCATTATTTTGATTTTATTTTAATCAGCTAAATCAGCTTCAAATTTATGATTCTGATCAAAAATCTATAACTATAATCTTCATGACAGTGGCAGCAGCAGTGCAACCAATTCAGGATGGTTCGGCGGTATTTGGAATAAACTTTCATTGAAACCAAAAAATCAAATGATCCTTCCTGATGATAAGAACCCAACAATTCTTTGGGATTCTGACAAAAAACGTTGGATCAATACAGACGGCGATGAAGCTGAAAGTGAAAGTTTTAGGCCGCCACCGAAAATGGCTGATATTGTTCAAAATGCCTACAATGCAAATATTGGTAACGATATGGCACAAAATAATCAACAAATGAGGCAGCCACCGATGCAACAGCATCAACAGCCGCCTCAAATGCAACAACAGCATCAGCAACCGCCGCAAATGCAACAGTATCAGCAACAGCAAACGAACTATGGACCACCAGATGTTCCTATGATGTCGAATACATCTAATACAACACAACCTTCTACTAGTCCGGGACTAATATCAAGTGCAACAAGTAATTCAATGAGTGCGTCAGGAAATGCGCCTTCTTCAACTGGAAATGGAGGAGAGCCCATGAAAACGCCAAGTCTTCAATCAAATATGTTTAAGATGCAACGAAATCGAAGTAAGTTATTTTTCATAAATGCCCTAAAATTTTCAGATTTTTGCGAACGTCTATTTCAAGGCAATCCCAATTTAAACTGAACACAAATTTGTTGAATTAGTTTCTTTGGTTTGGATACAAGCTCTTCTTTATTTGTACATTAAAATTTATAATAGACGTTTACAATTGAGAAAGTCCACAAAATATGCAATAAATCATTTTCAGCCAATTTTGCGATACTCGAAGAAAATTGTTTAAGCGCTCCGAAAGTTTTATGTCCTGATACACTTATTCAAAGAGTTATCTTCCTAGAACAACAAAGAATACTGCGCCGTTATACACAATCATTTCTCAGTAGTTAAAAAAATAGACAATGAATTTCCATTTAGAAAAATTAAAATTAAATGTTGCGTTTTGTTATGGATCATCAGATCTACTTTGCCTTGTTTCTAGTAAAATGTGAGCTATTCATTAAATATTGGATAGAAGAAACATCCAGTCAATACATTTAAATATAAATTCACACGCGAACCAAATTAAAAATTTGCCAACAAATCGAGTTGACAAGTTGCCTACACTCCCAGATCTGGATGTAAGTTTGAGAGCAAACTTTATGCTTGGATTGCTTCAAATTTAAATCAGTTTGTTTCTGAAAAAAGTTAAAAATTGATTCAGTTTTATAACTTTTATCCTTGGAAGTCAATAATCGCCAGACGTACTAATTTTAGTTTCGTCTTCAACACATTCGCTGCGGCTGTGCATCCAGGAAGCTTTCAAACGTGCGGAACATTTTGTTTGTTTATTACCACTTGTTTTGCAAATACCCAGATCAGACTTAAGTAAGAATGGAAACGGTCTACCTTACGGTCAAAAACCCAATCGCCCCGGTCTTATTGATTAAAGTGCATTCCGCATACGGATCATGTTACAAGCCTATGTTCCTCTGTACACACCCCAAAGATCCAAAAATATCTTACAAAATTGTTGACAAGTACATGGGGAATTCGAAGATATTCACATGCAAGTGGGTACAGCGATATAAAGCAACTAGAAATGTTTACGATTTCACAGAACGCGGCTCCATCAGAAATGTGTCACTTTGCAAGCATTGTTCCCATGCCAAGCTTTCCATGTAGAAATGGCAAACCTCACTGATTTCCAGTATAAATCATGTTAAAGTTAACAGATCTAATCGACTCATTGCCGTTTGATATCCGTTGGAAAATACATTACAATCTCGATAATTTGTAGCGCCCAGGAACGGAGGATTTATTACGAACGATGCCGATTTTCGAAAAAGCGTGATTACTAATTATTGAGTTTAAAAAGGAAAAATTCTCATTAAGGAAATTTTAGGTTTTTCATTAACATTACATACAAACTACAATATAAAGTACATAGCAATGTAAAAACCGAAAATCAACATTAACTTAAATATACATAGATATTTTTACTTAGAAATAAATCAAGTTCAAAAGAAATCACTTATATTTTCTGCTGGAGGGATTGTTGAAACGCTCGATCAATTGCATTGCCCAGGGTCAAAAAAACAGAAAAAAATCATCACTCATATACAGCTGCGGTCAAAAAATAGCACTGAAACTCCTTGAAATGTTCGTGATCGAAAAAATGTAATTCATAATATAATAATTCACATAACCACTTCAGATTTATAAAGTTAAAGTACTCTCCTGCGAAAATATGCAAATCAAATTTTTTTTAATTCAACCCTTCAAAAGTTAAAATATTTTTGTGAAGAAACATCAGGAATTGGCCGTTCAAAATAATAGCACCGTGTTTGTGGTTTTTTGATCGGATAGGATGGGAGATTTGAATTAAACTGTGGACTGTATTTTTATGTAATTTATTTGACTGGAAAAGTGCGGGAGCCGCGTGTCCGAGTTGTTACAGGGCGGTACTCTAACTGGTGAGAGAAAGCAACTCGAGACACCGGCTTGCCTGCATACACACTTATAAAGCATAAATGGCGCGCATGCGCAGTATTATGAAAATCCGAAACATTCTCCCCCTTTTCATCCGTCCATCGGATGAATAATAACAAAAGAACGTTTTACATTTCATGTTTAGACAAAAAAGAACATAATCATTGTAACATAATTCAAAATCTTAAATATAAATTTATTATTATTTTTTTTTTATTTATTTAATGAGAAACTAGTTTATCTTGTTATAACACTAATGTTATTAATCTTAATATAACTTAGTTTTCTAAAAGTAACCAGCAAAAGAAAAACGAGTTAAATATTACTTGCTCTCGCTAGCGCGTTCCAATAACACGAGCTTTACGACCGGACGCTTAAGCTCCGAATCGGTGGTTCGTATCGTAGCAGCTCTAACTAGCCCATCCTTCCCAGGATGAACTTCCTTAACGATGCCTAAGGGCCATTTACCGGGGAAAGTTGTTTCGTTTTTTATTCGGACCAAATCTCCTACCTGTATAGCTTTTTGCACTTGAGTCCATTTTGTACGAACTTGTAGCGACGTAAGGTATTCAGCTGACCATCTGTCCCAAAAATGTGGAGTTATCTGAGTCAACAACTCCCATCGTTTGCTCAAAGGAATTTTCTGATCGTGGTAGTCAGGCTCAGGAATTAGATACGAAGAACGTTGTATCAAAAAATGAGCAGGCGTTAGTGGATTCACATCTGAAATATCATCACTCAGAGGCAGCAAAGGCCTTGAGTTTAAGATAGCCTCAATGCGACACAGCAAGGTAGAGTATTCAATGAAGGTTAAAGGCTGATCTCCAATCATACGATATACATGGTATTTCATTGATTTTACAGCACTTTCCCATAAACCACCAAAGTGAAGGGCACCTGGAGGATTAAAGTGCCAATGAGTGCCGCTTATGGAGAGTTGGATCTTTATTTTCTCAGACCATTCTACAGCGCCTTGGAACATCTGCCTTAGTTCAGAATCAGCACCTACTAATGTTGTTCCCTGGTCACTATGTAATTCAGAGCACTGGCCTCTTCGAGAGATGAACCGATGAAACGCTGCAATGAAAGCAGCGCTACTGTAATCTTCAACTACTTCGAGGTGAACCGCATGAGTTGAGAAACATATAAAGACAACTATATATCCCTTTTGAGTGGCATTGCCTCTGACCTTGGCCAACCGAACCTTAATTGGGCCGGCGTAGTCGACACCAGAGATACTAAATGGTTTTGAGGGTAGAGTACGATTAAGAGGCAAGTTTCCCATTAATTGACTACAACTCTTTTTTGAATAGAGTTTGCATTTATGGCATCGTTTCATAAAAGATTTAACGGCGATACGTCCTTTCAAAATCCAATATTGTAGCCGCAAGGTTCCTAGTGTACGTTGCGTACCTCCATGAAAAGTGTCGAGATGCGTTTGACGAATCAACATTTGTACGAAATCATCACTGGGGTGTAACAAGAGAGGATACTTATTATCATGTGGTAATTGTGAATTTACCAATCTCCCTCCAACTCGAATCAAGTCACCGTCCATGAAGGGATTTAATCTTAAAATTTGACTCGACTTAGGTAATTTTAATCCTTTTTTCAGATAAGAGCGTATTTCAGCAAAATGAACAATCTGATGAAGATATACAATAAAGGCACGAGCACTGCTCAACTCACAGGGTTGTACGAGAAGAGTTCTACATTTGATTTCGGGTTTTATGAACGATAGGCTATGAACACGAGATGCAAGGTTTGATTTTAGATAATAATCGACTTTTAACAACAAAGTATCCAGTCTTGTAGTATCGTACAGTCTTTTATGCTGGACATTTGACTCCACATAGTTCTGTAAGATCGTAATGAAATTCTTTCTCTGGGTTTGCCTTCTGAATGCAACACAATTTAAAAGCCGAAGGATGAATCTGAGACAGTATGACATGACTCTCAATAATTTGTCCAGGGAAGAGATTTTATGAATTAGGTCAAAGTCATAACGAGGGCGAACTGTCACATGAATAACAGGCTTTGAAGAGTTTTCTTCTGGTGGAGTCTCACTTACTTCAACTGGATCGTCTCTCATCAATGTCCAAGATCTCTTGGTTTGCATTAACCAAAAGGGCCCTTTCCACCATAAAGTGTTTTCAATTAATCCAGCAGCTGTGCACCCACGAGAGACAATGTCAGCTGGATTATCTTTTGATTTAACGTAATGCCATCGAGCGTCAGGCATGTCCTCATGAATACTAGAGCATCGATTGGCAACAAAAGGTCGCCATCGTGAGGGGTGGCTTTCCAGCCACTGGAGTACGTCAGTGGAATCACTCCAGAGTTGCGAAGAAGTGATACTTATCTTAGAGGTTTTTAAATAGTGTTTTGCCAATTTGGCGAGCAAATAGGCGGCCGAAAGTTCTAATCGTGGGATAGATAATTGTTTCAACGGAGCCACCTTGCTTTTGGCTGTTACTAATGCTACACTAACTTGGTTTTGGCTAACAAGTATAAACAGGCGCCATAGGCCAGTTTAGACGCATCGGCAAAGCCATGAATTTCGAAAATATCGGCTAGAGGTGAATAATTATTCCATCGTGGAATTTTAATGAGATCTATTTTTGGAAGTTCAGCCTCCCATTTTGACCAAAATTTTTGATGCTCAGGGGATATTTCTTCATCCCACTCTTTCTTTTCTTGCCACAAGATTTGCATCAATATCTTGGCATTGATAATAATGGGAGCTAACCAACCAAGTGGGTCAAACAACTTAGCTGTTCGAGACAAAATTACACGTTTCGTTAATTTTGGAGTCTTTTGAATCTGAAGGGTATTAAAATAAAATACGTCCTCGGAAGGATTCCATGAAAGACCCAATACTGAGAATTCCATTTCGCTGTTCTTGAAGGATTTTGCATTTACAGCTAAAAACTCTTTAGGAATATCGTCGTGTATTTCCGAATGATTAGCTTGATATTTTCGCAGAGGAAAGCATCCTTTTTTCAATAGCGCGGTACAATCTTTTTGTTTATTCTGAGCTTCTTGTATAGTATGCCCACCTGATAAAACGTCATCCATGTAAATTTCATCTTGAAGAACCGATGCACCCCATGGATGATCTATCATGTGATCCTTGGCTAATTGTTTAATGGTTAAGTTAGCTTGACAGGGTGACGAAGCTAAGCCATATGTAACTGTGTTTAATTCATAGGCCACGATTGGCTCAGAAGAGTCATACCTCCATAATATACATTGATATGGACGGTCGTCAGGATGGATTAATATTTGACGATACATCTTTTCGATGTCTGCGACAAACACATATCGATAGTTTTGCCAACTTATGAGTAAATCTGTAAGCATAGGCAATAAGTTAGGGCCAACTTGTATGAGATCATTCAATGATACACCAGTATTTAATTTCGAAGATCCATTGAAAACCGTACGCAGTTTAGTGGTCGTACTTTTTTCTTTCCAAATACCATGATGAGGTATGAAATTACGTTGTAGTGAAGTGTCTAATGGTACATAAGTCATGTGACCCATTATTTCATACTCTTGGAGAAAAGCATGATACATTTCTTTAAGTTTGGAGTCATTTAGAAAACGAGTTTCCATCTTTAGCAACATTTTCTCAGAAGTACGGTAAGATGAGCTGAAATCAATACCATCACGAGAAAAAGACGTTTTCAATGGCAACCTTAAGACATAACGACCCTCAAGAGTGCGTGAGTGAGTTTGATTGTAGTGAGTTTCAAACTCTTGCTCATCAGGCGTGAGCATGATTGCCTTGGGTACCTATTCCTGTACCCAAAACTTCTGAAGAGTTTTGTCAAGGTCAACGTCATCACAAATATGAAGAGAGGTGACGTGCGACGATTGATTATCAATTCTAGGAGCATTTCCAGATAAAAACCAACCTAGTTTCGACTTAGTGGCAATGGGCTCGTTAATTCGACCCTTAATTATTGTACCTTCAACGATTTGAGCATGTATAGATGCACTAAGCAGCATATCAATATGAGTGTGATCCATAAACTGTGGATCGGCTAGAACAAGTCCTTCCAGATGAGGTAACACATAAGACGTGTTCATTGAAGGGGGAACATATGAAGATATCTTCGAGATCACAAGTGCTTCAACCTTACTCGAGTAAAACGATGAGAAATGAGGTTTAATAGTAACCTCAGCTGACTTGCGTATTGTGGCGGCAAGAGAACCTCCGGTGACCTTGAGCGGTACATGCACGCGGCGAGGTTTCAACTGCAATCTCTGACACAGAGATTCGGAGATAAGCGATACTTGGGAACATGGATCGATCAGAGCTCGAGCTTGAACTTCTAATCCATTGCTACCCTTTACTCGAATCAAGGCAGTAGCTAATAATACCCCTACGGTTTGGGAAACACTGCGCGAGTGATTTATTCCTGTATGATTACACACTGATTGTTCAGGCGTCTTTTCTTCCTGAAAGTGTGCGAGGCTAGTAGTTTGTTCGGAAGGCTCAACTGAAGATCGTTGAAGATTTGAATCATGTTGACCTTGAGGTTTCTTGATGATGTGCAACAGTGAATTATGCTTACGATGGCAATAGCGACAAGTATACGTTGATGAACAATCCTTAACCAAGTGCTTACGAAGGCAATTGATGCAGAGGTGATTTTTACAAACGAAATCCTTACGTTCATTAACTTCTTTAGCCTTAAAGGAGGGACACATAAATAATTTATGGTTTTGAGCACAAAAAGGACACATAGTTGGAGAAGAACTATCATTAATTACATGGTTTGACTGTGGCTTGGTAGGCCCAGGATTGTATCCTTTTTTTGGCGTAGGTGTGGGGCAAGATGGAGTTGGTTTTGGCGTGAGCTCATATGACTCTAGTGTTGCGATACGCTCGTGAACAAACTTACGAATCTTTTGCAAGGAAGGAGGCTCGACCGTGTCGCTTAACTCCTTCTGCCAATCCATCTGTGTCTCACTATCAAAATTACTCGAGATTAGATAGACAGCTATATCGTCCTTTAAGAGCTCAGCCGTGCGACCTATCTTTGCCAACGAATCTAGGGGATCGACCACACTTTTTAGCAACTTGCTCATAGAGGTAGAAGTCGCTATTTTAAGAGGCTTAATTGACAAAAGATCATGAAGATATCTATTGGTTAAGCGTCTCTTGTTTTCACAATAAGCTGTCAAGGCTTCCCATGCAGTAAGGTAATTATTCGCAGAGATATCATAACCTTTCACAATTTCTAATGCTTTTCCCTTCAAATATGACTTTAAATAATAGAATTTTTGAGCGTTATTTAATGTCTCATCATGATGAATGACAGAACGGTATAGATCTCGAAAGTTCTCCCAATCCTCTTGTTTTCCAGAAAATTCAGCAATAGTAATTGTCGGTAGATGCGATTGCGAATATACAGCTTGATGTTGAGAGCTATTTGATTGATTCAAGTCGGAGGATGCACCATCGTGTGTAAGCGCAGTTAAAAGTCGGTCAAAATCAGTCTTTACCTCATAATAGGCATCTTCAGCTTTGGAAGCAATATCATCAATAAAATACTTATCATCGGATTTCCTGGTTTTGTTCTTGAGAATTTTCTCATGTTGGTGTCGAAAAGTATCCGAATATATTTGAAGTCTCGCTATGAAATTATTTAATGAAAATTTATCTTTTTTCGAGGGTTCTTGTTCGTCATATTTTTGTTTTAAGCCATTGATTTTCGCTAAAAGCTGATTTTGAGCTTCATATAATTGCTCCATTACGGACTTATTACGACAAGGAAAATAGCTCCACAATAAAAAGTTTCAATGGAAGCAGGAACGACTCTCAAAATAAAAAAGGGGATTTATAAGGCGACCAGAAGTAACGAAAGAAAATCCCGATATCATATGCGCTATTATCAAATTTATGATAATGCGAACAAGGCAATCTAGTTGCTGCTTTGTGTGTTCGCTTGCTAGCTACAGCTGCCAAGACCAACACCGACTCCGAGTCAAAGTATTCCGTTCGACGAACACTTGAAATTAGAATTACAACTATTCGTAGGTCGAGCGTTCGATAATTGCACGAATAAATTTAAAAGAGTCTATTACTGGTACACACACACACGATATTTTGAATGTAAAAATAATTAAGATTCTATTATATTGTGCACTTATATACTAGAAAACCTTAATCGTGTATACATGCGGGAAGCATCGAGATCTAACGATGGAGCGAGACAACAATACCAGCAGACTCGATGGCGTAGCAGCAGCGTCGATGACTGTAGCAGACGCGTGGTGAGGCGAGAGACGTGCGAGGGTGACTTGATTTTGGCGTAGCGGCAGCGTCGATGATTGTTAGCAGACGCGTGGTGAGATGAGAGACGTGCGAGGGTGACTTGATTTTGGCGTAGCGGCAGCGTCGATGATTGTTCGCAGCCGCGTGGTGAGATGAGAGACGTGCGAGGATGACGCTCGGCTTGAACCTGCGAAATGGCTGCCAGCTATCAGATTCAGTTGATATTATTATAGACGCGCCAAACGCCTTTCTATAATATGTCCTGTAGAGCAGCTAGTAACAAGCGAACGATGCAGCTCAGCGATGCAGGTTGGTTGAAATGCGCCACACGCCCTTCTGTAATCAGTTAGTTCACTCCCTGCCGAACACGCAGCTTTATCTCGGCAATATCTGGCGATTGCACGAGAACATGAGAAAATTCTTTGCACTTTGCACTTTCACTTTGTTTCTAATACATCCGATCCTCACTGATTTTGTTCTATTTTTATACCGTATCCGGCTCGACGGACCAATGTTTGTGGTTTTTTGATCGGATAGGATGGGAGATTTGAATTAAACTGTGGACTGTATTTTTATGTAATTTATTTGACTGGAAAAGTGCGGGAGTCGCGTGTCCGAGTTGTTACAGGGCGGTACTCTAACTGGTGAGAGAAAGCAACTCGAGACACCGGCTTGCCTGCATACACACTTATAAAGCATAAATGGCGCGCATGCGCAGTATTATGAAAATCCGAAACACACCGTAAACACAAATCAATATAAAAACTTAAAAATTTCACAACCTTTTTGGAATTACTATGTTAAATGATAGAAATTTTAACTATAGAACTAAAAATAATTAAAATTAATATTTGGTTGCATGTCCTTTGTTTGCAATAACGGCTGCACAGCGCCTTTGCATGGAATCAACTAATCGCTGGCACGTCTCAACAGATATTGCATCCCAGGAATCTTTAATCGCACTCCAAAGATCATTTTTATTTGTTGGTTTGCGAATTGCAATACTTTTCTTAATATCCTCCCAAAGATTTTCAATTGGGTTGAAATCAGGGGACTGTGTAGGCCACACCAAAAAAGTTATGCAGTTATTTTCAAACCATTTTTTCACTGTTCTGCTGGTATGCTTCGGATCATTGTGTTGTTGGAAGAGCCATATGAGCGGCATTTCTTCCGAAGAATACGGCAGCTTGACATTCAGTAGTATATCAACATAAACGGTTTGATACATGATGGTTTTGATTTGAGTATTGGGCCAACACCGTAATAAGAGAAGCATCCCCATACCATGATGCTAGTACCTCCATGTTTTATGATTTTTGTAGTGAACCTTGGGTCGTATTCTGCATGAGGAGGTCTTCTAACATACCTACGAGACCCTTTAACAGCGTATAGCACAATTTTACTTTCGTCTGACCAAAGTATATTTATCCATTTCCCAGTCCAAATGCGTTTTAGCAAAACGTATGCGCCGTGCAATGTTCTTAGCAGTTAAGAGAGAAACTTTTCTTGAACTACAGGCTTTAAGATTATTTTGTCTTAATCGTCGACGAACTGTTTCTACACTAGCTGTCACATTGAGGTCATTTTTAAGCTGCGTGGCTGCCATGAACGGTTCCTTTTTGCTTAACCGTATAAGTCGGTGGACCAAAAAAAGGCGATATTGTCCTCTTTCGAACACGCGTTTCGGTTTTTTTCTGAAATAATTTTGCATTTCTAATCATTTTATTTGAACAAATCAGAGGTTTTCTGATTTCGATGTACATTTTGCTTTCTGATATCATATGTTTAATAATTTTTCGATTTTCCGGGTGGCAATGTTTTCCACGTCCCATATTCACTTCACTTCCCCTAAAATTGTTATAAATTGAATGTAATTACGATGTAAATATGTCAATTTAACCTTTCACAACAATATTTTGACATCCGTTTGAATAACAATGATAACTTTCAACGGTGCTATTTTTATGACTGCACTAAATTCCACTTATTGATAAAAGACCAACAAAATCAAAAGTAATCGTGATCGATTTGAATGAATTGATGTTTGCACTGAGAGAATATTACTTGTCTAACGGTATTTTAAAGTGACGGACACTATAAGTGTCCATGCAAAAACAAAATCGTCATAAGTAATCAGAGGACTTATACAGTGCTATTTTTTTGACCGCAACTGTATGTTGTCAAAAAATGGCGTAAACTATTGATATTAGCTATCGCCTCCTTTAAAGAAAAAAATAGAAAGTTCTCTTCTTCTACATTGTTGTTTTCATCGTCTCCTTCTTCCGGCGTCAAAATTTCCTTGTCGGTGAGAATTCCTACTGCAGCCACGTCAAAGTGAACGAAATCATCACAATTTTGAATGGATGGATGTTTTTCTATGCTCTGCTAGCTAAGTTTATTATTTAAAATATTGAGATTTTGTGCTTTTTGTTGTCTTTATTATCTTCTAACAATAATTGTACTACTTCCTTGCGTTGGATGGTTTTAAAATATTTGATGCCCTGATCAAAGGCGTGGAGTTTACGAAGTCCCGTTAGCGAACAAAAACTGAACTTTCACATGATTAAGAACTGAAATGTTGTTGTGGATCGGGCAGTTATTCATGAATAACAAAACAGGTCACCATTCAACACTCTGAGTCATTCATTCAATAAATTTCAAGTCATCCCCGCTTTCTTGTTAGAACAATACGTCATCAAGAACGATTTTCTGATTTTGAATCACCTAGGCTTCGCTGACTTGCTGATCATCAAAGGTTTTAACTTTCTGGGTCTTTATTATTTTCAACGGGATGACATGTTTCGTTTTTAAAACACATTAAACCAATCTTGAAAAGGTATTTGAAAACAACCCAACTGTTTCGTCTGCGTTGAATATGTTTTTCGATCAGTTCAATAAATTTTTCTTCCATTTTGAACAAACATCATCACGTAAACTCTCACTTTCGTTACATAGTTTTCGGAATGTAATGTTGTGTTTTTTTTCTCTTACAACAATCAAACCATCCGTCACATAGACTGAAGTTTTCTCTGCATAGTCTCTTTGCAAAAAAAAATTGTCGCTTTCATTCACCATAAATTGTCCAACTGTTTAATTTGATGGTCGGCACTGTAAAAACCAAGCGAAGAGTGATTTTTCAAGTTCAGTTTTTATGCCGTTCTATTTTACTGCTTGAATAGACACAAGAGATGATTTGCTTTTTCTTCAAAATCGACTTCATTGTAGACGAAGGGATATTGAAGCGCTAGGCAACATCAATGTTTTTCGCCATTGGCAACGGCGTTTATAATTTCTTTTTAATCGCGAATAGATAGACATTTATGAGCACACATTCAGTGATATAAAAATGTAAAATACGAGGGTGAGTCAAATATAAACCGGACTTTTTTTATACACATTTATTAACAGTAATAATATTCAAATAAGACTTTAATCATTTTTCTGCATAGTCTTCTGCACGCTCTACACATTTTTCCCAACGTTTTGGCAGCTTAAAATCCTTGTTCATAGAAAGTTTGAGGTCGAGTTGTCAACCAGTTGCGCACGCGCGCCTCAACTTTTTCATTCGCTTCAAATTTTTCGCCTCCCAAAGCTTCCTTCATGGGACCAAACAAAAAATAATCGCTTGGGGACCAGTCTGGGCTATAGGGAGGGTGCTCCAGGATCTCCCAATGCAGCTCAATTAATTTATCCTTTGTCAATGCAGCCGTGTGAGGTCGGGTATTGTCATGGAAGAGAATGATCTCTCTCATGGGATTTTTCCTTATTTTTTTTATGTAGGCGGCTTTTGCTGACTCTAGCAGCTGACAGTAGCAGGCAGCATTTATTGTACGTTGGTCGTGCAGCAAATCGATCAATAAAACTCCTTTGTAATCAAAAAATACAGTTGCGAGGACTTTTCCGGCTGAGAGGTGCGTTTTGGCTTTCACTGGACAATCTTCGTCTTTCCGCCGCCATTCCTTGCTAGCCATTTTTGACTCGGGGGTGTAATGGTGCACCCAAGTCTCATCACACGTGACAATTCGTCTCAAAAAACTATCGCCTTCATGGTGAAATCGATTTAAAAGTCGGTCAGAAATTTTCAGCCTTTCCGCCTTTCCGCTTTTTGATTTTCGGTCAATAACCTTGTGACCCACTTGGCGCAGACTTTCCGGAAGCCAAGATGATCTGTGATGACGGAATAAGCATTACCATGGCTAATACCCACTTCTGAAGCGATTTCATCAATAGTGAACCCTCGATTAGATGTTGAACCGCTCGAATATTGTTATCAGTTATACTTGATCTTTGGCGTCGATTGTGAGTTTCATTTTCTACACTTTCTCGTCCGTTTTTAAATTTTCTAGTTCAATCAAACACTTGTGTCCGTGAAAGCGCATTGTCACCAAATTGCTCCTTCAACCTAACCAAAATATTCGATGGTGAAACGTCTTCATTCGTTAAAAATTTGATAATAATACTTTGCTCAATGGGTAAAGGAACCACTTGCTCACTCATGATTGCTACTGATCAACTGGAAGAATGGGCAGGCGGCTGTCCCCACTCTTAACAAACTACCTTAAGACCCCCACCCACCCAACCAGACCGCTCGGCAGAGTCTGAGACTCATAAAGACAAAGGTCCGGTTTATATTTGACTCTACCTCGTAACATGATTCAGAGCATATAGATGCTGAAGAAACTGTTTTTCCCCGAATCAACGAGATTGTTGATAGAGAACTAAGAACTATACGACTTTTCAATGGCTTTGAGCGCCAAAGTCATTACAAATTACCATTATTTTAAGAATAAATGAATTTTTTTCAAAACAGTTCATTTCAAATAGGCGAGATTTACAAATTGGCAAGATGCAGATTACCCAATTTATGCTGTAAAATACTCTACACAAACAATTTTTCCTAACTATTTCAATCGAAACAGAAAAATCAAAATGAAATTGAATTGTACGATGTCTTTTCAATAACAAATAACAATTAGGTCATACACATGTTATTAATATTGTAGTGGACCTTAAAACACACCCACCGATTTGAGACCGCACTCACCAAGCAGATCAGTCATGCTACACAAAAATCTGGGGGAAATATTTAACTTTGTGAATGGTATTCATTCAGTCATTAAAGTGTAATACTAAACTTTGCCCATAAACAATGCTGAGGCGCCATCAACAGATGGGACGGCTAATTTATTACTCATTAAGAAATCGTTCTACAAATTTAAGGTGAGACATGGTGACGATTTGTTAACTATTTGCTTCAGCGTCGCCACATAAATCGGGTATTCATAAGTGTGACAATTAATTTATGGTTTTGTGGGTCACGCACGTCCCGTTTTGCCGGGTCGTGTGAATCCTATGCGTAAACATATACAAAGGGAAAGTATGGAAATGTGTTCCATTCTCTCTCTTCATTTTACACATAAAGTGTGGATCAAAAAAAATTGCCAGCAATTAAATATAAGGAAATGGATTAAAAGCCCATAACATTTCTGGTAAAATATGCATATTGCAAAGGTTTTTTTGTTTGCAAAAACATATTAACTTGCTAACACCACTTTCGGCGAAACTGTTATATATTCGATACTTTGACTTTGGTTCCCGTTAATTTAAATTTAATGTGAGCTCAATGTCTTCCTATGCGCCGAATTTCTGAACAGTTAGTTGGGTTTGCATCTTTCGATAGAACTCTATCTCTTTGAACATAAACTCCATTACCTTTTTACTATAATGTGAGGTCGCGACATCTGGCCAAAGAATATGGACACATTGTGGCTCTCGATAAGGGTGGTGATCGTTTTCTAGACAGTCCTTGATGTAAATATCGCTGTTGATCGTACCTTGAGTGACAAATTGCTGATTTTTTTGCTGCAAGAACAAATTGCTGGATATTTTGAGGCTTTTCGCTTTTCAAATTTATCTGTTACCTGTCCTCTTTCTGCTGCCACATAATATTCTTGATCTGAGATTGGGTTGAAATCTCCAACGCAATACATCTCGTTATCCATAATGCAGCAGTGGAATTTTGTAAAAAAATCCGAGTACAGTTTTCGAGCCCGGCTTTTCGTTACTTTTTCTTCTTTTTGTACTTTGTACAATCGCAGCCCTGGTCTTGTTTGGATGCGATAGACAGTTGAACGTAGTACCAACTTTACAGGTGATAGTACGCTCCAATAGATTCGGATTCCGTTCGAAGGCAGCTACAACATTCCTCGCAACGTTTCGGTCAGACGAACCTCGTTTTCTGCGTTCCCTTGATCGAGAAGGTACGCTTGAAACCGGCCAATACAAACTGAACCGTTGATTCAACACTTTTGCTATGCTCACTTGAGACCGACTTGAATTTTCCAGGTGCTAAAATTTTTTTGTGTACAAAATCGTATGGATTCTAGTTACAAAAAGATGAAGTACTTACCCGTTTCATTTAGAAAGATAATTAAACAAATATTTTCTGAACCACTTTTTGATAGATTAAATAAAAGACTTCGTACATAATTACCTTGTAAGGAATTTGTATAAACGAAGGAACGACTAATAATAAAGAATAGAATCAATTTCGAAGCCATTCTTACCACACTCGGCAGAGAATTTCTTCTTTGATTTCTCGTGCTCTAATCGGCAATTTAGAAATACCAGCGTTTCGCGCGCCATGGAGATTAGCGTGACTTGTGTAAGACTTGACTCCTATATAAAAAAAAGAAAAGAATAATACCGGCAAAAACAGCACGATAACTTGGAAACTAGTAATAAAGGAAGTTGTTGAGTACATCTTTAAAATAAATTCAATTACTTCTTATCCCTATATAACGACATTTTCAATTCAAACTTACAGCTCTCAAAAAGTCATACGTCGATGTGTTCAATCCTTCTGGTGCGCCAACTAAACCAATTGAACCAGTCTTAGCTCCAATGATGCCATCAGCGGCCGTTCCGCAAGGCGGTATCTTTGTTCCTGCACCGATTGCCAACGACAATGGCGGTGTACAACATAATTCTCAAGAGGTAAGCTACAAAATTCGTGAATGATTGCTTTCTAATCGATGTGTTTTCCGTTCAGCAGGGAGTGCCTCAATTCTATGATCCTAATCAATTCAATAGCTATCAGCAACAATAACCTGTTCGTGATGTGTAATTTATGGTGATGTTCTACTTTAAAACTAGTTTTATTAGATCGTTTTTTGTTTGTTTAGTTTTAATGTTCGTCAAGTACATTATTTTCTGGCAAGTTTTGTGGATACGTAACAGTAAATACCATCAATTTAAAAAGAAAAGAAAATAAACAGCGTTGTGTCGCTGATGGTTGTATAGAAACGAGTATTGTGAAATGATCTTTTGCGAACAATATGTATAGATAATAACGAAAGAAACATGTAGGGACGAAAAGTAATAAAACAATAAATAACTATCTTTATGAATTAAACCAGTAAAAGTTGAACAGGAACTTAATTAAAAGCATAAACTTCATTTACAAATGAAGTGAATTTTGATAAAACATCGTTGTTAAACAAAACACTCTCGTATATGATGAGATAATAGTTGGCAAATGAATGATTTATGATTTGGACAGCTTTACACATTTTTCATACCCGTTTCTTTCAAGTGTTGCTTTCAACATGAAAAAGGCGCTACGTCTGGCTCTAATTTTATCTGGAATGCAATTTTATCGCCGATTCAGCAAGCTATCAATATATTTACTTATCATTCGATGAACATTAGTGCATTAGACTTGGTAAAAGGTTTGTCTGTGTAGAATTTTGTTTAATTTATAAATGAGAATACTATTTGTACATTTTGTTTTTGAATTCAATATAATCGAAAAGCTGTCCATTTGATATTCAACCAATAATAGAAAATGTATGTAGATAGTGAAATGATTTTAGAATATGTTTTATAAAAAGTACATGGTGCAGGAAATTTAATATTAAAACGACTGGTAATATATAAAATATAAAAACCAAAAAATGGCCCTGGTTATATCAATCGAATGAATATTATAAAAACTATTATCTTTAGAAAATAATCAAAAAAACAGAGTATCCTTGTTAATAGCATTACCTTTATATCGCCAAACAGGATTGTTATATGAGTGTTTGATTAGAATTGTTTAGTTCTTCTTTTTGTTCTCTTTGCGTTTTCAAGCGATGTGAATATTTTCTGCTGACCAAGCAATTATAGAACAATAAACAATAATATTTAAAAACGAGTGTGAAACGATAAATACGGAAAAAAGACTTTTTGATTAGCAAAATGAAAAAAACAAGTTTGTTTTTATGTCAACTTAAGCGCCTAGGTGATAGATAAGATTGTTAATTGATCGAGACAGGTAAAAAGTGATGATTATTAGATAACGATGCTTGAATGGAAGGAAGGTTATAAATATCTTATAAAATGTATAAAGACACACGAGATGTAATTTTAACGAAACGACACTGAATTACGAGTGTAGCGAAGTTAAGTAGAGGCAGAAATATAATTGACAGAGAATAGAAAAATTGAAAATGATAAAATAGTTCGGTGAAAGCTTATGCAAATCGAAAGTATGGGCATAAATTAACATCAATAAATGAAATAAATTTAATACGCAACTAAAATGTTTTGATTGTTTCATTCACCTAAGGTTATTGATAAAGTTTTGTTTGAATTACATTTAATATCAATTGGAAATATATCTATGTGACAAATGCACATATCATCGCTACATAAATTCTGTATCGCTTGAATAAAAAATGCATTGCTCCACTCAATCGAAAAGCGCCACTACCCTCTGGTTGAGAATTCTCTCCACCAATATAGTAATCATCGGAAAAAAGGCGAAAATGCTTAAAGATTAGAGAAAAGTTGCATCCACATTGTTGTTCTTGCCGTTTCTCGTACGATCTCGTTGAGAATACAATAGCAAGCACAATGACCATTGCCTTCGCTTATAGAATTCAGATATCTGACTGAGTCGCCCCGCCCAAACGGAAATTGAAGCCCAAAATTGTATCATGGCTCTGCACGGTGATAGTGGAACCAACCCTTCTGCATGGCGCAGTTATTTGGTGGCCAGTTGTCGCAAAAATATCAAATCAGAACCTGCTAAACCAAGTCAGAAGAATTGCTATTGCAATCACTAGGGCCCTACGAACTAACCCGAGAAAGACATTGTTTATGTTATTAAATTGGCTTCTGACTATTATTTCTAACATATTTCTTGCCCAACCTCAAAATATTTTATAGGTTCCATATCCTTTTTATTCCGTTTACCTGACGTTCTTTTAGTCTGTCTATGTTATATTTTCAGGTTTTTCTAGCTGTTCCGGATCAGGGGAAATAAGCCTGTCATATCAAAGTCCGATTGGTTTTATTTTCGTTGCGCTATGAAAAGTGCAGTTGTACTCATAACCAGATATTTCCAGCAATTCGCTAAACGTTCTGTGGACGCCATACGTTTCATTTTTAGACATCACATAATCTCTATAAGGGTGCGATGAAACACTTCAATTTGACCATTGGTCTCGCTCTTGTAAGCGAAAGTTTTATAGCCTTCTATTTTCAATTGATCCTGCATCATGAATAAAATAGAAGCCGAGTTCAGATCTGGTTCCGCGTTTATCACTAAACATTTTGGCACCCTGAAGAAGAAAAGCAATTCTAGAAGTGGACCGCTAACTTCCTCGATTGCTCTAGTGCTCTACACTGTGCAAATTTAGAAAACATCGATTGCTGTAAGTAAAAGTTATCCTTCTGTCAAGTAAATGTCGACACGAAGGATGTGCTGTGGAAATTCAGAAATGGGCTCAGGTAGGGTTGTTTAGATTCAGTTCGTACTTATTTTCTTTACAAGTAGAAAATTGTTTTACTTTTTGTTTGATCCTGGCTCTCATTTGGGGAAAGTGTTTTCTATGATGTAGAACCTATTCACCTTCCCGCTCTTTTATAAATCTTTAAAATGATTTCATCTTGTTCTGTTTTCTTCGGCATATTTTGACTTCTTTCTGTGTGAATCTAATACGATAGCTCCTAAAACGAATGGGATAGAGCTCTTGAATTAAAGTCATTACACTTTCGGTTGTTTTTATTCCGTTCAGCAGACTTGGATTTAAATATCTTCTGAAAATTCGTATTATGTTTTCTGAAATATATTGTGGCTCATGTGCGTTTGTAATAATTAGGTGTAACTTTCGTCGTTTTTATTTTTCGCGGGTCTCTGCTCGAGCGCCAGTTAAGAAAACGTTGTGCAGTTTTATAAAAAAAAGGATTAAGTTCGTATAAGCGAAATCTAAAAACTGAACTGCTCATTCTAATTAGTTTAAAATGAAAGCTCTGGTCCCGGGGCTTGTCCGCGTGATCTACGTGTCGCCGAGGGAAATTATTCAGATAGGTGTTCGGGAGTTCGTGGAGATGTTGTGCCGTTGACTTGGCGATGCTTGGGAAACTGAGTTTTGATGATTTTCCCATGGCGAGGCTTTTCCTCAAAAGAGTATATTCTAGCTATTGTCTTCCAAATGACCGATGATGACTGAAGATGGCTCTCTATATATGGCTGAACTATAAGTTCATTGACTTTCAGAAAACGTAGAAAGTACCTACCACCATCGCATAGACATCGATGGATTTGTGTTACAGTATGTACTGTACAATCAATAAATTTTGCATTTTAATCACAAAGATGTTTTATTTTCATAATCCTCCATCAGTTTGAGGATTGAAATCTTAGGTATATATGCACAGTAGTATTAAAACTATTAATCAAGCTTAGGGGAATTCAAAACATCGATGCTTTTAGTTTTACCCATCTAAAACATTACGTGAGTTTTAGATGAGTGAATTTTAAGGTAAATTTCGTTTAATTCAGACTTTCAATGATTCAGTGAGGGTATTATACCTGTAATTCGTGCAACGTCCGCTACTACACCGCAGCCGATCCTGGCCACGGTTTGGACAATCCCACTCAGCTTAAACCCGCGATGAGGGTTTAATGTTTTTGAAAATATGCTTGAAAATAATCAGTGAAAACGACATTGCGTGAAACCATCGTTGAGGGATCGCTCCAAACAACCTAAAATTACTATTTTCGCCCTTTAGAAAAACACACCCACCCATTAATTTATCATCGTCGTGTGTGGGAATATTTTTTAACAAAATAGGCGCCACCCGTTTCTGCGCCGGGACTGCCCTACCGCGAATCCGGAAACGTGAACAGCATTCGCGACGACCCAAAACCACCGACCGAATAGGGAATTTGAAAAACTCAAGAGCCGAAAACGCGACGTCCGCTGCGCCGCTTCACACAATTAATACACTTCCTTTATTCTAAAGGCACTATTTATTTTTTTAAAACCTAGCTAACTCTATCTAAGCCTCATTCTACTTACAAATTTTTCTCCTTATTGCGACGCTGCTTGCTGTCCGTTCGCCCTTTTCTTCCTCCAAATCTTTCCACCAAATCTGTAATGCACCCACAAGTATCCAGAACAGAAGACTCAGCACCGAACAGTCCCGCCAGCTGTTCTCCCGGTGATGTTTATGGAATCCCCGGATTCCGTTTTTGCTGCATCGGCGGTCAACGGCCAGCCGAGTTTGCCGACCTCGTTGAAGCTTTCATTGCTTAGGACTGGTTTTCTGCCTTTTTTCCAACGCACGTCAGCTGGCGATTTAAACTTCGTGCTCGGGCCACAGCGTTGCACCCCGGGGGGATACTGTGCTGTGCGTGTGGGCGGCCTTTCGGCAGACGCATTGTGACGCTAGCAATGGAGAACCGCTGAGTATTCGTGGGTTTCCGCTGCCTGCTGTCGAACGGCTCGATGATGAGTTTACAAAGTTGTTGAAGAAATGCGATCCGCATTCAAATGAATATGTTGAAAGGTTAAAGAACGAAGTGGTGGTGACCGAAATCATAGAACAAGTTCTGCCGTACACGAAGCGTGATGGAAGCGACAACGAAATATGTCGAACGTGTTTACGTAAAGTGGACCATTTGTATTACAAATTCGATCCGAACATATTGAAAAAGAATCCGGGTAAACTTCCAGCCACCACATGCAAATCAGTCGACGCAATGGATAAACTCTGCAAATTCATGTACGCCAAGGACAATCGATCGAATTCGTACTCGTGCCATTCTCGGTCACATCTACCATCATGCTTGCACGATCAGGAACAAACTTTCTATAGCAACATTACTTCCTACTTATCTATCTAGCCCAATATATGTGTACATAATTCAATGACCTTAACCTACATAAATCTCCTCTATTTTTATATAATTCAATAATCCTTACCAAAACCTAATTACATAATTAAATATATTTCAATATAATTCATTAGTCACCTGCTTGTGAGAAGTGGCGGCCCGCGTATACTATTTTCAATTGATCTATATGTCCACACGGTGGTTTGGGGTCTTCAAGGGCAGGACATATCCATATTTTGCTCTTATTTTCGTTGGTGGATCGACCACTCTGCGTGGCGAACATAACATTTCATTTTCAAATAAAATCGTAAATAATTTCTTCAATTTATATCAAAATGAATTTATTAATTTCGTTTTATATGAATACAGACTATCATTTTTACACCTTGCAATTTAGAATTAATGAGTTCGTTAATTATTTTTCTTGCAACACTTTAATACAAAACATAAATAAGATGATTTTTCACAAAAATTGTATTATCTTAGAGTCTACATATTTTATCATGAAACTCAATTAAGAATACCAGGTTAAAAAAAGGTGAACGTTATGTATATAAATGATATTAGTTTTGGAATTCTCAAATTTAATCATCACTCACAACTAATTTCCAAATTTTGACGAATTGTAAACATTTATAGCGTCTTCATCTTAAATCATTTATGGCGTTCAAGTATATATACATCAATTGCAGTCGATTTACTAACGACAGGATATTTGGTCTTATACAATTTTTGTGGGTTGTAAATCACGAGCATGTCAACGTTTGTAATTATGAATATCAATTCGAATGCTGTTAGAAATTATGTACTTTTTACAGATCAATGCTATGGTTTTGTTGGTATCATCTTCTTCAACGGGACTAATTAATTTTTCGTAAATATTTTAAATCAAGCCTGAACACAATTGGTTATCTTTTGAAATCGTTTTCCCGGTTGCGAAAAATTCTTATCCCTCTCCTCTCTTTCCCTTTCTCATTTGTAATGAATCATTTTGAAGTGAATTTACAAATTATCTCTTGGGAAGTTTATTTTCTAACGTTTCAGAACAAATAAAACGTTGAATTTTGAGAAAACACAATTTTAATATTGGTTATCAATTTTTCGTTTATCTTTGCTACCATTTTTAATTATTAAGTTTTTTACAATCACCTTTGTTTTTGTTGAGTCAAAACGAAATTCAAATTGCATTAAATATCCAACTAAATTTTTGGTCTGGTCAATATCAGGAATAAACTAGTTTCTTGAGTTTTGTTTTCAATAAAAAAAAAACAAATTTACAAAATAGGCATTATCAGTTGAAATAATATAAAGATGGATCCATTTTATTTGAATTAATTTGCTTGTATAAAATGTGTCTATAAACGTATTTAAAAGAAATTGTTAATAAATATCGTACATATTTCATCTAAACTTATCTATGGTATTGTTACTGTTGCATCATTATATTGGCTATGATTATTAAAGCTAAACGTTGTCAAGGATTGGTAAATCATTTAATTTATAAGGCGACTGATCATTATTGGCTCGTGTAAATCTAATTAAGTTCTTAATCTATATGAATGCATAATTATTGGATTGATTATTATATGTTAGTATGAATAGTAAAACGTTAATGCAGTGATTATCAACAATTTGATCAATATAGAATGCATTTGAATGAATTCAATTTTCTCGCATTTTAAGAAGTATGAAATGGATATGAATTTAAATCGTCAAATTGTTTCAATGTCTTCGCAATTTCCTGAAAATTTCAATTCATTGGTCCTGCATGACCCATTTTATCATCTAGATAAAACAAATTTTGCAGTGAAAATAAGTCAGTTAAAAACGGAAAGTACGCATAAATTTTGTTGCTGCATGAAATTCCAGTACGACCTCAGTTATAAGCAACTAATAGAAATGTAAATAAATAGTTACACAATAGTTAAGATAGTTGCGACAAATGAATCAAACAGTTTTCGGGAGCAAAATTCAAACAAAAATAGAAAACAACCGACACAGAAATCAATATATGATTTGAATTATGTTTACGTGAAACGTATTATTTTCGACCCCTAGTTTATAAACAGTACCAAATGATAATATTCTTCGTAGAAGTCGTCGCAACCATTCGATTAGCATTTTATAAACAGGACAATGATGGACAGGCAGATGTGTATATAAACCCAACAACAAACGGTGCGATTTTCGATGGAGACTCTGAAGATGAGGAAATACTTAAGATTTAGTGTCAATAGTCAAGGTTTTTCTGTAGGCGAATCAAATGTGAAGTTATATTAGAAGTACCAATCACTGTAAGATTTCTGCACATATGAGAAGAGCCATGGAGGTGAAGCTCATTACAAAGATGAGTGTCTTAGGAGATTCAAGAAAAGCTTCCATTGGATAAACTTGTCAAGTCCTAGTATGCGTTTTTGTAGAGTGGAGAGGTAAGCGTAGATTAGGCGTTCACTATAGGGAACGTATGGAATGTTGAATTTATAGAACAGGTCACGAGTCAACTTTCGCTGATTCCATTCAATCATAGCTATATGGAGATCATATAGAGGAGTTGTCTTCGCATAAACTGCGTACGAAAGAATTAAACAACTTAATACAAGCTTCAGATCTAGAAAAGGCAGTCAATTTTCTAAATAAGGAACCACAACGCTTAGATGTTTTAAGCATTAAATTTTCAATGTGCTGGCCGAATTTTAGTTTCGTATCAAAATAACTCAGAGGTCACAAAAATGATCGATCGCAGGGGCAGTTATATTTTGTGGGAGTAACGAAACAAGGATACGAGTAAGGATACCAACCAACCAACCAAGATCACGTTCAAGTATATGACAATCATTGACAGAGAAGAACTTGAAGTCATCAGTGCACAGTAAGCAAGGAGACTGAATGAAAAGATGCAAATCATTCACAAAGAGTAAAAAATGGAACCTTGAGGAACACCTAACAGAGGATAGAAACAATCTGAGAGTTCACACATTGCCCGGCCCATAAATAAGAGGTAAATCACCTCTGAAAAGAACCAAGAATACAGTAGACTTTCAATTTGTTTAGCAAGATAATATGATCAATGGAATCGAAAGCTTTGGAAAGGTCAATGAAAATGTAATCAGTTCCACTTCTGTTGCCCAAGAATTTAGCCGTAAAATAGGTTTGTGAGAGAAGAGCGACCACTAATTAGACTATATTGAGTATGTGTTCAGTTCTCAAATTTAAAGAAAGATTAAATTCAATATTAAGCTTTCAAGAAACAGGACAGGATAGCAATGGGTCGATAGTTGGAGAGATTAGAGGATTACCTAATTTGTGGATAAGAATAACATGTGAAAGCTTCCTGAATGAATTTATTATGCTGAAGAGTCTGGCTTTACTGAAAGCGAATTAAGTCTCATCAGTAGAAAGGACTGCGCCCGAAAGTAAGATTGATAAGTAGAGATTGACTTTCTTGGCATGTACTAATTCCACTGATCATCATAAACCGCAGTCGCTTGTTATTGGAAAATTCAAACATCCGCATTCTTTCAAAAAAAAATAAACTTGCTGGTATAGAATATAGAAGTCTGTATGGATGGATAACTTCAGCTATCTGCAAGCATTGGTTTTATAACATCTTTGATCCTGAAGTTCGAGGTTTCCTTCGTCAAAAGGGTACATCAATCGAAGCGTTGCTGATACTCAACAACATTTCAAGCCATCTTACAGAAAATGACCTTGATAGTTCAGACGGTTGCATAGAAGCTATGTTCATGCCTCCTAGTCTAACACCTTTGATTCAACCGATGGATGAGAACGTTATTCGCCTGACGAAGTTATTATACAGAAATAACTAATTACAATTGACCTCCATTATTGCAAGACATCACAGTAAAAATTTTGATGCAGCGAAAGAATTACCAAAAGATTGGTCTTTTCGAAGCAACTGCCGCGTGGAATGAACAAGAAGCTACGATGATTGAAAAGTGTTGGTGTAACAGTTTAGAAACATCAGCAAATACAGACTGTGACGACGATAACAAGGATAATTAGCCATTAAGCGTTTTGAGTGTGCAAACAAACAACACAATCGAAGTGTTTAATGACATCATTTATTTACTGAACTGTATCAACTCTCAAGTATGCCAAAAAAGAGACATTATTAATTGAAATAATAATAAACTAACTTCAGACACTAATATCACAGAAGTGGCAAATGAAAACGACAGGTAAGTGAAAAATAGACGTCCCATAACTTCTATATCTTCGAAAAGTGTCATCAAAATGTTTGATATAGCATTAGAATGGGCTGAAAGTAATATAATGGACAATCTGATATTGTGGTCCTTAAAAATACTTGCAATCAAAAGCAGACCAAATGGAAACTGCAGTTAGAAAATTATAGAACTAAACCAAAGTGAATCAATTTAAATCCAATACCTCAATTCCACTAAATTAGATTAAAAGTAGAAAAAATGATGCTTGTCGTAGAACTTTTGAGTAGCAATAGAAGAACTAGACGCTGAAAATAGGCAAGTTTTCACTATTCACTATTTTTCGGACACTAAACGCGGATGTATGTAGATACCACCAACGTGTAGTTTAACATATTAATTTTTTAGCGAGTTAATTACTGGGTTGTTCGCGTTAGTCGTTAAGCGCAAAATAAATAGTAAGCAGTAAATCAAAAAGTTGCCAGAATCAACTGCTGTGTTTATCGAGGTCGTACTGTAACTTTTTTACAAAATATTCAATCTTTACTATGAGTGAAAATATGATTATTAAGATTTCGATCGTTATTATTGATTACTATGCATTGTTCGAACAATTTTATCATTATTATTCATTATTTTGCATTTCTCAAACGATTTTAAATGTAAAACTTCAAAATTCCAAACTCAAACTTCTAATTCAAAAAACGTTTCATCTTATTTAATATGGTGTTCAAGTTACAATTTAAACGGCACCACTTTGCATGAAAGATCTTAAAATTAATTAGATTATGAACTCTTAACGTATATGTATATTTATTAATTATATCATATGACTAAGCTAAATATCTCTACTTGTTTCTCTCAATTGTTATAATTCATAATTAGAGAATATAAAACAATTGCATTTATATGTACAATAGCTAGAACGATTTTAATTTGAGCACCAATTTTTAGAGTACATCTTATATGACTTATATTTCACTTTGAAGCTGATTTAAACATAGATTTTATACAATTTGGGTTATAAGAGTAATAGATACAGCTATTATGAATGCAGTAAAAGAACTTGACGCATTTTTTACATTTATCTATGCATGCATGCATTGTGTGTGAATTATGAATATCTAGATCGGAATAGGAATGTTTTGGTAAATAAGCTTTCAAGGTCGATGCTTTTCTTATAAAAGTTCAATATGTGACTACTGTAACTAATGTCCTTCACTGACAACTTTCCTTTGCATTATTTTATAGTAAGACATATTAAACTAATAAAAAATTCAAGAATTTGTATTTGTTTAGTCCAAGATTCAAGACAATTTGTTCGATGAAACCGCATTCGAAATTGAGATAAATTTCTGGAAATTATAATTCAATCGAGTGTCGCAGACGATTTGAAAAGTTTAGAAGCATTGAAAATTTTCATTCGAATTGAAACTGGGCTACAGACAAAGTTTAACTATTCGTGGAAGATTAGCAACTCAAAAGTCAAGAAGTTTCTTTGTGAAGTGGATCGAGTGGTTTGAGTTGTGTGAAAGCGTCGATGACTACGACAAACGAGGTTTGGAGCGGGCAACCACAAAACTGCAGGACAAAGCGATAGTCAATCTATTCAAGAGAATTCCCAATCTGTGATTGTGTCAGACCCGCGTTCATTTGGCTAATATAGGAATACGTCACTCATGGATGGTTTTCTTGGTCAAGAAAGAGTTTTATGCATTGATAACTTCTAGACTAGTATTTATTTATTCATCGACATCTTTTAAAAACATATTTTGCTGATAACTTCCGTTAAAATCGAAATTACTTTCCTAAAATCGGTATCACTGCTTAATTGAAGCGTGGATAGTGCATCGGTCTCAGAAATTCTACGGGGATTGTTGCTATAAAATAGCGAGATAAGAGAGATGTTTACTGCGCATCTTCGAAATTGCCTGCAAATTTAGGACCAACTGGCAAGAAATTCGACCTGATGAAGAAATCACCAAGCCTGAAATGAGAATAAATTATAACAATATGAAAAGGGGCATTGACATTGCAGACCAACTACTAGAAAATCTTATCGCTGGTATCACAAGGTGACCTATGATTTAATTTTTGATAAAGCGGTTGTAAATGCTTATCTACTTTACGCTTTTATACAAAATGCACAATATAAAGTGAAACTTATTGATGTTCGTAAGCGAATGGTTCACAATTTTTCGCAAATTTCTGAAGCGGAAGAACGTTCTTGAACACCAGAGCTAGCAAAAGCACTATTTGAAAAGGCCAAGGTTACTAGAACTGGTATGACAAAACGGCAATTTAAATGATTAACAAAAATGTGGTACTATGAATATCTCTAACATTGTTTCAGAGCACAACGAAAAGTTTGCAAATAGTGTGATCAAAAAATAGCAACCACATCCGGGAATGCAGCTGAAAGCAGAGCAAATAAGTGACTACTTACAGTGTGTTCCAGAACAACGTGTCGTAAGTAATTCCTTCCTACATGCTCAACACTTATGTGTTATGGAAAATTATGTATGATATACCACTGCCGATTTCACGTTAGAATCATTTGATCATTACAGTTTATTCTTCCGCAAAGACAGCAGGTTAAGAGATGAGTGCTCTTCATAATAAAAACGATTTGAAATTGCTTTTCCGGTTACCCATCCTAAATGACCCTGAATGAGTGTGCGGCAGGCAGAAAAATATACGAAAACCAGTGCTTCATATGTAAAGAAATGAATTGCGAGGTGTAAAGAGCATGGTGATGTCGATGATGAGCCAGACAGAGCCGTTTAATGAGGTACATCAAAAAGGGACGATAAATTGATTGCTGAGCTATTCAGGAAAAACCCGACATTAAGCCTTCGACAGGCAAAAGGAAAATTAATTAGAAACGGAGTTCAGATGTCCATTAAAAAGAGAAGCACAAAACCCAAACCGCTACTAACAGGAAAACAACTGCAAAAAAGATTGAGTTGGACACGGCATAATTTGGATTGCTAATATTTACCGATGAGTCACCTTTAGTTATTTTTAATTACTGGAAGAAGGCTTGGACAAAAAGAGGTGAGAGATTGTTGTAACGTACCGTCAAACATCCAGCAAAACTACATGTTTATAGAAGCTTCTCTGAAAAAGGATTCGGAAAGTTGATTGCTTTCACTAGAAATCTGAATGCTGAATTCATGCTGAGTTTATAAAACAAGGGATTGTTGAAGTCTGGTGAGATGATGTATGAACCCCAAAACGATGACTGGATTCTCCAAGAAAACAACGATCGAAGTCGTCTCTGCACATCTTGGAAGGAACAAAATGGGACTGGCTATCGCAGAATTCAGATGCGAATCACATTAAAAATGTGTGTTCGTTCATGAAGATCAAACTAAAGGAGGAAACAATATCGACTACGCAACAACTTATTCGAAGTTTAAAATAAATTTGGAGAGGTCGAAATGTGGATAATGCTAAAATATTGAGCCAAAGAAGATGTCAGGCAATCACAGCTAAAACGGTGACTGGACGTCATATTAATATAGTTGCAAAATTAACATACAAGTATAGTTTCGGAAATAAATGTGAGTTTATTGAATTTCGTAGTATTAAACACCTTTTTTGAGACACCACACTGTAACTTCTAATAGGTAAAACAACTGGCGATGGTAACAATTTGTATGCAGTGATTTATCAGACTAGGATATAGAAACCTTTCTCTGCCATAGCTAGTTATAGAAGCTTTAGAGAGATCTAGATCAAATGTGCCTGAGTTCTTAAACAAATTGAACCAGAATTTTCTTTTACGTAAGAATGTTTAAAATCAAAAGGCAATTGACTGGAATCATGTAAATATTCGAACTATATTTTTCGTTCAAGTTTTTATAGGGCATTTTGAGTTTATTGAAAATGTTTTGGTAACGGAAACCGTAAAAAAATTGTCTGACTTTATCACACTATTTCCCTCCTTCAAGTTAAATTTCTTTAATACTTTAGGTAATCATGTCATGACAAAAGCTTTGAAAAAATCATAGAAAAACCTTTAAAGTTCGTCATTTTTCGGTATGTATTTTTAGACGCTATCCGCAATTAAATAACTCATCCAAATTGGAAAATAGTTTATGTTAATGCTAACAGCAGCTTTTATATACTATAACGTCTCGAAAATAACATTTTTTGAATCAACCTAATACATAAAAAAAAGATTTCATAGGACCCAGTTGCATAAAATTTCTTCCGGAATGTTATTACCATCGAGGCCATAGAATAGCAAAAAGGCAACAAAAAATTGAAGTTAAATGATCATTTGATATAGATCCACATGTGACTTGGATTTCTGGGCAAGCAATCAATCCATTATCATTTTTTTTCATATTTGGAAGTAGAGAACAAATCATGGCCTTGTCTAGATTACTCAGGAAGGTATGGGGAATTTGATGCGACTAATCATAAACGTAGAATGGTACATGGCCAATTGGAGTTTTAACATGTGGTTAAGATTATGCAGCATGGCGAATTCAAGAGATGCATTTATTTTGTTAGGAACATTGTTTTTCGTAAGTTTGGAAGTTATCTATGGTGTACGTATCAATCATGGTAATATATGACAAACAAGAGTTGTGGCGAATGAATGAAGAAATTGCACGCAAAAATGTGGTTTTTGGAAACTAGTTATAAATATCGATGCCTATTCACATTCAATTTTATCTTATTCATTATTGTTTTCAATTAACTTAATTTCAATCTCGCAATACATTTTTAACTTATTATGTTGTTCTTTTTGGAATGCCAAGTATGTAACACTAAAATAATCATTTCATTTTTGTTAACCTCCCCAACCCAATTTGATTGTATTTAAAATATCTTTTTGGCAACGAAGAAATATGAGTATTTGAGAAAAGTTTATCCTTAAATCTGCGAAACCTTAAAAAGCATACATATGTTCTACAACTTATATTCATAGTGTGCGGAAAGTGAACGTCTCCCGTGCCATCGATTTGTTGGGTAGTTCACACTAAGAAACTGCTAGGATGTCATATCGCCTCCAGTGTGTCGACGTGACATTCGTCGAATTGGAGTATTTGTTGCACTATTAGACGTGAAATGATTTTGCACCAAAGGAAAGGGTGGTAGGTCTGTGGGTTTACTAGATGGCGTTGCTGGCTGTTGTTGTTGTAGAAGATGATAATATGGATAATGCTGCTGCTGAGTCTGCTGATCGGGACTGAATCTCACTCGACTTTGTTGCGAAGAAATCGATTCTTTTGCACTAAGATATGAACTATCGTCGCTTGTCAACGAATCGGGTGGTGTATGATTCGTTGGTGTTCCCGCTTCCGAGTTCAGTTTTTGGTTTGACGTTGAATACTTCTTGAGGCTTGAACGTAGTTTATTTCCACGCGACATATCAAGCACACCACCAAGATCGTATTCGGGATTGTTAACAGCAAGCTGATCATAGGACGATAGTGTATTTGGTTGGTTCAAATTCAAACTTGTGTAGGTTTGATGACTTTGTTGATGAAATGGTAAGTTTTCATAATCTCGCATTCTATTTACATTGGAAAATTGTAGATTATTTACAGGACCAGCAGGCGGTCGTTCCAGTCTATGTTTTGTCTCGCTCAAATTTAAGCGGCTGAAATCGTACAGTGAAGATATTTCTTCGGGCTCGGGTCGAAACAATTGATTGGCATTGGATTGTGATGACACGTTTGAAAGAGTGCGTCTATGACCAGCTTTTATGCCCATTTGTGGGACACGTGTTGGCCGTGGCGTTTCATATCCATAATCTGGATTATAACGTGGATATTCGGTTGAATAATCGGGATACGATTTGTAGTCTCGTTCGTAGGGTGAATTTGTTTCTGATCTATGTGGAAAGTAGTTTGAACCTGCAAAAGTTGGAATTCGGGTTTAATTGAAAAAGAACAATCTTTTTGAGATTAAGATATTTGTGATAGATATAAGAACGAAATAAAATTCTTTCTAATCACTTTAATACTGAAAACTATACCTAAACAGATAAGTAATGTTGAAATAGAAATGAAACTGTAATTTATTATTTATTTATGAAAACTTTCACAATATTTGAAAGGAAAGAAAATTCTTCAAGCTTAGATCTCTGTCTTTCAATTCATTCAGTGAAGGTCGGATTTTAAGACCTTCAATAGACCGTCGCGTCAATACAACCGATAGTCATGGGTAACGGATTTACTTTTGCCTAGAAGCGTGCGACCTGGTGAACTGAGTGGATTAGAACAATGCGTAGATTTAACCGATTCTGGTACTTTAAGATCTTTAGTAAATGATTTAAAATATTGTTTATCTATCCGTATGCCGTTAGAATTGTTTCTTTTCAAAATAATATGTGCCCACTTAAGTGAGATCTTTCGTAAGCAAGGAATTCAAGGAAAAGTTACATAGTAAAATTACACAAAGAAATACAGCACGTAGATTGTAGATTTTGTAATAAATAAATCAGAGCAAATTCACTGCAGAAAAAATGCTCATTTTAAGTATAAGTCAGTTGGGAGTAAAATAGACAACCTTTAAAGAAAATATCGTGATAAATGTTAAAACTGGTATTAAACGATCGCATTTGGACACTAAAAACAAATTAGACGTAAAGTTGACCATTTCATCAAGGCAAATCGCTATAAAACATGACACAATCGGGATATCCATACCAAACAAAATTTTAATAAAAAAGAACCCTGTTAAGTTAAAGTGGTTGACTCGGAAGTCCCTTCTTTTCGACAAATAAACGAAATTGTCCAGGACACCCATAAAAAATTGTTTCGATTAACCTTAACCTACCGTTATTTGGTGGCGCGACTCGAAAACAGTTGTTGATGGACCACTTGAAATCATTCTTTAATCTGCTACAAAGTGGCGCCCAATGTGGGGCCATACCACACGTGCTTGGAACTCAGAACAAAGCGAAGAAAAAAGCCTGTCCTCGATTCCTCATGTAGTTGCCATGGGAAATTAAGAACACTCATTTCAAGTGAAGACTTCACAGATCGCGGCTCTATCAGCAAAGTGTCATCAAAGCTGTATAAAATAATCATTAACATGAGCCACGAAATTGAAGCAAAATAGTCACGATGTGTCGTGTGAAACCATACAGACCCATCTTCATAACATATTATGTTGAATATCGCAATACAATTCTTTATTAGAAGACAGGCACATGGAAAAGCGACGCGTAGGTGTTATGTTCGGGGCTATGTTACCTCATCACGTGCCTGGTCCAACCCAACCAACAGGTTGTTGCAACGGACAGTTAAACATCCGGTGGAGATGTTTGTCAAAACATAGTTGTTGTAATTTGCACATGTTTACCTACAAACTGCATGCAGCGAATGCTGGAGATATACAAGACATTTGCTATCGACTGTACTGTAAAGCGCTGCTACTTCGATCAGAATGAGGACTAACTCCTTCAACAGGAAGACGACCGTAAACATCGCAGCAAGTTGTGTATTCAGTGGAAAGAGCACACTGACATCGACACACTCGATTGGCTCTCGCAACCACACGATGTGGATCCGAATGAAAATGTTTTGGGGGTTCATTAAGCAAAACCTGCGTGGAAAAATAATTTCTAATTTCAAGCAGCTGTCTCAAAAAATTCAGCGCACCTGGAGGTTTCTCTCAAGTGAATATGCTGAAATTTGGTCGAATCTATGTCTCCGAGGTGCGTGGAAATTATTGACTTTGGTGGCGACTGAACAAAATAGAATCCAATTTTTATGCCATTCATGCTCCTGCTTGGACTGGATTGCGAATAAGTGGTTTCGGTGTGAAGGCCGCCATTTTCTTGAAGCACATAATGAATTGATAATAAAGTCTACGTATGATTCCATTCGAAATTCTCAGCAACTCATACTTCGCAGCCGTAATATTGTTTCAAGCTGAGGCTCCTTTTACCGATTGTGGCGGTCGTACTGTTCAGTGCATCACCGGTCCTCATACAGAAACCGCTTATTCGCCATTTAGTATAATGGCAACAGATTTAAATATAAAAAAAAGGCGTTCATTGTGCGAAATATGTGTTTGCGAAGTTGCTAACTATTAAAAAGCACAAGTGGTAGATCAGTTTTCGACCGCTCAGGAGGTTTATAATGAATTGAATTGAATGTACTGGTGAACTATAAGCCAAATTTTAAATAGGTTAGTGCTTAAGCTACCTAAAACACTGTATGTTAACTAACCGACTCTTAACTTGAAAACGATTATTTATTAACAAATTAGTGCCTTTTGTTCTTTTATTAATATCTTGTACATAATAAATGATAAAAGTTCATTCGAGGAACATCTATAATTTTCTTTTTCCGCTCTACTGAAGACTGCGTATTATTGACTTATGTTCTTATTCTTCCTGTGCCTACATATTAAACGACTAAAGAGGACAAAGCCCTGTATTAGCATAAAGTACTGGGCAGTGGGGCAGATTCAAGTGGTATATAAATTTGGAATAATTGCGTGTACAAGTCAGTTTTAAAGGGTTAACAAAAGTAGTATTAAATCGCCCTGGACAATGTTGTGACTATCATATTCAAGCGTTATCATTAAACTATTGTCTTCAGTAAGTTCGTTTTTTTTTTGCTCTGAATATATATACATATGTATATGGGTCTGCAACGCTCAATACGCGGGTAACGTTGATTTTTTGCTTTCATTTAAAGAAAAGTGCAGCAAAAGGTCATCGAATGCTGTGATAGGCTTATGAGGAACACACTTCGTCAATTTCAACTTGTTCAGGTGGTTCAAAAATGTTCATTTTAACACTATTGACAAAAAGCTTGAGGCCAGCAACGTTTGAAGAAGCTGAATTGATGGCAATGTTGGATCAAGATTCGTATCAACTTCAAAATGTACCTACTGAATCTTTAGAAGTGACTTAACATTTAATTGCGTCTGAAGTATATGGGTATGATTCAGAAAATGAGAAATTTGGTCCCATATAAGTCGAAACCAAGCGATATCCAAAGGCAATGTACTACGTCTGAAATGCTGCTTCAACGGTACAAAGTAAAGTTTTTTTTGCATAATATTGTTACTGGGGACGAAAAATAGATTTATTATGACAATCCTAAGCGCAATCGTCGCAAAGTCATATCTGAGCCAACCAGCAAAGTGCACTCCGAACCCAAATATCTATGGTTTGAAGGTAATTTTATGTGTTTGGTGGGATCAAAAGCGTGTCGTATATTACGAGCTGTTGAAACTAGATGAAACCATGACTAGGGAGCTTTACCGAAAACTATTGATGCGTTTGAACCGAGCGTTGAAAGATAAACGTGAAGAAGGGAAGACCAGATGCGAGTCATTGATTTTTCATCATGACAATTCTCGGCCACAAGTTGCGCGTCCAGTTAATAATTATTTGGGTAATGTCAGATAGAAAATTCTACGTCTCCCGTCATATTCACTAGACCTCACCTCTTCTGACTACAACTTGTTTTGATGGATGCAATATACTTTGTCTGGAATACACTTCACTTGGGTTTAAGGAATCGGAAATTGAATCGATACGTTCTTGGACTTGAAAAATGAGCAGTTCTTTTGGGATGGAATCCATGTGCAGTCCAAAATATGGGAAAAAATTGTCGCTTCCGATGGACAATACTTTAAACAAAATATAATATATATATATATACCAATTTTTCTAACAAAACCTTCAATTTTAAAACAAAAAATGGTTTTATAGAATATAAATCGCACATTACTCTTGGGCCGAAACGACATTGAACCTAATTCTCAAGGCATTTCAGTATCTTTTCAAAGATTTCTACCGCAAAAAAATTATATTTTGTACAGATGGTTTCTTTGTGATTAAAGTTAAAAATATTTGAGACATAAGAATCGAACATGATATTTACTACTTACCAAAATAACCGCTTCCATATTGTGTTATGTTTCTATCATTGTTTAAAATATGCTTTCTAACTAAGTAGTCCCCAGGCATATAGATCGGTGCACGACCATCCAATCGAAGCAACATATCTCTTTCAGCATACTCACTTCCGTTATTGCTATTAAATGACGATATACTTGTTTTTCGGCGTGGCGAAGGTGTAGGCGGAAGAGTGCTGACTCCACCCAACGAGGACGACAAACCGCTTGAGGTGTTTGTTGTAAAATTGGAACCTAACCCGCTAGTTGTTGATATTGTTGACGGAAGAAAGTGTAGCGCCGGCGAATCATCTGGGACAAGACTCATCGCAGTTAACATTGGTCTAGAAAAGTTCGAAAATAATGGGGTTAACTTATTTTCTTGACATTAGAGCATTAAAATGAAGCACCTTTGATGTCTTGCCGGACCATGATAAGTATTACGTCCCAATGTCCGATCGTTCGCCATTACAAACTCATTCTCAGGCGGTTCTTTCACTCCACCCACCTCATTCAGTATAGATGCAGGCTGAAGCATTGGATGCACTGGCGAGACATTCGACATTCGAACGTCATAGCCTGCTGCCACACCCGCTAGCAATGCAGCCATATTATATAGTAAAATTTCAATAACCGATATTTTTGGTTTACGATTGTAGTCGCTCGAATATAATGTTGGCATTGGAATATTTGAAGTAAATCGATTCATCATTAATAAATTTGGAGAGTATAGTGGCACTTCGGGACCTAAAGCTATTGGTGGACACCATTCATCCTGATTATTGTAACCTACGGTTCGTTTGTGCCCCGTGATTGGTCGATTATTTAGTAGATACACGAGGATCAGTCAGTTCCGAACAAATATTCACACACACATGCAAACGGTGTGGGTTGGCATGAAGAGGGAAGAGATAGAGGGAGAAACAAACATTCATTTAAGACAGATTTCTTATTGTAGCAAGCTGTTATGTGATGAACTCAAATATAGAAAGTCACAAGTCTGGTTAGTATTGATACATTTTGTTATTTTTAAAATATTGTTTGATTTCTTAGAAAAATATTGCTTTAAAACGTGATCCTTAACAGAATAAAATCAAAATGCAATTAAACCTAACTAGCAATATGTTATGAGAAAAAGTGCAAAGAAAATGTTGATAGTTTTAGAATACTCTATTTCAGGAAATTATCAACTGTATTTCCTCCAGAAACGCTTTGGATGATAGGCAATAGTTCAACATACTCCTCACGCGAATAATTTTAGAAGCAAGAACTTACTTTTTATTAGAATAAAATTCACGCATTATGATCATATCTATTTAAGTGATTTTCAATTAATGGTGCGTAAAAAACATTTCAAATTATCTGTATCAAATAAAGTTAATGAAATAAATCTAGGTAACCGAGTTCAACAAAGCCACATGCACAATTAACACAGCAACTTACCAGAGATTGTATTGTTTTAAAACAACGAAACAAATAAATTAAATAAAAACCATAACCAATATAATTATTAACTTTTATTGTTTTTTTAGTAAGATATTTTTCCATTCTACAGTCAAATGTTTTTAACATTTTAAAATACTTTTTCAAGTTGAACAATTCTTAGTATAGTATTTATTAAATATTATAGCCAATATAGTGAGGAATTTTCTGGAAAGTTTCGCTAACAAAAGTTTTATAAAGATTACAAAAAAACTGTTATCGAAAAATTAAAGGGCCATTGAATATGTACTTTGGACAATAGATATGGCAGTTAAGTGTTTAAAGTGTAAGCAGCATGTATAGACATTTGAGCAGCTTAATTTTAATTTTGAGTATTCGTTCAGAAGTCACACCCGAAAAGTAGCACATTTCCTACGATAATTTGAAGTTTACGTGACTCTCGATTATTGAAGACGTTTAGTTGCTGTACTGTAAATTGCAACAAGTACTGTTGGAGTGTTTACAACATGATGTAAAAGTTCTTTGAGTGCTTCTCAAGATTAATAATGTAATTTATTGGCAATCACACGAGCATTAGGTTGTGAAAGAACTGTAACTGTGAAAAAACTATGTAAAAAGAAAAAAAACTGTTTTCATGAAGCTGAAATGTTTAATGGACTGTTGTTTTAACTAGAAAGTTATTACTCCTTGCTAATCATTCATACTTCTGCGGTATTGTAAGCCCTCGGAGCAATGTCATATAATAAAGGATGAAACAAATGAAAATATGATCATTTAAATTGTTTTATCCCAACTCCTGAAACACTATTTAATGGTTTTTAGGTTACCTTTGGCAATGCACTTGGTTCGAATTTACATAAAGTGTGATTCAAGAAAAATCGGCCACTTCGAAATGTTCATAACTGTTGGCAGACCTATTCGATCTTAGGCGTCTTGGGGGAGAGGACTTCATTTTGTATTGCGCACTTGTTGAATACAGATGTTTTAGTCACGATGGAATTTAGTGAATTTCAAACAAGTAAATTGATTTTGCACACCGTGAAAATCCAATTTTAAGCCGAAATAAATTGGCTAAACAGCTTAAAATACCTAGATCTACAGTATAGGGTCTTTTGAAGAAGTACGATAAGCGATTAATAGTAGAAAGGCTGCATGGGTCAGGCAGGAAAATTGGATCTAAGGACCCTGAACTTGAGGAACAGATAAAGGAGCTCTACAAAAAGAGATCGAATCTTTCGTGGCGTGTTGTGGCTAGCAAAGACAACACCTCTCAAGCAGCTGTGCATAGAACGAAAGCTGGAGTTGGAATTCGTACCTTCCAGGTCCAAAAAGCTGCTGACCGAGATGAAAATGACTAAGCGATAGGCAAAGGTCGGGCACGGAAGCTGTATGGGAACTATTTTCTTACATAGTTTGAATGTTACGTCATTGAAGAAGAGACATATTGCATTATCCCAGCCCAGATTTCGATGACAAGAACTTTATGTGGCAAAGTCAAGGAGGTACCTCTGAAAAGTTTAAAAACAAGGTGTCAAAATTCTCAGTTTGTCATGCCATTTGTTCTTAAGGTACAAAAATGTAGGAGGGAGGTCTATGCAACAGAGTGCTTGAAAAAAGACTTCTGTTCTTTTTGAGATCTCACGCTCCTACACCCTTTTACTGGCCAGCCCTTACGGCCTGTCATTACAGCCGCCAAGCAATGGAGGTGAACAGGGAACACGGCATATATAACGTTCCTAAGAACCACAATCCGCGAAACTGCCCAGAACTCCAACCTATAAAAAAGTATTGGGCTCTTATGAAAAGGTCATTAAAGGGCACGAAATCGAAGACCATCTCAGTGCAGCAGTTTCGTCGAAAATGTCGACAGACAGCAAATGCGTTCGATGAAAAGGATATGCAAGCGTTGATGGTGGTATGCAAATCAAAAGTCCGTGATTTTGTTTAGAACGAATGAAAATCATAATTTTATGGATAAATTTATGTTTCATCATTTAAATTTTTATTCTCTTCCTTTTTACATTATTCTTACTTTTCCCGACCGAATTTTTTCTGAATCACACTTTGTGTGTGGAGAAAGAATGGAGCTCAGAATACTGCGAGCATTGAAATACATCCTAGAGATTGTCAGTTGTCTGATAGGAAACTTAAGGCTAAATGCAAAGCACAATGCCTTGAGGATGAATTTTAATAATATCTAAATGAAGCCATTCTCATAGTTGCACAAATAGTTAACCAAATTATTATCTTGGGTCACATTCTTTGGTACAACGCTTATACTTCTTAAGGACAAATGAATCTCTAAAACTGGTAAAGCTTTTTCGAGCTTGGGCTAAAGGCATCGCATCGAAATCTTCAAGATAATCTAGATAGAGATAATTGAAGGAAAAGAAACTACGACACGAATATTCTCCAAATATTTGTTGAAAATAATGGATCGTTATTGGTTGCAGATCAAAGGCAATCCTATGATCATATTTTAAGTGTCATTCAGACTGAAAATGGTGATCTTTCTTCTTTTGGAAGATCTGGAAAACTTTTTTTAATAAATTTTTTGCTGGTTGAAATTAAGTAAAGAATTGGGATTGCCTTGTTTATGGAGGCTTCGGGATCGCCTCAACCCTTTATGTTGACGGCGAAACAGCGCATTCACCTGTGAAGCTATCATTGAAGTTGCAGGTTTTAGAATGACCCAGGATCTGTATGATCAAGCACAAGTACCTAAGAAGCAGTGTTTGCCTAAGAAGTAGTTTTTGCCACGAGGTCCATGCGCTAAAACTTCAGATTAATTTAATTTCACTTTAAAAGAATCGTTAATATCATCAATCAAGCTGATTTTGTCACTTCTGACCCAAATTGTTATATACGAAAGCGAAATGTTAAAAAAACAAACTGGAACAACATACTAAAACATTTGTAGTTCAGCACGTGCACAGGCGCTACAGCGTTGGTAACAACGTTGGATTGCAAGCTCATCTGGGCGAAGAATAACTAGACTGATTGGTAATCTTGACCCATTTATCAGCGAAAACCACGGGAAATAAATTTTTATCTGAGAATGTTTCTGGCGGGTCACAAAAATTGCAGAAAGTACCTGAACAGAACGGGGAAAGTGAGGACGCTACTCATCCGGTACCGTGTCTGAGAGCATGATGTTGCTCTACATACTTCCTTCAAATTCAGTCGGTTTGTGCAAGAGAAGGCCGCATTTATCCCTTTGATTTGTCAGACTACCTCAGACTCGGTGGTACTGGTGATGTTTCCTTCAAAAGCGGCCTGGAATGCAATCTCGATGTATGTTGAAGTTTTCTTGCGAGGGTTGCCTGACGGACCCTAATCCAGACGGGTGTGATTTAAATCCGTCGACACCGGAAGGAGAAAGCGCACGGCGGGACTTTAGTAATGCGCAAGCGGATACCAGCCCAAATTCTCGTGGTGCATAGGTGTGTTTTAACTGATTCTCAGGAGGCAACATCTCCCAGAAATATACAAGCAGATTTTTTTCACACCTGCACAAAAACAACTTAGTTTTAGACCATTCTGCATGTGACGAATTGCCGAAAAATGGCTAAAAACTGTTGAAAGAATGTAAGAAGAGTTTTTTCTTGATGCAAGAAAAGCTATCTCTTACTCGTGAATTTTAAGTTGTTGTGGTAAGCCAATAGAATAATAGACAAAACGTCAGGTGATAATTATCGATAACAGATATAACTATTAGTTCACTCAAAAAAGGAAATGATTTTCGAGACCATTAAAGCATTTCTCATTTGAAGAAGAAGGCTTGATTGAACTTATTGCGCCATACATATTTCTTCTAATTTCTATTATGAGAAGTAGAAAAGGAGATGGATCAATTTATTAAATGACCCCAACCCCGAACAAATGCAGTTTACTTATCTCATGATTTTATTTTAACTTTAAATAATAGACTAATGTATTGTCCACAGAGTCGTATATTTAAATTATTCAGTATATTTGTGGATCGATAAAAGCTTTGGAATGTAACAGGATATTATACTTCAATAAATGCGATAATGGTAAAAAAAAATAAAGGCGATTTACAGGATCTGAGATTTCGTCCAGATTTATCCGAGAGGAAGAGGAGCAAATTCTAGTGGGATCGTTACTAAAGGAAAATTCTGAATCAACCAGTTTTGTTGACAACATAATTAAACATTTGGTACACAATGACAAGTGGGCTGGCTACCTTAGCACCATACTACGAACGAGCTTACTGAAATCAAGATCGCTAATATTTTTGTACGACGAATTGATATGATATATTTTTCACTTCAAGTGTTACATCGACCTAGCTTAGTTTTGTGATATGTGTTGTTCTAAAGGACAAATGATTAAATCTTTTGTTTCATTTTCTGCAATTTAAATTGAGTGACGCTCTGAATGAATTTTCACGTCTCTAATCAAGACAACTTCTGTAACATCATGTATTTTCAATTCGATGTTCGCTAGCCATTATTCAATTGGTGGGATTAATTTGCGTGCTGAAAAATCAAATGTCCATCTCCATATTAGACATTTAGCTAAAAAATAATAATAAATAATTCCAAAAGCAGTTAATTGGCTAAAATGAAAATAAAACAATTAAATGTGTAAAATGATTAGTCAAGATTATATCATGTTTTGCAATAAAATAAAAATTTTATTTGGCATCTAACAACAAAAATAATAATAATAATTAATGTTTGCAATTTAAAATACGCTTATTTACAAATATAACGCATTTTATAAATTTTGCCCATTTCACATTAATAAAATCCAGTTAAATTGAATTTTGTTTTATCCAAAAAAAATTAGCTTCGGCATCTAAAATTTTATCAAACTTAAAAAATAAATATATATATGTCACAAAAATTAGATGAAGAAAATCAAAAACAAAACAAAATATCTACAATCTAAGAACATATGTGACTGATCTGTATCATTGGAAGGAAATTATTATTTTTTCTACTAATTTTAACTTTTTCTTTTTTAAAAACTACTTTAGTATAGTCATAAAAATCTAAAATGATTTTTATTTTATTTTTTTCGTAATAAATAGGCATTTAAATAAAACATTCAAAAAATGTTTAAAAGTAGTTATAGCTATAGAAAAAATTGTCTTAAAACAGGGTTCGCTCGTAAATAGTCAATCTTATTGTTTAAAATGTAATGGGAACGTTTGAATAAATCTAAGGGAAGAATTATTGAAACGATATACATAAATAATTATTGTTTCTTTTTTTTTTGTAAATTACTACTCCTACTTTTAATAGTTGCTTTAAAAGCAAAGATTCAAACTGAAAACAGACCATTTGCAAGTTTGAAAATTGCTAGTTCGTGGTTTCTGTTTTACAAATTCTTTTAATTTGAAGTATACTCTTTAAATGAACTTGTGTTTCATTTTTATCACTCTTTCTTTAAGACAGAAATATCTAAGCTGGGTGTATTTTTGCATTCAACTTATCATCTAGAGAACGTAGTTTAAGACTATTTCGGTTTTCAAAATTGAGTATAATCGTCACATTTAAAACACAATAATAGTCATAATAGCAACAAATTATCAAATAGATAATAATTATAAGAGTTTGAAAGTTTGCGCGATTCAATTTATATGGTTCTCATTAATTAAGGTAAGCAGTACGGGTCTCATGTGATTTTAGCGTTTAATTCTAGGATAAAGAACATTGCTTAGACACTACAACGACAATTACCTGTAAACAGTTGAATCTGTACTAACTTAAGTAAGACTTAAGAAGAATGTCGACATTGTTACCAAATTCGATGAACAATCAAATAAAGCGTTAATATCATTCTATTTGTTCCTGATATCTAGCAAAAATCGCTTAACAGGCAATCAAGGGATCATTTGGATGTTTCGTGGAATATACTGACATACAAGCTGATCTGAGTCAAAGCGATGTGAAAGAAGAGTCGAATTCAAAAATATTCTCTTAATGAATTGGATTTAATTGGAGTCCATATGGTTGGTTATACATGGTATAACTGCCATTACGAATTTCAAAGTGGAATCCTTGACTAAAAGTCAGGCAAGAACTTAAAATGCGATTGTATATATTATTCAACCGGGGGAATGCTTGGTAATTACTACACAAGCTTTAAAGCTAATACATCTAATCAATCGAATAGTTGAAATTTTCGAAAACATGCTAATAGTTACTTTGAAATATTATTCCGGCTACTATCATTGCTGCTATTACTGTTACTACTATTGCTGCCATGTTTTACTACATTTTGCTCTGCTTTTTTCACATTTTTATGTTTTCCACCACTGGTCGATATTGAGTCAAATTGTTGCCTATTTGAACCAACTAGATGATTCGATTCGTCGAAATCGCTAGCACCAAGTAATCGTTGATTCATTTCCGATTTTCGCGATTTTTTACGCAGGCTGGAAAAATTCAAAAAACGTTGACCAAGTGCCTTAATTTTGCTCGGCTTGATTTTTTCCGGTTTATTGTGGACTATAATTTTTTTTGGTTGTATGTTCCCGGACGATAGATTTGAGTTTTTGTCATGCGACACAGGGAAATGCGGATCGTTTGACTTTCGGGTTAATATCAAGGTTCTTTGAACCATATATTCACTTTTCGACCCGCTCTGATAGTCAAATCGCTCTCTGGGAGGTATATTAATTGTTACTTTATTGCTATCATTATCGCTGAATGAGGAACTAGCTTCGGATACGTCCATTTGGTTTGGTCCACCGCTCTCCTCGGCGGTACGGAAAGTCACAGAGCTTTTGCGAGAAGGTGACGATATATCAAACGATGACGAACGATCGGAGCACATTGAGTTGGTCTGTTCGTCAAAGGAATTGTTTGTTATCGTGCTAGGATCATTGTTTGTTAGATTTAGCGATGCAAAGCTTTCGCTCATTTTACTCTTATGCTCTGGACTTCCCGATTTTATACGGAAAAAACATTCACGAGAGAACTTTGACCCGGAACCGTTACGATAAAATCGATCCTCATCACTTGCGATACTGTCCTCGTTGGTATACATTCGAAGATCACCACTCGATTTGGAGTTGACCTTTTCTGCTCGATTCAGCCGCCATGCAGGCTCATCGCAGTCGATCTTATCGAGACTTTTCTGGATACCGCGATAAAATACGCGATCGTAGGTTGCATTATCTAAATCACATTGCCGATACGGTGTACTTGAATAATTATCAGAAATTTTACTATCTAAGCTATACTTTTTACCAGGAAGATGGTTCCCACTGCTTTGACTACGATTGTAATCAACAGTTGTCTCATTATAATTATAACTAGTATTATTATTGCTATTACTACTGCTATTATTGTTATTGGCATTACAATCATTATTTTTACGAAAACCGAAGCAGCCTGTCACTACATCCTCCTCATCGTCATCATCATTATACCGTTCAAACGACTTATTCTGATTATGATAGGCATTGTGATGATGCGGATGATTGTTGACCGTTACAGGGGTTGAGTTTTTACGAAATTTATGATTTAAATTTGAACTCTTACACATCATATCCAAGCCACGATCATGACTTTTACCTAAAGTACCATGCCGTGAGCCAATCGTCATTGCATTTGTTGATTGCTTCGTATTATTGTTTGATTTAATCATTGTACCTGAACCAGATGACGAGTATGGTATGCTACCGGCTGCAGCGCCACCACCAATTATCCTTGATTTGTCCAGATTTGGAGCACTTTTACTGAAATGCGCGGGTGTTGGATACATTAGGGTTGGTCGTTCGCGTTGATGTGCCGTCGATGGGCCCCACGTTTTACCTTTGAAACCATCAGTCGACGGAACTGAATGATTCGGAGGGAATAAGAGTTGATGATTTTTGTTTATTTAAAAACGCTGGTAAGTTTCTTTTTTTTTTGTTCGATTAAACATTTACTACAGGAAATGATCGATGATATGTGTGTTTAGTTTGTTAGAACAGAGACGCTAGTGGACGATTATTTATTAATGTATATTAACATTTTACAAATTAGTTTCGCATGGAAACCCGGAAGTTGTCGACACCCTTTGACTTAACTTGAATAATAAAATTTTGGAATAAAAGTCAAATAAATAAATGATGTGAAAAAAGTTTACGAAAAGTTATGAATTATACAAAATATAACGTACAAGTAAAAAATAGGCACTACAAAACTCAACAAACGTTCAACTACAAACAATTTGTATACACATTGCAATATTGTTTGTCCAATATTTAGCATCGATATAAAATATTTAAGATGTTAACAAAACAGTGTATACACTTTTCAAACAGTATCAATTTTAAGATTTTCAAACACAATCTTCTAACTATGGATTGAATATGTTTTCAGTAATAAAGTTTTTAAGTAAATGGTGCAATGATTTCCCGGGAAAGCAAACAGGAAAAATATATAAGCATGCAATGATCTGTTATTGGTGGAAATTGTTTGTTGTTTACAGTGTGATTATGTGGACAGCGGTTTATGAGTAATTATGAGATAGATATCAAAAAACAAGAAATATAGAACATGTTAAAATCGTGCAAACTCACGTCTTATTACTCGTAACCCAGAGATAGCTGGCGATCCAGGTGGTGTGCCAGTTCTTGCTCCTGGCTTGTCACCCCGTATCGCTGTTATTGTGTGTCGAAAATCTACTGGATATGAGATGTGAGCATTCTCTCGTTTTAGCTGGAAAAAAATTTATATTCATAATTGCAATTAGTTTAATTTGACATGTTTTCAATAGTAAATATTTGATATTGACAGTAAAGTTTTGTATTTTTTGTGTTTATATTTTATGAATAAGTAATTTATTCGTGTTTTATAATATTATCAATCAAAATTAAAAACAATAAAAACAAATAATCGAAGTGAAAGTGAAAGAGTTTTGAAATTTACTTTAGGTGTCAAGTAGTTGTTCCTAATTTTTTTTAGAAAATTAAATCTAAACTTTTGCTTATCGTTCACATTTAAATTAGCTACAAAATGTCAAACACCCTAAATGGAATGTCCTTACGCTTCGAAGGGTTACTTGGTCACAGTGGTATAACTGGAAAATTCGAAGCAAATATCCTAGCCATAGATAGCATTGAGCTTCAGGATTGCACACTAAATCTCCATACTCGTCACCCTCTACTTTTCATTGAGCTAAGTATTAAGCAGCACAACATTACCTAGAAGTTACAAACAGATCCTGGTTACTTAAGGAAACTTGTGAAATCAACAGCCAGACTTGGTTGCATTGATCCTCAAACGCATTGTAGCGTTCGCGTATAACATATTCAAATCAATTGAGTTTTTTTAATATCCTCCCTGTCAATTTACATATCCCTAATATTTGTTTGCTAGTCGAATATTCCAGTCTCTGGAATATTTTTCTAGCTTCTCTTGCAGCTTGATTTAAAGCTCGCTTAAGGCTTTCTAAGATTGATTGTCGTCTTCTGCAGACCATGCTTTCTAACTTTGCCCACAGTTTGTAGTCCTGGGGATTCAAATCTGGGCTTCCGAAAGGCCATTTCGACGCCATAAATATTCTGAAACATTGCTTTCCAACCGTGCATGTGTGGTGTTTATGCACCGGAACAGAATTCTACTGGAAAACCCAGTGGCGATTGTTGAACAGTTTAGAGTTCAATAGATTCAAAAACCTCTCAAGGATCTCTGTCAGATGGTTTTCTACTGCAATATTTACGCCTTTTTCTCAAAAATGAAGCTCTGTGACACCATACTATTACTGACGCTGGATGGTGTCCTTGCTGTACCTATTTTGCAAACTCTCGGGTTTCTCTCGAGCTGTCTGCATACACCTTACCATTTTGACGGTTGAATATTTTTTGCACCGTGAAATGGTTTCATCAGCAAACAAGATTTGTCGATGTTTGTTGTTGTCGTACTGTCGTAGAAGATCTTTGTATTTTGTGGTCCAAAGTTTTTTCAACTGTTCTGTCCGCAAATCTCTTGTTGATCTCCGGAAGGTGCCTATCTTAAGCTCCGATTTTATGATGCGGTGATAATGTTAATCCCCCGAGCCATTATTCGTTGCTTACGAAGTGAATTTCGACGAATTCGATTCTCGATGGCTTTGACCACGGCACTAGTAAGTACATCACGAGAACGTCCTGAACAGGGTCGATCTTCAATACTCTGGGTCTCGTTGAATCTTTAAATCGCACGATAAACAATTCGTCGCGTTATTTTCAATTGGCGCAACAAGTAAAAAATATTTCTTGCGGATTTTCCGCACTCATGTAATGCAATAACTGCTATTCGGTTTAAAATGTACATCAGTTGTCAACAATAGTACGACGTATCTAAGTATAGCCACTGCAGAAACGACACCCATGAACCACGGTATCGCGAACGCGCTCAATTTTGTCAGTTCGATTTATCCCGCTTTCAAGACATTAAGAATAGAACGATGCAAAAAAAATCACCAAAGTGGCAATGTTACGATGCAAACTCTTTCAGGTTCTTCAGACCATCAGCAACGAGCTGATTGTTCCAATAGACCGCAAAATCGAGGAATCTTAACGCTCAACATAATTTTCTTTGTAGTTCTCATAATCAACAAGAAAGAGGTTAGCCTTAAGGCTGCGCAGCGCATTATTATCAAATTTTTAACTTACGAAGATATTAAACCTTCGAAGACGCGATTGAAAGTCTGGTGAGCAGAATTTCATGAGCGGTGAAAAAGTTGAAAGCTTAAGATACTAAAGACGTTTTCGAAATGAATGACGGGCTCTTTGCGACGCATTGTTATCTGCGATAAAACTTGAGTTCACCACTACGCTCCTGAGCCAGAATGGAGTGGACAAAGAAGACGGAGTCCAATCCCAAAACGCTTTTGTCACCCGGAACATTTTTTTGGTCGTACATTAAAAGTGGCCTATTACTGTGATCTTCTTTAGCAGGTTTAATCCGCATATCGATCGAAAAGACCCGTCCATCCGAAATTTTCTGCTCTTGCATGACAACGCAAGACCCACACACTGAAGCTCTAACAACCCAAAAATTAGCTAAGATTGCTCTTCAACACTCTCCCTACAGCAGACTTATCATCATGCAATTTCCAAATATGTATTTGGGTTCCTCAATGAAGCGCTTGGCGGGGGGGAGCGTTTTGAGAACGATCAGCAGGTAGGTGTGCGCAATTGGATGGACACCCGCCCTAAATTTACTTTCGAAAACTAATCAAAAAACTACCCAAACGATGGGGAAATGCATAGCCAAAAACACACAAGTAACAAACTAACTCACCTTTAATCGCATTTTACTGAATCTTCCCAAACGTTTTTTCGGCGTTGGTGTATTTTGTGAATTTAACGTCATGTGAAGTTCACGTCCAACTAATTCAATTTCTCGCATATTAAGCTCTTGCTCGCGCAATTGTAGGCTTTTTTCTTGTTGTCTTTGTAGACTTTGTACTCGTGCCAATTCTTCTTCTTTGCAACGCAATTCCTAATTGGAAGACATAGAATAAAGAATTCATATCATTATTATATAAACCAATAACTTTTTGTGATACGATAGCAAATACTTCAAATACCAAATGGTGGGTACTGTGAGCATAAAAAATAGAAACTACAAACCAAAGGCATATTCCGTACTAAATAAAATGACAAAATACAGCAAATTGATTACATGGATGCATTCAACACAGATGTAGCTTTATAGCAAAATAACATTTCTGTTTGGCAATTGGTATTGAGATGCTGTTTTAATTTATAACATGGGAATTAATTTCTATGTAAAATAGGAACTATCATATTAGAATTGCTCGAATTTCGAAGTCAATTTTATATTTTCTTGTAACTGAACTATAAGTAATAGCAAACTGTTTTACTGAAATATTGGATGCCGTTGTTTATGTAGAACATTTTAGCGAATTTTCTTAATATCTTTAATCTGAATAGAGTAGAACCTTGATAATTCAAATCTCGGTAACATAAATAAAAAAAATTGGTTGCTGAAGTTATATCAGCAAATAATCAACAGTATCAAGAGACCTGTTGCTAAAATCGTTTAGATTCTACGCAACGTCGTTGTGAAATAATTTAAAATAATAAAGATTTCTCGGCTACATTGTAAGATGCTTTCGACACATTAATAAACACTTTTTCGATTTTGAATTGTCTCACCTTTTTATGGATTTTCAAAAATTTTGAAAAGGTGAAACAAACAAAATCATAGTATTTTAATGAATGAATTTTTCAATGAAAATAAATAGAGGCATGTTTTGAAACCACGTTGAATTGTTAAAGTGAAAAATTATCAAATCAATTGAATTGATTTAATTAGATATTCTGCAACCATATAGATTAACTGCTACTCCGATACTTAAAATTTAAAGTTATTATGGTAATGCTATTCGAGAATATGAAAAGAAATCAGTTGAAGAAATGAAGCCCCAATTTCGAAAGTATTTTTCGATTTTGCTTTTTCAAATGATTCCCGGTGCTAATTTTTTGTAATTTTCTCGGTGCAAATATTTGCAAACCGGGAAAGAAAATCATCCATACGACAATGAAAAGCACTTTCACCTAAGCCAAGCCATAATGGATGCAATAAATCCAATTGTTACAAAAGTATTCATGGCCGAACGAAAATTTTAACCAAGCGATTTGGACCAAAAACCAAAACCCACTTTTGTCACAAGGAAAACGTTGGAGTTTGGGGTATTTTACGTTAAACGAAGAAAACATAACCCGGTGTAAAGTCCTACATCATTTAGGCGTAGAACCAGGAAGGATGTGATGTGATACTCTAAAACGAAGCAACATGGACAGTATCCACAAAGCTGAAAAAGTACACACTGACATTTTAAACCTAACCAGGTCGAAAGCAACAAAAGCAAAGCAAATGCTTGAACATTTTTGTATGAAAAAGATGATGATGGACCCGCCATACAGTGAAGAATCTGATCATGTGCCTTCTAATAAATAGTTCTAAATGAATGGTAGCAATTCTTTTCCCTATTATAATCGTTCCGAATATAATAAATAATTAAATAAAACTTTGTTGATTTTTTTTGTCTCTGGTAGTGGTTGGAATTATTTTAGAAGGCTCAGGTGAATGCAGGGTCAGGAGGATTGCAGCTATTGCAATTACCGGGGCTATACGCACTACCCCGATAAAGACCTTGTTTATGCTATTAGATTGGCTCCCGACGGAGCTCTTTACGAAACAGCAGGCCAAGTGCTCTGCGATTCGATTGAAAGCTCTAAATCTCTGGCATGGGGGGAACAATGGCCACTCCACAATACTACGAAGCAATGGACCAACGCCAGGGAAAGTAGACCTCATTCCTCCGATTCACTGCTTCCATCACGGTTTCAAGTCCGTCATCCCTAGTAGAGTTGACTGGATCATAAAAAGAAGTAGGATACAAGAATCTATCGACATCTACAATCATTATCCAGCGTGTATACCTAATCCAAAATTGTAATGGAATGTCGCACACAACTGAACGCGATGTCGCTTCACTATGAAGTGATTCTTTGCTGGGTGCCGGGTCATAGTGATATACTGGGAACTGCGAAGCTGATGCCCTAGCGAGAGATGGCACTGAGCTCCAGGATTATACACTAACACCCCAAGTCGGCCATTTAGTGGCCTCTGTCAAGCTAAGTTTCAAGCAGTATTATATAGAGGCTGCAAACAGGACCTGGCTGCTGGAAGAAACCTGCAGGACAACCAGGCAAACTTGGCACGCACTAACTTCAAAGCGCACCAAGCAGCTCCTCAACACGAGCCGTGAAACATTAAGTTTCATCGTATCCGTACTGACGGGGCATTGTCCCATTGGCAGACATGCAGAAAGACTGAGTGCCCATTTCCACGATTTCTGCCACAGCTGCAGATCGGAGAATGAGGAGGAAACGATTCAACGAATCAAATGCGAATGCCCAGCACTATCCAGGAAACGCATGCAAACTTCAGACTCGCCTTTCCTGAACAGCCTCACGGAAGTAGCCAGTTTAAATATCAGCTGCATAGCCGGCTTCATACGAGAATCTAAATGGTTTTCGTCACCCCACAGGTTTTAGTGTCGCACCCTATCTCTTTGTGGTATCACAATGTCCCTATATTGGCCTAAGTTAGCCGCCTTTTGACAAAGGGGGCTGCCACTATAACCAACCAACTTAACCTAGGTGAATGCAGGATATCCTGGAGAAAAGCTGATATAATTTATTTGATTTTTTTTCACCTCGAATACATAATTTCAATAATTGTTTTTGCACTTCTAGTTTTTGGATATGATTTTTGGAAATATTATTTGATTTAGGATAACCTGAAGAATTTTTTAATGAAATAAAAAATCCCCATTTTGTGTACCTACTCCCCTTAACTACTCCCTTAAGGGGGAACCTGATTGCACTTACTTTATACATAAATTACGAGGTAACAACGTCAGAATTTTGTATTTTTTATTTTTATAATTTACATTAAAACCCGCCGATTTTTATCAATAAGTTTTTATAAGATAAATTTGTCTATTTTTACTTCTAAAAATTGAAAAATCAATAAGATAAAAAAATTGAAATTGTTATCTCGAAAAACTTATAAACTAACGAAATCTTTTTAGTTTTTAGCCAACAGATGGTCCAGTAATGAGTTATGATGATAACCACAGAGCTACTTTTTTTGGGTGTATACGAAAATTTGCTGTCAGTGGTTCAATTTTTTTCACAAAAATTTAACAGAAGGCTCTTGAAATGTTGCACTATTATGTCCTTAACTTATAAATAAATGTATGTTTACCATATTTTCAAAAATAACCCTTAAAAATATGTTTAAAATATTGAAAATTAAAACTAAACCCTTAAGGCTTAACAATCCAAAACTTTAATACTGTAATCTGCAAATAATTTTTTGGTAGTTCACGTTTTATGGATAGGAGAAATATCTTACTGAAACGTAAGTTTCGTCCTCAGTTATTGTCATCAAAGGAAGATGTTTCTCTAACACTTTCTCATATTTTCGGCGTTCATTTTCACATAAAACAAACTTCTGTTTTTAGGTTTCGCGAAAAGGCAGCGAAAATCATAACACCATCTTCTCTTAAAAGTCTACACGACATAATCTTTCTTTCTTGCCTCGCGAATAATGTTTTAAACCGGCGAGACATTTTCTGTATTTCAAGCTGTATGATGCTGTCGTCATTTCAAGACATATTTTGAACGAAACATACTGGACGAAGTCGTTACAACTAGGGGTTGTATGCATTGTCTGGTAAACCAGTGCCATCGATGCAGACGGCACTGTGCAACATGCCAGGTTCATCTTGTAAGGACGAGCAGCCATCCATTGTCAAACCAATTAAACGTTGCAAGGATTCAATCGACGCAGATAGCAAATCACTGTTAAATCTTTCAAACTTCAAGACGCGATCGTTGGACACTGGTGTGTCATTAAAGATGATGGATTAATTATCATTAGAAAAATGACCCCGATTCTAAACTCATTTCTATCTACATTTGAACACATATTTCACAGGAAAAAGCTATCATTGAACCAATGTGCAATTAGTTCTCGAAACGCAAATGTCGAATATACCAAATATTTACTACTAAATTGATTTTACATGTTTATTTTCTACGTTGTAGGGTGTTGTTTATTTGTTTATTTTCTAAGTAAGTAAGTGTTGGATTTCAAACTGTTATCTAAATACAGTTGAACAATAAAGTATACATACCCCCTACAAATCACAAGTAAACAGTGCGAATCTTCATTTGTTTGATGGGTTTCTTCGGTTATTTATATCTTTAGATACACATGTACTCAGTAGCAAGGAATTTTTTGCTTGGTATGCAGTCCGTTTGCAAGAAATATGAAAAATAAGTTTTATGGCTGCCAATAAAGTATACATATGATACCAATAAAAGTTGAGTTTAAGCATAAATTAGGATATAAATTTCGTGATTCTTTTGAAGCTAGTGAACATAGTTTAAAGGTTTGTCACTAGAGTTGAGCGAAAAATCACTATCTGTGATTTATTCACTGTGAACGAAAATTCACATTCACGATCTGTTCACAACTCAAAAATAAACTGTGAATGATAATAACGTGAATGAAAATTTTCTTTTCACATCACATACAAATTCACACAAAACCGTTCACGTGCTGTCTCGCGATGCGCGATTAAAGAACGAACGCAAAACAAATCACGGTTTAAGTAACAATGTGAGTATACTGTATATTGAGGAAGGTTGTAGTTCACGACAAATGTTTGAATTGTTAGCTACGTTGTGTACGAGCTAAATTCAGATTGATACTTTTGCAGTTTTTAAATAATAGTAGATTTTTGATTATATTGGTAAATAAACACATTGTGCGATGCCAAGAAGAGAGATTAGCTTTCTGTGGGATTTTTTCACCGAGCTGGATCAAAGCTTTGCGAAATGCAATTTATGTCGAGCGAAGCTATCGTATAAAACCAGCACGTCTAATTTAAAAAGGCATATGGAAATAAAGCATCCTACAGTGTGAATCACCTGTACAAATGAAGCAAGTATATTTTATCAGTCGATTTGTTGAAAGATTGTCTTGATAAAGGCAAGGAAGTAGAAATATTATGATATATTACTGCACTTTTGCTATGATGTGTGCATGAATGTTTGGAAAATATTAAGGCGTAATTTTATAACTAAGCACGCATTTCACTTTGACAGGATGTTCAAAGACAATTTCCGTGCAAAATTCAAATAAGCAACAATATCGCTCCAACTGCTTCAAGTACATGTGCAGGCACGATGTATTCTCTAAGTACAAGTGCTTTAGAAACAGGTGTGGTTAATCCTAGTGATCAGCCTGAACAAATAAGACTACCAACTCCTTCGGAAACATATATCGCTGCTCCTACATATTCCACTGCTTCACGCCAAACACACATATCGGCATATATTCCTAAGCGAACAACCCCTAAATGCAAACAAAACATTGATGGAAAACTGTTACGACTCTTTACAGCCGTATCGTCGAAGAAATTGCATTTCGCCAATTCGTTGAAACTCTCAATCCATCATATGAGTTACCAAGTAGACACATGATATCGAAGACTCTTTTGCCAGCAATGTATGAACAGTGCATAAATAAAACACGGGATGTATTGAAAAATGCAAAAAAAGAGTTAGTGTAACTACGGACTGCTGGACTTCTGTGAATATGGAAATTTCAACCTAGTATCGCTTCTTTTGGAATGTGCTAGTTTATCTGTTCAACATACGTCCAAAAACCTTGCAAATGAGTTGAGCAGAATGGAATATTAAGGACCAACTCCTTATGGTCGTTTCCGAGAACACAGCAAACATTACAGCTGCTAATCGAACCTAATTAGGCTGGGAACACTTTAGGTGTTTTCCACATACGCTAAATTTGGTAGTTAACGACGGATTGAAAGAAGAGGTGATAATACGAATAATAATCAAAGTTAACCATATTGTTGGTCACTTTAAACGAAGTTACACAGCTTTAAAAAAGCTTATGGCGTACCAACAAAATCAAGGTAGGAGAAATCCTTCATTAAAATTATTGCAAGATGTATCAACCCGCTGGAATTCTACTTTTTACATGTTGGAAAGATTCATGTTTCTCGAAGAGGCTGTAAAAACAACAATGGCTTTGACTAACATCGACGAGGAAAACCATTTAACAGCAGTTGAATGGAAAATAATTCAACAACTATGTAAAGTATTGGAGCCTTTTGAGAATGTGACGAAAACTATTTCCGGAGAATATTTTTTAACTGCTGTTCTTGCCATTCTTTTAGCTAGGGGTTTGGAATTAGTTTATAAGGCCTTTATAGACAAACCATTTGAAAAATGTGTGAACGATATTATTTTAAAAATTGACAAGTCGTTATCTGAAAGGTTTGGAAAACTAGAAAGCAACAATGTTTTTTTGCTAGCCACATACTTGGATCCACGATTCAAAGACATTGCATTCATAGATAAAAAAGGTGCGGATGCTGCGAAAAATATTTTGATATCTCTGGTGGCTGAAAAATTTTCATTAGAAGAAAACTCAACTCTTGATGTCGATGTCGTCAATGACTAGGAAAAGAAGAATTAGTGACGATTTAACAGTGGTGAAGATATTTGGGCTGAGTTTGACAGAGAGCTGAAAAATCTTAACCAGTTGAAGAAACATTTACAAACAAGGCCATCATAGAAATACAGAGGTTCTTAGATTGTAAAAGACTTCATAGAAAAGAAAATCCAATAGACTGGTGGAAGGAAAATAAGTATATGTTCCCCAAGTTCGCCTTAGTTGCGCAATAGCAACTTCAGTGCCGTGCGAAAGAATTTTTTCAAAAGCTGACCAAGTTTTTACGGAAAGACGAAATTGCCTCAGCTGTGCAAAAACAATAATGATGGTATTTTTAAACAGCAATTCAATAACTGAATCCTAGCATTAGCATTGATGAATTTAACACAGAAATACGCTGTTTACCTCATATTTTTGTATCTTATATTTATATATTAATAAATGAATTAATACTTAATTAGGTACTTTCCATATTAAGTCGTTTTAATTACGAAGTTTCGCTCAAAATCTTAGTCGCTTTAAAGTAAAACTGCATTTAATACAAAATTTATTACCTTGCTACAAATTCACAATCACAGATAAAATTCACAGTGAATAAGAATTCACGTTTACAGTTATACCTGTGAACAATAAATCACGACTTAGCTCAACTCTATTTGTTATAAGTTAGACATCAAGTGTGAATCCGAAGCATAATTTTGTAAAATGAATTAAAAAACGAGCGAAATTGGTGTAGGAATACAAAAACTTCTAGTTAAACGAAACAATGCAGGAAAATCTATAGATTATACAGATGAAACAACAAATTATAAAGAATTTTAAGACAACAGGGAATACGAAAATAAACCAAGAAGTTGGTCGACCACCTAAGCTTTCACCGCGTGATAAGCGGAGTATTATAAACGAAAGTGACGGCGCAGGATTTGGTGGAAAAGCTACTTTTTCATCGACACTAACAGTACATTTTGAATCTATTCGATGCGCCCTGCAAAAAAGGGATACAACAGCAGCGTTTCCAGGAGAAAATCGTTAATTACAGGGACAAATCACATGAAAGATAGCCATCCGCAAGAATTTACGCTCTGAAAGAACATCCTTCAATTAGACGAAAGCGTGTTTGAAATATTTGAATACTATGGCAAACAGTGAGTTTGGCGGAAAAAAACCAAAGTGATGAGCCCCGAAAACGTATTCCTAACCGTAAAACATGGTAGTGGTGCAGTTATGGTTTGGGATTGTATGACGGCTGCTGGAACTGGTAAATTGACGTTCGTCGAAACAATCATGGATCGTTTTGCATTCTTTAAGATACTGCAAGACAATGTGTGGCAGTCTGCTGTGATATTGGGTCTTTAAGGGGATTGGTACTTCCAACGAAACAACGATCCGAAACATACTGCAGCAATAGTATAATGTGTATAATGTGCCTAATAAATTGGAATTTCCTCCTCAGAGCCCAGGATTAAAGCCTATAGAACATTTATGGGATGAACTAGATAGTGTGTGAGGAAACAATGTAACGAGCAGATCCGTTCTTAAGGAGAAATTGACGGTCGAGCGGAGCACAATTTCAATTGAAATCACCAACCGTTTTGTAAAATTAATGCCGAGAAGACAGCAAAAAAGAGGCCCTGCAAAACACGTTATGATAAATTAAGTAAGTCTTGTGATTGTTTCACCTTCGAAATTTGATGTTTTTATTTATTCTTTATCTAAATATAAAACTATTTCTCCTAAATTGTGTTATTTTTAATCCCTCTAATACATTCCACCAAAAATTACAAACCCAAACCTGACTTTCTGTAAGCCTGGAAAGCTTTTATTTTTACTGGGTGTGTATACTTTATTGTTCAACTGTACATGGGATTTTCAAAAACAAATCAACACGTTAGTTTAACTGAACGCTATTTAAAAAAAATCAACTAAACTTTATCAATCATTTGACCTTTTTATCACATAAATACGGGATCAAAAAACCAAAGTCGATACCAAACAATGAATAAACACAACAATTCAAAACTAAAATCAGGCTCTTACCTCTTCGAATGTTTTAAAAGCCTTAACTCGGAACGAAAGAACGTACATATCATGTTTTGTTGTTGTTATGATATATGATACCACGTGCGATTTATTTGTTTTGTTTTATAGTATAACATTTGGCATTTGAGTTTGAGTGAAAATTATTTTGTCAGCATTAACAACGTTACAAAAAAGAAGAAAGAAAAAGATTTAACGTAAGAAACAATGCAGATCCCGTCTTACAACAGTTTACACGTATCATCATCAAAGCCTTTGATATACAGGAAATATAAATGTGAACGTACCTTTTCTTTTGTGCGTAGTTCCTTGAGAACATCAGCAATTTCCTTTTTCCATCCATTTTGCATAGTATGGAATGATTCTTGTGGTGTTTGTATAAAACTCGATTGAGCTACAACATCCAATTGTTTCAGTATGCCCTTGAATGATGGCCGAGTATGTGGATCACACTCCCAACAACCTGTGTAGATAGTAAAGCAGTTTTGATTATGTTTTTTTCAATGTTATGTGATATGAACTTACTTTTCATGAGGGTGCCCCATGCTTCAGGACATGTTTTCGGTATTGGCAATGCTAAACTATTCACTGCCACACCGTATGCTACTGAAAGCGAATCGAAACCTTTATATGGCACTTCACCAGTAAGAAGCTCCCATAGAAGGACACCATAGCTCCAAACGTCTGATGCTCTAAAAATATTAATTCATGAACGTTGCATTTACTTTCCGGTATGGAAATTAGTTCAAAAAATCATTACTTGGAGTAGGTTCCACATTTTATCACTTCAGGTGGCATCCAAGCATAAGTTCCAGCCGCCGACATTCGTGTCGTATTGTAAACTTCACGTGCAAGTCCAAAGTCGGTGATTTTCAATGTCTTACTCCGCAGATTGTCGCTTTCGATTGCCTCATAGATTAACACTGGAAAAAGGTTACAGGGAAGAACGTAAATTAGTTAAATGCAATCATACAGAATTGTAATACAATATTCAACTAGCGACTGTAAAACATGAATGAATTGAATTGATTGAAAGTTCTCGTGTTGATTTTTTCAATTTCTTCGAATCATTGGCTCAATTGGGATCAAGTGCGGACAACAATCAATCGATTGGTCAATCTTACAAACCTAATTTGTACTTCCGATCGAACTCATATTCTGATTGTCGTTTATCGTTTATCTTTTTGATGTTTGAACTGCACTTATCGGTTGATTTGATAGACGATCAAAGAACCGACGAAGTTGTTAATGGGAACTAGGAAATTGGATAAAATGAATACGCCTTGAGAGTTTTTTTATCATTTAAATGAATTTAAATTCGAATGCTACCACTGACGTTTTTATTGTTCACATCGATTCTGATAAATTTTGTTATCATAATTATTATACCGTAAAAATTAATGATTGTGAATTTATTTTTACCGGATGTAAACGCGAAGAGCAAATATAAGTCCTTGAATCATTGGATCGTCAAGTATGAAATTGTAGAAGAAACGACAAAGTTTGTTGATAACTTATAAATATACAGAATTATTTTTTTCAACAAAGTATGCATCCATATCATCTGCACACTTTTGTCATTGAAGCGGTAGGTTGTTCAGAGCGGTGGTATAAAATCCTGGCGGACGAGAGTCAACGAATTCCTGGGAAGCAAGTTTTACAGCATTGTCGGAATTAAATTGTTTTCTATTGAAAAACTGTCGAAATTTCGGAAGAAGTGGTAGTCAGTGGTAAGTATGGAGGATGACGAAGAAGTTTCTACTCCAATTCCACAAAATTAAAAGGAAGTTTTTCTTTTATAAAAAAAAAAACACGTAGTATTTTGTGAAGATGAAATCAATTACTAATATATTAGTATTATTATTATTTACTATCATGGACATACAAATAGCACAATTGTATTCAAAGACTGTATATTTTATTATTATTTAGATTAAAGCGGAACTAACAGAGAATGACTTTATTTTTACTACATTGGTAACTAATTTAATTCACATTAAAAAATTAAATTAAATCAAACAACAACAAAATTAACAGTCATTTCAGCCATTTCACTAGCTCCGTTGGAGTCGAATGGCGAAGTGATAAGCTACGGTGTCTCGGCTATCACCCTGCGAGTATATCGCAAGGACCATACTGGGAAGGCAGTACGGGATCCGAGTAAAGAGAGTGAGAGTGAGGTGACTGTAGAAGCAACAGTAGACCCGACCGTGAACCCCTCTGAGTCAGATCTTCTTTCCGACAACGGAAGAAGCACCACCTTCACTACGGAGTTGGCTGGGGACCTTCTCGAATCCCTCGACCTGGTTGAGGGGGAGGAAATGTCCTTATCTGACGAGGAGGCGGACAAAACATTGTGTCGTGATGCTGAGGTTTCTACAGATAAACCTCCATCATTCTAAGGCGGCATCCACCGCACTGCTCCTCCACCTGGCCCAAAATGGAGAGGAGCTAATACTGGCCCAGGAACCTTGGGTTGTAGACAACCAGGTTTGCGGGCTCAATATGAAGGGATACAAAACAGTATCTCTCTACACAGCAGGTAAACCGAGAGCTTGCATAGTAATAAAGGAAGGCTTGAAGTTTCTAACCATGTACAATTTCAGTGACCAGGACACCATTGCCATAGGCAGTCCAAAACCTTTTGGGCTGTCTCCTGCTATATGGCACACGATGTTCTAGTCCAACTAGTCATCGGGGCGGACACCAATGCCCATCACCGCATTTGGGGTAGCACTGATACGAACAAAAGGGGTGAGTCACTCTTTGAATTTATTTTAACGCATGACTTAGCCCGAGTAAACAAAGGTGAGGATCCTACTTTCATTACGGCAAGCCGTAGGGAAGTTCTGGATATCACTCTAACGAACGAGCACTTGCACCACGCTATCAAAGGATGGCACGTATCACAAGAGATCATTTATATATAATGTTCGATGTGGCTTTTGACCCTCCCAAAAATCCAACCTTCATTAACAAAAGAAGGATGGATTTGGTCAAGTATCAATCAGTATTCGAGTCTGCACTAGAAGGTGGACCTCCGAAGATTGAAGACACAGGCGGTCTGGAGGAAGCCGTTGGGACCCTTACATCGACCTTCAATGAAGCAGCAAGATCTGCATGTAGTCCAACGAAGTCTAGGGGGAAGTATAAGCCCCCTTTGGTGGAATAGTGACATTGCGGAGCTGCGGAAAGAATGTAGGAGGTCCTTTAATCAGGCTAAAGTATCCAATGACTGGTCTTCTTATAAGCTCAAACTGAAGGAGTTTAAAAGCTCCACCAGAAAAGCAAAACGCACCTCGTGGAGAAGTTTCTGTGCAGAAATAGAACACTTCAAGGATGTCAGTCGTCTGCGAAAAGTTATGACAACCTCCCCCTTATTTTTGGGGTCTATCAAGGACACAAATTGGACCTGGACCAAATCCAGCTCCGAGACGCTAGCTATTCTCATGGACACGCACTTCCCGAGCAGTGAGGATGTGGCTGACAAAGCTGATCCACATACGCCCCTGAGCTGCCTGTCAACCGCTGTGCCTGTAGACGACAGGCTCCTACGCTGGGCAATCAGCTCATTTCAACCATTTAAATCCCCTGGAATGAACAACATCTCACCTGTTGAGATCCAGCAGGGAATCAATATAGCGCGACCGTGGCTAAAAGCCATCTATAAGGCGTGTCTACGGATGGCTTATATTCCACAGCGATGGAAAGAAGCTAAAATAGTATTCATACCCAAAGCGGGCAAGACATCCCACTCCTCACCTAAGGACCTATCAGCCTCACCTCTTTTCTGCTGAAAACTCTGGAACGGCTGATAGAGATTCATTTGAGAGCTACTCTAAAATTACTCTCTAATGCGCAACATGCATATACAAAAGGGAGATCGGTTGAAACAGCTCTTCACTCGCTCACCAGCTACATCGAAAAATCGCTAAGCGTCAAAGAATATACGCAGGTGGTTTTTCTAGACATCGAAGGTGCATTCAACAACGTCAGCCACAAGGCTATTGAGAAGGCACTCCAGAATAACAATGTGGATGATAACCTGATTAGGTTATGTACGCTGGTATTAGGTTATGTACGCTGGTGAAACTAATGCCCAAGGATGCCTCAATCTCACAGTATGTTACATGTCGGTCCCGCTTTATTAGATCACGCACAGCATCGATGGTTTCCGGAAAAATGGCCGAAATCGGACGACCTTCATGAAATTCATCCTGGAGCGAAAGGCGTCCGAGATTGAACTCTTGGTATCAACGAACTACACAGGTAGTCTCGCCGAAAATCGTAAAAAATCACTGCACGAAAGTGTTCACGGTTTAATTCCATTTTTTGGCAGAGATGAATTTTGCAAGTCACTGTCAACAAAACAATTCGCGCTCAAATGACAAACGTTCTGAGTGAAGTTGTGCTAAAAAATCTCAAACTTTCCAATGGATGTATCAGATTGCACCTGGCAGCACTAGTATTACCAGGACCCAAAATATAAATAGTGACCCTCGTACATGAGGCCTGAAGCATTCTTCAAGTATACTTCAAGCTGCATATAGACCGAAGCCACTCGAGTCAAGACGATAGGAAATTTTGTCGAATCGATTTGAAATATCTTCATGTACACCCAGATTGAACGATCGATTTGTGTGCGTGTAGTGGTAGGATTTGCCAAAACGAATTGTTTTTGTTTTCTGCAGAAGATATATAAGCAATGGGGAGGAGAAATATATGGAGTTCAGTGAAACAAAATTATTAATTTAAGTGTTAAAGACAATATCCCTTATACCGATTTCTTATCGTCTGGGAAGTACTATGTACTGAAATTTAACTACGGAAAATTACTGAAAATTTGATGGAGAGAGTGATTGAAGGAGACGGAAGTGGTTTTAGTCGGTAAAAATCCGGCATGCCGAGAGGCAGGAGCTGATCGGTATCTTTTGAAGATTTCCACCTCCCAACGTTGAAAAAAAAAATTGTTACTTGTGAAAAATGCTCACCTACGAAATACGCACAAATAATTACAAGTCGATCCAATTTCGAGCGAGCATAGCTTGAATGTAGTCAACCATAAACGCGCTCGATTACTCGAAACTGGCTTGAAATTCGAGTGCTGATTCTCTCAAGCCGTTCATATATATACACACAATAAGTGTAACAAAGGGAGCACCACGCGAAGGAAACTTTTTGCTTTTTAAAGAGCACCGAAGCACAGAGAAAATGTGATCAACCAAATGCGAAAAAACGCACGCAATCGCAGGCTAAACAAACTGAAATCAGCCGAACAAGCGATTTTCGGCTAAAAGCAACACGAATTCAGAAAACACAGCGATAGCAATCACAGCTCGACCGGTCACTTTGGTAGTTTTGGATTTATAGTGTATTTCAGGATTTTTTCCCGAACCCTTTCAGACTTAAGGTTCGTTTCCCGGGGTAGCCTCGACACGCAAAGCGAACGGCGCCCAAAATTAAATTACCCCTTGTTCATCAGCGATCGCCGGCAGAAATCATCTACTTCGTGATCAAAGACAATTTGGGAGCAAAAAATCCGCGTAACTCGAGCTCCAACTCGATATGTGCGCCTAACCGCGTGAATTAGGCGGTCGAGCACGCGATAAATTGTAAAAAATGGACTCAGGCAGCGTTATCAACGTCTGGCGCGCTGAATTAAGGTCGGAAATCTAACCGAAATTTGGATTTTTTACAAGAGATCAGTTTGTTCGAGTTTTTTTATTGTTTTAGCAAGTTTTCTTTTGCGAAATAAAGTCCAGATTGATTATTGGTAATATTTGCTCTCGGGATTGTATTTTACTGTTCCAAATAAGTCAATTGCGTGCAAAATAAAATACACTCCGTTTCATATTTATAACCCACCTAACAATTTCAAATTATTTTCGCCTTAAAATTATTCTTGCCTCAAATTTAATACGGAAAAGATTGAGAAAGTCTGTGCAATGGTCGTTCAGTAAACCATTTCTCATTACCGTTATTTTTCCTGCAGTTCCTGGAAATTCTTTATTTTTGCTGCGTTTCATATTTATAACCCTGATGAATTTTCGAACAGAATAAAGCTTTATTGGTGGTGATTAGTGCAGTTAGAAATAGGCATAGTGAATCAGTTTAGTTGTTGTTTGCAAGAGGGTTTCGCAATAAGCTTATTATTTAAAATGCTGCGTGGTGTGTCATTAAATGACGTAGAAAAGGGTAAAATTTTAGCATTCAAAGATGGTGGTTTGAACATAAGTGAAATATCAAGAAAACTTGCTCGCAGTCGTCGTGTAATTCAAAACTTTTTAAAAGATCCGAAGTTGTATGGGAAAACGATGCGAACGGGAAGAAAAAGAAAATTGTCTCCGCGAGTAGAGAGGGAATTTGTACGACCAGCAAGTAATTCTACATTAAGTTGCAATAAAGTGGCAGCATTGCCCAAACAAAGGTGTCAAAACAACGGTTCGGAGAACAATTCGACATAATCCTAACACTTCATCATCAATGGCGCACCAGCCCAAATCGAGCCTTGGCCTCCCGAAGACACTGCCTCCAACTGTCTCGGTCCAGCGACCGCGTCCTCCAATTAGCGAATCCCAGCAAGGATTCGCTGTCGTTGTCAACTGCATCCTCCCATCGTTTGCGTGGTTTTTCTGGTGGGCGGCTTCCTGTTGCTCGGCCTTTCATGGAGCGCTTGGGAATTCGCCTGTCATCCATACGCTCCACATGGCCAGCCCACTGAAGTCGTGGCAGTTTCGTCAGAATCGATACCGGTGGCTCGTCATAAAGAGCGTACAACTCATGGTTGTACCGGATTCGCCAGTCCGGTCCGTCCTTCACGGGCCCCAGAATACGTCTCAAAATGCGGCGTTCGAAGACGTCAATCCTTTTTTCTGAGGCTTGAGTCAAAGTCCATGTTTCACATCCGTAAATCAATACAGGACGGATGATCGTTTTATAGACGCGCAGCTTATTTTTTCGATGCACTTTGTTACTTTTAATCTCCGAGAGGACTGAAAAAAATATATTTTATTGGCTAGACCAATTCGCCGTTCAATTTCGTCCTTTTCATTCCCGTCTTTGGCGAGGTTGACACCAAGATAAATAAAAGAGTTAACGCTTTCCACAATGTGGTTAGTTATCGACATGTTTTGTCTATTTGGCGTCTTTTTCCTTGACTGGGTCATATATTTGGTCTTGTTCACATTGACCCTTAGGCCGACTTGCCTAGCCGCTGACTCCAGCTCAGTAAACGCTTCTTTGGCACGAGATAGAGATCGGGCCATGACGTTGATGTCATCGGCGTACGCTACCATTTTTAGTAGACTTAAAGAGTAGCGTTCCCGCATGTCTACTGTAATCTTCCTGATGACATACTCTAGGGCCAAATTGAAGAGTATGGGGGCGAGGCCATCACCCTGTTTAAGACCTGAGCTGGTGTCGAAGCTTTGAGTCAGATCGCCTTGACATCTGACTTTAGATCGTGTGTCGGTCATCGTTAGTCTGGTCATTCGTATTAGTTTGATAGGTATCCCAAAATCAAGCATTATTTTATATAGTATATTTCGATCTATACTATCGTATGCTTGTTGGAAGTCTACGAAGACCTGATGCACGTCAATATTGTATTCCCAGCACTTTTCCAGCACCTGTTTTACTGAAAATAGTTGATCTATCGTCGACATACCGGATCTGAATCCGCCTTGGTATTCGCCAATTATTGTGGAAGTGTACTGTGTCAATCTTTTATTAATAATTTTGGTCAGGATCTTGTAGGACGTACACAGCAGTGAAATGCCTCTGTAGTTTTCACATCTAAGCTTATTTCCTTTCTTATGTATGGGACATATGATGGCCGTCCGCCAATCATCAGGTAATTTTTCATCGACCCATGCCTTGGAGATGATCTGGTGGAGACGGTGTGTTAGTATTGGCCCACCTTTTTGAAGGAGATCTGCTGGTAAATTGTCGATTACGGGTGCTTTATTTGGTTTTTGCTGTTGTATGGCTGCTTGCACCTCTTCAATAGATGGTATTGACGAAGATGGACTGCATAGGTCAGCATCTTCAGGAATCGTTATTGGCAAGGATGTAGTTACTGATGGTGGATTTAGTAGCTCAGAAAAATATTCAGTCCACCTGTGATTGATGTCGTCTGGGTCGCTTAAAATATTTCCCTGCTTGTCTCTACATAGGCTTGATTGCGGCTTGTAGCCTTGTCTAAGTCGCTTCAATGCTGCATAGGCGTCCCGTGTGTCGTTTCTGCACATATCGTCATTGATCCTTTGGATAGTCTGGTTGTTATAGGTTCTACGCTTGCGTCTGACTATTTTTTTAGCTAACCGTCTTAGCTCGTCATATTTTTGCTTCTTGGCTCTTGTCGGTCTTTCAATGTATTGTAAATAGGCTTCTTTTTTACTTTTGAGAGCATCTTCACATTCTTTGTCGAACCAATCGTTTCTTTTCGACGTCGTTTGTCTTCCTACGGTTTCTTCCGCTATTGATGTTACGCCTTCTTTAAGCTGCGACCACATTTGTTCAAGCGATGTGTCCGTACCTGCCGGCGATGTATTGACAAGGTAATTCGTCAGTTTCGCTTGATAATTTGCTGCTACTGTTTCGTTTTTCAGACACTCCACCTTGAACTTAGGAGTCCTGCTCTTTTTCTTGGTGGTGCATCTTGTTATGCGGCAGCGATATTTTGTCTTGGCGAGATAGTGGTCTGAGCCGCAGTTAGCACCACGGTATGATCTAACGTCAAGCACACGTGTAGCAGCTCTTTTTTCGATGACGAAGTGATCGATCTGGTTGAAGGTTCGTCCATCGGGTTACATCCAAGTTTGTTTGTGGATGTCGCGGTGCTGGAAGTAGGTAGAGCTTATCACCATGTTTTTGCTGGTCACAAAATCAACTAGTCGCTGACCATTGTTGTTGGTACTTTCATGGAGACTATGCCCTCCCGTTGTCCCTCTGTAAGTTTCTTCTCGTCAAACTTTAGCGTTAAAGTCTTCTAGTAGGATTTTGATATCATTTGAGGGTAGTGAATCGTATGCCCTTTCTAGGATGTTGTAGAATTCGTCTTTGACGATTTCTTCTTTCTCTTCAGTTGGAGCATGACAGTTGATTAGCCATACATTAAAGAACTTCATTTTCATACGGATCGCACATAATCGTTCATTCACCGGTTTGAAGTCAGTTATGAGATGTTTAAATGAAGATGCTACAACGAAGGCGACTCCAAATTCCTTGTTTCCGCTTGGTTTGCCGCTTGTGAATATTGAATGCGATCTTAAGTCACTTATTTCATTGCCAAGCCATTTCGTTTCTTGGACCGCCAGGATGTTAATATTGTATGTCGAGGCTTCCTTGAGAAGTTCTCGCAGTGATCCTGTTGTATTGAGTGTTCGAACGTTCCAAGATCCAATAGAGTAGTCCGTTTTTCGTTGCCGTTTATCCAATCCAATCCGAGGCCGTGTTTCAGGGTTCGTAGCAATTGGGTAATGCCAGGCAGGGTTGCTAGCCCCACGCTGGTAAGCAGGAATATGGCGTTCCACACTCGCCACTACCGTCGTTAGTTGGGTATCCAGCGGGCACCACGAGGAGGTTCGATTTTGCCCGCTAATCCTAACACTTGTAGAGGTAAAATGAAGACTGCTCCACGACTATTAGATCGCCATAAGAAAGCTCGACTGGAATTCTCAAAAAAACATAGCTACAGATTGGTCTTATGTAAGAAATACTGGCTTTCATATTTCTTCATTGTTTAAGTGCAAGATTTCATTTCCAGGTGATATTTTCTGATGAAAAAAATGGAACTTAGATGGACCCGACGGATTTAATTCTTACTGGCGCGATCTGAGGAAGGAACCTCTGTATTTCTCGAAGAGGAATTTTGATGGCGGTTCTGTAATGTTGCGGAGAGCATTTTCTACTGCAGGATGTTTGGATATAAAATTTATTTCATCGCGGATGAACATTAGAGATTATATTCAAGTACTCGAAAGCAGTTTACTGCCATTCCTTGCAGAACATGATGAAAAAACTGGATTCTCCAACAATATAATGCTAGAATTCATACCAGTCGTGAAACGATGGGTTGGATGGAGACAAATTCCATTAATGTGATGAACTGACCGGCGTGCTCATCCGATCTAAATCCCATTGAAAACATTTGGGGAATTCATGTCAGACGGGTATATGCTGAAAATCGCCAGTATGAATCATTGGCGGAATTGAAAGCTGCAATTCTTGACGAATGGAGGAACCTTGACCCTGAATTGTTGAATAAATTAATCTAGTCCATGAAAACAAGGATTTTTGAAGTCATAAAATTCAAAGGAGGTCCTATTAATTATTAAGTTTGAATATCTTTGTTTTTTATTTAAAATTTATTTGAAATAAAGCATTATTTTGCTCGAAACTTCATCTGGGTTATAAATATGAAACGCAACAAAAATGACAAATTTCCAAGAACTGCAGGAAAAATAACGGTAATGAGAAATGATTTACAGAAAGACTATTGCACAGACTTTCTCAATCTTTTCCGTATTAAATTTGGGCAAAATAATGGCGAAAATAATTTGAAGTTGTTAGGTGGGTTATAAACATGAAACGGAGTGTATTAAAGGAATGTAGAAAATAAAGCTTTGAGTTGGGACAGTGATTGAATAGGTTTTGTTTTCATTATTTTTTCGAGTGAATTTTCGATTGAATTTCACGTATGCCATTGGATGTAGACTAGAGCGATCCAACAACCAATAACCCTCTAGTCTTTCACTTTTTGCCACCATGTAAGCGTGATTGTTGATCGAATGACTGTCTTGCAGGTTCAGCAGATCATTTTGATGTTAAAGCTCACTGTCTTGGGATTATCCTTCAACGTTTTTGGCCAGAAATTGCAACGTTCATTTCTTCGTTGAATATAACTTCAACATATTGTACAAATTAATTGTCACCCCTCAAGCATCATCAGATACTTGTTTTATGCTCTATTAAATTATTTACTTTATCATTGGAAGATAATAATTGAGAGCATGGGAGGGTTACAAGCGGCAACCGCTGTCGTCATTCATATTTTAGCGAAGACGGCGATCGTATTACATGACACATTTCTTTTTGGCTTTGAATTCGGCAATGATATTTCGTTGTTACGTTTATCAGAAAAGAATGGAAAGGCGAATTGATTACACTCAGTAGCCGCAAACATGAGTCGTGTTCGCCCCCTCGAACAGCTCAAAGTACGTCTGAAGCGAATATACAGCTCCCGAAAAAAATTCTTCGTGGAAATAGTTGCCCAAACTCAAGAACTCGCAACACGAAGGTGGTTTTTTAAATATTGCCTGCAATCTTGTTTGCATAGACGAGCACACAGCAGTGCTAGCCGTGCACGACCATTGAATTTGTAGCGAGATAACAGACGTTCTCTTGGAAATATCAGTTACGCGTTACGCCCGCTCTTATCGCGGTAGACATGAAGACTTCTGTGACGTACGGTTCGCGGTGAAGATAAACAGCGAAAAATTACAAATCACACATTGGCTTACCGTTCGAGCTTTTCAGGTCGCGATGTATGATGGAGATCGGCGCTTCGTTGTGCAAATAGTTCATGCCGCTGGCGATCTGCAGCGCCCAGTCGACGAGGACCTCGGGCGGTATTTTGCGGGGCGACTCGAGGATTCGATTGAGCGAGCCACCGCGCGCGAACTCCATCACGAGACATATTTTGGGTAGTTGCAGGCAAACGCCGCGCAACGCCACAATGTTTGGATGCTCCAGCGACCAGAACAGTCGCGCCTCTTGCAGCACACTTGTCCGGATGACCTCGATATCTTCCTCGGTGCTTTGCCGGGCTGCCTTGACCGCCACCTCCTCGTTGTCGTAGATCGCCCGATGCACCTTTCCAAATCCGCCGACGCCGATCACTTCCAGGACCTCCAGCTCGTCGAACTCGATTTCGAGTGGTTGAATGTTTCCCAGGGTGGAGTTGATGTCCTCCTCCGTGACAAAGTTGGATGGGAAGATGCCGACCTGGGGAAGCAAACGGGACCGATGGTTAGGACTGATGCGGATGCTTTAGCGCGAGCGGAAACGTACCTTGTCGCCGATTTTGCCAGTCCACCAGCCCTCGTCGCCGGAAATGTTGCAGTCCTTGGAGAGGATGATGACGATCTGGCCCTTCTTCAGGGACAGCTCGTCGTCCCCGGCGGCGTCGTAGTCGTGCAAGGCGGTGCACAGGGGGTACTTGATTGGCTCCTGCGACAGGTCGCTGCTTCCTGCCGCGGTATCGATCATCTCGAACGCCTGGGCGGTTGCAGTGTGTGCTGGCGAGGCGATGCGCGTGGCGATTGACGATGTTTCGGTAGACACTGTGTCCGTCGTCTGCATTCCATTCAGCGACTTTTTCGTGTCCACCAGCTCGTTGAGCAGGATCAATGGCGGCATTCAATGCAGGCCACGCAATCCGCAGGGAAACACTTTGCCAATCGCGAAAATCCAGCGCGCGGCGAGCGGAACCTTCGCGGGGATGCTGCACTGGCGGTTGGCGGACGCGACACTTGCACCACACGACTTGGCGACACAGCCGCGAGCCAGCCCGCGTAAAATGTCGAGCAAGGGCGTCTGCGAGTCGATCAATTCGGACGCGCGACTCCCAACAACCGGAGGCAATGCAATCTGTGAAATGGCGAGGCCGCAACTTTTTGACGGCGACGATGACAACCACGACGGCGACACTCAAAACATGACGAAAATTCCGGAAAATTCACTCGGAAACTGTTCATCTGCGGAGATGTTTCCGTGATTTTCACACTTGCCAAACAATTATCTGGACGGTGGCGCTTGTCAGATGGTAGCGGGCGTCCGATATTGTCGATACAATCATCATTTGTGGATTTTTTCACGGCAACACACAACTTGCACGACGACGACGGCCATACTTGAATGTCGAATGTCATAAAGTCGTTTCGTAGTTAATTTTTTTGCAACATATATTTTGGAAGTAGAGAGAGATAGAGTAGTAGGAGTACATGAAACGAGAGAGCGAGATAGATCGCCTGCGCGTTAAGTGCGAACGAGATGCGATGAGTATGTGTTGGAATTTACACGATCGAGAGAATGAGAAACGAAATGTGGACTGGATTACTGTCAATTCTGTTGACTTGTCGCGCAATGTGGATTGTGTGGTGGCGCTGGGAACGGTAGATGGTAAGTTAGCCATAATTAAATGATGGGTGGCGGCAACAAGCTGTCAAAGTTGACGTTTGCATGGTGTGCGGTGAAATCGGCACAATTTTCTAGCGGATTTTAGATACAAGGTAAGAAAAGATGAGGAAAGGATCAGAAAAGTTGGCGGATGGATTTATGCGGGTTGCGGCATGCGGTATTGTGACACAAATGCTATCTAGGGATATAGAATAGAGCACAGCCACTTATACTTTTTTCCGACCAGAAAAGTACGCGGGATCGCGCGATAGTAAGTTGGGAAGCATTAGAGATGGCAGCAGTTGTGAAGAAGAGAAGTGAACGCGTGACGGGTAGCCGGTTCCATGGTGTAATGGTCAGCACTCTGGACTTTGAATCCAGCGATCCGAGTTCGAGTCTCGGTGGGACCTGCGCTTATTTTTTTTTCTTTTCTACCGCATTTAATTTGGGTTACAAATGATGTAATAAATATAATTAGATTTTTTTCCCTGATAAGGCTACTGAGTGAACCGTTCATTAGTTCGATAAGCCTTTTTTTCAACGTTGGAAGGGGAAAATCTTTGTAATTCAACTTCTTTCCGACTAGCAAAAAAGTTCAAATTATATATGCCCATATTCTCTCAAAAGTTACCTGCGGTCTACTGATATGGAGTCAAACTTCAAAAAGTAACCTAATAGCCTTCTCCAGATTAATAACCAAGGCTTATAAAACTATATACAGACTCCCTATGGCCTATGGGGACCGCTACAGTCGAGGTGTATAAAATAGCTAAAGAGCTAAGTCTAGAATCCCTAATACATATGGAGAGAGCGAAACTCATACATAAACACTTAAATCTAAAAGAATATAGCTCATTGAGCCTAGAGAAAATCTCGGATAAAAACATATATAATGTCAGAAATGCCAACGATATAGTTATCGGATATGCTAGAACGGAACGGCTAAAAGAGGACCCTGTTAATAAAGCAGCTGGCTTTTACAATACGTTACCGAGCTATATAAAGGACATAACAAACTCTAACTTATTTAAAATGACACTCAAAAAACATCCTATACGTGAAGAAAACTTGAAATGAATACATCAGCTCCGCAATTCCTCAAGCTCATAATGAAGCTCCACAGGAATTAGAAAAATATCACAAATGTTAATATAAACGAAAATAAATGACTTTATATATCGAAAATTAGGCACTGTCCCTTATACCGATCTTTGTCGTCTGGGAAGTGCCAAGCATTGTTTAAAATATGGATGGATAAATAAATAGTTTCTATTGTCTTAAATACATTGCCTAGAAGGACACGGAGGTGGGTTTAGTCGGTTGAAATCCGGCATATCGTGAGGCTGGAGCCGATCGGTATCTTCTGAAGATTCCCACCTTCCAACGACGAAAAAAAGATAAACAATTCCTGCCGGTTGGCATGCCAGGTTCCAACACAAGTTTTATATACCAGAGTTGTCTGTATTTCCTTCTGCCAATGAAAACCACCTCCGTTTCCTCTAATTCAATCTTTTCATCATATGTTCGTTAATTGTCCATTTTCAGGTTTCAGTACATAGTATTTCCCAAACTAGGAGTAAGGGATAGAACCTAATTCGTGAATTTTGGAATCCTTTTGGTTCAATTTATAGTTCAGCATAAACACTGCCGGCCACTTGGAGTTGCCAGAGTGACTTATGACCAAAACTACTTCTGACATAGGGTAACATCCAAGAAATTTCATGTTTAGTAGAAACTTTTTGTGCTGTATGAATACGAATGTTGCAAACTTTACAGTCCCGGAAAAGGCTAAGAAGAATGTCTAGATTTCTTTTTTTTCAACGTTGGGAGGTGGAAATCTTCCAAAGATACCGATCCTGCCTCTCGGCATGCCGGAATTCTACCGAATAAAACCACCTCCGTCTATTTAAATCACTCTCCATCAATTTTTAGTAATTTTTCGTATTTAATTTTCAGTACATAGCACTTCCCAGACGATAAAAATCGGTATAAGGGATAGTACCAAAATTGTATCCTTTTAGTTAAATTAATCGTTCAGACTATATGTTCATAAATTATTTCATGTTGACTACATGTTTGGCTTTGACTTTAGTGGAGCTGATTGTACTTGTAACTTACTTCGAATGTTGATCCTGAAGGAAGTATTTTTTAGTGTCGTTTCAAAGGAAGTTGGGTTCGCTATGTTTTTAATTTTGTCCGGTAGTGTATTGTAGAAATTAGCTGCTTTGTTGAAGGGATCTTCTTTTAGCCGATCAGTTCTGGCAAATGCTGTAGCTGTATTATTCATGTTTCTCATTCTGTAAGTGTTTCCCCCCTCAATTCTATCTAATTTCACAGCGGTGTACTCATTACGGTGTAAATTCTTATGTATAAATTTAGCTCTTTCCATGAAAATCATGCCATGTAACTTTAATTCTGGGCTGGTTTGTAAACTTCGCACGTTGGAGTTGACATAGGGAGATTGTAAATGATTTTATATGCCTTGGTTAGTAGTCTGGAGATGATCATGAGGTTACCTTTAGAAGGCTCCAGTTTACATAATTTGGATTTTTCTTCTTTGGAAAGAAGTAGAAGCGACGTAGAAGACCAATGAAGACAGCCAGTTGTTTCCTTAGATCATTTATGTGTGGAGTCCATGTTAGTTTTTCGTCTATTAGAAGTCCTAAATATTTTATTTGTTCTACTCTCTGGAGGCTTGTGTCATTGATTTTTACGTGTGGTTGTTTGTCAGTCTTGTTCTTTTGTTTGAAGATAATATATTTTGTCTTCCCCGCGTTTATTGCCAATCTACTTTGTAGAAGCCAATATCAATACTTGTCCACGTCAGTATTTACTTTTTGTTCAATTTCGAAACTAGTTTTACCTGAGTATACGAACACAGTGTCATCTGCGTGCATAACCACTTTCGCAACAAGGTCTGCTTTTTTTATGGAGTTGATATAAAGTAGAAAAAGCGTTGGTCCTAGGATCGAGCCCTGCGGAAATCCAGCAGTTTTACTTTTGACACCTCCAGTGTGTATTTTGAAATCGATCCGTCAAGTAACTGCGTATTAATTCATTTGTTTTTCCAACAATTCCATATTCACCGAACCTGGTCATTAATGTTTCATGTGTCACTGTGTCGAAGGCTTTCTTTAGATCTACGAAAACTGCTGCAACGTAGTGGCCCTTATCCAAATACTCATTCACAAATCTAATCACATCAGTAATGGCATCTATTGTGCCTTTGCCCGCCTGGAATCCGTACTGGTTTCTATCCAAGATTTCGTTTTGCAACAAGAATTCTTTGATTCGGCAATCTACAATTTTTTCAAGGATTTTACTTAAGGAATTCAAGAGTGAGATTGGTCTATAATTGTTTGGATCAGTTTCGTCGCCTCCTTTAAAAATCGGTATAACAGAAGAGATTTTCAAGTATCCCGGGAATCTTCTCTGCTTAATGCATTTATTTATTAATTTCACGAGAGTATCAGCAATATCTTCCTTGACCTGGTGCAGTATGGTTTCTTAGAGAATCAATGATTTCGATTATTTCTTTTTTATTGGCTTTTCTTAAATGTAAAGAAGAGGTTGTGGACGCAGCAAGCGGATTATCTTATAATTTGAATAAAAATATCAATGAATGATTCCATTAAATGAAACTAGACATGCCATCGTACTGAAGTCTGCCGGTATTTATGTGAAGAATTCCAACTTTCACTAGAGAAAAAGAAACTTAAAATAACTCACAATAAACTACATTGTGCTGGTGCATATATATATAATTGTAACTACATATCTATAACGAAACACTAGTAAAAATACGTAGCAAAAACTTCAAAAATATAACCCGCCCTTATCAAAATCCTGCGTACCTCACTGCCTTGTTCTTCGATAAAACTATCTATCAAACAGTTTGCCTTTCACAATGAGGAGAACTATTACTAACTATGCAAGTGTAAAGAAAATAGAAAGAAACAAGCTTGCACAGATTCTAGTCCTATCTTAGTTCGAGAATTAGTGATTTGATGTTCTTAACGCTTATCAATTCGAAAACAAAAACTAAACTTATAACTTTTGGCCATCACATTCGAAATTAAATGGTCAAAGTATTTAACACGTTTCCTGTCCTAGAACAAAACAACAAAATAGCTCCGCAAGTTCAAATTACTTTTTGCTGATAGTTGTACTAATATGATTCTTTTAGCACCCCAAGTACAGTAATACCCCGACTTATACTACCCCGTTTTACGCGAATTCGGAGATACGCGGTTAATCTTTTTGATCACTGCGCGCATCGGCGTGTTCGGTTTACGACAAGCTCGAACGTGTTCCGTGGAATTGTTTTACATACGCAGTGCATATTATAGATTTATCATTAATTATATCATCCAAAAGACCAAAAAAATAGTTATTTGAACCTAACAAGAAACGAAAAACACTGTTTTTAGAGTTTAAACGGAATATTATCAAAGACTTTGAATCGAAAATAAAAATTTGTGAATTGACAAAGAAATTTGACCTACCGGAATCCAGAGTCCGAATGGTTATAAAAAGTAAAAAAAAAATATGGAAGCTGTGAAAGGCTCAAAATCTTTGAATTCGTAAACGTCACGGTATTATCGTTCAGATGGAAACAATGTTACAATTATGGTGTGATAGTCAAGTAAGATTTAAAAATTGTCTTGTTGACCAAAACACAGTGTGCTTTCAAGCTAAGCAGATTTTTGAGAGACTAAAAGAAGAAGCTGGGGAGGCAGCCAAAAATTAAGAGTTTAAAGCTAGTAACGGCTGGTTTAGCCGATTAAAAAGTCGTTGTAATTGGCAAAGCATCGCGGAGAGGCGGCAAGTGCTGACAAAGAAGCTGCGTCTTTTTATCCAGAAAAACTCAAGAAAATGATTAAAGTTGATAGCAACTTCAGCCAAACCATTTTCAATGTAGACGAAACCGGTCTTTTTTGGAAGACAATGCCTTAAAGAACTTTTATTGCGCGTGAAGAGAAAACCTTCCCAGGTTTTAAAACCGCCAAAGATCGATTGACAGTGATGGTCGGTGCGAATGCAGCTGCTGATTGTACATTGAAACCTCTGTTAGTTTATCGCTCAGAAAATCCAAGAGCCTTGAAAAACAAATCTAAAGCCATTTGAAAATCTAATGCGAAAGCTTGGGTGACAGCTTCTCTTTTTGAAGATTGGTTCGTTCATCATTTTATTCCTGAAGTCGAACGTTATTGCCAACTGAACGAAATTACATTTAAAGTGATGCTACTTATTACAATACACCAGGTCATCCCCCTACAACTCTAATTAATTTCGATCCACGGGTGGAAGTTATATTTTTGCCACCAAACACTACCAGCATGCTTCAACCAATGAACCAGGGAGTCATTAAAACATTTAAAGCTTTCTACACAAGGCGATCATTTGCATATCTAAATGAAGCTATGAGAAAAAATAGCGAGGTTTCTGTCAAAGACTTTTGGAAGCAATTCAATATTTTAGATGCTGTAAGAATTATTGGACAATTGTGGAATGAGATATTTTTGAACGCCAGCCAAGCTTCTAATTCAGTAGTATTCATTGTTGCTTCAAATTCGTCACCGTTCATCAAAGACCTGATTCTGATCTGGTCCAACGAATATCCTTTTTTTAATTTCGCATCAGGTAATCTTGGCAATTTTTGGCATATGTATTTTAAGTTACCATTTTCTTCATTTCAAGCTTTAAGGAATTGTTTCATCAAACCACAACCACATTGTAACAAAATTTTGTTAGGATCAATTAATTTTTTTCGTATTAAATTTTTGGTTCCAGGCTCAAGTTTATTACGAGAATAACATGTTTTTTTTTCACTTACTAGGAGAGGCTCAGGTTATGGAATCTCAGATATGGACGAAATTTGGCACATAAGTAGAAGACGTCAAGGATATTCGATCCTTAAAATATTAGAGCGCAACACTCCTCCGTTTTTTGAGAAAAACGTCCTTAAAGTTTTTAGCGTCGCTAATGGATTATTAAGTTTTAACATCTCGCAGAAGCGGTGCAGTATATGTAGCAGAACTACGAGCTCGCGATCATGGGGTCGGGTGTTCGATTCCCGTCGGGGTATTGTTTTTCTTTTTGAATAATTGTCGTCGTCGTGTGCTCGATCACCGGTGGGTACTGTTCTTTTCAATATTCGTGGATGTAATTATTTTAAGGTAAATCAGCAATGTTCAACTGCAAAAACATTTATTTTGAGAAATCAGCAAATTGTTCGATCGTTTATATATGCAAATTATACAAGAAACTCATTGTTGAACGGATAGTCTTCAAAACTGTTGTAATCGAAGCAAAAGCATAGCTAATGGTAAGATCATCTTTTGTTTCTCGAATTTTTTTCTATACTGCACCGCTTCTGCGAGATGTAAAAACTTAATAATCCATTAGCGACGCTAAAAACTTTAAGGACGTTTTTCTCAAAAACGGAGGAGTGTTGCGCTCTAATATTTTAAGGATCGAATATCCTTGACGTCTTCTACTTATGTGCCAAATTTCGTCCATATCTGAGATTCCACAACCTGAGCGTCTCCTAGTTAGTGCAGTTGTCGTACTCTACTATCCCACGCACACACAAAACAAGTTTATTTTGTATATCCAGATTGCTGGATAATTTTAAGGTCTCCACAAAGCTGCCAACAGTGATTTTCATATTTATTTTTATTTAGTAGTACCTCCAAATTTTCATAAGTTTCTGTATAATGAACAGAGTGAGTGACAGAAACAGGAGCGGTAGAGTTATGTAAAAGAACTCCGTTTGATGAATCGATAAAACGTCTCTTTTCTGATCTTTCTGGATCGTATTGTACACTTAAAGTTTCGATAAGAGCAGAAATATTATTACAATTAACTAATGACTCTTCTTCAAAGTAATAGGTTGCAATAATTCTGCTTCAGGTTGTCTATACCGAGCAAATTGTGTCCCAGAAGCTAACAGATGTTTCGCATGAAGTCGAGACCCAAGAAGTTGAGCAGATTTTTTAGAATGACCTAAGTCGCGTATTAAATCATTCAACTCGTCGTGTGTGAATAATTGAGGCTGATTCGAATTTGGTTCGAAAGTTTCTATTGACTCTTGCCGTTGTACACGTCGTGCTGATTATGTTGAATTAACAATAAGATCAGAAATTGAATTTAGAAGTGGTACTAGAATTTCTGAGGCTGAGGCTATATCTGCATAGGCTACTTTATTTTTATTTTTTGCATTAAAACCTTTTACATTCGTACAGCAAAAATAGCAATCACTAATATGATTAGTTGGCTCCCTGCACATCATAGGCACTGCGTGATTTTTTTGACACAAATAGAATAAATTAACTGCTTACCCCACGATTGAAATTGAATTTCAAAGCCAAAATAAGCATTATATGCATTTTGAATAAAATCAGTGATTTTTAGCTTCCCAAATTTTGACATGTCTCTACGTTTTAAGGTCTTTAGAATCCAAATCCATCGTTTTTAGGAAGATGTCTGTGTGGGTGTATGTACGTATGTGCGGATGAAATTTTCAACATATCTTTACGTTTTGAGGCCTTTAGAGTATATTTTAAGTGTTTTAGAAAGAAGTATGTATGCGTGTGTGTACGTACGTACATATGTGGACAGTTTTTATACGAGCATAACTCACGCAAACAAAGTTGTATCGAAAAAGTTGTATAAAAAAAACTGCATTCATTTTTGCTAGCGCTTTTTTGTCCTTCAAGCATCGATATGAAAATAAATAAATAATGAAAGGCTTTGTAACCTGCCACCCCCCCTCAAAGGTCGCACTTTGCGGCTTGTTTATAATAGTAATTAATAATGAAAACAAATTATAGCTTTTTTATTCGTCCCACTGAGAAGTTAGTCGTGTTGGCATCAAGGGTCGCACTTAGACCACATTTTTTAACTTCCCAGTATATGGGAAGTTCTTGTAATCGCCTCGAATTTGAAATTTTCAACATTTCTTTACGTTTTGAGGTCTATAGAGTATATATAAAGTGTTTTTAGAAAGGGAGATGTATGTGTGTGTGTGTACGTACGTACGTACGTGCGTTCGTGGACAGTTTTTTCTACGAGCATAACTCACGTAAACAAAGTCCGATCGACTTGGTTGAGGTGTCAATCGAAGCGACTTTGCAATTTTAAGAGCTGATTAGTTTTTGGGATACTTCGGTCGGGGGGGTTTGCTGTTTTGACCCTTTGAAGGTCATTTCTGTCATGCGTTATATCTCGCCAACCAAACATACGATTTGCATGGTAGAGGTGTCAATCGACGCGTATTAGCATTTGTGTTAATCTATCAAATTTAAAAAAAAATCGTTTGAGCCGTTTTTTAATTTAAGAAAAAAAGTGCAAAAAATTAGGGTTTTTTTCATAAACAATAAATTTTTAACCTGATTTGCGTAATTTAGCAGACAATGTTTATAAAATTTATATACTCCAAACAATTTGTGTAGGAACACTATCAAATTTTTTTCTCATGATTACGTAAAAAATTAAATTAAAAATAAAAAATTATTAAAAGTCATCATGATTTTCAAGGTCATTTTTATCATTCACTATATCTCACGAACCAGATATAATATTTGCATCATAAAGGTGTCAGTTGACGTGTATTAATATCTTTGTGAAGTTTTTAACATTATAAAAACTCGTTTCAGCCTTTTTTTAATTTAATGGAAGAAAATGCAAAAAATTATAGTTTTTTTCATAAAAAATATTTTTTAACCTGATTTGCACAGCACAGTAATACCTGTTTATAAAATGTAAACATTCTTATCAAGTTTTGAAGAGAAACCGGCAAAATTTTCTTTCTTGATTATGAAAAAACTAAATGAAAAATAAAAAATCATTCAAAGTTACCATTTCAAGAGGATTCATACGAATGCTTTTACTTTATTTTTTTTATTCTAAAAGATTGTAAATTCAACCAAAGTTTTAAAATATTTGCATAATTTGAGCAGATTTTAAATAGTTTTTATAGTCTTTTAATTAAAAAAAATGCTTAAATTTTTAAAACCAACAAAAATTTTCAAGACCAAAAAGGCCCCCCACCGATTGATCCGCGTGAATATTCAATCTGTCCTCATCGACCAAAAACCTTACGTAATCAATGGACCCCCCCCGTAGACGATATGATTCATATTAACTCATTCCTGTTACTGCTATGAATACCTCTCATTGTTGTAATGTTGTTGATGTTTATGTAGATATTACTGGGAAGTTGACCGTGTGGACCTCAAGGGTCGCACCTCGCGGCTTGTTTTGTTTTGAAATCATAAAATTTTCACATATATAACAAAATGTATCCACACTATTTTTACAGTTTCTTAAAGACATTTTGTTTTCATAAATATTGTTGAAACACAAATCATTGACATAATTCAATAAATACCAAAACTTAAAAAAAAACTCTAATCACTAGTATAATATCGTCTTAATCTTTTTTGGAGTTAATGTGAATCTTCATGGCTTCATCATATCATTCCTTTTAGCCCAGACCGCCGAGGAAGTCTTTGAAAATAAGTTTTATGGTCTGCAAGTGAGTTTGGTATGAGGTATGACGACCCGCGGTTCTTGCAATAAGACCAACAATAATTTATCGGCAATTTCCAAGTTTGATCTGTTGTGGATCTTCGGAACTTTTGGTGCACTGTTAGAGTTTCACAGTAAGAACAATTTGTCGTTTAAAAATCATCTTAGCTGTTTCAACTACAACTGCTTTTTAAACTCATCTTTAATAAACAGCAAGATATAACAATCAGATTTTATTGAATTCCGACAATTTTGTGAAGCCCTTGAATTTTAAATTCATTTTCTTTTGACCGTTACGCGACAATTTAAGCATGAAAATAACATTCCAGCAACCAAATAAAGTAAACAAAAATCGTAGCGAACATTTAATCATGTAAAAGATGGCCTGCGTACCGCATCCAGCATCCACATCTTTGGAGCATCTCCCCCAAAAAACAGATATCTTCTCTTCCTGAATAGGATCCATCTTCTTGTGTCCAGATAACTTCTCCGCAGGACATTTTGTTCTAAATCGTGTAGCGAAAGAGCTCACTGTCTGGGCTGTCTTGGAATCTATTTCGGTTGTTCGGAAACCAATGGAGTATTGATCTCTGTTACCGTGTCGGGAATTGAGAAAATCATCGAGATTTTCCTATTATTTTTTCGTTTTCCCGTAATTCTTCGCAGACTTTCGTGCGAACACACTTTCGAAGGATTCACGTGAACAAATGGGATAAATTGATTGCTAGTGATCGGGAATTTCGATATGCTAACCAATATCTTTGCGACAGGACATGGAAACGCGAGGACGACGACGATATCGAAAACGGCATCGACCGGGCGTGTGATTTTCGCGTATTGTTTCGTTAATTTGTCCGACAGTGAGAACGGTTTTAACATTCAAGTCGTTTGGAGTGAATAGTTTAATGAATTCGAGCCGTGCCGTAACGTAAATCATGAGGATAACGAAGGACTCTGAAATGAACAGTAAAATGTAGTGGTGGTGTATTGTAAACTGAATAGAGTTTGTCGGAAAATACTCGTGGCTTGGGATTTCAAAACGGTTGCTATGAGTGCGGTGGCAGGTGACAAAAATACCAAACGAAAATGTTGTATTTCTAAGTGAAATCCTCGAACGGGGCGCGGATCAAGCTTTTTGAATGTGAAATGCAGCCTAGGGCGGCACTTGGGCCTCAAACATCATCGTCATCATCGTCCGGAAAGGTATGACTTTTCCATAGATTTCCATAAAAAGGAGAATGCCAATTGCATATATTTCACACTGAAGGATGTATATCGAAATGAAATCACCATCTCCTAGCAATTATCATATAATGAGCCCTGAGTAGTTAATATAAATAGCTTGGCAAGCTACTTTCGACTTGTTTCATTCGCAATGATGTTCCCAAGTCACCTTTTTTGGTCCTTGTGGAAGGTAGATACGGTGCGCAAGCCAAGGGTAGGGTCCCTTCATTCCGTATTTGAATTGTGTAAATCCTTCGTTTCGATTCATTCTGCCCGCTATCGTTTCGTCTTACTTCGTTGTTCTGCGAGCGTTTGCCTGTATTTCAGCCACTGTATCGAACTGACTTTGAAAGGTGCTTTTTCTCTAAGGATATTTTACAATACCGCCAGGAGATGAAATCTTGAACAGAAGAGTTGGTATTTTTTTTTGTAAATCGTGTGAAGATGATTGTTGGGCGGTTGAAGTAGCTCGAATATCAGTGTAATTGTTTGCCCATGATAGTTTTTGATCGGCTGTTTTCGAATGATTGATGTAGGACCAGAATATAAGGTGTGATTTTTTAAACTTTGCCTAGCTAATCTTTGGTATATAATTGCAAAAAGTGGCCACTGACCAATGTATCCATTTGAAATATATGATTAACGATGTGTCTTCGTTGATAAGCCGGCTATATATTTTTTCAAAAAACTATCTCTCGTAGTAAAACCATTGCTGCATCAATTTCCAAATAGATAATGTACATAATTGACAGTCATCGTTGATGAACATTTCAACTGGAGCAATTTGCAAAATTTGAATCAATCAATCTGAAATTATAAGAAGCCGCGAAGTGCGACCCTTGAGGTCCACACGGTCAACTTCCCAGTAATATCTAGATAAACATTAAAAATATTAAACAAAATAATAATTTTAAAAATATTACTTCTTTAAATAATAATGAGAGGTATTCATAGCAGCAACAGGAATGAGTTGATATTAATCATATCATCTACGGAAGGGTTTTTTTGGACTTCCATCATTTAAGCAGTTTTTTTATTAACACTAAAACACTGTAAAAACTATTAAAAATCTGCTCAAATTATGCAAATATTATAAAACTTCGATTGAATTTACAACGATTTTCTTAAATTAAAAGATATAAATTAATGTCATTCGTATGAACCCTCTATACATAATAACTTTGAATGGTTTTTTATTTTTTATTTAGTTTTGTTACAATCATGGATTATGGTTTTGCTGGTTTCTCTTCAAAAACTGATAAGAATGTATAAATTTTATAAACATTTATTACTGTGCTGTGCAAATCAAGTTAAAAAATTATTTTTTATGAAAAAACCTTAAAACCATAAAAGCCTAATTTTTTGCATTTCTTTTATTAAATTAAAAAGGGGCTGAAACAATTTTCATGTAATGTTGAAAAAATTGCCACAATGTCAATACACGTCTATTGACACCTTAATGATGCAAATATTATATCTGGTTCGTGAGATATAGTGAATGATAAAAATGACCTTGGAAATCATGATGACTTTTAATTATTCTTTATTTGTAATTTAATTTTTTACGTAATCATGAGAAAAAGTTTTGAAATTGTTTCTTCAAATATTGTTTGGAGTATATAAATTTTATTAACACTGATTACTATATTTCGCAAATCAGGTTATAAATTTATTGTTTATGAAACAAAAATCTAATTTTTTGCACTTTATTCTCTTAAATTAAAAAACGGCTTCAACACAAAGTCGATACGACTTTGTTTACGTGAGTTATCGTCGTAGAAAAAGTGTCCACGAACGTACATACGTACGTACGTATACAGACACACACACACACACATACATCTCCCTTTCTAAAAACACTTTATATATACTCTATCGACCTCAAAACGAAAAGAAATGTTGAAAATTTCAATTTCGATTTTCGAGGCGATTACAAGAACTTCCCATATACTGGGAAGTTAAAAAGAGTTCTTAGATATGCTTGATGCATAATGCAAAACTGGTATAAGGTCCTTACAGCACTATCTCCAATTCACGTAGCCATTCTGTCACAATACATGTGCCTATTTAGAAGACAATGCACACTCTAACTTAAGAAAATACCAAAAAAGAAAAGAGGATGTTGGACTTTTGGGGGCCCTTTGCCCATAAGATGACCATATATAAAAATAAAAGGCACCGATGATGAACTACAATTGTTTGAAATTTGACCGTCGGTAGATTCTTCAATGCATAACAGAAAATGTATAGACGAAGACAGTAGCGTATGCAGGATTTTGATAAGGGGGGGGGGGGTTCATATTTTTGAAGTCTTGAATAGGTACGTTTGCTAGTGCTTTGGTGTAGATATGAAGATATAATTATGTAATCATACTTAATCATACTTTTTCACCGGTCAAAGTTGGAGTCCTCCAAAAATAATTCTGGCAGACTTTAGCCCGATTGCATGTCTGGTTTCATTTACGTGGCTAAACGTGTTTACCCAGGGGGGGGGGTGAACCCGTAACCCTCCCCCCTGGTTACGCCACTGGACGAAGAAAACAACTGTTTATCGCATTGTTTTAGAAGATTTGAACATGAAAAGGCTGTGCTCCAAACTGGTCCCAAAAGTGTTGATCGACGAACAAAAAGACATGCGAGTGCTCGGATGCCAAGAACTCTTGGAAATGTGTGAATAGGATCTTAGGTTTTGAAACTCAGTTATCACCGGTGATGAGTCATGCATTTTAGAACGATGACCCGGAAACAAAAAGGCATAATTCAGAGTGGCACACTCATCGTCGCCTGAACCAAGAAGGTACATAAGCCGATAAATTCAGAATCAAAACCTTGCTCATTGTCTTCATTGATGCCAAAAACATTGTCCACCACGAATTCATACCTACCGGGATCACTGCGAACGCAGCTTTTTACTTGGAAGTGCTCAAAAGGATGAAAAAGAAGGTCGCGCGCTGCTTAAATGATATCAAGAACGCATGTAAACTTTATCACGATAACGCGTCAAGCCACAGTGCCTTCGTTGTCAATGATTTCCTGATCAAGACCCATACTCCATTGGTTCCCAGCCTCCCTGACCTGTTCTCCCAATTTTTTTTTGTTTCCTCGCTCAAAACGAGCCCTAAAAGGGAAACATTGGGACACGATTAAAAACATTCAGGTTCATGTAACATCGACTCTGAAGGACTTCCTGGAGAAGAGCTTCCAGGTCTGGAAACACCACCTCCATAAATGTATCGACGCAAGAGAATGCTTCTTTAAATTTTTTTAAACTAATTGTACGAATATGCCCAATAAAAGATTTTTTTTTGAATTATATTATATACGGTTCTTTCCACAAATAATGCGAGACTTATGGAACGCACCATATATATCGGCTGTGGCATAATATAGTGGAGACATTAGATCATGCTTTATATTTCATGGATGACTCAGACAACTGGGCGGTGTTTTATTAGCCCTAAAATAAGTAGCAAGGTCAGCCCCGATGTAAATTTTGATGGTTTACAGATCTCTAGCCTTGTCAAACCGTTTGCTGCTCCTTGTAACCCATTTATAAACCAATGATGAAAAACGGTGGTCCATTGTGGAAATCCGAAAGAAAGTCGTCTTTGTGGTTGAAAACACATTCTTCTCTAGGGTTCTCGTTAAAATGAAGTTCCTTAGCACATTGATAATGTCATGTATCCGCTGGGGATGAAAAACAGACAGTTAAATATGGATTCTATAAATGTGTTAGTCTTGAATTACAGAACACTTTTCAAGGAAATGAAAAGGTCGATTCATCAAGAGATTATGAATGCAGAATGTTTATAATAAAATATAGAATCCAAAAATTTCATTATCTTTGGTATCAGTTAAGATGTTGATCATTATTCATTGATCCTGATTCAGCATACCAAAGCATAGACTGCAGATTCGAAAAAATGGATTTGCAATAGTTGGTAAAATAATTTGATCAGGGTCAAAAATGCATGATTTCCAGATTTTTAACTTCCCAGTATATGGGACGTTCTTGTAATCGCCTCGAAAATCGAAATTGAAATTTTCAACTTTTCTTTAAGTTTTGAGGTCTATAGAGTATATATAAAGTGTTTTTAGAAAGGGAGACGTATGTGTGTGTGTACGTACGACTGTACGTTCGTGGACACTTTTTTCTACGAGCATAACTCACGTAAACAAAGTCCGATCGACTTGGTTGGGATGTCAATCGAAGCGTCTTTACAATGTTAAGAGCTGATTAGTTTTTGGAAAACTTCGGTCGGGGGGGTTTGTTGTTTTGCCCGTTTGAAGGTCATTTCTGTCATGCGCTATATCTCGCGAACCAAACATACGAGTTTTTTAAACAAGGTGTCAATCGACGCGTATTGACGTTTGTGTAATTCTATCAAATTTTTAAAAAAATTCTTCGAGCGGTTTTCAAATTTTTTAAAAAACAGTGCAAAAAATTAGTTTTTTTTTCAAAAACAATAAATTTTTAACCTTATTGTTAAGTTTTAGTAATCAATGTTTATAAAATTTATATACTCCAAACAGTGCTCGCAAAAACGTCATCAAAACTTTTTCTCATGATTACGTAAAAAAGTAAATTAAAAATAAAAAATCATTAAAAGCCATCATGATTTTCAAGGTCATTTTTATCATTCACTATATCTCACGAACCAGATATAATATTTGCATCATTAAGGTGTCAGATGACGTGTATTAACATCTTTGTGATTTTTTTAACATTATCAAAATTCGTTTCAGCCATTTTTTTAATTTAATAGAAGAAAATGCGAAAAATTATGTTTTTTTTCATAAAAAATATTTTTTAACCTGATTTGCACAGCACAGTGATACCAGTTAATAAAATGTATACATTCTTATCAGCTTTTGGAGAGAAACCGGCAAAATTTTATTTCATGATTATGAAAAAACTAAATTAAAAATAAAAAAATCATTCAAAGTTACCATGTAAAGAGGGTTCGTACGAGTGCTATTACTTTATATCTTTTATTCTAAAAAAATGTTGTAAATTCAATCAAAGTTTCAAGATATTTGCATAATTTGAGCAGATTTTTAATAGTTTTTATAGTCTTTTAATTAAAAAAAATTGCTTAAATTTTGAAAACCAACAAAAATTTTCAACACCAAATCTCTTCAATCTGTCCTCATCGACCAAAAACCTTACATAATCAATGGACTCTCCCGTAGACGATATGATTCATATTAACTCATTCCTGTTACTGCTATTGTAACATTTGCTCATTGTTGTTGATGTTTATGTAGATATTACTGGGAAGTTGACCGTGTGGACCTCAAGGGTCGCACCTCGCGGCTTGTTTTTTATAGTAGAACTGCTGATAAGTTGTACAATAAGATAAAAAATGCAGCACACGTCATACTAATGTCATGCTAAGCGGATATTGGACTAACGAATTCCCAGACAAGTTTTAAAGAAAAAGCCGCAAGTATGTCGACCGAAAAGTCCATCACTTAAAATGTGGCATGACTCCAGGAACATAGACATTAATTGTTTCTAAGAATTCGAAACTAGAGGACACGATCGTATGATCAAAATTATTAAAAACAATATACATATTAGTCAGTTTATCATGGGTTAGAAACCCCTAGTCTAGTCAGCAAGTTCGTTTTCTAGCGTGCTTTTGGTTAGCAACTCACTAACACTATTATTGCACATTAATGGAGGTTATTGTTTCCAGGCTTATAGCCCGGTATATTATTAAATGGGAAGTGTGGTTTCGGGGGGACGGATGACATCCTCTTCAGGTACTGTCATTTACCATCCGCCACCAGACAGCATGACCACGGTTAGGCTTGTTGATGAGTTAAGCTCGTTATATTTCAACTATTTGCATTGCAAATAAAAATGATAGCAGACACGATTTAAAAGATACTATTTGAGTTGTTGACACTGCTGCTTTAGGGTATTTTTTAGAGGCTTGGAACTTCTCGAGAAAAGAAAACAGAGATAAATTATTGAAGTGGTCACTTTCTTGGCTTTATTATGTTAGCTTGCAAATTTTATAATAATTTTTAATATAATTTCTGGCATGTAACCACCGCGACTTTGTCTAAGGAAGACCATCCTGTCGGTCCAATTTCGTACCACTTTTTCCAGCATAGCCAGCCTTATTTTGCCAATAACGCGTCGAAGGTTGGCTTCCAAGTCTTCAATAGTTGCTGGTTTATCAGTTTGATCAGCAATGACAAGTGACTATGCGTACTTAATGGAAAAAAAGTAGTATAATTGAGTCAAATCACATATTCTGGGCGGCCAGTTCACAGGTCCATTTTTGAGATGATTCGTTCATCAAAGGTTCGGCCGAATAAAAAAATGGTTTCACGTGGTGTATGGCATGTTGTGCCATCCTATTGGAACCATTTGTACGTCAGATAATTGACATTGATGCTGGGGATCAAACAATTACGAATCATTTGCAGGTAGCGATCTCTTTTAACGATAACGTTGGTTCCGACTTCCGATTTGAGACAAAAGGACCAATTATAAAGCCGCACGATACAGTGACTTGTGCGGGATGTAACGGGGCTTTCTAAGTCTCTTGAATATCATCCTCACACCAAAAACGGCATTTTTAGTTTTTACTACTCATTAAGCCAGAAATGAGCCCCATCGCTGAAAATTGATTTAACGGTAAAAATCCGATTCAACTTCCAACATATTCGCAACACATTCATCGAACGTACGCCGCAAACGATGGTCCAATAGCATCAATTTCTGCACTAGTTGGATCTTATAGAGGTTTAGTCCAAGAACTTTTCTCAAAACATTTCATGTAGTAGGCAAAGTTGTTGAGAACGGTATCGAATCGATACATTTGGATGCTCAGTCACATTACCCTCTACATTAGCGAAAGCTGTCTCGGTACGCACTGTGCGAGCTCGTGTTGGATGAGTATCGTCCAATAGAGTGTGTGGGGACATAAATCATTGCATTGTATTGCGTATGTGCTAATCAGATGGACGATTATGAGCACCATTGGAGGAAGCGCTCTATAATTTGGCGCACAAAACGCGAATTCCGAAAATGAATTTCGACTATTTTGAGACGTTGTTACTATGCATGTCCTTGTACGGTAATATGCCAAAGCTAATGAAGCATAATGTCGAAATAACACCGAAATTTAAAATCTACAATGACAGATATTCTTATCGGAAATTCTGTACCTCTAAAAACATTATTTATTTGTCTGCATATTTTATTTTCATTTGTATTTTTAAGTACTTTTTGTTTACAGTGCATTTGGTAAGAACGTGACCGTAATTACCAGAAAACTATTGATAATATCCCAAAACTTTATATATTGTTGGAAAGCACTTTATAATATCTATTGCTAAAAAACATTTGATAATAATTCTCTCAGTTTCTGTTATTTTTTATGATCATCTCACATTTACGAGCTGCATCAGCTGAGCATCAAATTTTCTGCGAGATCTCCATCTAAATTTTCCTGTATTTTTTTTCTAAATGTTTGATTCCGCTCATATTTTTTCCTCTTAATTCTTCATATACGCCCATACGTTTTCTAATAGATTGGCAGCAGCTGATTGTGATAGCCAATCTAACGCATTGATTCCATTTTCCTCTTTAAAAGCTGCGCAGAGTCGACTTTGATGTTTGGGATAATTATCTTCGACAAGAATCCACTTATAACATTTTGGTGGACGACAACAATTCTTTTCTTTATATAGTTTCACCATTTTTGGAGCCGTCAAGATTCCAGTAAAAATTAAAAGCTTGTCAAATCCTTCCGCAGAAAAGCTACCATAAACATGGACATTTTCAAGATTTTTGAAAATTTGCTTGATCCAGAGTTCGTCTTTTTTTAGCCAGACACGTCTCGCTGTACTCGTTTTCCAAAATGGGGATTCGTCTATGAAGATTACTGTCGTCCAGTCACGATCTGTTTCCGCTTGGGCCCACTGCAGTCTCCTTTCAATGTGTCTTGTTGTCAGGGTTACCAGGTTTTTCTCACTCTTCGCCCCCAAAACTTCAATAAAAACCCCCAAATCGGACGAAATTCTTTAAAAAAACCCCCAAATAATTTGAGAGCAATTTTTTTTACAAACTTCATAAAAAAACATTGATAATTAGCAAAAACTGTTGTCAAATAACTATATGTAACAAGTAAATTTTCATCTGTATTTCATAGAGAGTTGAAGTCAAAATAGAATAAATATACTTTCGAGACTTAAAATTAACACAAGTAGCAGCATAATGAAATTAAAAAAAAACTTTTAATATATTTTTGGAGTTTCATGTGTCATTTATTGAAATATGTAAAATTAAATGATATTCTTAAATTGTCGATGGGTTGAAACAAATAAATCTATAAAAATTTACTTAAAATTTAAAGATGAAATGGAACACGCACTAACATGATTTGCGTTGCCTTAACGAACTAGAGCTGACTTCCCTTTTATAATTTGAAGGGTGTAGGAAATCATCAGAAAGTGTTTCTTCATCATTTGTTGAGCATAATCTATGTTTAAAACATTACGGCAGCCAAGAGGAACTCAAACTACAATTGAGTTTAAAAAAAGCCATAATTTGGCTGTTCTGAAACATTTAGTAGGCAAACTTACTAAACATCAGAAAATTATTGTTTTTTTTGAAAAACAGTACAAATGATTTGGGAAATGCTATCATTAATTCATTTTTGTGAATCGTGTAGTTTATTAAAAATCAATGCTACTCAAAACTTCTAAGGCGTTGTCTTCTTCCGATTCTGCAAAGCAGATTGCTTCCGTAAACATATCTAGCATTTGTTGGCTAGGTACAAAATCTGTACATTCTCCCTATGAACGCAAACTAAACCTTAATCGTAATATTGCCTCTGATGTATTTAAGCTTTGCTTATTTCTCAGTTTATCTTTGATTGAATTATACACGGAAAATGCCCTTTCAACAACAGCATTTGCAATCGGTAGGGTAAGGATCGCAATAGCTAAATGTGCAATATGCTTAAATCGCTGCATTTCTAGCGCATTGCGCTCTTCGTGTACTTTACTCCAAAAATTTTCCGAGTTACTAATTTCACATCCTGTCCATTCTTGCCTATGAAGTAAATTCCATTCTTGCACAGTTTCGTCGACGTCACCACTAAATCGATTAAAACTAATTGCTAGGTCGGTAATATTTGGCCTCTGTTGACGAGTTGCATTTTTAGGCGAGAGAAAATCAGCTTTTTCCAAAAGATTTATATTTTCCGGTATTCTGTACTGAATTTCTTCACACAAACGGACTAAAAAACTCTTGCATCTAGTTTTAACAATGTTGAGTACATCGTCGTGGACACCGGTGGAAGCCATGTAAAATGAATGACCAAAATTTATAAATTTGTCGTCAATAACAAAATCATGAAATTTAAAAGAATGCAGTTTATGTCTACTTTCTTGATGCAAACGCGCTGCTGGAACTAACATAGCTAAATGTAAATACAGTAAATCACCTAATTCCTTATATAGTTTTAAGGGATCTATGTTATCTGACTGAAACATTTGGTTGACTTCGGTAATCGATTTGAGTGAAGTTTTTAAAAACACCAAATAAATGTAATTTTCCTTTTGGCTCCTGCAATAAATCTTGCAATAAACAAGGAGCAATGACGTTGCTTATAAGAGCAGTGCACTTTGTCCGGTGGAGCTTTAAATCGGATAAAACTTCGGAAGTTAGATCCAAATCTTTAATGATGATCCCCAAATGATCAACAGTTCTAAATGAACAATGTTCCCCTATGAAAGCTGCTATTTTAAGCTCTGCTATCTTTCGCTTAGCTGAAATTTGAACTGAAAAAAACTAAGAAATTGTAAAGCATTTTTCTGATAATTCAATACCTTCTAAATGATTTTTTGTTTTCCCATGAGAAGCTAAATCCCTTTTATGAGCCAGTAAAGTGCATTTACAAAATTTACACAAAGCTCGAGTATCATCGCCAGGCACTTGCTGCAACCACTCTGAAATTGGACAGTTTGAATGTCCTTATTGAACTCGAGCACAAAAATGTATAATACAAAAGAATGCAAAATTATCATTCACAGTCTAAAAACTAACCGGAAAACTCAGGTAAACCTTCCCACTCTTTGCGATATTGACGAGCGTATTGTTTCACTAACGATGATTCGTGTGATGGAGGCATTGTTCTATAGAAATATGAAACTTTACAGAACATTCAGAAAACAAAACTTTTAAAGAATTTTACCACATTATCTACACACCTCAAACAAGTTTACTGCACTGTTTGCCTACAAACATTTGTCGTTTGATTTTCCCCATCAAGGGAATCCCAGAAATTTCTGCCTCACATTCATGAATTTCATGGTATCAATGATAATTTGCTGGATATGCCAATACTTGAAGTCTTCGAATGGCACAATAAAAATTATTTTTAGTATGCAATAAGCGAATCAGATTTCATAAATTACATTTTGCAAACAATTGATTAATTTGATAAAACCCCCATTTCACCCCCAAAATAAAAATATAATTACCTAACCCCCAATTTCTCCCCAAAAGTATGTAAAAACCCCCAAAATGGGGGTGAAAACCCCCAACTTGGCAACCCTGCTTGGTATGAGCATTGGTTTCGATATTGTGGCTTTGCCTGTGATGGTCGCTTCGGGGAGCGATAATTTTCAATATTTTGAACTGATTTTTAAGGGTTATTTTCGAAAATATGATAAATATACATTTATTTATAAGTAAAGTAAGTAATCGTGCAACAGTTCAGAAGTTTTATGTAAAAATTTTGTGAAAAAATATTGTGAATTGAGTCACTGACAGCAAATATTCGTATACCCCCAAAAAAGTTGCTTCGTGGTGATCATCATATCTTATTACTGGATCATCTGTTGACTAAAAACCAAGTTTATGAGTTTTTCGAGATAACAACATCATTTTTTTTCATTAATTTTTCAATTTTTGAAAGCAAAAAGAGACGAATTTTTTGAATTTATAAAAAATTATTGATGAAAATCGGCGAATTTATTGCTTTAACACTAGAAAGACGGCAAAATCTACCTACCTAGAAAGACGGACGCCGGTCATATGACTGCGCTCATACTATTACACTATTTATGTTAAAAAGGTTTTACAAAATAAGAAACTAGTCAAAGAAAACATTATATTTTTTATATTTAAATGTATTTTTCCAATTTAAGTGTTTTATTAATATTACAAGATCCAAATAATGGCTTATTACAACAATCACATACTTTATTAGTTTTATTTTTGCAGTTACTTCTATAACATTCCTTTCTCTTTCGAATCTCCTTGGTTATTGGTAATGGAACTTGAGGAGTCGAAGACATAGGTAGTTCCAGCAAAGTTTCAGTACACAAAAGTTCTCCATCAGTTTCAGTTTTCCCGCTTAGTTGACTCGCCAACTCCAAAATAAACTTCCTCCGTTCTATGGATTTATTTGTCATTTTCTTATATAAAATATAAGAGTTGATGCCCGCTAGGTCTAAAATGTTAAAAAACACTTGTACGGGCCATCTTCTTGATGCTGCTTTGACACTGTACTGCTTTGCCATCTGATCAGCCACATCCACGCCATACTTCGTAGCATTGTAGAAAGTTACAGTCTCTGGCTTTTTTTATGGTGACACGAATCAATTTCAACATTGCCAGGCAATGTGCTGAGCAATAACACGTTTTTATTCCTTTTTCTTGATAGATTGTTAGTGTGCATGTATCAGACTTCAGTACTTTTGTTTTAAACAAATTCAAGCGGAGCGATTTGACGTAGGATGGAATTTCTCGACGTGCCCTATTCATAGTACCAACGATTGTAGTGCGTTTCATGAGTAAGTTTTTTGCCAAAGGTAAAAAAATTACCAGTGGTTATATTTCGGACTGTATTTATAAAAGGTTTCACGAGGCGCATAATAACGGATTCACCAAGACTTTGATTTTTCGGCCTGTTGTCATTTTTCCCTAAGTATGGAAAATCTTTCAGCACAAATTTAGAGTCAACATCAACACAAAGCCAAAATTTTATGCCAAACTTATCAGGTTTGTTTGCAATGTACTGAAGAAACCTGCATCTCACTTTCGTAGAAAAAAGTTGTTCATCAACTGTTATATTCTCTCCTGGTTTATAATTACACAAACAGTTTTGAATAAATTTATTCCAAATGTCAGATATCAATGCAAATTTGTCGTGGTGAAGTCGTGATCTTTTTTCAGATCTAACATCAAATCGAATATACTTCATGATTTCTTTGAATCTATCACGAGGCATCGTTTTTGAAAAAAAGCTTATTCCCCATGTTTTACTCCACAAATCGTTTACTGGAATATTTTTGGCTCAGTAAGCACCGCGAGCATAGCAAATAGCAATAAAACTTTGTAGTTGCTCTAAAGTGACCCCCCAATTATCATGACCTAATTGTCTATGAGCTTCTAGTTTTGTACATTTTTGAATGTGTCTCAACATAGACACATCGATGAAGAGCTTCCATGCATCTAATATACTCTCTTTGAAATTTCTTCTGCGTAGGATGTAGAGCCTGCTTGCTCTGTTATGATATTGTGTCGTGCCCGACGACCAGTTTGAGTTGATATCGACTGAGATGTCCCAGTAGTTCCATCAGTGGCTATCATAGGTTCTTGCACCGTTGCTTGATTAGTAGTCGCGAGCAAGGAGCGCTCCCTTCCTCTACCCCTTCCGCGACCACGATGATCAATATTTCCATTTTGACGTAAAGTTGAAAGTGGTACCTGATCTTCCGAGTCGCTTCCTCCGGTATCGGAGCTCGAGCTGATGGTTGGATCCTCATAATTATCACCACTTTCTATTGCTACACTGTCAGATTCACAATCCGATTGGTCTTAGGATATATTTTGCAGAAAATGAAGTATTTCACTTCTGTTCAGGTTTCGAGACATATTTTTATACTCAAGAACGGTATAACATACATATACTAAACACGAATTGAAGTGACGAAATCTACTCCTGTGATCAAACGAAATAAAGCAACTCAAATGTTTACAATAGTCCCCCCTAATAACAGTTTAAAAGTGGCTGCGGAAGTGTTGGAGATTGGCAGCGAACTGAAAGACCGGTCGAAGTTGCAACTTCTCTCCCTGAATGTCGCTCTATGCTCTGCGATTTTCTGGAAGACCAACGAACAATCAACAGCCAATATTACTGTAACATGCTGGTAAAGCTGTTACAGTAATGAGAAGCATGTTACAGTAGTAAGAAGTAAAGCCTACCATTCGCACTAAACGTCGTGGACTTTTGACAAAAGGTGTGGTTGTGCTTCACGACAATGCATGGTCGCATACGGTACAGATAACACAAGAATGCATTCAAAAACTGGGCTGGGAGACTCTTACACACCCTCTTTATAGCCCAGATCTTGCTCCATCAGATTTCCATATGTTTGGTACTCTTAAGGAGGCGCTACATGGCAAAAATTTGGCTCTAACGAAGAAGCCAAGATTCACGTGCAAACTTGCTTCCAACAGCTTCCAAAAGAATTTTATGCCAGTGGCATAAGAAAGTTAGAAGAACGATGCGATAAGTGTATAAGTGTTAGGGTGGAATAAGCTGAAAAGTAACCAAAATTTTGTACTGATTGAATAAACGGTTTTTAAACTACAACAATTTGTCTCGTTACTTATTGAATGACCCTCGTAGTTAAAATGGCTGTATCTCCGTCAGTTTTGATCCGATCAATTTCACATTTTAGCGGGATACTCTTAAAGACCTGTACTATCGGATAAAAAAATGCAAAATAAAAATAAACATACCCCCCCCCCCTACTTAAGGGGGCTTACGTCGCTGGTGTATCGTACACGTTAATATTCTTTTTGCATAAGTTTTCTCGAGCTTTTCTCAACGAAGTACTTGGGTTTCTCCTAAATATTTTGACTATCGCCTTATCGTCTTTCGTTGACGTCCCCTTCATTTTTCCTCTGCCAGGCAAACCATTTACGTTTCCGCTTTTCCTATGCCGTTTTTGCCCATTTTTTAAGGAATGCCACTGACTTTTTAAGGTATTTTGAGTCAGCCTTATGAGTCGTTTTGGTTCTAAGGGGATGGCAATGTCACTCATTCTTTATAGGTGTTTTTCTTTCAAAACACAAAATTTAACTAACGCTACTCTTTCGTCTCGAAATAGAGAAAATATGTACCAATTTGATTCGATTCGTGATAGTGCTCTTGCCAAACACACTTTAAATATGTCGTTGCTTTCTTATTAATGATATTAATCCTTTCAATTCATCACACAGTTATGTGTTTATATGTGTTTCACAATCTATACAAAATTATGTGTTGTAGCCTCAACTTCTTCTAAGAACTTGTTGCTCATATTGGTTGCTCACAGTATGTTCTATTAACCACTTTGATGAATAATCAATCAGGCTAAATAAACTTCATTGTATTCACATACGGGTATGCATGCTTCTTAGTTGTCCACATCAAGACACCCGCCTGAAATGTTCGATAACATCTTTTGCCCTGGCCAAGTAGCCACACTATCTACCTATCTATCTTTCTATCTAGGCCGCAGTTCATACTTACAGATAATCTGAAAGTCTTAATTACAATCCGATTCAATTCACGAAGAAAATATGATATGACATAGATATTGAAAATCGATACAACATTTAACTGTTTTACTACTTTCCTTCACCACCTTTTTTATCTCACGCGTCGAGGATACAACATGAAGCTGGGCGCTTTGTGAAATTGCTATCAGCCTCATGTCTAGCTGCGGAGGATGTTCGTATTTTTACATGTCCTTTAAGTCTAGCTACAAATTATCCAATCAACTTTGCTGGTAAACAGTTTTGATAGACGTACATTTTATTGCACTCCATTGACAACACAAACTTTCACGTTCACCCAAATAACGTGAGTGTATTAAAGTCCTGATAACTGGATGGTATGCCGATCCTGAAGGACATGAGTGAAATCAGGCGGTTCACGTGGAAACGAGACGAAAGGAAATGAAAGTTAGGAATATCATAAAAATAATATAGTTTGAAATCCCATCAAATTTTTTCTTCTGTTTTACGACTAGTTGGGAAGCCAGTAGCCGGGGTAAATGTTTTAGTGAAAATGGAAAAGGATTTTGTAGAGAATGTGGTGGATTGGATGAGAAAGTATAAATGGAATGTAGGGAAGGATCTTTGTAAGAGTTTATCTGTACATAATACTTTTATAACCTTCTTCTAAGGAATATTAAAGATGATAGCTGAAAGTTTTAATGCTTATGGAAATTAATAAGACAGCGGGGAACTGCTACAAGTGAACTGTACGTTATTGTGTTATTTTCGTACTGAAAGTTATTGTGTTGTGTTTGGGATTGAAATTAATTGAATCGTTGAGTGCAGAAGGAGCATGAGCCAAACAAATTTTTAGAAAAAAATAGGCAAACTGAATTTTTATAATTATATTACACTTTCTTAGTTCTGCCTTTGACACCAACTAGCATTATCAATATTCAAGTTTTTGCCTCTTTCGAATCAAAATTGTCTGACGAAGAAGATTTCAGTGACATTAAATTTTCGGTAAGAATCAACTCATAACGTTTCTACGCACATCAACTCAATTTGATAAAGCCATGAAGGATTTTTTACACTTAATATTCATATTGACTGTGTGTGAAGTAAAAAGGAAACTACATAGGCATTAAATTGTTAAAAATATCGAATAAGAAGAAACCATCGTACTAAAAATTTCGTTAGGTCCCCATTCGGTATGCCTAATTTCATAGTTCAATCCTATTAAAAACTCAGTTCAGCTCACATTAGTTACAAATGTAATGCTTCACTTCACCAGACCCTAGTTAGGAATGACTAGTGTGTGTTTCATAAGGAAAAACTCAAAATACTTTATAGAGATTGTTCTGTTTTTTACTTGGTCCGTTTTGGTTCCATGTTAATTCCATTAAGTACTCGTTAAGGACTGCTAATATTGTTTTCTGGGACGGTGAACATGATGCAACTCCTGAAAAAATCTGCGAAATAGTAAATTGACTACCCCCTCAATTTATCCTGCTTACTCTTACCAAAATACTACTAATATTCTTATCACTTTTCACCTATTCTTGATTTTATATCCAATGCTCATGTAAAGCTCCTCCGACGTCAGTTGTTGTCCGCACAATAATATCCGGTTCCAAAAGTATTTATTAAAACCACCGGCAAAGCATGACTCCAACATTTTTGTTGCATCAAATCAGGAGCGGCTTGGTTGGTTGTAGTGGCAGCCCCTTTTTATCCAAAGGTAGCTCACTTAGGCCACGAGAGGCCCATTGTGATACCACAGAATTTAAGGGCAGCACTAGAACCCAACTACTTCTGTGAGGTTGTCTAGGAAGGGCGTGCCCAAGGTTTGCATGCGCTTCCTGGACAGCGCCGGACATTCGCACAGAAAGTGTTTAATAGTTTCTTTCTCTTCCTCCGATCTGCAATTTCGGCAGAAATTATTGAAAGGGACACCCAATCGTTCTGCGTGTCTGCCGATCAGACAGTGTCCCGTCAGTACGGAAACGACGGCTTAAAAACGCCGAAAGCACTTAAAATTAATTAATTGAATTTCTACATTTAAAAATTAAAAGTGAATGTGAATCACTGTCCCATAAAAGACGAATGAAAAGATTTTTACTTTGAAGCATACATTCTAATAAATTATCAACTATGAAATTATTGAGTTAAAGTTTTTCAAAACATGAAACTTGATTTATCATTGTCGACGTAGCTTTACGTGGGTTTATTAATTTCTGAAAAGAAAGGATGGTTTTATTAATACGTCAAGAATTTTCTATGAAAATGTTTCAACTGCATAGAAACCTAGAAATTAAAATACAGTTCATTTTGCAAAGTAAACAGTTGGCAAAAAATCTAAATTTTCTGTTTCTATTTTCATTACAGCAAGTGGTTGAATTGAATGGTTATGTCATAATATTAGTTGAAACACGCGATGGAAAAATCAAATTGTACGGTTCACCGGCGGACAAGGATAATCTTGAAGTGGGAGATGAGATACTCGATGTCAACGAGCGAAAGTTGGAAGACTTGAACCGGGCTGAAGTTATACGACACATACATGAGGTCAGTATGAATTAATATCTAAAAAAGGCAGTTTCACATATTTGACCATGATTCCAATTTTTTTCCCTTTTTTCAGTGTATACAATCATGTATGATAAAACTTCGTGTGAAACGAAGAAGTGATTCCGTGCGACTGGGTAAGTCACTTTTTTAACTATTCTAAAATTATTATAATTGAACAGCACGAAAGCTTTTCGACAGTTTAAATTTTTTTTTATTTTTTTTTTTTATTTTATTTATTTCGCCAAAGCAAGGAAATCACAGTCAACATATAAAAATATAAATATATAAAATATACATTACAACAAAATACTTAACCCTAAAATACGTGCAACATTCAACGTTAATTTATACTGTTGTATGCACGTCATAATTTAGGGATGGATAATGGAAGGGCTTTAGAAATGCTGGATTTAAAATTGAACTTGGAGATGGTAGGGGAGTAGTGTTTGCTCAAAGTGTTAAAGATTTTACAGCACCTATTAACTGGTTCATTATCTGCATACCTAGTAAGATGCTGATATTCAGTTAGTAAACGTGTATTACGCGTACTTCTTACAGGCACATTAAGCTTTATTTTATTCGTCAAATACTCCACTTTAATGTGGCCCCTAATCACGTCAAAGGCGAAACAAGAGGACAACATTGTTCTTCTGGTTTTAAGAGTAGACAATTCAGAAGCTCCAATCTAACTTCATAAGGAGGCAAGATTTGATAGTCATCAGGGCTATAAAGGTCTCTGAGAGCAAACAACAAGAATTGTTTTTGGACAGATTCTATTCTCGTATCATGAACTCCGAAATGTGGGTTCCATACATTGTAGGCATATTCAAGTATTGGGCGAACCAGTGAGGTAAATAATGATTTAGTTACCCACAGATTTTTAAACTCTTTGGCTCGTCTTTTAATAAAGCCAAGCTGTTTATGAGCTTTGGAGAGAAATTTTAATCCAACACATAATGCTTTTAACAGTGAATTACAATGAAATCAGTGTTTACAACAAAAATCGTGATGAAATTCAAACCCTTTGAGACTATCGCCTCTTTGACCTCGAGAACATTCCGATTCCAAAATATTAAAAATATAAAAATTTCGAAACTATAGACATTTTCAGTAAAAGATGCAAATATTTTAGAGTGTGAATGTGCGAGAGGCGTGTACCAATTTTTATGAGTAAAGGCTAAGATTATGGTTTAAGACTCGTTTAGAATAAACTTTTTTTCTATAAATTAAAAAAAAATTAAAAAATTATTAAAAAGTTGTTGAATGTCATTATACCATAAATGTATACGCCTCCCCCTTTCGGTGCTTATCAATGAAAACTATTCTGTAAAATTTTAAAACTTGCCAATAGTAAATGAATGATTTTTATTTCAAGTATAACAGTTAAAACAATAATGGATGTATTTTGTGATCCCTTAATCTGTAATGTGAGGTTTTCATCTCATAAGATTTTTCAAGTTGATGATTTTTATATCATAATCTTTCTCGAAGCTCAAGAAATGAAGTAATGTTGATATTAGTTAACTAACTAGAATTCACGTGTATGAAAGTGCATACACAGCTAGTCTTTAAGACAGTCCTTACTAGAATAATATGTCTAAATTTGTAAAAGATTCTGCGATGTCTCTGATTCGATTAAAATCTCAACATCTATGCCATGAGGGAAATTTCGGTCACTCTAGGGAAAGTAGACCTTGCTTCTTCGATTCGCTGCTTCTACCATGGTTTCAAGTCAGTCATCTCAAACAGGCATGGACAATAAAGAGAAGTGATATGCAGAAATCGGTCGACATCTACACTGATGGATCAAAAATAGATGGAAAAGTTGCCTGTGGTGTTTTTTCAGAATAGCTAGGCCTGAAACTATCCTTCTGGCTTCCACACCACTGTAGTGTTTTTCCAGGCAGAGATCATTGGAATATACAAGGTAGACTGGTTTAAAAACCAGGAAACTTCCTTAAAAACCTAAACATTTTCTCAGACAGTCAAGCTGCTATCCAATCATTATCCAACGTGTACACCTCATTCAAAATTGTAATGGAATATCGCAAACAACTAAACGTGATGCTGCTTTACTGCAAAATGATCCTATACTGGGTCCTGGGGCATAGTGAAGCCGATGCCCTAGCGAGAGCTGTCACTTAGCTTTACATAAACACCCCAAGTCGGGCAACCTCTAGCTTCCATAAAGCTAGGATTTAAGCAGTACTATGTAGAGGCTGCAAACAGGGCCTGGTTACTGGAAGAAACCTATAGGACAACCAGGCAAATTTGGCACGCACTGAGCCCCGAAAGCACCAAGCAGCTTCCCAACACAAGCCGTGAAACCATGTTTCATCATATACGTACTGATAGTCTCATTGGCAGACACGCAAAAAGATTGGTTTGATTCCTTTCAACGATTTCTATCGGTGTTGCAGATCGGAAGAAGAGGAAGAAACAATCCAACATTTTCTGTGATTATGCACAGCAATATCCAGGAAACGCATGCAAACCCTAGGCTCGCCCCTCCTCGCAGCATCACCGAAGTTGCTAATTTAAATATAAGCTATATAGCCGGCTTTATACGTGAATCTAAATGGTTTTCATCAACCAAAAAATAAAAAAATAAATATTTCAAGAGCAGAATAATTTAATTTTTTTACTTTAAAATTCTATGACGAGCGTCATTGAGCTAACCCGCTAATCTTTTCAAAATATCTTTTAATACTTTCGGTAACGAAGCGTTAAATGGAATAAGCGAAATGGGGGCCGGGTAGTTTCTACAGCATATTAAGGCGTGATTTCTCACAAAAACAAGATGATATTTAAAAATAATTTTAAAAAAAATTAATTCTTAAATAAATCGTTTACTAATATTTTGTATAAGGCTGGAAAAATTGAGATAGTAACGTTTTCGTTCTTCAAAGATGTGAAGAAAAAAATGCAGGATAACTAAGCTGCAATAAAAAAAGGACAAAACGATGAACACGAAAATCTGGGCTCTGTATTAAGCGACTAAGTCCTTAGATTCCTTTCACTACTGAAATCAGCAGTTATTATACATATTTAGATACGAATGAAGTTTTGTATGCCTCGTAACTATATTTTTATTAACAGTATTCTCAGTATATATGGAAAGTTCTTGTAATCGTCTCGAAAATCGAAATAGAAACTTTCAACATATTTCTACGTTTTGAGGTCTTTTTATTGTTGGTTGGATTTAAAGTGTTTTTGGAAACAATTGTGTGTGTGTGCGTATGTGGTGTATCTACGTACGTACGTTCGTGGGCAGTTTTTTTACAAGCATGACTCACGTAAACAAAGTCGTATAGACTTCGTTGAGATGTCAATCGAAGCATCTTTGCAATTTTAAGAGCTGATTAGTTTTTGGGAAACTTCGGTCGGTAGGAAGGGGGGGGGGGTTGTTTGAACCCCTCAAAGCTTATTTCTGTCATGCACCATATCTCGCGAACCAAACATAGGATTTGCATCGTTAAGTTGTCAATCGATGCGTATTGAAATTTGTATGATTCTATCAAATTCCGAAAAAATGTTGGAGTCGTTTTTTAATTTAATAAAACAAAGTGCAAAAAAATTATGTTTTTTTACATAAAAAAATTATTTTTAACCAGATTTTATATTTCTCTCTCTCTCTCTCTCTCTCTCTCTTCTGATGCATCTCAGTAATTAATGTTTGTAAAATTTATAAACCCTAAACAGTTTTTATAGACAACAAGTAAATGAGTTTGTAATGAGTACCTATCATTATTATTATTTAAAGTAGCAATATTTTCATTATTATTATTGTGTTTAATATATTTAATACTTATATATATATATATATATATATATATATATATATATATATATATATATATATATATATATATATATATATATATATATATATAACAAGCGTTCACAATAAATCCATCAAATATAATATTTTTAAAATTGCGTAGATAATAAATATTTAAAAGTCATCCCCAATTGCACGCCTGCTTCAAACACTGCTATGAAAAACTATTTGTCCACCAATCTTTCGTTCCGTTTTCCGTATCTCGTTACTCATCTTATTCGTGCTGTAAATACTTAAAGTACTAGTCATACGTTCTTTTCGTTATACATAGCAATCAGAAAAGCCATACAATTGTCACGGTAGGTAAAACAATCAATCAGCACACATGCTATACAGATACGGGGCATACTTTCATACGTTAACAATTGAACACTTACATTGGGGAGACTCGTGTGGTACATTCGTGGTATTTCAAATTACTCGATGGCCTACAAAACCTAACTTTATTACACCAGTTTCGCTGTGGCATTATTGCTAGTCTCTGTTTGTCCATCATTCTTCTTTTCCTGCATTTGTTCTCTGAGGCTCAGCCTCTCCCGGGGAAAAATTCTTTTGCCCGCTTCGCGTGCTTTAAACAAACTCACCTGTGTCGCTTACACAGCTTTGCGGTAGTATCTGTGATTCGGTTACTGAAGAAAAGATATACCTGTTCTTGTGCCGTCGTTTTACCTATGTGTTAAGTCGGAGCCAGTTGTGGGCTGGTGAAACCTCTCACTGGTGCCAAGTGGATACATTTTTTCCAATGAAGCTGGTAGAGTGCTGAAGAATCGTATTCAGCTGTTGCCGTCAAACAGAATCTTACAGATACATTTCTAAATATCTTCTTGACTTTTTCAGCTAGAACTTTGTTTGGAGACCGGGCCGAGGTATATGTATGGTCGACAGGTCGAGCTAAATGGCTCCAACCTATCTTACCTGTTCACTAAACAAGTGAGTGTAGAGGTGCAATCAGTCTTCAAACCGCTTTTGCTCCATCGTTCAAGTGGCTAGTGTCGCCGCAGTCTCCATTCCCGGAGTATTGTGCCGTCCGTACAGATATCGTGGCGATCGTACTCGATACTCGCTACTTTTGTGAGTCAGTGTATAAAATTGTTTCTATCCAAATCAATTGTTGTTCACTAAACATTCCGCGATTTCGATTTTGCGGCTTAGCCGTAAACCGCTTATTGAAGATATCTGCAGATATTGGGGGCGTTACTGTTTCCGCGATTAATTATCCGTGGGTAACCCAACAATCTAAATCTAAAAGTTAACTTGCTGATCGTGGTCGTAGTGATTGTGAGCTCGTGCATTCATATTTCATTTACAAGAAAACGGTGGTAAAACCTGAAAGAGTCTCCAATTCCAATTGGGATACACACTCTAACAGGAGAGCCTACAAGATCGGTACATGAAGATCGCGCCCGTGCGGATGCTGTGTCGTGCTCTGCTGTGCTGTAGTAGAATTTAGATGTCGGGGTAAAAGTTGAATACGTGGATACGCAAAACATACTTACCGTCTTACCTATCTAAAATATGGCGAAAAAAAAGTTCTTACAAATCGTCTAGAAGCTAATTAAACTTCGGGAATGTGATTGTGACGAATATGTTGAAAAGTTTGTGCAGATTTTGATAATGCACACGAGTTACGGGACGCTGTGTTGATCTTCCCGAATATCTTTTATTTTCTTTTGATTGGAATGCAGATCTAATTCTGTACCTATTGTACGAATATTATAGGGAAATCTGTTTGTTGAGTGTTTTTTCTCCTATAAGTACGTACGAGTGTTAATGCTTCTCACGTTTAGAAGTCTGTTAAGTGATTCTGCTGAAACTAAATTCTAGTGAGGAAAGTGCATGCTACCGATCGTGGATTAACACTATAGTAAGGATTGATATTCAACGCCAATATAAGGATAAATTATTTCAGTTTCGAATGAAAAGGTTAGTGCTTTTCTTGTTAAGGATATTATGCAAAATAAGGTTTCATAAGAAATATCCCTTGCGCATGATATGATATCCTCCAACCAACTTTCAGTCCGGCATGAGTCCTTACAGATGAGTTATCTGAAAATTTAGTATAATTACCTTCACTAATAATTATGTCCAAAATAATCATAAATGAAAACACGTTTAAAAACCTACTAAACATAACCGGTGTCTGATCGCACTACTAACTTCTCCTATTCAAATCATTATCGAAAATATCTTTTCGGTAAAATCATCTTCAAAAAGGATATATACTTAATTTGATAATGCTTGATTCTAGACTCGCACATTCATCGCTCCCAGCTAGCTGATGTATAGATAGAAATCTATCAATAGTAATTGAAATTTATTGCGTTTAAAATTGTTATGAGTCATTATATTTGTCGTTGCCAGCACGTGTTCTCCATCATTATACTATATTACCTCCTTAACTTCATACAATTTATCGCTACCAGCTTGCCTGTTGCTTTTCATACTATTATAGTATGCTAGCTGGTACTTTCGGTCTGTCTGTCTTAACATTATTTTGACTATTTATTGTTGCATATTTGACGGTTTTACTATACATATATATTCAACTGGAAATCGATTGTTGAGTAAGATTTTTGCTGGCAATCAAAAAAAAAAATTGGTTAGTTTATTTTTGTTGGCATATCCACGCATATGTAGTTACGACGGGAAGTGATTACAATATGAATGAAATGTTGAAGATAAATCGTTCCGAAATTTGCGTTTTTACGATGCTTTCTCTGATTACAAAAAAAAAATATATATATATGAACGAATGGGAAATGATTTTTAAGTGTGAAGGTAGTCAATCAACTTTACAGCTTACAAATTACCAACATCTTGGAAAATCGTCGATGTTATACAATGCCCAATGTGAAAACTGAACTTTTATCTGATTGAAATTCTCTGAGCAGAAGCATTATGAAAATAACAATTTGTACGTGACTTTAATGTTGGGTGAATGATAATTGCAATTGTAGGGTGAATGATTGTGCCAGCAATATTCGATTTTGATGACGCATATCAACGATTTTTCTTAATTTATTTGGATTTTCCAGTAAGATAATCAACGTTTCACATGGGGAAGTTTATTTGGAATCATTTATTTTGACTTAAGATACTATTACTGCCTACAAGGATAAAAATGCACATTTTCAAGAAGTTTTTTTCTCAGCGCCTTTATTGAATATTCTCACATAACTTTTAAAACATTATTTTGTTGTTAGGGAATGCAAAATAATTTTTGTTTTTCATTTTGATTTCATTTTTCTAATTTATAAAGGGCGCCAAAGTAAAGGTCTTGAAAAAACACTACCCACTACGGACAATTAATCTCGAAATTAGTACCTAAGTGTAGAAAAAAAAAAATCAAAAAGTTTCTTAAAAAAGATAGTGTCGTTTAATTAGTGTAAAAAATAAATCGCGAATGTTCGAAAAAAAGTTAAAAGCATCTTTTTCGCAGTTTTATGCGTGCCAAAAAAAATCTGTTTGTTTTTGGCAAAATTGTAGTAAATTACCCTGCCCTGATATATAAGTAAACAAATCGCACCAAGGTTTATAAAAATCGGTTCAGTCAATTCAGAGATTAACTGTCCGCAGTGTTAAAGAATGTCGTTTTGAGAAAAAAGCGTTTAAAGTTTTTTAACGTTTTATCAGAATTTCAATTATGCCATTAGGTCGGAAATTTATGCACTCAACTATATAATTAATCGTGGTAATGGAATTCATAAAAATTTGGAAATATATACACTTTGTTCTATGTACTATGTGTTTAGTAGGTATCTTTTTAATTTTCATGCGGAAAATAATACAAATCATATGTATAAATCATGCGTTTTCGGCTTCGGCCTGCTTCACTACGTTATAACTTTCGAATTACATCAAAATATTTTGGAAAGTTCTTTTTAAATGTCTAAAGAGTTGAAAAATGAAAAATATTGATTTTAAAACAAATGACGGTAATAGTACCTTAAAAGAAGTTTAATAAAATTGTCAAAACATACAATATTAATATCAATCTCTGCCACAAGTTTCAGACATAAACATTACAAGCATCTCTTTCTGATAAATGTACCAACATTATTGGCATGTGCCCATATAAGTCTCCTATCTCACATGTAACATTTTATTCAACCCTCTTTAACTCAAAACCTTTATATTACATATTTTTCGTGAATTCTGATAGTTTTATAAATAAAAAATGCGTATTTATTTTGGAATTATTCGTTAATTATGCTTAGTAACTCAAGAAGGGAGTGTAGTTTATTCGCAACAAAAAGTTACAATGGTAAAGAAAATTAACAAAACGATGAGTCAAAAACGACGTTAAAAAGGGGGGATCATTTTTCGTGCGCAACAACTTCTTTGTTTTCTCCAATACCCGTTTATCTGGTCCTAAAATGATTTTTCCTGCGACTTGTCCCCCTTTGAAACACAATAACTCCCGCCAGTGATCGAAACAAACAATACCGCAAACGTTTGCCGATAAAACTGTTTAAAAGTTATTTTCGAACGAATTTCGTGGTAATAGGGAAAACAAAGTTATGGCGCGCTAAAAATGATCAACGTCGTTTTTGGCATGTAACTCTTTTAATATTGACATCACGTGAAAATGATGTATCCACAACTTACTGCAAATTGAGTTTTACACAAGTATGTCATATTAAACTTTTTTGTGGGAGTGGTGCTTTCTGAGATATGGGACCGTCCTACTTTTTTTTTATTCTCAAGATGGCGCCAAGGGAATTGGAGCTGCGATCCCAGAAACTTCGATTTAAGCTCACATATAGGCATACTACGCATTGCAATTAAAATTTTTCTGCTCATTAGAATGCTCCGTGAGTTTTGCGATGGGGGGTTCGCCATCGAAAGTCAATTATTCGGCTGAAAAACGCGTTTTTCACGTGACTTTCTCCCCTTTGAGATGGAATAACTCCCGTTAATATACAGTCATTGGAACAATAAATACCGCAAACGATTTGTGACAAAATTGTCTTAGAAAAGTATCTGAACGCGTTACGCGTTAAACGTGAAATTAAAAAGTTGTGGCGCCTGAAACTTGCTGCCCCCTTTTTGGGTAAAGTTTTCGTCTCGTAATTTTTTTATTATTAACACCATGTAAAAGTGATGTATGGACGGCTTGTTAACAATTATATTTTACGCAAGTTTGCGATACATAATTTTCTTGTGAAGCCATGGTTTCGGAGATATGGGGGTGTCCCACTTTCTTTTGTTTTTAAGATGGAACCCGGAGGCCAGGAGCTGCGATCCCCGGAAATTGAACTTAAGCGAACTATACCTTTGCCCACGCATTGCAATAAAAATTTCTCTGCCTACCCAAAATGCACGGTTTCCGTCAAAGTTCTGACGCTTTGACTGGACTAAACACACATCTGTCAATGTTTGCTCCTCAGACGTATCTTGTAGATGCCTATTGTGCTGTCGGCAAGGTCTGCACCGCTGCTATGCTGGTTACACTCGCCCACAACATTAGGTCGCAGGATGTTGATGTTCCCCGAGACCTTTTTGTCGTATCTTCCGACATAAGATGTAGGATTTTTGCCAGTAAATGTGGAAGCCAATTTAACCGATGTATTGTCCATATTCCATACAGCCGTTGATGCGTGGACATCAGCTACGTCTTCTAAATTTTCTCGATCTTTCTCCACAATCACTTTTTCTGACGATAGCTTGCAATGTAAAGTTTTATTTTTTCTGTTAGTACCTAGCCCAAAAATACCTTCTTTGACTAAACATTCCACAAGATGCAGAAATGAAGTAGCTATCGAAGTAGAGTCTGTAATTTTGATTTCGGCGAATCATACGCGATAATCTCACCACGATGTTGGAAGAATCTCCAAAATCTAGGTCATCATCTCTGACAATATTGTCTTTTCCATGTCTCTTATAAGTGAAACCTAAAACACCACTCAAAACATATAATTTATACTCCACTTTTTATCTTAGTTGCTAGAAAAACCATCCAGTAGTCGCATCCGAGCTTTGAAGCAGAAAGAACGAGCGTTTCTGTGCACTTCTGTCTGGCTTCGTGTTTCAGCACACGAAAGAGGTTCTTCCGAGCTTCGTTACGCAATCAAATTTTGTTTAAAACTTGGCAAATTGGCTTCCGAGACTTACCCAATAACTCAGCAGCCCTACGGGGATGATTGCCGTTGAAAATCCGAAGGTTTCAGGTGGCAAAAAGTCTTTAAAGATGGGCGGGAAGAGGTCGCCATCGAAGTCTAGATTGGACGTCCATCAACGTCCCGCGTCGATGGTGCACGTCCAGACCACGTCCCGCTTAAATTTTGACCATCGCTTGAGTCTCAGTTCCATAGCAAACAGTGTAACCTTGTTCAAATCGACATTTTACCGGAAGAACTGCGCAAAAATTGTCCCGACAGTTTTGAACGACGATCGGAAAAACATTAGAGTGCTCCTTTATCGAGAAATATTACAGTTCTTTCAAGATCCTGATTTTTTTGAAACAGTGATAACCGGTGTTGAGAGCTGAATTTTTCAGTACGATCCAGAAACCAAGTGACAAAATGACGATTGCCACACAATATCTTCTCTCCGTTCCAAAAAGGCTCGCATAAGCAAGTCTCGAACAAAAGCAATGCAGTGTCGTTTTTGGCATCCAGGGTATTGTTCATCACAAATTGTTACCGCCCGTGGCAGATAGTTCCTGAGTTTGAATTGCTTTCCCCGGAAACTCATTCTTTAAAACACGGGCCTCTTAAGCCACGGGTTACGATTAGCTCGCACCAAAGCCACCATAAACTTAATAGTCAGTTATGAGTACTGCTTATCCGAGTATGGGTACCAGAGCTTGCCTGGACTCCTTCAAAATCTTTGGTTTGGGTTTGGGCCTATCAGCATCCTTGCCGCTATTCGGGAAGCGGCACCCCTGTCGTAAACGCAACAGCACGCCAATGCACCACGATATAGAAGGGTTGCCGAATAACTCCGGTCCCAAACTGTATTAGAAATGACTGTACCCACTTTTGGAGCCCCCGAGTTTCAACCTCCACAGGTTCCTCACCGACACCGGCAGGGACAAGTCTCTAGAGCTCCGGATCGCTTGGTACCAGTATACCCCTGGTGAGGTTTCGAAGAAGTACAGGCACAACGTCTTCAATTGAGCCACATAGCACAGCTCCGGATTGATCATCGTATTTTAGGGCTTATCATTATCATCATTTAAAAATATGCCACCCTATTTTTTGTCACACCTTTATCTTAGCATCCTGTTGAAACGATGTTGTTCTGAGGATGGGTCAGGATCCCTCCTCTTTTACACTGCATTGAAACAGTTTTCCTTACAGAAAGCGGAGTTACCGCTCGGTACAGAATAAGTAAGTGATTTAACGTGCTTTTCCTGAAATTATCATTAAAACATGGTCCTGTAGGTCCTAGAATTGCCGCCGACTTACAGGGCGGACTACCTAGCGTACCTTACCACAACCACCACGTTGCTCCCACAAGGGGGCCTCACCTTATCGAGGAGGATAGCAACCTATCATGGGCTCCTTATACACCCTATACAATCCCAAACGGTAGGGACACCGCCTGAAGGGCTGCTATGGTTTTGCTTCTGTAAGCACGGACTTTTTTCCACGAGTGCCTCAGGTGTGTGGGGTCGACATTCCCAAGAGGCAAGGTCAATCTATTGCTTCACTCCCCTGCACAACCGCCCGCGGCAACTGTGAATGCTGCTTTTCACGTGAAAGTCCTTTAAAGGTTTAGAAAGAGTGTTGCTTCAAAACGATAACACGCCCATTCAGACCGCCTTTCTAGTCAGAGGCTATCTGACCCAGATCCTTCCTACAGTCCCGACGTGCCACCACTAGACTTTTTTCGATTTCCTTATCCCAAACGACAACAACAACATAGACAACATCACGACGGTTGTAACGCGTGCCCTGAAGGACATCTCGGAGCGGGCCAAGACGCCCTCCAAGCGTGGAAATCTCATTTCCATTAGTACAATAGTAAAAGGAGTAGAAAGATATTATTTCGCATATTTTTTTTATCATTTGTACCGATCATTTCAATAAATCTTTTTTTCCTAGACTTAGTCGCATTACTTATAAAACGAAACCTGCAGGTTTGTATGAGCTTGTCAGATTTGTTGTGGAGTTTTCGGAGCATCTATGTACCGATTAAAAAATGATGACAAAGAAAGGAATTTAAAACTTTTGGCATACTGAAATTTGAAAGATGTTTTCATATCGCTTATTTTGTATCATTCCATTTTGTGGTCGTGACTCCTGTTAAGATTTAGCAAGTCATTCGACATGGTCTATTTTGTACGTTCAGAAAAATTTAACACACTTTTTAAAATATCAGCAGTGCGAATGTTAATATCATACTGAGTTATTTATTATTAAAACCACGATCTTTTGGGCTCCCTCTGAAAAGGTTCTATCTGCAAAATTGGATAAATGGACTTTACAATGTAAAAAGGATCTTTCCGATTAAATGTGCTTAGTTGTGTTCTTTTTGGTTAATTTTCTGAAGACACAAAGTGAGCAGTGAGTGCAAAAATAGTCCATCCAAACTAATTTGTAGGACTATTTTCTTTTTGAATCTATCTATCCTGATAAGTAGTCAAAATGTAGGTCGAACCTTTTTAGAAGTAGCCCTTCAGTTGTTAAAAAAATTGTAAAACCAAATGATGAAGAAATTTTTTTTTGTGTGTACCACATGTGTATGACAAACCAACATGTAAAATATAAATTAGCCGTTTATTTGATCATCGCAGCCTTAATTTTCCAAAAAACAACTGTAACTATAACCATTACATGAAGCGAAACATGCTGGAATAATATGAAAATGAGATTCATTTAAAATTTCATTATCCCTGTTATGTTAACACTTTAATGATTTAACGAAGCATTGAGAACCAGAACGTGATGCTATTTAAGTAATTTACACGACCGGAAAATATCTTTAGTAATTGATGCGGCATTTTTCGTTGAAATTTTTTTTCTTCACGCATATTTTTTCGAAATGAAAGCTTTAGTGAAATCACAATCAAGAACTACAAGAGCAAATCTTTTTTGATGGTAAAATTTTCGAAATAGAATGTTGGCTATATACAAAGAACGCGATTCAGAAAAAAAGCCAAGAAATCTTCAAGTCGCCGAGGATCAACGTAACACGAAAGATAATTTTAAATGATGTTGGATATTTTCTAAGGTAAAGTGGAACACGGAAACTGGTTTCTTTTTGCTTCTGCTGTTGTATGCCTGTTAAACCAAAACAACACGATACTGACTTCAACATTTATACATATGTGAACATATTTGTATTCATGTGTGATAAAAACATTTTTCCGCAACTTGCATAACTGGTAAAAGCTGTTAAAGAAATGTTTATCGTTGACACTTAGCAGGGAAATGAATTCGAGGCACACATAAGCCAAGCTATCGGATGTATGCAACATTGATTCGTATTTTCCAGAGAATCTTCTCATGATGACATTCAATAACATCAATTGCTGGAAAATATACAGTTTCAATTGCCTTCCGCAATGACCCTTTGGGTTTTCCCTCGTAGGTGATTTTCCGATTTGTTCCAGGTCTATGGAGGCACCTACTTTTAAGAACCTACACATATATGTAGTGACAGTGTGGGTGGATACTTTGCAACGATTGATGATTTTCCATGTTGATGTGACTCGACTGTACAATATGGTGAGTTTTTCAATTTTGCTTAGTGTTTCCTTTATTACGTTGCTAATTGGATTTCCATGGGACTTTTAAAGCTTCTCCGTCATTGGATGGACTGTTAGTGGTACATGTTTATAGGAAAACGACATTGAGGAAATAGTAAACGGATTAGAAAACATCGGAAAATGGTGGATGTCGTATTAGGTCAATTTTGTAAAGTCTAGAAAATCATGGCAGAGTACAAGAGAGCTTTGTAGGGCTTAATCGTTTAGCTGGTTTTAAGGACAAATGCTGCTGTCTTAATCTGTTCGTCAAAAATCGATTAGACTAAACTTTTCGATTAGTTTGTGTTGCAAAAATGATTACGTGCTACATTATAATATCGTTTAACTACAGTTATAAGTCCTTTGCGATGCCAGGAACAGAATAACATTCAAAGGTTTTTTTTTTATTTTAAGTTTAGATAGCAACATATGAATCAGTTCTTTTCCCCCTGGCTGCTGTTGGCTTTAATAGTGAAAGTATGCTATAAAATGAAATTAGTTTTTTCTACTTCGAGCCTACTAAATGGCTTTACTTTTATAGCATTTCCCAATTCGTTTAAATCTTTTTCAACATGCACAAAACATTTGGATCTTTTGCCAAATGGTTTGTCGTTTTTCTCAACACTTAGAAACTTTTTCCAAACCGATTTAAGCTTATATTGCGTGTTTTTTAAAGGAAATAACAAATAAAACAGATAAATTATTGAAATGATCAATTTTTTGGGATTGTTAGCTGGAAAATATCATGGCATTTAGTGTTTAAAAACAATTTCTGGTATATAACCACCGCGAATTTGTCTTAGAAAAGTTATCTTGTTGGTCCAATTTTACATTACTTTTTTTCTGCAAATCAGTTCGTTTTTCGCCATAACGCGTCGAATTTTATCTTCCAAATCATCAATAAATACTCGTTTATCAGCTTAGACAAGTGACTTGACGTACCTTCCATTGAAAATACTCTAAAAGAGTCAAATCACATGATCTGGACGGCCAGTTCACAGGTCCATTTGAGATGATTCGTTCACCAAATTAGTGATTATGGTTTGGCGCACTGTATGGCATCTTGCGCCATCCTGTTGGAACCGTTTGTCCCTAAGATGATCAAAAGATTGTTATAGATTTTGGGAATCAAAAAAATACGGACGATTCGGCAGCGATTGCTATCAACGATAACGTTGGTTCCGTCTTCCGATTTGAGAAAGAATCGGTCAATTATGTCGCTGGCATGCAAACCCCATCACATGGTGACTTTTTCAGTTTTCTTAAGGATGATCCTTATACCGAACACGGCAATTTGGCTTATTTACGAATACATTAACCTAGAAATGAGCCTCATCCCTGAAAAAGGTTTGACGGTTTAAATACGGTTCAACTTCCAACTCATTCTCAGCTCATTTGCCGAACATACCTACGACGCAAACGATAGTTCAATGGCTTCAATTGCTTATCTTATAGGCCAAGTTGTTAAGAACAACGTCGAATCGATAAATTTGGATCTTCAGTCACACTAACCTCTACAGTAGAGACAGCTGCCACGGTTCGCATTGTACGTGCTCGTGTTGGATGAAAGTTGTCCAATAGAGTGTGCGTGGACATAAATCTTTTCATCGTTTTGGGTATGAGCTGCTCAAATGGAAGATTATAAGCACCTTATATTGGAAGAAGTGCCTTATAAGTTTGTCGCACAGAACGCGAATTTCAGAAATAAATTTTCAATATTTCGAGATGTTATTTAACTGTCAGTCTTTGCATGGTGATTTGCCAAAGTAAATTAAACATGATGTCAAAATGACAATGAAATTTGACAACTACAATGACTTATATCCTTATCGGAAGTTCTATACCTTAAAAAACACCATAAAGTTTACTTCCAATATGTTTGTGAACCGTAAGACTTCATCTGTGGGGGAAACGTTTTCAGAAGACATACAAATCGTTAGGCAAAAGTTCCAAATTTTTTGAGAAATCAATTGAGAAAAAGTTGAAACTATTTATGAAAATGTCAAAACCAGCGGGAGACTGTTATATTTAAAAAGAGGATACAAATTTCAATAACACAATAACATCACCTGTCCGAATACATCAAGTGCTAAAAAATGTCACTCGTAAACAAAACACAAGGTGACAAACGGTGATAAATAAAATTAAGGTCCAAACTGCAACAGACAGGCTTTAATAATCAACAAGGAAGAAAGGGAAAATACTGGCATTAGGACGACACCGCACATTTTAAAGGCTTAAATTAACTAAAGTAAAGTTACAAAGTATAATCGTTTCAACAATAAAAGCTATTTAAAAAGCTAATTTAATAACGTACAGTACGTGTTCAGTCATCCAACCTGGAAATCCTCTCAGAACACATCCAGCTCAACTCAATTCCATCCCCTAATATCTATAGATCGGAATCTCTCCCTAGAAGGATTAAAAAACACTCCCGGAGAAGTCTTGACCAGGCAGAGGCAATCTTAGTGCAGGCCCGTATCATGCTAGAGCCAATACGGCCGATGAATAAACACGGGATGGTTTGCTGTGATGGCTACCACCTCACTAGGAATGAAGAAACCTGAGCTGAGGCAATTTCTAGGGTGTATCTTCTTTGCGCAGACAGCTGAAGGTCACCTCATTCCGTTCTTAGAAGGCATCAGTGAGAAGGAGTAGCGGGGAAGCCGTTACTTCCTCGGTTGTTGGACGAACGAACTGGGAGGCCCTCCAGACCATAAACTAAATACCTTGCCAAATAAGTCTGAGGGTAGCATATACACTCCGCTTGACACTACGCTAAGAGAGGAGCCCACAAACGTAATATTATTTTCTAAAGTTTTTAAACAATTTGAAGCAAATTTCATTTAAGGAAATTAACCGTAGGAAACTAAATAATCACTAGCTACTAGTCATCAATATTGAATAACCAAAACCAGTTTAATGGAAAAATAACATATTCCTTAAACAAATTATATACATGCTATATTCAGCAATGCTTTGGACATCCTACAAACAATTTGTCCGCCCACAACAACAGAAGACAAGGTCAAAATATATAATGCCAAATACTTACATTTAGACTCTATTAAACATATACACATTAAATAGTCATTTGTGTTTGTACCAAACATAAGTACATATATGTATTGATTTTTATCTACTCAATGTTAGTCTTCAAAATTATATACCGTCTTCTAGAAAAACACAAAAAACCAAATCATCAGAAAACAATTATTTAACGTCTTTGCCCGGCAAATTTACCGTCAAGGCACCATAATTTAACTAACCAGTTTCCTGGACGATTAGCAACAGGTGATCATTTCATCTCAATTAGACATAAATTATGCGAATCTATCTAAAGTCCAATGTGTATAGATCTTTGTATGTAATTCTCTTGGGTTGTGTGACGATCAACTTAAAAATTTGAACAAGCAATGTATCTTCTAGCTTTCCATTCAGTTTTGGGGAGGGTGCGGCGGCAATGGTAAATCTTCTAGGTACCTAATTGAAATCATGATTGTGGACAGAAGCGACAGTGCCCCTAGACAAGGTCTCTTGCGTTGGTTATATAATCACTCTATGAAAATCAAAGCCGAATATGATCAGCCATATTTTTTCCATTCAATGCAAATTTTTAGCTTTTTTAAATGTCGGAGATTGTTTGCTAAAGATTGAAGGCGATACGTGAGAAAAGTTATTAAATTTCTGTAACTTTTAATGGTCAATAAGCATGGAATTTAAAATTTTGTTGGTAAATGAATAACATCAAACTGAAAGAAATATTTGATGACTAACACTGCTTTAGAAAGTGTATTTTTGATTGGGATTTATTTCCATTAATTATTAATTTTTCTAATTAAACAAGGTCATTGAAGCAAAGAAAATTGCTAAAGTGTTTAAAGTATTTATTTTCGCTGATCAGGAATTCAAATGACAATCTTGTTCTGTCTAGCTGTCTTAAAAAACACTATATCTAGCCTTTTTCTGCATTTTTGCCCAAACCTGTGTAATTTGGCAATTTCTTGTATTCTACGCTTTTCTTTGTAGCAGTCCTCTTTGCGTGGAATGACTGAAAGTTGTGATGAAAACAAGGGATTTGGAAAGAAAAGTCTACTTTTTTGGCGGTAGCTCATTTCTCTACAAAGTCATGGTATGACCATCATTTCTTTCATGCCAGAAGTGAAAAGCTTTCAAACTAATAGCAGAGACTTTAGCATGCGGTCTAGTAAGGAGCTCAGATGAGAGCCATTTCAGAAGCATAAAAGGTGGTTTTATCGAGGTAGTGCTTAAGATAATAACGAACGCCACAGATGCAATTCTTCTAACCTTACTTAATTACGTCTGATTTGATAGCTTTGCTGGCCAAATATCTATGTACAGGGTGCGTCACCAAAATCCGGACAATTTTCAAATTGAATTTCCCGCTACATTGCTTTTGTGCCAGAGGTCAAGTAAAAGGTGTTTACCTCAAAATTGTCAGTCTTTCAAAAATGAGTCAGGAGTATAACCGAAGAGCCATGATAATCGAAAGTCTTCGCACTGGACGGTCAGCACGGGAGATTTTTCAATTTTTCCAATATCGAAATCAACTGTATATGAGTTTGTTACTAACTACAAAGCTCAAGAACAGTTAGGTGAAGGTTCAAGTACACCCGCAAGAAAGTGGCACTCAAAGGAACACACCGTGAGAACCCCTGAAGTCACCAAAAGGTGCTGAGCTGATTACGGAAGATCCGGGGTTATCGTTACGAAAACTAGCGTCTATTGTGAATGTGAGCGATCCTACCATGCCGACAATCGTTGAGGAGGACCTTCGATATTATTCTTATACGATCAAGGTCAGACAAAAGCTTTCTGGAACTGCAAGAACAAAGCGAGTGGCTCGCTGCAATTTGATCATTTCATCCTTGAAAAACGAAGCAGCGGGACGTATCAGATTCTTTTCTGACGAAATTTTTTTTCACCGTTGATGCAAAAATAAATCGGAGAAACGGTCGATGGCTTGCTCTCGACCCGGAAAATGTCCCTGTTGTAACTAGAACGAAATTTCCGGCCAGTGCCCATGTCTTGAGTATCGTGTCTAGTGAGGAGGATGCAATGCCACCACATTTCTTTCAAAAAGGAGAAACTGTAACCAAATAAGTATATTTGAGAGTTTTGAAAAATATAGTGAAGTGAAGTGAATAGAAGGCCATACGTGTTCCAGCAGGACGGGGCTCCAGCTCACACGAGCCATTTAGTCCAAAACTGGCTCTCGGACAATTTTGACATGTTCTGGTCTAAGGAATTTTTACCTCCGAATAGTCCCGATTTAAATCCTTTAGACTATTATGTATGGAGCGTGATTGAAAGGGTTACCAACAAGTCTCGACATCTAAATGTGACATCATCAATGACCGCCATTAAGGCAGCGTTTGCCAATATTGACAGCGCAGAATTGCAGAGGGCGTGCGAGTGCTTCAGACCACGAATGGAGGCCGTGATTGAAGCTGATGGAGACTACATTGAATAATTACAATTTCAATAGATGCACGAATTGCCATGTTAGACGTTTTTGTATTTAAACTTCATTTTTCAATGAATATCACGATTTGAAGGATGTTCATTGATTGGTCCGGGTTTTGATGACTCACCCTGTATATTATACAGAAGGACTGGTTATACTAACGCTGTAAAGAGTCATTATACGATTTGAGATTTAAAACCCCATCTCAGGCTATTTGGCTTAAATACGACACAAAACGTACTCTTGGTATGTTATCTCTGGACAGAGACTCTACGAGGAATTTTGTGGGTCTACTGACGAGTTATGTGGCTTTCGGGAAACACGTAAAGAGAATCTGACGACTCATATTCGAGCAGCGGCAATGAAGACAGGACAAAGTCAGTTCAGCTGAACATTTGCACATCTCTAGCAGTTAGAAGCATTATTTTCCACATTACTGAGTGAGCTGGAAACCATTAAAATAAAGCAACCCCTGGATTTTCTTAAGAAATTGGGATGCTTCACGGAGTGAATCAGATGGTTTTCACGTCTAGAAGACACAATGGATCAAATCGGTCTAAGCGAAGCCTAACGTAAGTTTCATCTTTTCCCGACGAACCTTTTACAGTGGAGGAGTTCAATCAAAAATCAACGCAATTGCCATGATGAGCTAGAGTCAGCCTGACACTATCAAATTTAGGCGGGATGAAGTACCGAATGTTGTCTTCTGGTGAAAAGCACAAGTTCTGTTTTCTGAAGATTTATCAATAACAGTCTTTGTCCAATCTAGAAAGAATGCCTAGATCGAAGTTTAGCCTCTTTGATAGGATATTACCGAGCTTTTTCGATATTACTATTGCAGAATCGAAATCGTTGACCAAGACTTTGCAATCAGTCGTTTCTGTGTTTGATAAATGCTTTTAGTTCACTAAATTTCCAAGCAGAAATGGTAGCGCGTCTACATGTGGGAACTCCGCTTTCCAACGTTGATCGCCAGGGAACGGATGGGGGAGGCACAGCTAATCTCAAATCTGCTTGGAAAAAGTTGCATAGTGGAATTACATAGTACCTTGCAGAAAGAGTGTTTGGGTGGGTCGTCCAGCAGATGTACTTGACCGAAGGCAGCTAGGAGAATTGTCCCAAGCCAATGTAGTGAACGAGAGGTTCAGACTGATTTCAGATAATCCTCCCTTTCAACAAGAAAGATCTGTGTTAAAGGTATGACTATAAACAGGGTCTATCATATATTTCACTGGTTTAAAAGATGTTTTACATTAAAAATGGCGATTGATCCGGAGTTTTGCAACGGGATTCAATGGAAGTGGCATGGCTCTCACAACCCGAACCCTAACTTGGGATATCCTGGTATCAAGGGAGCCTCGACCCTAGGGATTTGTCCCTACCGGCGTCGGTGAGGAACCTCTTTGGTTGCAACTTAGTGGCTCTTTTAGACCAAAGCGGGTACATTCATTATAAATGCAGTTGCAATTCATCTGTATTGTGGTGTATTTAGCGTGCAGTTTCGTCTTCCGCCAGGGTAAGGGTGCTAGATAGGTTCTGTACAACAGATATGAAGGAGTCCGTGGTAACTCTGAATAAAAATTGTAGCTAACTCCGAAATGCAGTGCTCAAACTCGGTATGGGTTACTGACTAGTACGTGTTCAGGGGCCCTGGTGCGAGATTTTCGTAACCCGTGTCTAAGAAACTGTGGTGTTGAGACAATTTATGCCAGGTAATCACGTAAAATCAAACAGTTCATCTACATGTAAGGTGGTTTTCCATGGTTCTTATTTTTGCACTAAAACTCAAAAAAAAAAAATTGGCCAAGTTTATTTCCCATAGTCATATATTTGCAAATATGTTTCGAATGGATAAACACCATCATTCATGAAAACTGTAATTGAATAACTACAGCCTCGACCTTTTGTCTTTAAACGAAATGTCCTCAATAATTAAACCTTTAAATGTATCGAAACACTACGCCAATAATCACTATTGATCATTATCCATTGTTTCATGCAAATGTGTACTGCTGGCGCTGCTATTCAACACAACACACAATATGGCTTCACGAAAATTATCGCTCATGTTCCTCAATTCTGAAAACTCATTTGCAATAATAATACAATAATTACAATTTACTGGTCTCATTTCATTTTTTATCTCGTTTCATTATTTATAATTTTTCACTTCACATTTTGCTTTTGCTTAACATACGAATGATTTTGCAGAACGCTTGGTAGCGTACGTGCGAAAGACCAAAACATGCCGGCGATAGTCATCGGCCACGTTGGAATTATGAATTATGTAATATTTGAAGAGTAAAATTATAATCTGTAAGACTGCACTAATTTTTGCATAATGCGGGCGTTGAAGATTGTTTTTTATTCCGCAAATGTCTCGCAAATGGGAGCATGATTATTTGCATTCAAGTGAATGTAGCAGAGATTGTAGCGGAGATAGTGGTTGAGATGGGAAATTAATTCTGGAATCAACAGCAGGAAGAAATGTAGAGAAACGTTGAAGTAGGACATTCTTCTGGTACCAGGAAGAAAATGGATCAGATCAACTTATTTGTGATGATTCCAGTACACGTCTTGTCCTTCTTGAAATTACGTTTATATAGTAATTTCTCTCTATTTACAATCATCGAATTGCTAAGCTTTAATTATTTTCAAATCTTATGCTTCAGTCAAATCGTTATGTGAAAAATTTCCCTAATGGTCATTTGACCTTTGACGGTCTCTCATGGTTATTGAAACTAAGTACTAGCAATTCTCTTTGAATTACTCATTAAAGTTTCTATCTGCATCGTTAGAAATTGGAAAGCATACATCTAACTACCATCTAACTTTTTCTACTTTGCATAGATATTTTCTGATATGTCTATTTATCGTGAAATAAAAGCTGGGAAAAATTCAAAGGTTAAATTATTTTTAATTCAAAATTGTAATCCACTTGCTTTTTCTTGTTGATTTTGTTATAATCTGACCTATTTTGTAGCCCCTTATTCGAGACTGAATATCCACAACATTGATAAATGCCTCACAAAATTTATTTGCCTGGCAGCAGGCGCATAAAATTTTGAGCTCCTTACTGGGACTTTAGGCATCCAATGCTCACACTCGTTTAAGAAAGATTAAATTACGATTTTAGGTTTTTTTAGCTGATATTAAAAATGAAACTCAAAAAATTGTGGTCCAAGTGTGACCCTTGAGGCCCACACGACAAACTTCCCAGTGGGGTGAATAAAAAAGCTATAATTTGTTTTTATTATTAATTACTATTATTAATAATCACTATTATTAATTATTTTTCTAAATTATTATAATTACTTTCATAGTTTTTATTTATTTTTTATCTAACCATAAAAGTTTCGGTAGAGGAAAACGCCTCCATCACCTGGCCGTCCTCTAACAAAGCCTCGACATCCGCGTCCTCCTCGTGCACCTCCTCGTCCTCTTCATCCTCCTTGTCCTCCTTTTCATCCTCCGCCTCGTCCTCCATCTTGGCCCTCCGGGGCGATTCCGATCCACAACCATTATTGAAGGTATTTAATTATTGTTAATAATAAACATCGTTATTAAGAATGTTAGATCGTTACTGAATAGTTATAATTGTGTTCATATTTACAATATCAAATTACAACTAATAATATTTGATTGTTATTAATACCAAACCTCATAATATAAGTTTGGAGTTTTATAAAATATTCTTGTCATTTTTTTAAACATTGATCAAAATTTTACTAAAACACACAATAATAATAATATTACTATGAAGGTATTTGCGATCTGCACGAATTAATAGTGCGTTTCAACAGTTTCGAAATAAGCAATTTTTAGTGGTTTTTTCAATTTTTTCATCCTAAATAAAAAACGGCTTAACTGATTTTACTAAGAAGTCATTCAGTTCTAAGTTACGTAATTACGCGTCGAATGAAACCGGTCCCACGTCAATGCAATCTTTGGTTCTCGAGATAATCGAGACGAAAAATAGTTCCGAACTCACATACGCACATCCGCACATACCCACATACGTACATCCGCACATACGTACATACACACACACAGACATCTCTCTAAAAACGATGGATTTGGGTTCTAGAGACCTTAAAACGTGGAGATATGTCAAAATTTGGGATTCGCAAAATCGACCCCATTACAATAACTTCCCATAGGAAACTGGGAAGTTAATAAATTCTCCAAAAACTAAACTTTAAAAACCAAGGCATGTAGTATTCAATAATCCACGTTTCAAATCAAGAAGCTATATGTAACCCAAGGCATCAATTTCATCACCTTGATCTTATTCGAATCGAAAAGTTCGACTATCAGATAAAAACCGAAAAAATTCAAAAGAGTTGTGGCCATGTAAACTAGTCTCACTAACCGCTCTAGTCATAATTGATGGCGCATCAGCCCAAATCAAGTCTGGAGCTTGATATAATTTTAGAGTTACCTCATGTACTTTGTGACGAATATCGAATTGAGTATATTCTATCAACGGAACGCTAAGAGGTGAAGTGGTCAGAAACACGCACGTCCGTGAATATTAGTCTGATTTGACTCAAGTACTCATTTACAGTCGAATGAACTGATAATCCAGCCCCAAATCCCGTTCCTAAAAACCACTGAGCAGTGTTGAACCTGGTACACGATGCATAGGAGGCAAAACAACGCTCGAGGTATATGCCATTAACCCTGTGTGATCAGAATTATACACTATGCGCTTCTTCTCAGCATATATTACTTGTTTCTCTTAATGTGAAGTCCACCTAGACATTTGATTTGCCAGTGAAGCACTGATACAAACTTATATCCTTCACAACAACTAGTTTTATAGATAATATAATTTAGCAATGCATTGTGGAAACCGATGACATTTGACTGTTCTGTTTAAAGAACTTCACTATCCTTGCATCTATTTCACAAGGACTCCATAGCGTCCAAGGAAAGCTGGAGATATTCTGGGATTTTACCTCTTTTAAAGAGTGAGGTGACTATCGAACAATAGAAAAACAGTACTTGGTAATCTGAAACTGGGATGATATTTGATAGACGTATTATAAGCTGATATTAAGGGTATTCCCCGGAAGTATACTGGCGAATTATTCAACCAGTTTCGAGGAAAACGGCATCCGTATTTTGACAGATTTAACTATTAATACTTTTTGTTGGCAGAAACTGCTGAAATTACCTTGCATATCCGTACTAAATTACTACCAAGTAATGCGAAATTCGACATGCAAGTATTTTATTCTTGTATGATTTGGCGTCCAAAGTCAAGGGCGACCTATCCTGGGCCTCTCTCCAGTCCAGTCAAATGGAAGTTCAGCAGTGAACTTTGGGCGGGCAGACAGATTTTTTTTCGCAATCCTCTGGGCTCCTTCTTAAAAAGAAAAAAAGTGGTACAACCCCATGGAAACCATGGCTCCCACAAAACAGCTGCGTATGACAAACTTGTGCTAAATTAAATTTGCAGTAGCTTGTGCATACATTACTTTCAGTAGTATCGATAAAAACAACATCCAAAAAGGAGGGATTATATTTCGAGCGCCACAACTTCTTTGTTTTCACTTTAACTTGGAAACATCTTTTGAGCTTTTTCAAGGGGTCAAATACATGTAAAACTTTACAAGAATGCGTTATTTAAACAAAAGTTGTTTTTATACTTTTAAGAAACATCTAAAAAACAAATCATTCGAAAGTTTGACGTGGTGACGAAGTTAAAGCGATTATACCTGACCGCGTGTCATTTTTCGTGGATCAAATTTTTGCGTCACGATCAGCACGTTAGCTCCGGAAGGTTTCAATTTATTTGAAAAGTTTTCTTTAGTCTGATTAGCCATTTGTTGTGAAAATTAGTTTATATTAAGTTTTATCAACAATTGAAGGTTAAAATTTTATTAGAAATTAGAAAAAAAGATGAAAAAGCAAAACATACTTATTTAAAAAAACCTTGGCTGTTACCTTATAGTGTAAGAATCATTTGGAATTTTATTTATTTCATGTCGTAATTTTCGCTCATAAAATTTGTAAAAATAATTGTTTGAAACTATTTTTTTTACAATTTTTTCAATTAAATCTTCCTGAATTTCAACTGATGACTTGGCTACCATTTTATTTTTCGTTGTATAAAATTCTGACTCCGTTTTTCATGATTGACGCCGCAGCTGTATGCGGCTAAAGGTTCCTCATGTAATGCTAGTGATTATTGGTCAATCTAGGCAAGAAGGACCACTTGTGGGTGAATATAGTTGACATATTCGAGAATAAGATCGATCTAAACTTAATTTGCAAGTGATAGTGCTTATATGCAGGGTTGCCGCTAGCACAGGATTAAAAGGGAAAATACAAAAAAGGCAAGAAATACAAACAGTGTTTAATAGAAATTGCATACTAAAGTAGGTTAGCTTTTCGAGCTTTCCATCGGTTTCGTCGATAAGTTAAATCTTGAGTAGATAGCATCGACTTCGAGACAGTACAACCGATCGAATTTGCTACATGTGTGGTGATTTTACGATCACAGATTTAGTGAAAACTCGACTACTTTGGCCTTATCTTTTTTATCTGGATAAGCATTGAATGTCCCACGATGTTTGTCCTGTATGTGTGGTTGACTTATAGAAGTGGTCTTAAGGTTTGACGAAAAGTTTGAAATTTGAAACACCTGCGATTTTGATGGAACCAAAAAATCATGTCAACCATTCTTACTTTTGTTGTTGCAATGTTTCGGGATGTTACCAATAAAATAAGAAATGTATTATAACATGTGTTCATCGCAGTGTGCGTTCTGTTGTTCGCTCTAAACCTCATAGAGTAGATATTCCAATTTCTGAACTACCAGTCAAAGCTAAACTAATGGAGCAAGAAACGATCAAATCATCTTCATACCGTGAAGTAGATGAAGCATTTGAATGCAGTTCTAGTGAGCCACAACGTTTTGCAAAAAGTGGATTGAAGGATTTGATGTGATAATGGGAGCTTACGAAAGATGCAGCCGAACTTTTGAGATCACGTCTTAAACAAAAGAATTTATTAGCTCCTATCATGTCATTTTATTGGTACAAAAACAAAGAAAATGAGTTTATTTCTTTTCCGAAAGACCGAGATTTCGTTTACTGTAGCGACATTCCGCAACTAATGACACTATTCAACGTAAACTATATCCCAAACGAATGGCGACTCTTTATTGATTCCTCGAAGAGAAGTTTGAAAGCCGTGCTGCTACACCATAAGACTGAAATGTCACGAAATGCTAAAAGAATGCCTCAAAATGTCCATAGGGAGATGCGATTTTTTGAAGTATTATTTTTTATTTGTTGATAGAATTTATGTTTTTTTGGAACATTCTTATGGATGCTTGTACTTCGCATAAGGAAGAAAAGGGTTGTATAAAGACTGAATACATTGTTTCAGTTATGTATGATTTATTTGTACTTCCTTTTAAAAATTGCGGGTGTGCCAATAGATTTGTGCCCCTCTGTATATACCAAAATAAACATGCATATTAAGGGTAATATCAGACAAGAGACGAGAAAGAACTTCGTTCCTACAAGCAAATTAAAGCAACAAGTTTTCTGAACCAACTTATGGCGTCTACCCTCTTTTAGCATTGTAAAAACGGGCTATTTTCAATATTTTTTTAGATAGGTTTAAATTACAAATATTGATAAAGGAGGGGTTATACTCAATAAATACACTCCCGAAATACACAAAAAAATATTTTTTTTTTCATTTATGTGAGTTTTTATCAATGAAAATGATGGTTGAAAAAATGTCGAAAAAGCGAGAGGGGTGTGCGCTGTTGATGAAATTTTCGAGATGGTCGAATCAAATAGTTTTAGGTTCAGTATGTTAATAGCTATAGCGCGAATAGGGCGATTTTTGATTTTTGCAACATTGACAAAAAGGCGGACATTTTTCGAAAAAATACGAAAAAACATGCTTTTTACACCGTTTTTGGCCAAAAAAAATGTTTCAAATCAAAGTTTTCGCGCTGTAGTTATAGTTATAAAGAATGTCTGATAAAAAAATGGTGAAAATCGGTTCAGTAGTTCCCGAGATTTCATCGACGCGGCTTCGAAAAACGTTGTTTCGAGAAAACGCGGTTAAAGTTTTTTTTAATGAAGAATCGCGTTTGGGCGACAAAGTGAAAGTTGCCCAAAAATACAGTTAGACTGCTCCGATCTTTATAAAATTTTAATATCATATTTTTGCACAAGTATAATTTCCAAAAATGCAATAATTTTTTTTTTGGAAAATGATAAAGTGGGTAGACCCCTTAAGCAATGCTTAATTTTTTTGAATTAAGTATGTCAATTTCACGTAAATCTGCTCTTTACTGACCGGCTGACCATAACTACCTATTAACCTTTCAATTAAATATCTTCTTTTTTCAATATGATTCTGATTGGATTGTGTGTGTTTTTGTCAATTCAACCAAGAGAGTCTACTATGAAAAGAAGCTCAAAAAAATGAAATAAAGAAAAATACCTGTGACACAATAAATAAAATTATACCTCATCGTAGTCCAATAGTTACAAGGTACACCTATGTGCAAAATAATAATAGCTTTTCAACTTATAACTAATAATGATGCAAAAACATATATTCCAATGGGGGGAAATAGCAATATTAAATTTCTAAATTAATAGTTTATTGTATAGCCCTTGTTGGCTATTACTTTAACACATCGACGTGTCATTGACGCTACCAAACTTTGACGTCGTTTCGTGGTAATAGAATTTCATGCAAACTCCACTACCCGCCAAAAATCATCCACTGTTTTCGGCTTTGCTTGAAAAACAGCCTGCGCAACATCAGTTCATAAGGTATCTATGGGGTTGAAGTCGGGAGATTGAGCTGGCCTGTCCATAATTTCTATCCTATTGGTCGAAAACCATGTCTTGATTAAACGACTGGTGTGTTTAGCAGTGTCGGCTCGTGGGAGTTAAGTATATAAATTCATACCAGTAGGAATTTTTCTATCACCAATAAAAGTTTTTATGTGAGTTTCCACTCCACCCAAGAGGTACCACATGTGGAGCGTTAACCGATTTTGAGTGATCGGTTTCCCCAAAAGTAGATTCGCTGGCAATCAAAAATTCCTATTATCGTGTTTTGAATAACATTTAAAGCTTTAATAAAACTTCAGTGCACTCTGAATAAAAACAATCTTGTTAATCAGTTATTTAATAAAAATTATAAATACCATAACCTGAAAAACCCTTTTCTGGAACAAACTTTAAGCACTACAAAACTTTAAAAAATACCAAACACTACAAACACTACGAAGGCACACTAAGTACTAGTACCATGCACTACACTGATGAGACTACTTTTGCATTAACAGTCATCACTTTCACCCCCTTCGGCCCGTCGTAAAAAAATGTTGCACATGCCTGCTCAAAAGTATTATCCAGACCATGCCAAGACTAAACGTTGTCGAAGCACTGACCAGGCTGCATATGATTAGCCCGTCCACGATGTATACACATGTTATTTCAAACACGCACACTCTCGCCGCTTCAGCATAGAATTCACGCATACACTCAAATCCAAATACTCTTTTTTGGGGCAAGATCCATGTAGCCCCTTCCTCATAGTAAAGGTGGAAAATTGTCAAAGAGAAAATAAGTTTGAATTTTACTCTCAGTTTTTACTCGGTGCAGGCACAACGAAGCGAGTCGAAGAGAAAAACAAATTGTTCTACAGTGCGTGGCAAGAATACTATGTGAAAGTAAACTACAGCATGGGCGAAAAAAATGCTACATTATATTTTGAAATGAAATGAAATTATGAAAACTATATTGAAATCTTTAATGATATTTTATTACATTTGCACTAATATAGGATCATCAATAAGTGGTGGGGCTAAGCCCCACTAGCCACAATGGTAGAGCCGCCACTGGTGTTTAGGATCGTCATCTTGCAAAAGGACCCACTTCAGGGTCATACCTTCTTCCGCAAAAGGTGAAATGATATTTTCCAATATGTCTACGTAAATTTTGGTGTCCATCGTGGGTTTGATCCAAAATATGGGGCCAGCGCCGTAAAATGAAAACGAGCCCCAAACATTGATTTTTGCCCCTCCATGCTTAACTGTCTTCGTGGTATACCGTGGATCATAAGAAACGTTTGGCGGTCTTCTTATGTATTGTCTCGTTCGTTGGTGGAATCATCTACCTAATCCGAATACGGTTGTTATAGCCCCAAAAGCTCCAGTAAGAAGCTCAATTCATCCAAGAGCAGCTCAAAAAATTAGACAAATTCAAAATGTAGCTGTGAAGCAAAATCAAAAATAATTTCTCGTCAGCACAATCAATCAAATAATATCAATATGTGTGCCAAATGAAATTTTCCAAAGTTATCCATTTCAAACAATTTGTCACGGTAAAATAAACACTTTTGCTTTGTTTCCTGTAATAAATCAAAGCAAACTGAAAACGAGTTAAAGACTTATGATTGATGGTCGAACATTTCTCCTCTATCAAATTATCTGTATTGTTTGTGAAAGTAATGCTATTAAAGTAAATCGATAACCGTTTGATGTTAAACCAAAAAAAAAATCTGCACTTCCGGTGAAATTTTATTCATTTCACCATTGCAATCTCATGGCAGTCTCGGCGTTGCTACAATGATTTAATATTTTTGTTTGCTTCGAACGAGCTGCGTACTTTAAATATCTATAAACGTGTACCACTTACATGATAACAATAACAATCCAAAGCGATTGTACAATAAAAATCATGAAATCTGCACTACCTATAAAAAACCAGTTTAAATTGTGAAGCCATTACTCATCTCAGTTGAACGCCATTGGCTAACTTGTAGATATTTCAGCAGACTGTTAGTTTCAGTGCATTGTTACCATGTTGTATTCTTTGGGGGCTTCAATGCTCCACCATGGTGGATGCTGGTGTGCCATTGTCGCGAACTCATTTGCGTGAATACGTAAAGAAGTAATGTGTGCTTGTTCAAGAGTAAATCCATTGATCAATCCATGACTTCAGATTATTTTTTTATGGCCCAGCCGAGTTATTCTGGTCGCTTTTTAGGTCGACCGGGCTGGAATTTCAAAAAGAACTAAAAATCGTTTGATCAATGCTTCGGGAATTTCACTTATTCGATCGTGAAGTGTAGTTGTAGAATTCCAGTTTATTTATGCTGCAAGAAAAGAACAAAACATGGTGAGACTGCCTTCATATTGGTTGCTCATTCTTTAACGTGGAAGCAAAAAGATTCAACTGAGTTGCCTGCTCGTCTTACAAAAGAATTTTGCTAAAATTTAATAACCAGTACGAAAAAACTCGCTTTTTGCTAACATAATTTTCAAAATAAACATTGGACTGCCCTCGGGCATACTTTAAAACAGAATATCTTTTATCTGCCGGCTTGAGCATTTATTTCGCTCTCCACTTGTTTTTGAAAAAAGTCACCTTTTGCATGAACTGTTTGGTTTTTAGAAATAAAACTCAAGTTTAACCCTCTTCAGTTCAGCGCCGTTATGTGCATTAATTTGACTGATGTGAAGAGGTTTTAGAGAAACAAGCCGTGAAGTGCGACCCTTGAGGTCCACACGGTCAACTACCCAGTAATATCATTAATAATATTAAACACAATAATAATTATGAAAATAATACTACTTTAAATATTAATAATGTACCTCTCATAAAAGTTATTGGAATGACTTAATATTAATCGTAACATCTACGGGAGCGTCCATTGATTACATAGGTTGGTTGGTTGGTTTTATGAAATACAGGCAGTCCTCGTACTTACGGCATGTTAGGTTCTCGAAATACGCGACGTAAATCGAAACGACGTAAATCGAGACATATTTTTTCATATGTTAACATGTAAAACTCAATGGTTAGGATCCACACGGGCTCAAAATTTAAAAAAAAGAACTGCATTCATAGCAAAGGATATACTCTCATTGCATTCGAATGTCATGTAACGAATATCTCGTTTTAAAGCGCATGAACCATCCGCGACTGGCAGAAAAAGATTTTGTTTCTTCACTATTATTCTCGCCACGTTTATTTTGCAGTGTGTTGATGATACTCATTGCCTTATTTTGAATAATAGCCAAACTTAGAGGAACTCGCCGCTGAGTTTGATTTTGAATCCAAGTGTACAAGAGTTTTTCCATTTCACAAATAAAAGCATTCCTTTTTCGTCTAATAGTGCTGTTTAAAGAGACGGAAGGTAGAGCTGTTAGGATTTTTTCTTTATCTTTCAATATTGTTTGTACGGTCGTGCGTGATAAATTAAGTTCTTGTCCAATAGATGTAGTCGAACAACCGCGATCTTTGAGTTTTAAAATCTAAGATTTAACCTCAATTATAATTGTCGTTTTTACTCTTTTCTTCACTTTACTATTACTGTCTTCTTTAGATGGCATAGTTAGATTAAAATTCACTTAAATATGTATATAAAAACAAAAGCTGACTAAGATGCAAAAAAAACTAATGTGTTACGTCTTGATTGTCCGTTGTCCCTGAAGCCTGAACTAACTAAACAAAATCAGCACCATGTGCGGGTAATCTCCGCTCACCGACACCGCGCCCCGCCGACTTCTTGCACATTGACTTCACGACAACTGAATGCTCCTATGCCGAAAATCGAAACAATTGACGTATGCTTGAGGAATAGTGTCAAAACATTGTTCGACGTAACTTGAAACGACGTAAATCGAAACGACGTAAGTCGAGGACTGTCTGTAATACCTAATTTTCCACATTTTTTATTAAATTAAAAAACGGCCTGAATGATTTCCTTGAAAAATATGAAAACATCTCAAAAATGTTAATATGCGTCGATTGACATCTAAATGATGCAAATATTATATTTGGTTGGCGAGATATGGTGAATGACATAAATGACCTTGAAGGTCATGATGACTTTTAATGATTTTTTTTTTGAATTTTTTTTTGTAGTTATGAAGAAAATTTTTGCTGTTTTTTTTACAAAAACTGTTTGGAGTATACAAATTTTATAAGCATCGATTTCCTTGTTTTCCATATCAGGTTAAAACTTTATTTTTAATGAAGAAAACCTAATTTTTTGCACATTTTTTTAATAAATTACAAAAACGACACCAATAATTTTTTTAAAAATTTGATAGAATCACACAAATTTCAATACACCGACGTGTGATGTATTGACACCTTAACCAAGCAAATCCTATATTTGGTTCGCGAGATATAGCGCATGACAGAAATGACCTTGAAAGGGTCAAAACAGCGAACCCCCCGTCCGAAACCCAAAAACTAATCAGCTCTTCAGGTTCCAAAGACGCTTCGATTTACACCTCAACAAAGTCGATACGACTTTATTTACGTGAGTTATGCTCGTAGAAAAAACTGTCAACGAACGAATTAGTTTGATATGTACAACATGATAAAATAACTATACAAAGACTTACACCCGAATAACATCCCGTAATAGTAGAAATTTATTTCTGAAATTTGAATTTTGTGCGCCAGACTTATAGAGCGCTTCGTCCAATTCATAGTGCTCCTAATCATCCATATGAACAGCTCATACGCAATACCATGGGAAGATTTGTGTCCATTTATACTCTATTAGACAATGTTCATCCAACACGAGCTCGAACAGTGCATACGAACAGTTATCGCTGTTGTAGTGGGTAGTGTGATTCAGGATCCAAATTTATCGATTCGACACCGTTCTCAACAACTTGGCATCAACTACATGAAAAATTTTGAGGAAAGATCTTGGACTTGGACTAAAGCCCTATAAAATCCAACTAGTGCACCAATTGAACCTTTGAGAACGTCGTTTGCTTCGTACGTTCGGTAAATGGGCTGAGAATAAGTTGGAAATTGAACTGCATTTTTACCGTAAAATTATTTACAGCGATAAGGCTCATTTCTGGCTAAATGGATTTGTAAATAAGCAAAAGTGCTGTTTTTGGCACGAAGATAACTTTCAAAAAAACTTTGAAAGCATTATTACATCCCGAAAATATCACCGGTGCGGTGTGCGTGCCGGCGGCATAATTTGCCCATTATTTTCAAATCTGGAGATGGAACCAACGTTACCTGGTATAGCGATCTAACACAAAGGGTTCGTAATTTTTTGATTCAACACTAATGTGTCAATCATTTGAGGGATGAATAGTTGTAACGGGATGGCACAACATGCCATACAGCGCGTAAAATCATTACGTTATAAGGTCGAACCTTTGTTAAACGAATCATCTCAAGAAAAGGACCTGTAAACTGGCCGCGCAGATCATGTGATTTGATTACATTGAACTAATTTTTGTGAAGGTACGTCAAGTCACTTGTCTATGCCGATAAATCAACAACTATTGATGGCTTGAAAGCCAACATTCGACGCGTTATTGACGAAATAAGGACGGCTAGTTGCAAAAGTTATTTGCCTCTTAAAATATCGCATGTAATACTAGGCATCAAATTTATTGTTATATACGCTACACATTATTGCTTCTTTGATTTGAAAAACGCATCAGGCCGAAAAAAGAGTCTCTTCATCATCTTGTTTGACCATAAATTTGGCTTTTTTGCATTTTTTTTCGATTTTGTTAAATCGTTTCAATTACTACACAGCGTTTTTTTCTTTTTCCTAATATATTAATTTATGTATTCATTTTCTTTTTTATCTGTGATTTTATTTCTCTTAATTTGTTAGTTTAAATTAAATTATTAATTTCATTTCATCATTATATATTTCTGATTAAACCATCTCTAAAGAAATGTCGTTTTAATTTGATTTTGTTTTGATTATTATCCTTCGTCATGGAATAGAATGAGATTGAGAATTTTTACAGGCTTGGTACCTCAAGTCAATCCTAGTTTCATTTCTTTCCTTCAGTGAAAGTGTAGGGTGGATCAGCACGGGTTTAATAATTTCCCTCCAAAAAATCCCGCCCACATGCTGAGGCATTATCGCCATCCTTGCGTCACCCAGGGGGTAGAAGATAATGCCTAGTAAAATTTCGGCGATCGCTATATATATATATATATATATATATATATATATATATATATAAATATATAGCGATCGTCGAAATTTTACTAGGCATTATCTTCTACCTAATATATGTCCTGCGATCGCCGAAATTTCACTAGGCACTTATGATTACATGATGGTCCAAATTCAAAGATGGTCCATTCAAAGAGAGGAGTTTTCCCATAGGTCTGATATTTTGATTGCAACGGTTCCAAATTTATAATTGGAAAAGGAAGAAACTGATATGATGGATACGATAGAAATCTGTTTGAGACAAACATTTACATAACAAAATTTACATGATTAAATTCAACTGGCAACATTGCTCTTTCTTTTATGTTCATACGTGATGCACTGTACACATCACACGTTGCTTTAACCATCTCAGAATCAGGGTATCCCATATGTGTTCAATGTTTGAATGAGGAGTCAAGTCGAGTTAACTCGATTGGATATTTTTGCGGTGGTCCATTCGACGTTACTAGATGTGTAGCCTAGCCACACCATGGATCTAGATGTTATGGGGACAACGCCAGGTCATTGCACTATGGCAACGTAACATTCAAAGAACACAACACTAGTCGGCCACGCCGCAACTATAACCCAAAGGTGAAAGAATCAACCCAGAAAAGCATAAGGTCCGAAATTGAGTAGAGATATTTTATCACATTGTTTGACTAATTTTTAGATGTTTTTTTTCCTAAACTATCAGCAAGAATGTGTTTGAAGTTATAATTAAAAATGTATATGACTGGGTTGTTGAAATACGTTTGACATGGGTCAATCCATATGGATGATTGGTAGATAATGATGCATAGATAATGATTCCGAAAATTAGTGACAATATGGAAATTAAGTTAGAAACCAAATTAATCTTTTAGTAATAAATAACCTTGTTCGTTTTAAAATATGCAAGCTACTCTTTCCCTAAGCTTGAGTATATAAGTATGCATATTGAAATCAACTTTCAACAGCTTGAAATTAAACGTAAGACGATAAATCTGAAAATGTTAACGTAGTAACAAATTCTAAAAAATACATTTTAAAATGCAAAAAAGCATATTCATTGCAGCAGAATTTGTTCAAGGTAAAAGCACTTTCTTCCATTTGAAGACATTGTATCGTTCTATTGTATAGAATTATAGTTCAACCACAGCCGTTAAAAGTTATGATCAGGTAATACGGCAATTCCAATGGTTTGAAAACATCAGAAGGGAGAAGCATTTAATCCTGTATTTGCTTAAAAATGAAGGAAGAAGTGTGTTTTTTATGACGTAAATGACATCAGGAGACAGAATATAATGATGATTTAATATAGTAGTTCAAAGTACTGTAAATAATTGACATAGAAACTTTAGTAGTGATGCTAGTAGATTAATAAATCAATGGTACTCTTCTCATTCCAAATTAACCTTATTTCGCCGGTACAATTTCCTCCTTCCTGGGTGCCATTGGGTAAGGACATATAACAAACAAAGAAACTTTGTTTCGTTAGTTATCATATTTTCACATGTGTAGGTGATGTATCTACTATGCAAAATTGAAATAATCCCGGAATATTCCAATTCGGAACTAGGGGTGTAGTTTTTTTTTAGAGAACTCCTTTCTACATCAATTCGGTCCTTTCAGAGATCGAGTGTTGTACTGTCAATATATTAAGCAAATATAATGTAATACTTTCTGGAATTTAGAGGAAGCTAATAGTAGAAAATATGCGCACATGCATTTTAGTTATGAGCGTAGTTAATAGATTGTTACGCGCTTGTATGGCAACACAATGGGGTTTTATTTTCAAAATTCTGGTCGAAAACTTCCAAACAGCAAGGGTACAAACGGTTTGATGGCATTGTGACTCAAATGCTATCCCTGACCGTAAAACATTCAATAAAGGCAACTATATGTGCTATGGTAAGCTAAAAACCAGACTTGCTTTGAAGAAAATTTAGTTAGATCTATTAAGCAAATTTAGTTAGATTAGAATATAGAAGGACAATCAAATACGATTTCAACAGAAAGCAAAAACAAAGCACTGCAATTAATGGTTTTAAATTCAAATTAGGGGTCTTCACGTCTCATGTTGTCCCCATTTGCGTATCTTTTACTGTACACTTACGAATTTTGAGCCTTATTTAGTCAAAATAATTTCACTTTTTCAAAAACCGAACACTTACGAGGTTTGAGGCACTTTCTCGTAGTCGTTCTTTCAGAGAACATTGTTGGTTCTAGTTTTGAGCTCTTCGGCAAAACTTTATTTTATTTGAAAGCTAGAGTGTTGCTTTACAAAATCTATTATTTCTAACAGATACGTATTTTGGCTACAACTTGCAGGTTTCTTCAGCGTTTTGTCTATAAAATTTTTATAGAAGAAGGTCAATTTCTGAACGCTTGTAGAATAGGGTCTTGCTTTAGAATATCTGATAATATAAATTTGTCAATATTTTGTTTTATTTGAAGCATAGTCACCGATACCTACGATAGTGGGACATTATTCGCGTATATTTAAAAAAAATTGTTTCTTGCAGAAAAATTTCTAATGACAAGAAGAGGCATCGTAAGTCAAAAATCCACACAATTCTCCGCAACACACTTCAAACTTATATTTCATCTCTTTTCAAAATCAAACAGTAGAATCTTTTATTTGTTTCTTCAGCAGACATTATGGATCCATATATGGTTAGGTTAGGTTAAGAGGGTTCTAAGCCAAATGGTTTCCATTTCACTTAAACCGATTTGGCCCATTGTACCTTGTAAGCGTGGAAACCTTCTAATTTATTTCGTGAACGATTTCTTAAGGAAACTTAAGATTAAGTTCATTCTAATATACCTAGTTCTTTCAGCTTCGCGAAAAAGAATGTTTCTAAGTGCTAATGTCTCATAACAACTTGATCCGAACATTTGCACAGAAGGTGCTCCACAAATTCTGTCTCTCCTTCCTCTCTGCAGTTCCGACATGGATCCTTGATTCTCCTTGCGTGGTCACCGAAAGATTTCTCGTTGAAGCTCTGTTCAGAGCTATTATACCAAGACTGCGTGATATGTGCCCAAATTTCTCCAGCGCTTTAATACTAGCTAACATTCTGGCTCCTGTACCTATGCTTATCGATCAGATACTTTACCAGACCTGAAGACCACACATGGATTAGATTTTGATCATCGATCCCTTTTTTCGACTTTTGCACTAGAAAATCGATTAGTTCTTCAAATTCACTCCTACAAAACGTGACATTTTCTCCACAGAAAAAAGACACTAAGTTTCAATAAACTCCGTTTTTCAAGTTTTTGATTCCGTTAACTTAATCAGGTTTAAATTAAAAGCGTGATTTATGTAAACAAATGAATTCAACAAATCTTAATAGGGTACTATAATCTCAGGATCAAGGGTTGATGGGTTTTCCCATCTTATGTCTCAGCAAATAACACGAAAACGGACAGTGTGACGTAATGCGGCGCAACAAGTACTCTCCGAAATTTTTCCCAACTCTATCCAAAACTCAGTCCGCAAAATCTTTATACAGCGATATTACTGAGCGAAAAAAACTAACCCCCGTGAACTCTGTATTGTCTTGCTTATTCGAGTACTTTTTAACGCAGCTCACACTCTCGTCTTTTTCCTCTATATCTACACTCGTATCCTTCAATCTCCAATTTTTTCCCGAAGCAAGAAACATTCAATATAATGGTATGCTTGAGCCGTTAGTGGCAACTATTTCTGGTGGCACACAGACATCTCACCAGCACGTACCGCTATCGCCTGATCGTTGACAGTGACCAGCTTGTCCACTGAGTTACATTACAACACATCGAATACTATCTTATCTAACACACTTTCTCGAGCTGCGGCTTAAAGGGCATTTTCTTAAGAGAGCGTTCCCTCATTTTCGTGCAAACTAAGGTTTTTATGTCATATTTAAATATTCTAGATAAAATGCATCCATTTTTTGGTGAAAGTGACTGATATTACTAACTTCTTTTCATCATTATAAATAGCGTAGTACCGCCAATCGAATCTCGATCTTCATTAAACATAGCTTCAAATTGTCTCATTTCAACTGAATATGCAAAGCTCAAGAAGAATTTGCTATCTGTGTTTACATGCGTTTGCCTCCTTTATCCAGAAAGCGGCTGTCAGTTGCTTGGAATTTTTTGGTGGGTAATTTCTGCCACCATAAATTTGCAACAAATGACCCATCCATTGAAGGCTTGACAGCTTCGCCAGGATCAAAACCGTTGCAAAAAAATCATATCTGGAACAAAATCATCAGTATGGTATGTCCTTTGCAATTCCCATGATGCGCAATCTCCAGGATGCTTTTTTTAAATTATGTGTCAAAATCGTATCCATCTAATATTTGATTCCTTCAACTAAAGTGTAACGTATTTCAGACAAGGCATTTTGCTTCGATCGAAACAATTAGTAGTCAGAAGGGGTGAGGTTTGATGAATATGGTGGGAGAGATAGAAAAAAAGGATTCCCTTAGTACCGTCGAAGCAGCATTGCAGACGTAGTGAAACCCCTTTCGATGTCTCTCGTTTTCTGCTCTTCTTCTGGGCCATATGGCCTTTAACGGAATTAAATGGCTTGTTGAGTCACTCTCAAAGATTTAGCAAGTTTCTCTTGAATTAAACATGGATCTTGGTCCAATATCGACTCCGATGCAGCGTTTCTTCCTCACGCTCTTTGTCGCATGTGTCAAAATTATCACTTTTGATTCGTCTAAACCAATACTTACAAATTGAAATTGAAGGATCATCTTTCCATACACTTCTTACAGTGTTCATTATACTTCTGCTGCACTTTTCTTCAAATTAAAGCAAAAAAGCAAGGTTGTCCCGTATTGAGCTTTATAGGCACAAAAGTTACATATTCGGAGCACACAAAAAATTATATTGGTTACACTTCGCCAAATAGAAACGTATTAAAAACTATAAACTAATAAAGACAGTTTAACATGAAGCTACGACAGGCGTTCAAAAAGTAATGAGAATAGCTAGGTTGAAAAATGATAAGGTTAAATATAATTTTATTTTTCTTCGTAATCACTCTTTAGGTTAATACCATTAACGTATCTATTTTCTCCGCCGAAAATTCCCCTTTTAAAAAAATCTTCATCTTGGGCACTTAAAAAATCTAAAAGAACTTTTTTCGCGAGTTTTCCTCGTCATTTTTCACGAATTTCATGACGTGCTTTTAACTTCCCAGTATATGGGAAGTTCTGGTTTATATTTGTTCTATGTACACTTTCCCGTTATAGTGGCATCATGATCAAAATATTCATTCATTATATTTCATGGCTGTCCTAAAAAAGAGGGCCCATGATCTTGTCGACAGACGAAAATGTTTTAAATTTCTTTGGGGATATGGAAGTTTTTATCATGTCACTGATTGCTTTTTTTTCAGGGTCGTAATGGCTTTACATGTTATTATTGTTATGAATCGAGCCAAGAAACGATCAGGATCTTGTTGAAACAATTGCAATGAGCTCTTTGAAACCTTGAGTTGCGTTTGCTTTTGTGCATTCTTGGTACCCAACACGTGAATACCTTTTTCATTTTCAAATGATCTTGCGAAATTCTGTGTACACTCCCAATAGAAATCTCTAACTTTTCAACAATAAAACAGACGATCTTCCAAAAAAAAAATTTTAAACTTTTTGACCACTTTCTGAGTGATTGACGTCAAAAGGGCGGCCCAAACGCGGATCAGTTTTAACCCTTGTTCTTCTACGCTTCAACTCTGCAGACACCAAACCACTATAGAATATGGCGGGCTCCTAATGTCCATGGTAATTCTTTGAAAACTTGTTCGGTGGTAAAAAATTTCTGGCAAAACTATTTTATCAACGCACGAATTTCAATTTTATCGCAACGTATCAACAAGTAACAAACAAATGCGAATCACAACTGACACCAATAATATAACAAATTAATAATTTGTGGGGATTCTGCCAGAGACCTGATCTATACGAAACAATAATTATTTTATTAAAGTACCGCCCTGGCACATAAATATGTCATTCTCATTACTTTGTAAACCCGTCCTTTTAGTTACAACACGGTCTGATTCGATTCAATACTACGCTCTGTTGAAAATACTTTGAAAATTACTTGTACATCCAAAATTTATTTTATTGATAATGACAAAATGCCTTTATCTGAAAGTAATAAGTAGCTTTTTTGTAGTCAGAATAAATACCCAATCATTTTCGTCTGATAATACTTTAAGTTTTAGAAGAAAATTCCAAACGACTGCCAAATAACGCTCGAATTGATATCCTGTGCAAATGAAGTATCCTTTTCTGGGTGTGGCTGCGCACGTCATTTTTCAATTGCAAGTTTTCAATATGTTTAAAAGTTGAACCTTAGCCGTTCTTGTTGCCAACTCCACTGCATTCAATCTATAACGATCTATGTAAAGATTCCCATAAAATCATATGAGATAATTTTCTTTCGATTAATGCCTTTCGAAATGTATTCATATTAATTCTTTTTTTTTTAGAAATATGAAACATTAAAATTAAGCACTGCCATAAGATTGTCGCTTCAAAAGCCCAATTTGCTCTATAAAATTCAATAATCGATGTATTTCAACTATCAAAATGTCAATCTTCTATAATATTTATACTCAATTTAATGCTAATATGCAACTTACGTACGTTACGTAATATTGCATCATTACTGCAAATTTTAATAAACTTTTAAAAAAATGTAATGAACAACATTAAGCAACTACATACTATGCCTACACGATTTGCGACAAAAAAACCTATCAAACAACTGCAACAAAAACACTAAGAAAATGTTGATCCAGCAAAGTATCTACAAATGTATCTGTCAACACTTCCTAGATAATTACACCGATCGGCACGATAGGATAGTTGATATTCAAGTTGCAAATAAATGAATTAAGAAATTAGTGCAAATATCAGCGGTCGTATAGTTGATTTTCACGGGCAATAAACAATAACAATAATGTAATATTTGCATTGGGCGTACGTATCTGCAATATGTAATATTGCTTGGTGTGTAAAAGGATGACTGGTATCGTAAAAGAGCGTGAAATATTGCTTATGTGTAATTTCTGTTGTATTCCGGTAAAGTGTTGTGGCATTTATGTTGATGTCTGCTTAGTGTCTGTGGTGCGGTTATGAAATTTAACGGTTGCGTTTTATGATTTGAGCAATCTGTGTGTACTCATTTCGGTTCAGATTCTTTTCATGCAAGCGCTAAAATTATGTAGTCTGAAGATATTTATAGCTTTTAATGGTATTTTTACGTGGATATGATGCAGTGATCAATGAAGATGAAACCATTATTGGTTTTAAACGTAGGAACGTTTCATCAACTGAACTGGCTTAATGGTTGATTTTAATAATAGCTTCTCATTCATGTGATGACTGACTGGAATGAACTCAGATGAGATTCGAAAATGAGGCGTATTAGATTTTAGGATATTATAATATGCCCTGTTTTTAAAGTGAGACTCAAGAAATAAAAATATGTAACAACGACTCTTGAAAAATTGGAAAGAATTACTTATTCGCAGAAGCTAAATTGATTTTAAAGAATGTTTTTTAAAGGTATAGAACTTCCGATAGAGATATCTATCATTGTAACTATCAAATTTAACATGGACATGTTTCATTTACGACATGTCGGCAAAAAAAACATGAAAAACACTATGAATCGCTTAAATTAAATTTATTGCTTCAACTACATAGAAATACATTTTTCGCAATTATTTCAATATGAAATCCAGTCGCCTTTATTATCAATTATTGCATGACATCTTTTTGTGTAACTTTGACTCAAATTTTGTGCGAATTCTATAAAAACACCTTACCATATCCTATTGAGGGTCCGCATGAGCTGCCATGTGGTAGTTATATTGTTGCCTTTTAGTTTTTCCTTCATAAGTGACCACACGTTTTATTTCGGGCTCGCGTCTGGACTTTGTGATGGCCAAACCGAAGTTGTTACTTCGTTTCTTTCCAGCTGGTACAGAGACGACTTCGATGTTCGGGATCGTTCTCGTCTTGCAGAATTCAAACATAATTGTCGACACATTTTTAAGAGTTATTTCTGAAAATATGGTAAACAATCATTTACTTATAAGTAAAGAACATAATAGTGCAACATTTCAAGAGTCTTCTGTAAGATTTTTGTGAAAAAATATTGTGAATTGAGTCACTGACAGCAAATATTCGTATACACCCAAAAAAAGTTCCTTTGTAGTGATCACCATAACTAATTGCTGGATTATCTGTTGACTAAAAACCAAAAAGATTTCGTTAGTTTATGAGTTTCTCGATCAACATTTTTTATATTTTTGATTTTTCTATTTTTGGAAGTAAAAATAGCATTTTTTTTTGGAATTTATGAAAATTTATTGAAAAAATTGGCGAATTTGTTGCTTTAAAAGAAATTGTAACAATAAAAAATACAAAAAAATACAAAATTTAAAGAAAATTTGCAAAATTTGCGAAGTATCAGATAAATAGTTTTTGAAATACAGTGATCACTGCTTCTTGAAAAAGCTAAATCTGAGAAAAACGCGTTTAAGGTACTAGTCATCTTTATAAATTTCAAAAAAGGTTTTTTTTGCATTTTTTGACTCCTTAGAATTTCAAAAATGACTTTCAGAAATATCTTTTCGAAATTCGAAATTTTAATATATAAATAGCGACTTAAAGTGTATGCGCGTTTTCGGCTCTTTGCAGATGTTCGATAGCTGTCGGCTTTTCTTTCCCCTTCTCTAAAATACCGGTATTTCTTTTATACATTATATTTGCGGCTTTTTTACCGCTGCTTAATGCTAACTTAGACTTCTACATATCAATTGCGTGTTTTCGAAAAATGTCTAATTTTTCTATTTTCAAAAAATATTTATCAGCAAAATGGAACAAAAACTTTAAACACGTTTTTCGCAAAACAACGTTTTTAAACATGGCAGACAGATAGTCTCTGGATGTACCGAATCAATTTTCGAAAACTTTGATGCGTTTTGTTTGTTAGAGAATATTTCACTATAATTCACCAGAATATGAGCAAAATATCGAAGAAACAAGCCGTGAGGTGCGACCCATGAGGTCCACACGGTCAACTTCCCAGTAATATCTACATAGATATTAAAAATATTAAACACAATATAAAAGTTATGGAAATAATATTACTTCAAATAATAAAAATGTACCTCTCATAAAAATTATTGGAATGATTTAATATTAATCGTAACATCTACGGGAGCGTCAATTGATTACGTAAGGATTTTGGTGCATTGGTTTGATTGATTATTCACGCGGACCAATCGTAGGGGGGACAGGTTACAAAGCAGTTTTTTCATTAAAGTTAAACATGGTGCTGTGAAGACTATTGAAAATCTGCTCAAATTTTGCAAATATTAATAAACTTTGATTGACTATACAACAATGTCTTTAGAATAAGAGATTTAAGGTATAATGATTCGCATAAACCCTTTTTACATGGTGACTTTGAATGATTTTTTATTTTTAATTTAATTTTTTTGTAATCATGAGAAAAGCTTTTGCTGGTTTCTCTACAAAAATTGATAAAAGTTTATAAATTCTATAAACATTTATTATGACGATGTGCAAATCAGGTTAAAAATGGAATTTTTTATGAAAAAAACACTACATTTCTAAAAAAAATTAATAAATCGTAAAAAACGCTTTAACAATTTTTTTAAAATATAAAAACATCATAAAGATGTTGATACGCGTCGATTGACACCTTAATGATGGAAAGATTATATTTGGTTCTCGAGATATAATGAATGACGTAAATGACCTTGAACGTTTAATGATTTTTTATTTTTTATTTAATTTTTTTTGTGAACATGAAAAAAAATTTTGTTGATTTTTTCACAAGAACTATTTGGAGTATATAAATAATATAAACATTGATTACTTAGGTTTGAAAATCAGGTTAAAAATTTTGTGTTTTTGAAAAAAAACCTAACGGATCCAACGATTTTTTTAAAAATTTTACAAAATCACATAAATGTTAATACGCGTCGATTGACACCTTAATGATGAAAATCGCATGTTTGGTTCGTGAGATATAGCGCATAACATGGTTGACCTTCAAGGGGTGAAAACAGCAAACCCCCCCGACCGAAGTGTCCCAAAAACTAATCAGCTCTTAAAATTGCAAAGACGCTTCGATTGACACCTCAACGAAGTCGATACGACTTTGTTTACGTGAGTTATGCTCGTAGAAAAACTGCTCGCGAACGCACGTACGTACACACACACACACATACATACTTCTTTCTAAAAACATTTTATATATACTCTATAGACCTCAAAACGTAAAGAAAAGTTGAAAATTTCAATTTCGATTTTCGAGGCGATTACAAGAACTTCCCATATACTGGGAAGTTAAAAAAAAGATTCACATGGTCTTTTTTCCTTAAAAATTGATAATAGCATAATTGGTTTCTAGAGCATAGACTCAAATTGTATCTCCATTAGTTTTACTCCGATCAATCTCTTATTTTAACTGAATACTTTTGAAGGGCGTTTGTTTTCGAATGAAACAATATAAAAAATGCAAAATAAAAAATAAAAACCCTATCCCCGACCCATTTTTATAAAGTTTCATCGTTCAGCATTCAAGGTTTTCGTAAAAACGATTAGCTTCCCGAATCGCCTTCCAGAGAATCACCAGCATATGTACCTATGGTGTTTTACTGTACGCAGTAAAATTCTCTTACCATTTTTAGGACCTTTACCTGGCTTATTATCAACATTACCAGAATCTTTAAAAATCCTAACCCACTTCTTGACGAGCAAAGTAAACGTTTTAGTATATCTTGCAGCCTGTGCGAAACTTATTCTTGGTCCTTTTGGATGACTTACTAAAACGGAGATATACTTAGCAACATGTTTTTGTGAAACACAGTGTACTTTACTTACACCCGAACAACGTCTCTAGTTAGTGGAAATTTATTTCCAAAATTTTTGGTGCTCATAATCGTCCACCTGAGCAGCTCATAAGCAAAACGATGAAAAGATATATGTCCACGTATAATCTATTGGACAATGTTAATCCAACACGACCTCGTATAGTGTGTAATTAGGCAGCTATCGCTGTGGCAGAGGACTAAAGATCCAAATTTATCGATTCTGGAAAAAGCGATGCAAAATTGAACTGACAGGATGGTCTTCCTAAGATGCAGTCGTGGTGATGGTATCCCAGAAATTATTTTGAAACACTAAATACTATTAAATGTGCGAGCTAATAAAACCAAGCAAAATGACCATTTAAATAATTTATTCATGTTTTATTTGTTTGAAAAGTTACAATTTTTTGGGGTACGTGGAATAGATAGACGTATTAAAAAATCCCTTAAGTGGAAGGACATCACCGTTAAAGAAATGAAGAAGTTTCTGGGGCTTATAATATTTATAGGACAGGTACGAAAGGACCGACGAGATGATTATTGGAGCACTGAACCATGGACAGAAACACCGTTTTTTTTTTGCAAAAACGATGAGCAGAGACAGATTCCGTCCTAAGACGCAGTCGTGGTGGTTATATGCGAGAAATTATTCTTAAACAATAACTGCCATGAAGTTTGCGAGTTAGTAAAGCCAAAAAATTGACCATTTCGATAGTTTATCTGTGTTTTATTTATTTGAAAAGATCTATGCATCTAAGGAAACACCCTATGGATACACATGAGTTTTTCAATGTCTAATCTGCTTTCATGAACAGCTAACAACGAAACGTAAAGATGGAAATATCACCAGACTTTTTACATTGAACTAAATTATTTTATATAGAGGTTTAGTAACACATTTAAAGCAAATGTGTAAATGGAATAAAAATGATCTAAACGGTGAAACAAATTCATACATTTGTTGTAAAAAAAAAGTGTACCTACTTAATTTTTTTAAAGATTGAATACAAGACATAATTTTGTGCACTCAATCTGATATATGCACTACTTCTCGAGTTTCATGCATAGAAACAGTTTTGAAAATGAAGTTTCGCTTTGCTTTCTTCAACCGTGTAGAACAAAACAAGCTTTTAAACGTAATTAGGAAACATTAAATCATCATATATGTAGCTGTTGTCTCACCTTACTTAATCATTACACATATCTTTCACGCTTGTTAGCAAAGTAACACAACAAAAGATAACTAACATATTTCAAAACACCGTCAATTGTCTTCACTCCACTCGAAGCGTTAGATTGTCAACTCTTGGTAGCATCAACGGAAAAAAATAGATACATTTTAGAACAGAATAATAACAACATGGCGTACTACAAATGCATGTTATCCACTCATTACTACGTGAAACTCTCGGTCGACTTGCTAGAGGTATACAGCCTCGTAGTAATGGCTTAGTGCGCTTAGTCGGATGTAACAATCAAGGTTAAGGTGATCTGAAAGACACCCAAGATGGATGTTTGGAACAATAGATAAATCTAGCAGAATCGTAACGTAGTCGGTTGCATTCATCACATAACACATGACGTGTTCCGGGCCCATTATAACAAAAAGATGCGGTTGAGATAAACTATGAGTTCGGTGTAAAATCACACGATTTTCTTCGTTCAGTTTGCATGGGATGGGATCGTATGAGAGTGGTAATGGACTGTGACTTTTTGAATGCTAATAGAGTCATTTGAGATAATTTGATAGGTAATACGATATTTTTGTACGACAATAGTAGATATTTAGATGAAAGCTGCTTAGCTATGATGCCGATTGAATTTGATAGATTTTTTTTTGTAGAATCAGAAGGACCATGGATGATATTTTCGATTGACTATTAGAATAACGACTTTACTGTTAACCCTCTTGCAGAGACGATAGTTATTTTTGGTTTGTCCACCATTAATAGGTCATTGCCTGGAACCTCTTTCAGCGAACACTCTCCAGCATTCTAGCTTCATTGCGTTTAATCAGAAAGGTTGTGTACAAGTTTCAATTAATTTGGTTTCGTAGAAGTAGAATGAAGGGTTTTATAGAAAGCTTATAGCATATATATTACTCATTTTCTCTGTAAGTAAGTGCTATCGTGAGGTGAAAATTACCCTTCTTTTCTCAGAATATCATTGGTTTTATTTCAAAGTTTGTTGCAGAGTAAGATTTTATTGTTATTTGATAGTCTTTTTCCTTTTTTGTAGAAGAGCTATAGAATTTTAGGTAAAGGTTAAGATTATGGCCTCCACCCCCAAAGGGAGTGGTAGTAGAGGCGGATCAAAAGAGGAGGTTACCCTACTACTATGGCATAAAAAGTTTGCGGCGGTCCCGGCTCCATGAGAAGTTATGGGGGCCCCCCACTAAAAAATGGTTATTTTACCTATATTTAGAGATAATATGCAACCGTCCTCGCCCCTCATCCCCCGCGCGGGTGGTCGAGTGGGCCGAGGGTGGGTTTTAGGGGGTGAAAAACGTGTCTCTAAAGTGTTACCCCTATTTATATTACATTTACGGTAAAAATAACTTTCATAATTTTTTTTAAATTTTTTTTTTTATTTTTTGCCCAAAAAAATTCTTAATTTTTTAAATTTTTCCGAGATCCAAACATGTCTAAAAATAACTTTCAAGATAAATTTTACGGTTTCATATGATCTCCAAAAATAACCATTTTTTAGTAGGGGGAACCCCCATAACTTCTCATGGAGTCGTAACCGCCGCGTACTTTCTAGGCCATAGTAGTAGGAGAACCCCCTTCTTTTGACTTCCCCCTTACTCCCATCCCCTGGGGGATGGGGGCCATGATCTTTACCTTTACCGAATTTTATTCTTTTTTCATCTGATATGTGAATTTGAAACCATCATCAACCATACTTCGAAAGATTTTTCGGCAGTAGATCCTAATTTCTTGAAGAAAATTAGGAACTGTATCCAATATTTAGACGAAGAGTCGAAAAAAATTTGAAGATAAAAGCCTTCAAAAGTAGAAGACTAGGAAATATTTATTTCATGATGATCTTCATCCATTTTTTTCCTATATAAAACATTTCTTTATTTTCTGTTTCTATTTATGTGGGAGATTTTAGTAAATTTGAAATCCACATTTGACTCTTCAGCCACCACGTTTATTTGGAAAAAAATGAATGCAGAGTTGGACATGGGTATTGAATTTACTGAAGAACTCTCAGAAAGCATTAAAGAAATTGAATATTTAGAATAGCATCAGGAAAAAATAGTAAACATAGTCTTCATCTGATCACAATAAGACAAAGAGAACAGAAAACACAATACTATTTCTCAGTTAGCGAGACCTAAGTCAGAGACAGAAAGTGGAGGTAAAACATCTGTACCTTAGACGTTTGGATGTGGATATTTCCTGCTGAAATCGTTTTCTGGACAAATATTGTTCTGGAGTCTGCAAGAATTTATCATAAAAAACAGAACAGTCCAGAAAACTGTGGTACGAATACTGATGTTTCCATTAATTTTCAAATCTGGAAGAGAATGCACGAGTTTATTATTTTTCCCTTCAACCACAAAGCGTCCAATCTTTCGAGTTACATTTTCCATAAAACGATGTGCAACTTTCTCATCAGAAAAGAGAAAAAAACCGGCGAAAGCTGAGTTTTTTCAAAAAAATTAAAAACTTCCAAAAGTGTTTTCTTTGGGATAATACACCTGAATTGATAAAATCATAGTTGTGCACTGCCGACTCGTTTGGCCGTTTTTGCGTTTGTGCGTCCTAAAAAACGTTTTGTGGAATGTTTTAGTGTTATTCAAGGAAAATAGTGGTTTGTTTATCATACTTTATATGCTTCAACCCAAGCAAATCCAAGCAGACTCATAGGAACTGTGATAAAGGTATAAAATTACATTTAATCCGCCAAGGGATAAAATTACATTTAACCGACAGCCATTTCGAGCAGCTAATGGACAAAATCTATGGTGTCCTTCTGAGCATGCATTTTCTTGGATATTTAGACGCATCTAACTCTCATATACTTCCGAACTGGCTATCAGCCATTGTACCTGTAAATGACGTTGGATAACCAACTTATTTCATCCTTTCATAGCGCTTGGAATGGACATGATAATGTCTATAAATAAATAATATCTTCAAGGCATGCCTGAGGATGGTTTATATTTTACAAAATTGGAAAGAAGCCCAAATAGTCTTCATAGGTAAAGTTTGAAGATTACACTTTTTTTCTCCTGAAGACACTCATTTATCTTAGAGCTACTCTAAACCTCTCTTTAACATACAATACGCATAGGCGATCGTAAGAGACTGCTCTTCACTTACTTATCAGCCACATCGAAAAATCGCTAGGCTATAAGCAAGCAGTTTATCTCAAAATTAAAGCTGCCTTCAATAATGTTAGCCATAAAGCAATTGAAAAATAAATAAATAAATATAAAAATAACGACATTGATAACTTGATAAGGCTCTTCAAAAAACTTAAGCGAAAGGACTCCCAATTCCTCGCTATGAAAAAGCTTCATTAAAAAGAGAGTTTGTAGAGGCACCCGAAAAGGAGATGTATTATAATCTGTTCTACGGAACTTAGTCGTGGACAAACCCAGTCAAACCCAGAAGCGTCTGGCTGCAAAATTGAACCCTACGTTTATGATGTTGCAATTGGCATTTTAGGCAAATTTGTCAATACATTATCGGAGAGACGAAACTTTGCTCTGCATATTTTCTCCAGATAGAGCGAAGACTGTAAACTGAGGATTAATCCGCAGAAAACGGAACTAGTGTTTTCAACGAAAAGGCACATGATCCCGCGATTCATCTCGCCTTAAATTAATGATGTAAGTCTCAATCTAGTTCATTAAGGGGTAACACCACAGTAAGCGATTCAAAAAATCCAATTTTTTTATAGTTCTAAACGAACCTTTATATATTCAAAAATAGTATTCTTCTCGTTATATAGCTGAAAAAAAATTTTTAACGTCAAATTCTCAATTTCTCAGCAACGTCTACAGCACGCGCTAAGCACATATCCTACCGCCCTCTGCGCGCCCGTTGTCATCTCTTATATATTAGTGTTACTGGTTGAAATGATGATTGAGCATGTTACCTTTGGACCATAGAGCTCATAGTTTCACAGAAGAACACCATGAATGGCCAAATGTATGATGCAGGGATCGCTGATTTAATTTACATATGACATTTTTATGATTTAAATGCACATAAAACTTTAAACACGTTTTTCTCAAAATTACTTTTTTAGAGTTGGGCGAAATCATAACTCGAAAACTGTTGCTCCGATCAGTCTCAAATTTTTTTTGTAGCTTTGTAAATGCAATATCTTGAGCATCACGTAGCCGTTTTTTGATTGGATGTAAATGTTTTTTATAAACAAATATAAACAATTACAAACAATTACAAAAAATTCAAAAGTTCGCCATTTCTACAAAAATCAGTTTAACTACAAATGCCTACGTGATTCCATAGCTAATTATATGTGAATAATGAACTTTGTTTCCTTTTTGTTCCTGGTCTCATCGTTTGCGCTAAATCTTTTCGCCGGTTTATCAATTAAAAAAGGCTTATTTGAAGATTGGCGCTATCGCCGCCATTTTGTATGAAAATGATAATAAATTTTTTTCTCTCATACTTCAATGTGTCCTTTAACATAAATTTCCTACTCCCGTTCCAGGATTCCGAAAAAAATTGTCAAATCGCCTTATTTTGCGACCGTTACTGTGGTGTTACTCCTTAAGTCAAATACCCATCTATCTTCCCACCTACCTTGGTCTATTTTGGACTTCAAACTCGTTGGGAAAGCAAATGTTGAGAAAAGAGTGCGAAAAGCATCATGGGCTATCTATTGCTGCACAAGAACCATTGGTAAAAGATAGCGGTTGAATCCCAAATCATATCATGGTTCTACTCAACGATGGAAAAACCAATTCTTCGGTGTGGTGCATTTATTTCGCGGCCAGCTATCGGTAATCAGAATCTGCTAAACAAGGTCAGAAGAGTTGCAGCTATTGCGATCGATGGGACTCTAGGAAACTTTCGGACAAAGACGCTCTTCATGCTACTAAATTGACTCTCGTCTGTGCTCCTGACGAAGCAGCATGCCAAGTGCTCTGCTATTTGATTGAAAGTTCTTCACTTGTCGCATGAGGCAAATATTGGTAACTCCCACCATTTTACAAGGGTTAGGCAAACTCCAGAAAATATAGATTTTGCTTCTCTGATCTGCTTTCAACACAGCGTCAAGGCAGTCATTCTGAGCAGGAGTAGGGATAACTGGACCAAGGTGTGAATCACAAAAATCGGTCGAAACCTTCACGGATGGATCAAAATTAAAGGGAAGATTCGCTGCGATGTAAAAATAGCTAGATCTAAAACTATCTTCTGACTCCCTGATCACTGCAGTGTTTTTCGAGCTAAAGTCATGGCAATATGTTCGGCGGCAGAATGGACTAAAAAATCAAAAAAATCTATTTTCTAGGATAGCCAAAGTAATTTTTCTTTATTCGATTTCGAAAAGCGTTTGCTTTTGGGTCTTCAAGTGTTAATATCATTTCTCCACGATGATTTCATGTTTTATATATTCTTTAATCTAATTGCAATGTTGGTAGGTACAGTTAAAAAGGAAACTTAAATGCCTGAAATTTCTGACGGTGAAATTGTGAGGCGGCGATAACTTTCAAACGATTGTTTTTTGGTGAATCAGTTTTTTTACATATATTCTTAAAAAAATTATCACTGAAAATAGTTTCAATTTGCTTAATCCATATCTGAAGCTTATAACACTACAACTAGATGCTTGCATAGTAATCCAAAATCAGCCAAAGCTTTTGATGTCTACACCCAAAAATATACTGTTAATAAACAATAATAAACCATCACGATACTATTGCATAATTTATCGTTATGTAATCGCGATGTTGAATCAAATCCTCATCAATAAAATACATATTACTGTGCAATCAATAAACATTGAAAGCAGTTGAAAGTGTCATAAATTGGGACTTACATAAGCCACATTATAAATAGTCGTATCTTGTATGCGTTAAATATACTATATATATATATATATATATATATATACTATATATATATATATATACTATATATATATATATATATATACTATATATATATACTACTATCAAATACCATTCTGATTGTGATTATTTATGCTTGCATTTCAGGGATTATCAGCGCATGAACATGTATCAAATGCCTGCAAATATTTTATAAATTCAGCAGATACAAAAATAATTTATATCCGATATGCAGTCAAGTCAAATCCGAATGTTTTGGAGGCATTATATATGTTACGCAATGTGAATTTTCCTCATATTTTAAACAATTCAGAATATCTGCAATTGTGATTATTGGAAATTCAATAAATTTATGATAAATTTATTCAATAATTGACTAAATATTACTGAAAAAGATGTAAAAGTTAATTACAAACTGATGTGGAATTTATCGCATTACATTTTACGCTATGTGCCTTTTGGATATAAGTGTATTGTATGTGATCAGAGGTGAATGATTTAAAATATTTTTTTTTAATTTAATTTCAGCTGGTGAACTGACAAATGCCGTTCAAGATGCATTCGTCATTGCTGTTGAACAACAGGCCCGTGAGCGTTTGCAGAGGCTGTCAGCGCTCAAACGGGTTACACCAGTTGATATGTCTCAACTGTCAATAAAGGTAAGTTAGCACTTTTTTTAAACTTAGCACTGTTTTTAAGTATATATGAATACATTTTAGCTTTCTCAAATTCATAAAGGAACTGCCTATGCTATTAGAAAGCAAATCCCACTTAATTTGGTCGTGAATTTTTATGCAATATAATTTCCTGCAAATAGTATTTCATCTTTCATGTACCTGTACCATATGCATTCCTTTTATTCCTGCTGAAAATGGAAATTTGGAATTTTATTATTCTTGTCAGCAACTTCAGCAAATGATTCCTTTATTTAAAGCAATTTATTTAATAATGCGACTACATTTGTAAATCAATAATGAATAAACTAACACAGAGAACACTACTGTCGCTTTTTCAATATTCAAACTATTTTCATTTTGTGTAAAATTATAAATGGGACAAAGTTTGCTATACCTTATACAAAACTTTCATTATAACTAGATACAGTTTAAAACACTAAAGAAGGCATAAATTAGGTTCTGAAGGACGTATCTATTATCGTTTTAAAAAACGTGTAATGTTTAATCTTGTTTTTTTTTGTTCAAATATAGGGTGTTCTTAAGGGGTTATATAGTTATTGGAAGAAAAAATAGCAACTTTTTCAAAAAAAATGTATTTTAAAAACCGAAAATCTATTTTATTTCAAATTTACACACATAGAAGTTTAGCATTTTAAGAAGTTGTAAACAAATTTTTAGCTAAAAACATTGAAAATTGTTAATTTCCCTGCAGTTTTCCTCGTCCAACCTTTTATTTTGCGGTAGGCGGAATATTTCGGGGCAGGTTCATCTCAAATCAAAAATTAAAATTTTTTCTTATAATGAAATTTAAAGTTTTGACATGGATTTGAATGAATTTTCGTATCATATTTTTCAGCATTTTTCCGATTCTCATCGTTTTTATAATATTTTTTTTTCGTATGAAACAAAAACTAGTCAATCGAATAAAAATTCCTTCGTTCAAGCACGAGTCAATACTATAAAGAGGAACTCTGCAAAGTTTCAGCAAAATCGAAACAAAGTTTCGAGAAAAACGCGTTTAAAGTTTTTTTACCGCGATTTAATGAATTAAAGACATTTTTAAGCGACTTACATCAAGTCGTCAATTCCAGGTCCATACAGTAATTCGTTCGCCTCATTCCCGATGTTCAGAGCATCCTTTTGATGTTGTGATGTTTGATGAAAAAGAAAGGAGTTGATTTTACGCGGTAGAACCGCGCCACGTGCGTAAAATACGCTAGGTAAGGCAGAGTGCACGTACCGACCGCGCGGTATACAAATCTCTATAACTCCGGTAATATTGCTAAAATTGACTTGAAATTTGGTGTGAATACTCTTGAAGTACTATACTTTCATAAGGAATAAAAAAACTCGATCGTTTTTTTTGAAAATACAAGACCTATATAACCCGTTAAGAGCCATAAAACCTTTGAAACAAGTAAAAAGCAGATCAATTATTGAAATGGCCAGATATATTCGGCATATGACCACCGCCACTGCGTCTCAGGAAGGCTATCATGCCGGTCCGATTTTGCATCACTTTTTCCAGCATAGCCGGCCTTATTTCGCCAATAACGAGTCGAATCTTGGCTTCCAAGTTATCAGAAAGTTGCTGGTTCATCAGCATAGACAAGTGAGGTACTTCTACCAGAGGTGTTCCAATGGAGTGGAATCACATGATCTGGGCGATCAGTTCACAGGTCCATTTTTTCAAATGATTCAGAATCCAAAGGTTCGGCCGAATAAAGTGATAATTTCACGAACTGTATGGCATGTTTCGCTATCCTGTTGGAGCCCCAGATTTTTAGCATTGATGTTGTCAATCAAAAAATTACGAAGCATTTGTGCGTATAGTTCACCATTAACGGCAAAGTTGGTTCCGTTTTCAAATATGAAAGAGAAATGACCAATTATGTCTCGGGCTATTGCAATCACCGGAGCTCTGCGCACTACCCTGTCAAAGGCATGATTTCTGCTATTAAATTGGTTCACGACTGAGCTTCTTACGAGACAGCAGGCCAAGTGCTCTGCGATTTTAATAAAAGCGCTATATCTCTGGGATGAAGGAAATATTCGTCACTCCACCATACTACGGAGAGATGGACCAACGCCAGAGAAAATAGACCTCGCTTCTCCGATTCCCTGCTTCCACCATGGTTTAATAGAAAGAAGTGAGATACAGTAATCGGTCGACACTGATGGATCAAACGTGGATGGAAAACTTGGCTGTGGTATTTTCTCATAACCACTAAGCACGAAACTATCCTTCCGTCTTGGGGACCACTGCAGTGGTTTTCGGGTAGAGGAAGTATACTGGTTGAGAAACCAGAAAATTTTCATAAGAAACCTAAACATTTTCTCAGACAGTCAAGCTGCTATCCAATCATTATCCAACATGTACACCTCATCCAAAATTGTGATGGAATGTCGCAAACATCTGAACGTAATTCCGTTTTACTGCGAAATGATCCTATACTGGGTCCTGGTGCATAGTGAAGCAGGTGCCCTAACGAGACCTGGCACTAAGTTTCAGGATTAGACACTAAAACCCCAAGTCGGGCAACCTTTAGCTTTCATAAAGCTAGGATTCAAGCAGCATTATATCGAGGCTGCAAACAGGGCCTGGTTACTGAAAGAAACCTGTAGGACAACCAGCCAAACTTGGCACACAGTGAGCCCCGAAAGCATCAAGCAGATTCTTAACACGAGCCGTGAAACCATAAGTTAAGAAGGGGAAAAATAATCCAACAGCACTATCCAGGTAACGCATACAAATCCTAGGCTCGGCGTAGGGTAGGATTTAGCTTATTAAAATATTAACTGCATAGCGAGCTTCATAATGGTTCTAGTGCCGTCCAAATCTTCTGTGGTATCACAATGGGCCTATCGTGGCGTAAGGGATCTTTTGATAAAGAGAGCTGCCACTACAACCAACCAACCAACCAATCATGCCGCCGACATGCCAACCACATCATGCAGTGACTTCTTCAGGAGGCAATAGAGCTTTCAAAGTCCCTTGCAGATTATTCTGACACCAAAAACAACAATTTCGCTTATTTACGAACCCATTAAGCCAGAAATGAGCCTCTTCGCTGAAAATGATTTGACAGTAAAAATGTGGTTCCACGTCCAACTTACTACATTCACCGAACGATGGTTTAATGGCTTCAATTGCTTCAAGGGCTTTATTCTCAGATCTTTACTCAAAATGTTCCATGTAGTAGCCGGACAGAGGCCAAGTTGTTAAGAAGGGCGTCGAATCGATAAATTTCAATGCTCAGTCACACTACCTCACATTTTAGATCTTGCACTGTCTTGTATTACAAATAACGAAAAAAAATTACCAAGAAAATGTAACTATTGGTAAATTTTTCTGTCAGATCAATTTTAATCATTCTTTTCTTTTTTGGAAAATCCGGAAAAGGAAACGGTGATAAAGTAAATTTTATATTTGTTCTAAAAGATTAGTTGTTCATAAAAATATCTATTGCGCCAGTAATTTTGTCCATCACAGAATGCGAATTGTCAAAAGCGAGAGATATATCCAAAGGTTAAAACTCTTAAAACAGTGGAAAAAGAAAAAAATTCTATGAACAGAGAAGTACCAAAATAAGGACGACTTATAAGTTTCAAAAATGTCTAGAAATCCGTTTTTTGTTTTAAACGCTTTGGATAGGAATCATAAGAAAAAGTCGGACTCAACGGCAACCTCAGTAGCTCGAAATGAATGTCAGTAAAGTTATGTCGGGAAGCTAATAGAATACTAAACAGCAATCAGGCCAGCCTTTTGGGATTGATTTTTTAAATAATTCAGCAATTGTTGGTTGTTCGATCCTGCAGCTGTGTCACAATGAACAGGGACACTAGAACATGCCTAACTGCAAAGAAATTTGTGACAAAGAACTCGTCGTTGATGGCCATGTTACCAAAAAGTTATTCGAGCCATGCTATTACGAAAAGGGCCATCAATAATCTTTAAGGACAAGAAAAAGACCGAGAGAAACTACAGAGCTCATGTTCAATAATGTCATTCGTCATTTATTTATTAACTTCCCAGTTCCCTATGGGAAGTTATTGTAATGGGGTCGATATTGCGAATCCCAAATTTTGACATATCTCCACGTTTTAAGGTCTCTAGAATTCAAATCCATCGTTTTTAGAGAGATGTATGTGAGTGAGTATGTACCTTACATACGTATGTACCCTACATACGCACATCCGCACATACGTGCGGATGTGCGTATGTACGTATGTGCGTTCGGAATTATTTTTCGTCTCGATTATCTCGAGAACTAAAGATCGCTTTGAAGTGGGACCGGTTTCATTTGACGCGTAATTACGTAACTTAAAACTGGATGACTTTTCAGCAAAATCGGTTAAACTTTTTTATATTTAGGATGAAAAAACTCAAAAAAACGACTAAAAATGGCTTATTTTTAAACTGTTGATACGCACTATTAATTCGTACAGATACAAAATACCTTCATAGTAATGTTGTTATTATTGTGCGTTTTACCAAAATTGTGATCAAATTTGTAATAAATGTAATTTGAAAAAAAGCAAGATTAAGCTATAAAATTCCAAATTTATATTATCAGGTTTGGGTGAATGGGAGTAAAGACGCTAATGTAATAATTGGATATTGTTATAAATAATTTAATATTGTTAACAACAATCAAATAATGTTAGTTATAATTTGATATTGTATACATAAAGTCAATTATAATTATTCAGCAACGGTCAAACTCAAAGTCTTAATAACGAATGATTATTATAAATAATAATTCAATACCCTCAATAATAGTTGTGTATTGCGATGCCGAGATGGAGAACGAGGTTGAGGACGAAGAGGAGGACAAGAAGGATGACGAGGACGAGGTTGCCGAGGCTTTGATGTCTTCCTCTACCAAAGCTTTTATGGTTAGATAATAAATTGATAAAAATAATAAAAGTAATTATAATAATTTAGAATAATAATGTTTAATAATACTAATTATTAATAATAGTAATTAATAATAAAAACAAATTATAGCTTTTTTATTCACCCCACTGGAAAGTTAGTCGTGTGGGCCTTAAGGATCGCACTGAGACCACATTTTAATTTTTTTTTTACTTAGAAGTGACTTTATTTCCGCTAGCCACCAAGTGATAGTGACATTTTTTATGTTGTAAAAAACTTAACAATCATATGTTAAAGTGAGAATTTTAGTTTCATTTTAGTTATCATCTTCAACAATTGACCTGGATGAATTGAATTGGTTCCTGTTATATAACCCTTCAAAAGTGCCTGCTTCTTCGTTTATCTCAGAAAAGACTAATTCGAATATTTGATACAGGCTTACTTATCAGTTACGCAGGTCATTCTTCAATTGATATCTGTTATGTTCCCATCAGCACTTTGCCCACTTTTTTAAGATCGGAAAACTGCTTGATACCAATATCCTTGGTTCTAAGGTAAAATGCAGGTTCTTGGACTATTATCACCACTGCTGTGCTATCAACTCAGAGAATTGGATTGCGTTTAAACTTCACATGTTTTCCAAATAATCAACTGACCCAAATCACGTTATTTGCGATCTCGTTTGCAGGAACGATTTCTGTTTCGGTAGTAGAGTTTGCCACAATTCTTTTGAATTGACTCGGTCAGAAAAAAGTTCTTATTGCGTGTAGTCCAACCACTGTTCATGTTGATCGTCTTGTATTTGGATATCTTCCAAGATGTGCATCGCTGTTGCGTTTGAAAATCCCTTTTTGGAGTTGTAGCCGCAAATGATTCCCTGACCAATTTTTGTTTAACAGTAACTTGATGGGTTTTCCAGTGATACATACAGTAATCCCACACTATATGCTGTTCAGGTTTGGATTCAAGTATTAAATAAACAGACTCCTTGATTGTATGGAATATTGGGCTCCTTGATGACAATTTTACTGGTTTATAGAGCCCTATGATTTTCAAAACTGGAAGTGAAATCGACGGAGTTGCAAACCAAGCACGTGGTGTCTAAATACTCACGGAGGTTTAAAAAGAAAAATAATTTATAATTGTAATATACTGTTGTGTTTTGGAATTAGCGCTGTTAGGTGGAACACGTTCGTATAAAGTTTTCATTGAAACCCAAAATTGCGTCATGCTTCTTCACGGCAAAAGTGGAAACAATTCTTCTGTATGACGCAGTTATTTGGTGACCAGCTATCACAAAAACATTAAATCTGAAGCTCTAAACAAGGTCAGATAGATTGCAGCTATTGCAACCACCGGGACCCTATGAACTATCCCGACAACGGCACTGTTTATGCTACTAAATTGGCTCCCGTCTGGACTCCTCATACGAGTAGGCCAAAAACTTTGCTACTCTATCGTTTTACGGAGGCCAGAGGATATAGTCTTTTTTCTGACTAGTGACTAGTCTAAAGCACGATGACGTTTTAAAAAAAAATTCCGGATACTTCTTTAAAAGTTTCATTTTCCCATACGATTCTACATAAGCCTCAAAAGCAATATTCATGAATTTTCCACTAGTCGTAAATAAACACTTCGATATAAATCTCAATTAGCACCCAAACTTTCTTAAATAACCAGCCAATTGCTTCTTAACCAGTAAATTTTCAGTTCTGCCAAGTCATTGGCAAACCATGTCATATTCTTCAGCAAAAGTCACTGCCTGCTTACTAAGTAGATGGAAATTACCAAAAAGCGAAATTTTCGGCTCCATTCAAGCGAAAGTAAGTCATGTCGTGCGTTCATGAACAGTAGATTCGCCATTCACTTGACGGCATATCTGCACTTTCCACTACAAGAAGCATGACTGCGCCACTCCACGTGATGCATTCTCTCGTCATGCTTTCGGGCGATCCTCTCGCCACAATAGTGGACAAAGATTAATTTTTATTATTGTGATTGCACTTGAAAGCGAACTTTTTGCTACATTTCAGCAATAAGTTACTGTGATAGTTGATGACGAGCGTTTAGATTTTTTTAAAAAAAAATCGGAGATACATCATGGGTTGGAAGAAATGCCTTCAATTTCTCGAGATACTTGAAGGTGCCAGGCGGCAAAGAAAAGATAGTCTACACGTGCGGCCCGAAACGAACAAAAGATAGATCTTCTATGAAGAAAGTCTGGGTGTGCAGTGTGACCGATAAAATCTTTCTAATCGGCAAGAAGTTCAATGTAGTCATCAAAATGTCATGTAGTCGTTAATTGCCTTTTAGTTTCAAACTTGTTGATGAGTTTTTCTGATACAGTTACTTATTTTTAGAGTGTACGGAAATATATTTTGAGTAGAAGAAGAAAATAATAAGCTTTCAGAAAGAGTCATTGTAGTGTGAATGACTTTGCGCTATCTGAAAAAATGGGCCTTCAAAAATTTTTAAAAAAATACTATCTGAAAAATAGCTGAAGCATAGATCTACAATTAAACGCTCCTGAAAATCAATTTTAAATTTGTAATCTTTTAGAAGTTTGAAGAATTAAGAAAAAAAAAGTTATCTGAGCCCTGGCTAGACAGCAATCTGCGCGCACTAAGGAATGAGAGAAACAAAGTCTATAAATTACTAAAGCTTAACAACAATGCTAGCGAGATTTTAAAAAATTGATATTTTGATTTGTCAGAAGATTACAAAATCAAATACCGCGAAGCCTATGAACGCTACGTAAATTTAATTGGCGAAAACATAATCAGAGACCCTAAGAAGTTCTTTGATGTTGTTAATCTCAAGAGGAAATCATCCGGTTATCCAGCGTCAATGACCCAAAATAATATCGTTTCTTCCTCTACGAAAGTAATCTGTGGTCTTTTTGCTGATTATTTCCAAGAAGTTTTTTTACCGTCAAATATTTCGGTAGATACGGAGTCCTCTAAAATTAATCCAATGGTACTGATTATGGACATGTATCTCTCAAGGGAAGATGTTGCTCAAGCTATGAACAACCTTGACGTTAATAAGTGTCCTGACCCAGATTTACATTCCCCATTTTCACTTATTTTCGTTTTAATAAATCTTTGACAAATGAGAGTTTCCCAACTTATTGGAAATATTCCTATATAATTCCTACCTTTAAGATTGGTGACAAGCGCTCTATCCTGAACTAAAGAGGTATTGCCATACTATCTATAATCCCGGCTAACGAAAACTCTCTGATATTATTGAGCCTCTTCTAAATGAACAACAACATGGTTTTTCCGTAAGGGCCGATCAACTCAACCAACCTCATGGTTTTATTTTCAGGTGTCCTATGTAAAATGGAGATGGGTTACCAAATTGACGCAATTTGCACAGATTTTAGTAAAACATTTGACCAGGTTCATCACTTAACTGATTTCCAAATTGCAAAAAATAGAAATTACCGGCTCTATGTTCAATTGGCTCAGTTGCTACTTACGAGACCGAAGTCAATTAGTAAAATTTCAGGGATATTTGTCCAAGCCAATTCACGTACATTCTGGTGTACCTCAAGGCAGTCACTTCGGCCCTCTTCTTTTTAATGTTTTCATATCAGATTTATCTGAAAAACTCTCGAACGTATCACATCTTCTTTACGCTGACGATCTGAAGATATATCACACCATTAAGTCTCAAAATGATGCTGTTTTCCTCCAATCAACATTAACTTCCCTCCAACAATGGTGTGATGTAAACAAACTTTATCTAAACGTTGGGAAATGTCATGTAATGACTTTAAAACTAATAAAACAAATTTTCGTTCGAAACTACTTTAAAGCAACCAAGTACACAGCAGTACAGTCAGCCAGTGACTGATAGCGCACATGGTATATTTATTGGATAGTTAGACTTCCGTGCTCGTGTTTTGAAGTTTGGTTATAGTTTTTAGATTCTCTGGAATACGGAAAGTAGATTTTTGATGCTTTTGAGCAGCTTTCAACCGATTTTCTTAGCCAAAATTTAACTTTTCAAATGCGTCAGAGTCTGGCTAACTGGTTCACTGTCAGTTAATCAAAAAAAGACACAGGACAACGTTCAGGAATTTAGAATGCTACTGGGAAAAAAATGTTGAACTCCAGCAAGTCAACAAGGGCGCGGTACAATTGCTTCTACCTATGTTTTCTTTTAAAATCTCCAACAAATAGTCAGAAATTGTGTTAGCCAAAAGAGTGAATGCGGATGCTGTATATGAGCAATAGTATAGAACGTACCTGAGTTTGACGTGAATATCGATCGAGATAGGGCTCTCCACGGATTTCTTTTGTTACAGGTAACCACAAGGGAAGGTCCAAAAGTTGACGAAATGGCAGGGAAGATGGTTAAAATAAAACATTAAACTATCTTTCTTTTCAGTATATTCTCCCTTAATCCTAACACATATTTCAACTATATTGGAAAGCTTATAAACACCAGTTAAAAAATGATCTGTCTTTGCTGTCAAAATAGGCTGAAATTGCCGACTTGACTTCATTACCGTTGTTAAATTTTTTTCTACGCAACTTTTATTTCATCTTTTGAAATAAAGAATATAGTTACTGGGGGGCCAGGTCTTGATTATAGGGTGACGGTGCTTGTCATGATTTTTCCGGCCGATTGTTAGATTTCATTTTTTTGGGAGGGGTATGCCTTTTTTATGTCGTTGCATCGACTCCTGCTTTGATTCGGATTCATAATGGTGAATCCAAGTTTCGTCACCAGTTATACTGCGGGCCATAACATCTTCATTCTCCTCACTATAGTGGTCCAAAAACTTTTGAGAACATTCGACGCGCTCGTGTTTTTAAAATGCTATCAGCATTCTCGGAACCTATCTTGCACTGATTTCTGTCATCCTAAGATGTTGATGTAGAATATTTACAATAGTGGATTCTGATACTCCTGTAAGCTGCTTCTTTTTCAACCGGGCATGTTCCAATACAAGCTTTCTATGGTTTCGATGATTTCTTGAACTTTTTCTAATGATTACAATCGATCCATCCAAACATCAAACCAACACCAACAATATTCTCGATATACATCTGAAAGTTAACATATCGATTGCGCATGTTGTATGCTAAAAATTACTTTTTGGCGCACTCGCCGTAACAAAAAATAGTTGCAAAAAATGTGAAAGAATAAGAGAAAAAGAAAGTCTTCAACAAATAACCATTACTTCTTTATATTTCCTACACATAGTCTCCATGTGCCAATGGTAATGTATCCACTTGAATACCTAATCAAAACATTTTATTCATTCAATAAACTCTGCACGCAAACCTCTACTAGAAGAGATTTCCAAATTAGCTACTATATGGTGGTGTGGTGTTAAATCCTCTGCATCATGTGGGATAGGTTTTCGTTTTTTCGAGCAGTATTCGAGCAAATCTGAGTTTATTGTTGATTTTATGGGACATATCTGATGCGAGACGAAAAGGAAAAGTTGGCTTCAATATTCTGTGCAAGTAGGAATACACATGTATATCAGTAATGGATAGCTTTTAGCAATGAATACATTGTATCTGCACTATACTGTATGCTTTAATGCATACTCCAGGTAGGCGATTCAAATTGATTCGCTATGCATTTCCGTTTAGAGAACCAAAATGAAATTGTTAATGAAAGAGGTGTGATTGGAATAATTTGTTGAGAATATTTTTAAGGTGTAAAGCAATATTCATAACGGAGCAGAAGGTTATTGAATAAAAGAATAAAAATATCAGCCATTGTTTAGTTAGGTCCTCATTGCCTGGAATATAAATTCATTTCGCATTAACATAGTTGGCTAAATAACAAAGCTTCAACTTATACATAGATTGAGACGCAGAGGCAGACCTTATTAAGCCTTAAATCAGCAGCAGAAACTCAAAAACAAAACTTAGGAACCTAGAAAAAAGACAAAGTCCAAATAAACAAAATTAAATCCTGAAATATAAAGATACTCGTAAAAAGTCCACCGTTTTTATGAAACTGTCTCATATCATTTAAAAATCTACAAATAGACAAATTGAAAGTCACTGCCATAATCCAGTTCTCTTCTTCTGAATTAATTTCAAATTCCGATTGTTAAATGGATTCTATCTATGAAAGTGGTGTATCTTAAATCTATTAAGCAATAATGGCATAAAAAAAAAATCCATCCATGTGGATTTATTCTAAATGATCGTATCAAAACTAAACCGAAAACATCGTTTTTCTTGTATGATTGACTAGTCCACATACTGCCATCAGATACAGAAGATATAGATACCCATTGCAATTTTATCTATGATCCAACATATAATCTTTTGGAGCAAGTTCTTATTCTTGGTCAGGAAATGATCCGATTATGATCGTTAATATCATGACTTCAACATTGTTGAATTCAATGTTGTAGTTGTGGCTAGCGATGAAGATTACCACATTAATGATAGTTTTGCTACGCGGGCCATTTCAGCCTCATTCCAAAAATCTGTGGGGTACCCGAATTAGTTTATAAAAACCTACACTAGAATTTTTTCGGCACAACATTATGATTGATTATTGTACTAAATTTAAGTGTTTAGCAATTCATTGAATGCACGGTCTTGATTTAATCGTATGAGAAAGTTTTATTCAAATAGAGAAACTAAGGAACAATGCAAAGTCTTAACTGAATAGGTTTACTGGAAAATTGAAAGTCTTTCATTTGGAGTATGAAGCACTTGTCTCGAGCTTAAACGGTAAAGTGGAACACTGAGTGTTCGCAAACCTGATAGAGGATTTATTATGAATTGTGCTTTTTCGATGGATATTTCATTTATAACTGATATTGAGGCAAGGCCGGTGTTTGGTGGATCTATCAGAACTTTCTGATACTTTCTTTAAGAGGTAACACTACTCTAGGATTTCCAAAAAATCGTTATATTTTTTTTGGCTTAATTTGTACTTTCGGGTCATAAAAATGAGATGTCGGTAGTTTTATAGCGGGGAAAAATTTCTAAAGGGCTAACTCAGCGACTTTGCTGCACCGCCTCCCAGAGCCCCGCGCACGCTACAAAAACTTTAAACGCGTTTTTCTCAAAATCACTTTTTTTAAGCTTACCGGTAAGATTATTTTGGAACAGGTGCATAGATCCATTTGAAATTTTGACATTCGCTTTTAAATACCTAAATCTAGTGAAGTACGTAGGGATTTTTGATTAATTGTTTATTTTTAATTCTATAAACAATTTACCGCTAAATTTTTTGTTAAAAATCGTTTTTTTCTTCAAAACAGCGCCATTTTGTTAAAAAGTAGTTTAAAAAACCTACGTACTTCACTAGCTATTAGTAGGCACTTCAAGAAAAATTTAGTTTTTTGTTCCAGGAGCGACCGTTCGAGAGAAAAGTTACCGGTCACTTTTTAAAAGTGGATCACACAATGAATACGCGGTCGTGTGGCCGCCATTTGGTGTTTTTTAATTTATTTACTTACGAAAAATCATGAAAAAGGGGGTCTCTGGAGTAGTGTTACTCCTTAATTCTTTTTTGCAGAGACTAAGATAGGTTAGCTAATTTTCACTATGATGAAACTCTTGAGACATTTGCATGCCATCTGTGCTGTGTTGGGCAGCTTTTTTGGTTAGAATTAAGTCTGATACCAATACAATCCATGCAGAAATGTGCTGTTTTTGGTGTAAGCATTAGGGTTGCCAGATTTTTTGGATCGTATAAGGGACAAATGCTAATTTTAGCAATAAAAAACGGGATTTTAAATTCAATGGGGACAAATGAAAAACATTTATTTTACTTTGTTTTTATTGCTCGTTGATAGTTATATTTTGAAGTATATGTAAGTTTTAACATATCTTTGTTTGATTTTACATATTTATAAAATTCAATGCAGCTATAACCATAGTTGCAAACGGTCATTAATTCGCTCTTTATAAAATCTGGAGTATAGTTGTTGCGCACATCAGTCCATTTTAATGCCATCTGCGAGAAAAATCCTCTCTACAAAGCAGTTGGAACTAGGAATACTGAAGATAATCGATATAATTAGATAAATGTTAGAGATTTCACTCCTGGAAAATCCTTTCATTATTTTCTTACACTTTTGTCATCAAAATACGTTGCGATTTTCAGTTTTTTTTAAATAATTTGAAATTCTTGATATAATGAGTCGTCCATATTTAATAGATCGATCCTTAAAAGCTCTGCAACTTTTTGAGAATATTCATAATTTATTGGTGATTTCAAATTTAAAAATAGCATCTTGGAAAGGATGTTGCATTCTGAGAAATCATATCGCGATGTCAAATATTCTATGAAATTTGTGTAGAACTGTCGAAAATCGTTTTCGATAGATTCTTTGGCATAGATAGATAATCCGCTTGTTATTTTTTTGCTCGACTCCCAAAAAAGTTGTCTTTCAATCTTTGCTTCATCTTTTCGCGAGTATGTACGGGACTGATAGAGAATCTGAATCTTTTTCATTGTTGTTTCCTTCAAAAACATTACATTATGAAGGGACGCTTTAGTATTTATACGCCAAAGTTTCTGTCTTCTCTTCTTCGGATGTAATTATGTTCTCTAATAGACAAGAATACTCGGCATTCTAGAAAGTGAGGTTTTAATGCTGGCCATATTTTTATGGACCAAGAGATAAAATCTCGTAGCAACATGTTTCACAATTTCTTCCATTGGATGATGAGATGCCATTGCAGCAACAAGAGTTACATATGAGCCTCATAAATTTCTCTGAAATACAGTCTAAGGAGGCTAAAGGGACATCTCCCTTAGAGTGTCTAATTGGGCTGAAGGGGAGGCTAAGGGACCTAAGGAGTAGGCTAAGAGGAATCTAAGGGGGCTAAGGAGGCTTTAACCGGACGAACACTGTTCGTTCACTCATATCTCATCCTCTCGGGCGAGCGCAGCACAGCTAGCCGTCGGAGTCATGCGCGACGCGGTGCGTATTTTAATCAAATAATGTTGAAATACGCGACAGATTCTGTCTCGGCGGGACGTTTAAAATTATGCCTGATATACGGGATGTCCCGGGAAATACGGGACGTCTGGCAATGCTAGTAAGCATTGACATCCCCTTCCGGTACTTCCACGCCAACCCTCCACAGAGCAGTACGACCGCTTTGATCCCTAGATAGAATTAGATCTTTATAGCTTCAGCTTGAAATATTTTTTGCATGTGCAAAGCTTAAGTACTGCAAGTTTTTCGTATTAAAGTAGTACGTAGACAGGCTAGCTAGTTTTCAATATTACGAATCGCGTGGGCAATCTGACCGTTGCCGAATGGCACCAGACTTCATTCTGAAAATGAAACGCCCATTGTAAAATAATATGTGATAGTAACTAGATAACCAACAAATAACAAGCGGTGGATAACTTGCATTTCGTTTTAGATCTATTTTTGGATCGCGTAAGTACTAAAAGAGGTTTTAAAGTTGTCAGCTTTAGATACGCAGAAGATAAGCCTAAACATTCTAAAACTGGATGCTAGTTTTTTTACAATCTACGAAGTTAATTTATTTTCGACAGGTTTTTAAAAGCGCTTTTATACCTTTTAAATCTATTCTCTTTGCAGTCGCTTTATTTTCGTCATCTAATTTTTCCGAACATGTCTCTTTGAAATAAATCACTCAAATAAAATGATGCTATATCTAGACAGCAGAGTCTAGAGTCGGTGGATATTTTTTTTCGGAGCCTATATGACGCAGAGCATACCTCGCAACATATGAAGGGTGGAAAGTGTTGTCTTACAAACCCAAACAAAACAGCCTGACATCGTGTCATCTTTTCTCAAAGATCGTTTTATCAAGCCACCTTTGAACAAAAATGAGATAATGCCAGACTTTATGGATTCATAATGTTGGCATTCATGGTATGTCCCATTGGTAGTTAATCGATTACAACATGCATGTACAGTCCCATAAAATAAGGACCATTATGTTAGACACTGATTTATTCACCTTGAATTTATTTTCATCTTCAGTCTAGTTTGAAATCTAGATGAAATAGTATAGACGAGTCCGTGTCAATCTATGGTCATAAACCTAAAGAAAGTTGCATCCAAATTTCCTTTGCGCAGGTTTCCAAGTTAATAAGTAGTAATGACCCTACAGACATCTACATGGTCTCAATATTAAAGCATTCATGCAAATGGTAAAACAGTCTTTGTTTCTGAAGAGAATCAGACAGTGAGAAGTAATGACTTGGAACAACATTTGAGTTACTGGAAAATATTTCACCGGAATTCCAGGCGGAAATGCCATTCGACGACGACATTAGAAAACGTGTTAACTCTTTCTCCGAATTATTTAGTAGACCAATTATGGTGCCAAAAAACGCTACCAAATCTCCATTTTTTTAGAGTGAAAATCGGCCGCGCTAGTGTGGATTATAGGGAATTCCCAGTGTCTCTATCACGTTAACACGTTATTTCCTTGAAGCGTTACCACGTTCTTCCGATGTACGCTTTTTTCAAACTCATTTGATAGCAGTCATTAAATGGTTTCTCGTGTTTTGACCTAACTAGTGTGTTCGCCATATCAAAATCTATAAAAATTAGTGCTACTTCAATATTGAAAAAAGCAAATTTACACGTTTTCCCCTTGCGGTCCTCATATCGTATCGAGTTGATTCTTTGTTTGTTAATTACCATCTAGGACTTAGCTTCTTTGCCGAGTTTAAAGTACGCGAGTCGTGTTACGTGATAAGCAAAGCAATACTTTATCGTTTTTCTTAGCTACTTTTTATAAGAGAAAGTAAATGCAGAGGGTTGCATTCATTCAATATTAGCAACGCTTTACCAGAGCCTTTTTTGTTGTGAGAAAATATCTCAAATCAATTCAAGAAGAGGCCACTATTTGCACTTGACAATTTTTTATTTATAAATATTTGTAAACCAGAAATAGAAAAAATTGTCTTGAATATTACAATATTCAATAATTGAAATATGCTCAATGTTTTTCGCAACTTGTAATACCAAACACATGTTTGATTTCTTTTGAGTGAATGATTTTTCCTGTCCTCTAATTAATTTATAATCTCATTTCATCCATATAAAAAATCTTACCTACATCACTCTGAAAATTATGTTTGTCAAAAATCTAAGCAAACAATATGAAGATGATTTTCTCTTACGTCATAATCTTAGAAAAATGATAGCTCTTCAGGATATACTTTTCGTGATAAGTAGCGATCAAAATGTGGAAAATGCCATTCTATCAAGACAGGATTCATATCTCGTTGTCATATCAGGATTTATATTAATTGTCAGTATAGCTAATACTACGAGCGCGGCAAATTAATTCAGGATAACGAAGAATAGAGGCTTAATTTAAAAAAAATATATCACTGTTGTAGGATGTGGAGAGTAAATTAAGAAAAGATTCACAATATTACTCTTAAACATTGATTTTTTTTGATATTTGTACGAAATGCATCTATGAGACTTGTTTACATCTAAACCTTGATATGGTTTTATCTCAAAGCCAGCATACTAATCAAAATTTTAGTTTCCTTATAGTTTGACTTGCATTTGGCCCCTACTCATTTTTCCTTAGTTTTCATCGTGTGTTTTTCTTTGCCGCTTATTGTTCGGCGGGGACAACCTAAAAATCTTGTCCAACGATGATTGAGCTTGTTGATTGCCTAGAACCTTAGGGGCCATCCTTATATTACGTAACACTCCAAGAGGTAGAGGGGGATATTTGAAAATGTTACTACGTGTTACATGTGGCAAGGGGGAGTTAAAATACTTTAAAAATTGCGTTGGATTGCCCCTTAACAAAGTAATTCATGACACTTTTGGGGAAGACATTGAAGATTCTGGAAATGACCTTTGCATCAGGATGCCACCTACAACCTAAATCTGTCCAGTGATGGATGTATTTTTACCGCGTTGTTCGTTTGTGTTGGTTTATTTATTGTTATCTGAAAAGATTTGTTTTCCTCTTCGCATTTGCCCTGTACCTCTTCGATACTTGAGACGATGTTGTGTTTCTCAGCGAATTTCTCTTTATTTAAAATGATTGTTCTGTTCATGGAACTAATTGAATTAAAAACGTCAACTTCATTTACACATTATTCCAACAAAGTTGATATAAATGTAAGTTCTGTTTCTCACTGTTCCTAGTTCCGTTCAGCGATCTAAATCATATTTTCTTATTTTTATATATTTCGTTTTCTTACCTTCACCAACGTGCAAGCGGTATCCCTGCAGGCTAGCGCCTCCAGCTAGCCTTGAACTCAATCCTTTTCAATTTTTAGCTAGTAGAGGCCGCTACAACCAAGTTAAGCATTAGTTGGCCTAGCGCGTGGGCCCAAAGGCAACATTTGCGCCTGGTGAGCTTTGCTGTAGTTTGTCGTCTTGATGGGACTTTTACGGCCGTCCGAAAGTTAGTCTGCTCGCGTACTATCTTCTCCGTCTTTAGCTAATTTCGGGAGTTAGTGCGTTTTTCGTTTTGTTAAAGTAGTTGATTTTGTCCTTCTGGGGTAGGCTTTTATCACGGTCTTTTCTCGGTATGCGCGCAAGCTTTATAGAAGCCAAACCCTGGACCGAAAGAATTTGTCGCCTGATCCCAAGACGGAAATTCCTTTGGGTCAATAAGAACAAAAATCTCAGTGACTTCCAATTTCGTCACGATATCACGCATTTCCTTACAATTGTGCCTAACGTGGAGCTTCAGTGATGAAGCTATGTCAGTTTTGTGTTGACATTGTAATCAAATGATGAATTTGCTGCGACGAAGCAAATTCATCATTTCATTAGAATGCCACCTATAGCGCCATCACGATGTGGAAACCAATTTAGAAAAATATTTTGTATGCTATATTTTCAGTTCCTACTTACAATTCCTTCAAATCTTCATCAGCGGAGTGTTTAAAAATTTCTATTTTCAAATATTATCCGGTGGAAATTTCATTTTATTTTCTGTATGGAAAATATTTGAAATAATCTTGATTATTATTATTATTATATAAATTTTTCAACATGCAATTACTCTCTTCACAATTAACAATGGATCTTGGTTATAAGATGTTGTCAGCTTTAATTATTTTGATTTTGGGTAATAGTTTAAATTCAATTGCTGTATAATTTTACATAAATTTTGCAACATATTGAAAACAAGGTTTAGTCTGTCCTGATGCAACCCATCCATAATCCATCAATATATAAACTTCATCACATCGTTTACTTAAATGATTCATACTCTATTCCGCGAAATACAAAATGAAAATCAAAAATCTTTTGTCTTGCTTAAAAGCTACAATGAGAGATGAATGATACATACATGCAACCTACACGTCTGCGCAACCATCTTAACATATGTAATTCTTCTTAACGTCTAGACTGAAAGGCTCAAATGTCTGTAATTAGGACACTCATTCTTCCAAACAAATAACCTGTAAGAGTGTGGGACTCAAACGATTACATTGTCATGGAAATTAGCATAAGCGACGATACATTCGAATCTTTCGAAGTGACATCGATTATAATCTCAAATGCTGTCTTCTTTGTCATATTTGAATTGATTCCTCGTCTGCTGATCAAGTCAGATTGTAGACTCTACGCAGTTTTTGATGGCATTTGTGAGCTGTGATAAATCTGGGATAATATTGTATATTTCGTCTTAAATTCTTATGAGTCTTAGGATCCCAAGGTCCCATGTCAGACAGTTGAATTGTATCTTGTAGGTAAGGTAGGGTTTCCTAATAGTGCACACTTTTAGGCTGCCCATATTAAAAGGCGATAAAAGTTGCGCATCCTTGTGCAACTTTCTGCGTACTCTTGCACTCTATGGGGTTGCAATAGTGCACAATTTCAATATTATTTGCACAAGTTACACTTAAAAGCACCGAGGTCTAAATATGCTGTGCATCTTTCGTGCCTGGAGTGGCGAGCAATGCAATATATCCAGTTCCTTCCTGGTTCCTTTTACAATTCTGAACATTCTAGACATTGTTTTTACCATTGTTTGTTTCTTTGGAAAAGTAGTATTTTTTCATTCTCTAGATTTTTATTTGTAGACTTCTCATTCAGAACGTACAAATTTCTGACTTCATATTATTTTAACTGGCAAGTCCGAGATGCAGATAAATTTCGATGCGGATATAATTCTGTTAATTTAATAGATAGTGTCGATAGCTACTGACATTCTGAAGGACCTGGCTCATTTAAAGTATTCAGATGTTCTTGAGATCCAATAGTTTTTCCACTATTGTAAGTAGCTTACTTTATTGGTTTTTTCTCTCCTCTGTATATCTTGTCTCCGCATTTGCTAAACTTGTTTGTTTTTCTCTATTTAAAAATACTTCGTGCTTTATATACAACCTTTAAAGAATGTGCAGTGATGTTACTTGCTAAAAAGTGGGCATTTGTTAAGAGGTTATTGTTAAAAGAGTATATATCTGTAACCTTAGTTACCTTAGATGGCATTCCTGACAATAGCGGTTGTTGAAAAAGTAGCTGCAAATATTTGTGAAATTTAAATAGTAGTTACGGTTCGTCCGGGATGGTTCATCGACCAATTGTCCAATTTAATAACTCCTTTTAAGATAATTAAAAACATCAATAATGTGGCTGTATTTTATGACTGCTTATTCGCTCGGCAAAAATCCTAATGTACAATGAGTAGTGTGGTTATCGAGGATAAAAAACACTGGCTAATTTTATCTCGGTTTAATTAAACAGTCAGTCTAAAAACAGATTGCTTGGTATAAAACTACCGTCAAAATTTGTTCCAATAGAACATGACGGAGGATTGTCTAAAAGTTCTGCCTTCATACGAGTTATAAATTGTACAAATGGATTCATTGTACTAACCACAGTAACTTTTTGTCCTCTTTCGTCGTTTGAAATTTGGTTGACGGTACTTTTGTTGGCCGAACAGGAACAGTTGAGAGTCCAAACTTATCCATATTAAATATTTTGTTCAGAAGAAAGTGATATTTGTCGTATGAATCCGATAAATTGTTATAAACTCACTCTACTTGTTTTTCACTGAAACCCACGACTCTGGCAATGCTCAGGCAGGCTCAGGTTATGGAATCTCAGATTTGGACGAAATTTGGCACATAAGTAGAAGGATATTCGATCCTTAAAATATTAGAGCGCAACACTCCTCCGTTTTTGAGAAAAACGTCCTTAAAGTTTTTAGCGTTACTAATCGATTATTAAGTTTTTACATCTGGCAGAAGCGGTGCAGTGTAGGCAGCAGAACTACTAGCCCGCGATCATGGGGTCGTGTGTTCGATTCCCGTCGGGTATTGTTTTTATTTTTGAATAATTGTCGTCGTCGTGTGTTCGATCACCGGTGGGTACTGTTCTTTTCAATTTTCGTGGATGTAATTATTTTAAGGTAAATCAGCAATGTTCAATTGCAAAAACATTTATTTTTGGAAATCAGCAAATTGTTCGATCATTTATATATGCAAATTATACAAGAAACTCATTGTTAAACGGATAGAGTCTTAAAAACTGTTGTAATCGAAGCAAAATCATAGCTAATGGTAAGATCATCCTTTGTTTCTCAACCATGCTTCCTCTTCGTGTCTCAAAGCCAAGTCGGCAAAAAGCAATAAACCAGGGTGGCGCCCAACGTGGCCATGAATGCTATGGTGTTGAATAATTGACCACCATAACATTTATGACTCGATACAATGGGCGTCACCCAATCATTAAAACTCATCATGATTTTCAAGGTCACTTTTATCATTCACTATATCTCACGAACCAGATATAATATTTGCATCATTATGGTGTCAGTTGACGTATATTAACATCTTTGTGAAGTTTTTAACATTATAAAAATGCGTTTCAGCCGTTTATTTAATTTAATAGAAGAAAATGCGAAAAATTAGGGTTTTTTCATAAAAAAATATTTTTTTAACCTGATTTGCACAACACAGTAACAAATAGTTTGTCATGGGTTAGAACCTGCTAGTCTAGTCAACAACATTGTTTTCTAGTTTGTGCTTTTTGGTTAGCAACTTACTAACACTATTGTCGCACATTAATGGGAGTTCTTAGCAACAAGCCTAAACCGTTGTCGTGCTGTCTCGTTGACGGATGGCAAATGACAGCACCTGAAGAGGATGCCATCCGTCACGTCGAAACCACACTTTCCATCACAGTAACAAATGTTTATAAAATTTATACATCTTTATCAGGTTCTAAAAAAACCAACAACAATTTTTTCCATGATTATGAAGGAAAACTAAATAAAAAATTATTCAAAGTTACCATGTAAAGAGGGTTCATACGAATGATATTACTTTATATCTTTTATTCTAACAAAATTGTTGTAAATTCAATCAAAGTTTTAAAATATTTGCATAATTTGAGCAGATTTTTAATAGGTTTTATAGTCTTTTAATTAAAAAAACTGCTTAAATTTTGAAAACCAACAAATTTCAATAAAATTTGCATTAACGATATCAACGCTTTGAATGGTAAAATGTTTTGTAGTCAATACTTTGCAAGATCATATGCTTTGAAAAGCTTTCATCGAATAAAAAATTGTAGTTTTTAGTAGATTCATTCTTTAGTAATCGTAAGATTTCAATAACCATCATCATTTGTAATACATTTTACTTTTTACATGCAATTGAACCTATTTTTGACTGCATATGCAAAATTTTTCAAGACCAAAAAGGCCCCCGCCGATTGATCCGCGTGAATATTCAATCTGTTCTCATCGACCAAAAATCTTACGTAATCAATGGACCCTTCCGTAGACGATATGATTCATATTAACACATTCCTCTTACTGCTATGAATACCTCTCATTGTTATTACTTAAAGTATTATTATTTTCAAAATTATTATTGTGTTTAATATTTTTAATGTTTATGTAGATATTACTGGGAAGTTGACCGTGTGGACCTCAAGGGTCGCACCTCGCGACTTGTTTACTTTGAAGTGGACACACTTTAGTTAGGAACACTGCGTTTCTTATAACGTATGAGTTAAGCAAGCGACATTTATTGAACATGTTAACATTGGTTAATAGCTATTTTTGATCCGTGATTTTATCCAAATTTCGAAACTAATTTGGAAATGTATGGAAAAATACGTGTTTTTGAACCAGATAATGGTCAAAATCATAAATGGTGTCAAAACCAGGTAGTTTTTGTGGCAGTGTAAATAGACTTATAGCCTATACTTCATTAATTTCTGAATTAATAATCATTTTTATATTCGACAAGAAATTTTCCAAGTGAAGAAACATTTATAGCCCATTTACATACATTACCACGTAATTACATAGTTTTGACACCCTTCGTGATTTTAAACATTATTGTGTTCAAAATCATGTATTTTCCATACATTTCCAGATTACCACCGAAACGTAATTTGGACAACATTACGGATCAAAACAAGGTCATAATCGATGCTGTCATATGAAATAGGTGTCGCTACTTGGTATTTTCTTGCTCAACCTACTGTTTGAGACATTAGGTCAAGCAAATTCAGTACCCCTAACAGGACTTTCTCCACTACAAGAAAAGTAAATCGAATTCAAACAAGCATGAATGCCAAGAACTGCTCCAAACATATTTTTATGGGATTTTTCATTCATTTTCAAGGGAAATAATGACATTCCTGAAGTTTTATCTATTCATAAAAGCTTTTATAGGTATTTAGACATCCAAATTTCGCGACCTGATCTTTTGGACGAATGTATCGGACAAACAAAATCATCTCGACGCGATGTAAACGGTTCGAGGCATTTCGAAATGTTTCAATCATAAATACGTATTTTCGGGACAGTGTAAATGATTAGTTCACCGCGTAGTAAAAAAAAGTCTGGCAAGAATACGTGCTCACTTTTATACGCTATAAATCTGCGCACTCTTGTACGACGCAGCCGAATTCGTGAAAAATGATTTGTTGTAATAAAATTATTTTTGTTTAAAGGGTCAAACAAATTAACTTAGTTTTCAGCGACAAGCGCTACTCTCAATGACGGACAAAATGCCGATATTTCTAGGTGTAAATCCAATTTTAGCTCGTTTTTCCGAACATGGCAAGAAAGTTTACTAAGATTAAAACAATTGCCGAATATGGCTGTTTTACTTCAGATTTTATCCTACTTGTGTTCCTTTCTCTAACAGTCCTTTTATTCTGAAATCTATGTACAAAATGCTTACTCTATATAATTTCAAGCCTAAGGGAAGGGATATTTTGCCATGTGCAATAATGTACGTACTTATGAATAAGTTCAAGAATTGCATAGTGTGTGACCTAAATGAACAAATCAGAGGTCATCATTCTCATAGATAGTCATGGTTTCGACAGATAGTCGTCGTTTCCATGATTCAAATTTTATGTGGACATAAATATCTGCATGCGATCTCAGTAAACTTGTATAGCGATAAAATCGATCAAATGCCATCAATTATTAAAAGCATGGCAACAGGAGTTATATCACGTAACACATGTGAATTTAACATACTCGATCTAAATATATCTTCATGGCTGATCGTCATATTACGACTTCAAACCATCGGTGTTTTGGTGAGTTTGTAAAAACTTTTTAAACGAATTCACCTAAATTTTATTTATTTTTGGGTGAAACCGTATTTGATATCTCTTTTTTATCACCCACAGTTCTTTTACAATATTACGTCAATTACATATTTCACAATAGGGAAAGTTTAATACATAAAAATTAAAACATCATAGGTTTGCTTTTTAGGTTACAATTTTTATTGACGAAAATATTAAATAACTACAATGTTAAAAATTTAGCTGCTTATTTTTTTGTATTTCCTTGTCATTTTCTCTGTAAAGTTTCGTGCATAGCTTTTTCTCCGATGTGATGTATTTGGTTCTTCTTTGTGAAGTGACCAACAGTAATCACCCATCATGTTGATATTCCACTGTCCCTGGTATCGTTTCTCCATCTCTTTTATATCCTGATGAAACCGTTCCCCCTGCTCTTCACTCACGTCACTCAAGTTTTCTGAAAAATAGTCGAGAAGGTTGTGCAAAAAGCGTACTTTAAACCTCATCAAACAACCAAGAGTTTTGAACTTTTCTATCATATTACGATAAGTTCATAGTTACGGGCTTTCACATTGCGCAAAAACTTAATCACAACTTCTTTAAATGATATTCAAGCCTCTATTTCCTTTGTACTCATCGTTTCTTCGAAGCTGAAATCGAACATCATTTTACGAATATCAGGCCCAACGAAAACCCCTTATTTCAGCTTAGCTTCTGATAAAAGAGGAAATTTTCTACACAGATATTTAAAACCATCACCATCTATTAGGCAAAGCTTTTATAAATTGCTTCATTAAGCCCAACTTTATGTGTAGTGATGGTAGAACAATCTTTTTAGGATCTAATAAATTTTTATGCAAAATGTTCTCCTCGCCAAGTGTCAAAATTTTTCTTACAGGTCATTGTTTTTTTGGATCGATGTTGATCCCTTGCTCTGCTGTCCCACTCACATATAAAACATGGAAACTTTGTAAATTCCTTTTGTTGACCAAGTAGCATGGATACAACTTTTAAATCTCCACGTAGCATCCAATCGTGAGCTACATAGTTAATTTTCTGTAAAATTATGTTAAGATTTTCATACGTTTCCTTCATATGGACTGAACGAGCAACAGGCAATGAAGCAAAAGTATTTCCATTGTGTAACACAACACCTTTTAGACTAGTTTTTGATGAGTCTATAAAAAGTCTCTAATTCACATTTTGAATAATAAAATATTTTCTTGTAATATTAAAATGTGGGAAATTGGTGGGTGATAGGACTTTTTTATTATTAGAAATTAGCTTACCAAATAACACCGGAATTAGGTAAAATTTTTCAAAAAGCCTGTGAAGGAAAATATTTAAAGATAAGAAATCTTGAAAATATTTTTGGATACACAGCTTCTCAAACTTTTAAATAATATTCTGAAAGTTAACCAAACTAAAACTTCTACAGTACAGTACAGTAATTCACTAAATTAGGTTGCATGTTACACCGGGACACTATGTATCCAATCATAGTGATATATGAAATTAGACCGAAAATAGCAGCATTCTTCGATCTAAAATGAGTGACGCGCACTCTTGATGCTGTACCATACTCCAGCATCATGTTTCTTTTTAATAAATGTAAGAATGCGATGCAATCTATTAAAATCTTGTTTTAATCTACTTGCAGCTAAACCAGCAGCTTCAAGCCAAAGGAGGGCCAACAACCACCCACGATTTGAGTTTCCTTAAAGAAGCCTCACCAATATATGTCACGTCCTTGTCGAGTAATCAGTCAGGTGCGCCAACAATTACCACGGGATCCGCAATCGGCTCAGCGGGCACCTCTCTCACCGCATCAGCGTCCGCTTCGGCTACCATAGCGGCCAGTATTCTGTCTACAGGACCATCAGCGGGAATAGCAACACCATCGACAACTTCAATAACGAACGCATCGTCTGTGACGTCAAACAGCACGATCAATAGTGCCAGTAGTATAGCCAGTGTCCATCAAGCGGGCGCGTATCAACAATTCAACTCCAGCGTAACATCCTTGCCCTCGACAACATCGTCGGGAGTGAAGCCAATTTTGACTGGAACTTCTTCGGCACCTTCGTATTTGGTGAACACCAAACCAATATCCAATCAATTCCACGCCACCACGGCAGTTGTATCGAGTTCGGCACTATCGTCCGCCGTATCCCTGACCGGCTGTAACATCCCAGAAAGTAGTAATCCTGCCATAAACTCCGGCGGTTTGCTTCAACAACAGTATGCTCAAAAGATCTCCAACGCATCGCATCTAGCTGCTTCTGCTGGACAACCTCAGTACTCGGCGAACGTAGTCACTGGTCAACCGTCCGTTACTGTTCAAAACTTGGCCGGTAGCGAGTACAACAGATTCCACCAACAGCAGTTTCACCAACAACAACACGCGTCCGTTCCAGGTGTTGCGAGTGGTGTGGTACCAGTCTTTATTAGTGGCGGCCATATATGCGCGAATAATATTAACTACAAGCAACATCCGCAACAATTTGTCCAGCACCCGAGCAGTAGTGGTGGCTCCCAAGTGTGCAGCAATTGCAACAATAGTACATTCGTGGTGCCAGCGGCAACTGTTAGTGTGGCTGTTCAGGTAGCCGGCGTTGGTGTAACCCCTGCACAACAGCCCCAGGCTCCAACTGCAACTGTAGCGTCAACAACAACAAACAGTGGTGTGAATAATAATGTTAATAATATAAATTTAATAACGGCAAATAGTGCGACCAATAATAATTTGGTGAATGTTAATAATAATGCAGGCGCAACCGCGATCGCGAATAATAGTTTATTAACAAATAATAATTTATGTAATAACAATAATAGCAATAATATTAGTAATTGTGGTGCTGGTAACACTTTAACTAATTTTAGTACGTATAGTAGTAGCGGTGGTAGCTTGACTACAACTACTATCAAAAATAATTGTGATTTACTATTAGCTAATGGTCATCCACCGAAACGTGAGGTGAGTGATAAAAACTAATTAAATTATATTGGCATTTAATTGTTGACGGTAGTTATGACGATTACATTGACGCGTACTTGTCGAAGATAATGAATGTTATGAGTTCTTTGCTCTTCACGATTTGTTGCATCATTCTAATTGATGAAACTAAAGTTAAAATTGCCCCAACTTGACATAGTCACTAATAGCGATTCTGAAGAAGCATGCCGTCTTTCGTCCTTGACTGTTTGATAGCATATCATACGTTCAGAGAGTAGCAGTTGCAGTTTTAGCTACGGAACATGATAATACTGTATTCTTACGATTTTGATTCAGGGCTTCTCATTTCTAAGCTTAATATTAATTGAGTTAGTACTTATGTCACCACTTTGTATGGTAAAGAATCAATGTAACAAAAGCAGGTTCTTTACTGTTGAAAGACAAAACTACATGGGGTTTAATACATCATTGGAAGTGGGCTCAAAGACCACCATTATGTGCTTTCTGTGCAAGATCTACGAAGGGACTAAGAAGGCTGTAGATCCTTGCCTACCGAAAAAATAAGGAAAGTAAATTTACTAGTAGAGCTTTCACCTAGATACAAACGTATCAATGGTTATGTATTTATTTGAAACCAAGCACACTTCAAAGGTGGGTGCAACCGCTAAAAACTCACAACCGTTTGTGTCACAATGACTGTGTCTAGACAACAGAAAGCGTTCCTAGATTTAACGTAGTGCCCTGACAGATATGCCTTAACACCACGGGCGTCTTAAGCCACGGGTTACGATAAGCTCGCACCAAAGCCCTTATAAACGTACTAGTCAGTAGCCATAACTTGTGTTATGAGTACTGCTTTTCTGAGTATGAGTACCAGATCTTATCCAGAGCTAGCTTGGACTCCTTCATTATCCCTGGTACTGATCGAACCTATCAGTATCCTTACCGCTCTTTGAAAAGCGACACCCCTGTTGATAACGTAACAGCACGCCAATGCACCACGATACAGAATTGTTGCCGAATAGCTTCCGGTGCCAAACTGTATTAGAAGTGACTGTACCCACTTTTGGTGTCAACCATAGCCACCAAGTTTCAACCTCCACAGGTTCCTCAACCAAAAGCGACAGGGACAAGTCTCTGGGGCCGCGGTTACCCTTGGCATCAGTATACCCCTGGTAAGGTTTCGAGGAAGTGCATGCACAACCTCTTCGATGGAGCCCCAACGCAAAGTTCCGGATCGATCACCGTAATTTTGGGTTATCATCCTTTAAACCCTGTTAATCGTCATCATTTTACCTCAGCATTCTGTTGAAGGGATGTTGATCTGAGGATCGGTCGGAACCCCTCCTCCTTTACACTGGCTTTGGACAGTTCTCCTGGCTGTTTTGGCTGAGTACTAAACATCTGCTGGTCGACATGCCTAGACACTCTTCCTGCAGGGTACTAGCTCGGCTATGCGACTTTTCCCAAGCATACTCAAGGCCTCTTCTGCCTCATCAAGTTCCTCCCCGACGAGTTTGTGTCTAGACAACTGTTGTGTTCAAAGGATTTGTCAAGCAATTTTGTTTAGCAGCTGTGTTCAACGGTTGTACCAACAGTTATGCCAACGGTTGTATAAGCAGCTATGTTAAATGTTGAATCAAACGGTTGTACCAAACGGCTATTTAGAGTAGCCGTTGAAACAACCGTTTGATTTAACATTTAACATAGCTGCTTATACAGCCGTTGGTATAACTGTTGTTACAATCGTAGAGTATGCTATGTAGTATGTATGTAGCTATGTAGAGTAGCCGTTTAAATTGGCTGTGCCGACGGCTGTACCAACGGTTGTGTAAAGTAGCTGTGTTAAATACTTGTGCGAACGGTTGTGTCACCAAATGCGTAACGCAGATGTGTCAAACAGATGTACTAAGCATAGTAAATCACTTGATATCATTTAAAATATATATACGCCAAACGCTTTCTTATACCAATAAAAAGAATCGAACTCTTATCTTTGAACATAAATACAAATTAAAAACTTTTTAAATACGAAAAATGTAACTATCTTCATTCCTGACATTTATTTTGCTAATTAGAACGTTACAATTCGTTCAATATTTCAGTTCTTCAAGTAACGACGCTATTTCAAACACTGTAACATTGTTATTAGAAGCAGCATATAAGTAAAATTGATAAAAGAAAGGATATTTCAGTAAGGAGAGTACCAAAAACTAGCTTTTTAGAAAGTAATTAACCGTTGCCACAACCAAGGGAGTAAAAACTCGAAACTACTACTCTAGACTAGCAGAGGAAGAACTACATCTAGAACATTGTTTTTCAGCAACTCAAATCCAAAGGACAATCGCAAGGCTACCAGGTTCATCGCTAAAAGAATGAAACTGTTAGGAAACCTAGTAGGTAACGCGACAATATAAAAGAAACACAATTACTTAATTAACTCCCGGTGAGATGTAACTTCACTTTTTTACAAAAAATAATAAAAATATTCAACGCATTTCTAAAAGCAACTACTTTCTTGAAATCAAGATTTATCCGTTTGCTATCTAGTCTGCTCATAGCTTGATGCAAAGGAGTAGAAAGCCTCCCTTTGAACACATAGTCATGCAAAATAAGCGCGTCAATGCAACCCCTTCGTATCATGTATTGAGTTAGCAAAGGCTTTTTTTTTATCTTAACAAAAAAAAATCGAGAAAATTTTATGGTTCCATTAAGAATGAGCCAAATATTGGGTTGTTCAAAAAGTCATTGCGGGTTTTACTATATATTTTATTTTATTTTATATAAAGAACGAACATTAATCAATTATGTATTGCTCGTTTTGTTCAATCACCTTTTTCCATCTTGTGAATAGCTGCATGATACCACGCTCGTAGAAAATCCGATCTTTATCAGCGAGGAACTTGTCAAGGTGCTGTTTGATGAGGTTTTCGTTAGCAAACGTTTTACCATTTAAGAGTTCTGCAATAAACGAAACAAATGAAAGTCCGATGGCGCAAGGTCTGGAATATACTGTGAATGTGGTAAGACATCCCATCCAAGCTGCAACAATTTTTTGGCGAGTGGCCAAATTTGTATGGGGCCTTGCGTTGTCGAGGTGAAAGACCACGTCCATCCGATTGACCAGTTCAGGACGCTTTTTTCGATTTTCGTAGCTGTTCACAGTAGACTTGAGAATTGATTGTTCTGTTCGCTGGGAGTTGACAGGCCCCCACCAATCCGACCAGATTGACAGCAAAACCTTTTTTGGTGGATGTCTGCTTTTGCTTGCCTTTCCGGTGTTCCATCTTTCTTGCACCAACTTTTTTTTCTGGCTACGTTGTTATAAACAATTCACTTTTCATCACCAGTAATCATACGCTTCAGAAAGGACTCGTTTTCTTCGCGCTTAATGAGTTGATCGCAAACGTTTATGCGATTCACCTTATGAATTTTCTTTAACTCATCCGGCACCCAAACATCGAGTTTCTTTACGAAACCAGCTGATTTCAGATGACCATGAACGCTTCCAATGGATACGTTTAGAACGCTAGCAAACTCCCAAATGCTTAAGTGCTTATTAGTCCGTCTTCATTTTATCGTCGTCGATTTCGGATTGATCAGTGTCTGAACCAAAATATTTCCATCACAAAAACGGGCGAACCAATTCTGGCACTGTCGGTTTTTAATGACATCTTCACCATACACATTGCACAACTTTTTTTTTGCATTATTTTGCAGAACATATTTGTCACATTTTGCTCCTTTGTTTCAAAAAAGGGAAGGCTGCAACCCTTTTTTTAAATAAAGGCGCAACATATGGCGTATATGTTTTGCAAAATTCTCTATATTTGAATTTCACTTTTAAGCATAAAGCTTTTTAACTTTTCATTAAAGTGTAGACACTAAAACGCGCGCAAATATTGACGTTCCTGTCACACTTTGAAACAGACAAACGCAATGACTTTTTGAACAACCCAATATTATAATTTTTTTAATCCATGCCAAATGGGCATTCTTCTATCGTAATATTCTTCAAACGGGGGGCTTCCTACCACTTCGTATGAAGGTTTGAGTTGGTGATAGCAAATAAATCAACTAAACGCATATTCAGGGTGTTTTATAGAGGCATAGAACTTTTCAAACAAATGAAACACAGATAAATTCTTGAAATGGCCGATTTTTGGCACCATCAGCTCCAAAAATTTCATGAATACCATAGTATTTAGTGTTTCAAAATAATTTCAGGCATATGACCACGACGAATGCGTTTTAGGGAAGCCATCCTATCGGTCCAATTCTGCACCACTTTTTCCAGCATAGTCGACCTTATTCCGCCAATAACGCATTGAATGTTGGCGCCCAAGTCATTAATAGTTGCTGGTTCATCAGTAAAGACAAGTAATTTGACGTACCTCCAAAAAGTAGTCAAATGGAGGCAAATCATAAGATCTGGGCGGCCTGTTCATAGATCCATTTCTTCGGCCTAATAAAGTAATGGTTTCACGTGTTGTAGGGCATGTTGCGTCGGAACCATTTTTCCTTCGGATAATTGGCATTGATGTTGGGAATCATAAAATTACGAATCATTTGCCGGTAGCAATCGCCATTAACGTTATCGTTGGTTCCGTCTACAGACTTGAAAAAGAAAGGACCGATTATGCCGGTGACATGTAAACCGCATCATACAGCGACTTTTTGGATTGTAGTGGGGCCTTCAAAGTCTCTTGAGTGCTTTGTTTACACCAAAAACTGCAATTTTGCTTATTTACGAACCCATGCAGCCAGAAATGAGCCTCATCGCTGAATCGTTGTAAATGATTTCACAGTAAAAATGCGGTTCAATTTCCAACTTATTCTCAGCCCATTCATCGAGCCCACGACGCAAAAGATAGTACAATGGCTTCAATTGCTGCACTAGTTGAATCTTATAGGGCTTTAGTCGAAAAAAAATTCTCAACATTTTGCATGCAGTGAACGAATATAGTCCAAGCTGTTCAGAACGACGTTGAATCACACTACCCTCTACAGCAACGATCGCTGCTTCGGTACGCATTGTATGAGCTCGTGTTGGATGAACATTGTCCAATAGAGTATACGTCGACATAAACTTTTTCATCGTATTACGTATGAGCTGTTCAGATGGGTGATTATGAGCATCATAAGTTAGAAGTAGTGCTCTTTAAATTTTCCACACAAAACGGCGAATTTCGGAAATAAACTTTCACCATTTCGAGACGTTGTTCGTGTATAAGTCTTTGCATGGTAATTTGGCAAAGTAAATAAAGCTCAATGTCAAAATGACAGTGAAATTTAACAGCTACAATGATAGATATTCTTATCGAAGGTTCTATACCTCTAAAAAAACACGTTTTACAATCGCAATCCCGATTGCACCTTTTAACAACGGTCGTGATAAAATCGTTGCGTTTTTACGCTCCATCTCGAACTGTATTCAAATGTAAAACACATATTTTAAAAACTACCGGGATTCAAAATTATTGATTTTATTATCAGGGTGTGAGTTATTGCATGAAAAGATCTGATTATATGAAACTTTTTTAATCTGTATTTGTAAAATATTCAAATTCAATTTGATCAAAACGTCCAAATCAAGGATTCAATTATGAACTAGAAAGTTTTAAGCTAGTATATTTGCATAAGGTATAGAAAATAGAAGCTAATGCAGTAAAACGACACATTTAGATTAGGGTAGATTATCGTTTCTCAAAGTGTGGGTCGTGATACACTGGGGGAGGGGATCGTGATGAAGAATAAAGTAAGCCGCATTTCGTCAAGCATAATGTTATGAAACTTTGGACTTCAAGATCTAATGAAACCTAACAGAAATTACTTAAAAATAATGCTTTATGATATATAGAAAAGTGTCGCAAGGTTTTCGTATATTTTGTCGCTTTTTTGAAAGGATTCAAAAACGATGGTCTGATTCGCAGTGTATACACTTGATAGTGTGAAATTTTTTCGACGGTAAATAAAACTTTAAAACTAAATTTAAGGGCTAACACTACACTAGAGACTCCCTTTTTTCATGATTTTTCGTAAGTGAATAAATTTAAAAAACACCAAATCCGCTTATGATAGTATATTGTATAACTCAAAAAGTACAAAAAAATATTTTTTTCCAAAATGGCGGCCACAGAACCCCGTATTCGACTGTTGTGTGAAAATTTTTTCTTATCACAAACTTAATTGCTATCTAACGATTGAAAGCATTATCTTAATATGCATGAGTATAGTGGATAAGATTTTGCTTCCAATGCCTTATAAAGTTTCGAGATGCACCTTTAAAAAGTTACCGGTAACTTTTCTCTCGAACGGTCGCTTCTAAAAAAAACTAGTTTTTTTCTTGAAGTGACTACTAACAGCTAGTGAAGTACGAAGGAGATGTTTTAAAACCAATTTCTAATAAAATGACGTACTTCATTAGATTTTGATATTTCAAAGTTACTGTCAAAATTTCAAACAGATCCATACACCCGTTTCAAAATAATCTTACCGGTAAGCTTGAAAAAAGTAATTTTGAGAAAAACGCGTTTTAAGTTTTTGTAGCTGTTAAGTAGTCAAAAACATAAGCGTCTTATGAGCGACATCTATTGACCTTCTTTGAAACTATAAATACCTCACGTGATGTAGGTAACAAGACTACTTACTATCCCGAGAGGAACATATATCGGAGCAGCTGCGCCCAGCGGCGCGTGATTTACCGACAGCGTGCGCGGGGCTCTAGGACGCGGTGCAGCAAAGTCGCTCAGTTAACCCTTTAGAAATTTTTCCACGCTATAAAACTACTGACATCTTATTTTTATGACCCTAAAGTACAATTTAAGTCAATAAAAAAATAGTTTTTTTGAAAGTCCTAGAGTAGTATTATCCCTTAAAAGAGAATTAGGAGACATTTATAATCACAGCGAAACGACTGTAGGAAATACACGTGCGAAGCAGAAAGCTTATACTCATTTAAAACCGGGGTGGTTCCGAGGAACGACCGCGGCTTTGAGAAATAGTTGTCCACTTTGTACTCTAGGTTTAAAGACTAGGTTAGACTATGGTCTATTAGTTATGTTAGCTATGGTTCCATACAAAATATATCTATTATAAGTGTATTTTTTTCGTCGTTGGGAGGTGGAAATCTTCAAAAGATACCGAGTTGCTCCTGCTTCTCGGCATGTCGGATTTCTACCGACTAAAACCACCTCCGTTTCCTCCAAAAAATCTTTACTCCATAACTCATTGCTTGCACTGTCCGTGTGCAATTTATTTCCTGAAAACTTGTTCATTTAAATAGTACTTCCCAGACGATGTATATCGGTATAAGGGATAGTACCAGTATCTCAAAAGTTTTATTCAGAGTTCAATATATCTAATTTTGTTTCACATTTGTAGCAGGAAAAAAATATTAGCGTTCTTAAAAAAAGATATATATATATATATATATATATATATATATATATATATAAAAAGGAAAAAAAAAGAAAAAAAAATTAAAATTAAATTAAAAATTAAAATTAAAATTAAAATTAAAATTAAAAAAAATTAAATTAAAATTAAAATTAAAATTAAATGATAATAATAAAAAAAATTTACCGTTCTTAATTATTCAAATTGAATTTTCAGTAAATGTTTACCTAGCATGATTTTAAATGTCATTATGTTACGCGCTTCTTTTATTGTTTGAGGTAGCTTATTGTAAAAATTTGATGCGGCGTTAATCGGATCCATCCTCAGGCACTCTGTCCTAGCAAATTTTATTAAAATTTCATTTGCGTTTCTCATATTGTAGTCGTTTTTACTCCCATTTATGTCTAGTTTCGTTGTTGTCATTTGTTCAATGTGTAAATTTTTAAAAATGAATTTTCCTTTTTCCATGTGAATCAGTCCGTCTACGTTAAGTTCTTGTGCTGTTTTATATACTTCAGATGTAGCGGTCATCCTTTGCAAGTTATATATGATTTTGTATGCTTTAGTTAGTAGTCGTGACATGCTCATGAGGTTATTTTTGGTAGTTTGGCTCCAAATTATAATCCCGTATGTAATTCTTGAAATTATGTATGCATTTTTAATTTGTATTTTATTTTTAATTGAGAAATAGCTGAAACGATGGAGCAAACCAACGATAGCTGCTATTTTTTTCCTCATATCATTTATATGCGGTGTCCACGTTAGTTTTTCATCGATTGTAAGTCCAAGGTACTTCATATGTTTAACTCTCTGAAGAGTTTTATTTTCTATTTTTATCAGTGGCTCAATATCAGTTTTATTTTTTTGTTTAAAGATAATGTATTTGGTTTTGTTCGTGTTTAATGTCAATTTGTTCCGTATGAGCCATTGGGAATATTTGTCTAAGTCATTGTTTATCTTTTGTTCTAAGTCAGTTTCATTTTTACCTGAGTAAATCAGTGTCGTATCGTCAGCGTACATCACAACTTTCCCGTTGATTCCTGAAGTCACCAAGTTGTTTGTATATAACAGGAAAAGAATCGGTCCTAGTATTGATCCCTGTGGTACGCCAATAGTAATCTGCGCTATTTCACTGTTAACGTTTCCAATTTCAGTCCTTTGAAGTCTTTCTGCCAGGTACGTACGCATAAGTTCTCTTGGCATACCAACAATTCCCAAGTTCTCAAGTTTACTTATCAATATATCGTGCACTACCGTATGAAACGCCTTTTTTAGATCGATAAAAACTGCAGCAACGTAACTTCCCTGATCCAGTTGTGTATTGATATGTCTCATCACTTCTACAATCGCGTCTGTTGTTCCTTTACCTTCCTGAAACCCAAACTGGTTTCTATCTATAATCCTATTCTGCATTAAGTATTCTTTAATTCGTAAAGCTAATATTTTTTCTATGATTTTACTCAGTGAGTTGAATAATGTTATTGGTCGAAAATTATTTGGGTCAGTTTCCAGCCCTCCTTTAAATATGGGTATTACCTTGGCGTTTTTTAGCTAGTTCGGAAATTGTCCACTCTTGAAGCTTATATTTATTAGAGTAACCAGCATATCTGCAATATTCTCTTTGATTATTTTGATATCATCAACGCAGATACCATCAGGACCCGGCACGGTGTGTTTTTTCAGAGAATCAATAACATCGATGACTTCTTTTCTAGATGTCAGCCTTAAGTGAAAAGAGCAGATGGATGACACGCTTTGGCATGCTGAGTCGTTTTTAGGGAGTTCTGATACAATTTTCTGTCCTATTGATATGAAATGATTGTTTAATATATTTGAGATTTTTACTGGATCTTTGAAATTTTCGCCCATGAAATTTATTTCCTTTATATCCTGGTTTTTAGTAGTGTTTGTGTCTGCGTTTCTAAAAACTTTATCTACTAACTTCCAAAAATTTTGCTGATTGTTAGAACCCTCTTCAAGTTTTCTCGAATAGTAATTTTCCTTTGCATTTTTAATCGTATTGTTGCATTCGTTTTTTATAATTTGATAGTTCTTTTGTTTCATTATATTTGTTGAATCTTTTTTTAGTGCTTTAAAAGCTGTTCGCTTTTTTCTGGAAAAGTGGATTACTTTTCCAGTTATCCATGTGTCATTTCTCGTCCTTATAGGTTTAATGCAAAATTAGCTCAGCTAACTCCTGGAAGTTATTTGGTTTTCTACTTTCAATTAGCTGTTTTGTTATGCTTATTTTTTCCTTGTCAGATCCATTTCTATTGCAATACAAGCCAGTTGAGTGTTTGGGATTGATTATTAAAATATGTAAAAACAGGCTTCCCGCAGCCTTTCGTCGATTTGAATTTGCGGAAACCAACCCAAATAATCAAAAATCTCAATTTGACATTTATCACTAACCAATTTCGTGGGATCTCGAAACTTTATTAGGCCTTGGAAGCAAAATCCTATCCACTTTACTCATGCATATTTAGATAACGTTTTGAATCGTTAGGATAGCAATTAAGATTGTGATAAGAAAAAAAATTAACCCTTACCATCATTAGGTTTTGCCTGATTACCATATTGCTCCTCAATAGTCTTGTACACTAACAGTATGATTCTCTTTTCTAAACACTCTAGTTGTCTACACTTTCGGAAGGTGAAAGTGAACCGATTGAAGATAACGCGCCCTCATTGCACAGTCGCCATCTACAACAACAGCAACTAACTACTAGTGGAAATAGCATATCAAAAGGTCGAACCGAATTACTTTTAGGCGATCAGTCACTACGACAAGATTCCAGGTAAGTTTTCAATATCCATTCTCTTGCATAACCCCACAAATATACTCACCACTATGTATGTCCATCCGAACGACGATCACTAACAATTTATCGTCGGATAAATCAGTTAAAACCACATAACGGTTAGTCTCTATATGAGCATACAAGGTGGATAGCATAGCGACACTTATTGTTGCGCAAACTCCACGGCTCATGGGAGTTAATGCGGTATTTTCCATTAGACTCTGATAACTGCCGAACCGCAACAATTTCGATGACCCCAAGTATGGGAACGTATGAGCCTTTTTAGGCATCGCCAAGCGCCTGGCGAAGCTATAGTATGCCTATGCAACTCTACCAGACGTTAATATGTGTGCTGAGAGGTGAAAAGAGCCTGCGCCTGCATACCTTACCGCGATCCAATGATGAGTTATTTACTTGCATTACTTTGCCTAAATAATCGTTACTGTACGTCGTCATGTATCTTCGTTAGTGATGAACAACTGTTGTTCATAATGACCATAGACAGGAAAATGCTTAATATACAACGTCCGGGGTGATTGTTGTTTGATGGTGTTTCCGGTTTGTGAGTCTGTTTGCACTGCGGCCGTGTGTAGTGGTCAAGATTTCAAAATGTATCTGTTATTTGTTTTTAAATTTAGATACTTTTGGCTAGAATCGTTTCTAACAATGCGCATAGTATTTATGTGGTAGACAGGTGACTCAAGATCCATCCTCTTGGAGTTGGGTATGACATTGTGATATTTATTTAGGTCAAATAGTGGCGCCTGGTAAAATCTAGAAGATGTTTATGTTGAAAGAGTTAGTCGGAAATTGTTCTTACTAATGCTTTGCATGTTATGTCAATGGCAGAACCTTTTCGTTCCATTGTCCATGATGCTTCCCTACTATATTGTAGTCCCGATATCTTCAAAGTGTGCTGTCCGACTGCAACATATAATATTAACATTTAAACATTATATTTGTCGGATTATCTGGTTATAGTTTTTTGTAAATTGAATTGGCAACCCAGAAATAGCAAAAAGTTTTGAAATTTTTTCGAGGTAACTTCATTTTCATCGTGGTAACAAAGTTCTTGTTCATGTCAAACTTTTATCAATTTTTTCTTTTTTCTCCACAACATTGAAGCCAAAACTTAGGTTAAATAGAAAATAATACAACTCAATCCTTAAAAACACAGACAAAATACCCCTTTTTTTAACAGATTTGAGTAGCACATTACAAACAATTGCAAAATATTACATGAGTACGACCGTTTTAAGCCTGGAAATTACACGTAAGCAAACTCTTTCTAACGTCACCTTTTTCAGCAAACTGATTCCGTCCAATTTTACTTCTTACTTCTCCATGTTGTCTAGCCAAATTTTTTCACCGAAGATCATTTTAGCTATCAAATTTCGTTGTCATTTTCACATTAGGTTAAATTTACTTTGGAAAATTAACATGCAAATACCAATACCCAAACAACGTCTCAAAATCATGGAGCTTTATTTCCGAAATTCACATTCTGTGCGCCAAACTTATAGAACAATTCATCCAATTTAAGATGCTCATAATCGTTCATCTGAGCGGCTCATACACAAGATGGTGGAAAAATTTATATCCACATATACTATATTGGATAATATTCATCCAACACGAGCTCGTACAGTGCGTACCTAGGCAAATGTCGCTGTTTTGGAGGAAAGTGTAACTGAGGATAAAAATCTATCGATTCGACGCCGTTCTCAACAATTTGGTCAGTGTCCGTCCACTACATGGAAAATGTTGTTCTATAAAATGCAAATAGTGTAGCAATTAAAGCCATTCGATCATCGGTTGCGTCATATGTTCGGCGATCGGGCTGAGAATGGGTTGAAAGTTGAAAATTGGTGTGAGGATAATTCTCAAGAGACTTTAACTGCGGTGCAGTTTGCATACCGGTGCCATAATTGGTGCTTTCTTTTTTAAATCTAAAGAAAGAACCAACGTGACCGTTAATAACGATCGCTACCGTCAAATAATTCGTATTTTTTTGATTCCCAACATCAATGGCAATCGTCTGAGGGAAAAATGACTCTAACGGATCGCGTGACACTATTACTTTATTGGGCCAAAACCTTTGGTGAACGAATCATCTCGAGGAATAGACGTGTTAACTGGTCGCCCAGATCATGTAATTTGCCTTCTTTTGACTATTTTTTGTGATATTATGTGAAGTCACTTATCGAAGGTGATAAACCAGCAACTATTGATGACGTAGAAACCAACATTTGATTCGTAATTGGCGAAATAATGCCGGCTATGCTGGAAAAACTGGTGCTAAGATAGACCGATAAGATGGGCACCGCAGTTGCGGTGGTCATATGCCAGAAATTATTTTTAAACACCAAGTGCCATGAATTTTGCGAGCTAATAAAGCCAAAAAATTGGCTAATTCTAAAATTTATCTGTTTCATTTGTTTTAAAAGTTCTAGGCTTTTAAAAAATATCCTTAACATTCTGGAGGTTAGAAGAATTGCAGCTATTAACAAAGGCATGGTTTATGCTATTAAATTGACTTCCAGCTAATGTTCTTACGAGACAGCAGGCCAAGTTCTACACCTATGGCATGAGAGAAATATCGGTCACTCCATCATACTATAGAGGGATGGACCAACACGAGTGAATCCTTGCTGCTAAGGTTCCTTGCTTTCACCATGGTTTCAAGTCAGTCATCCCGAGTCGGGATAGCTGATCCAAAGTAAGGAGTTAGGTACAGGAATCAGTCGACATCTACAACGATGGATCAAAAATGGATGGAAAGTTGGCTGTGACGTTTTCTCAGAACAGCTAGGCCTGAAACTATCTTTTCGGCTTCCACGCAGAGGTCATTGCAATATAAAAAGCAGCAGGCTGTTTAAAAACCAGAAAATTTCTATAAGAAATTTAACATCTTCTCTGACTGTCCAGGTGCAGTCCAATCAATATAGAACGTGTACACCTTATCCAAAATTGTAATGAAATGTCGGACACAACAGAACGAGATGCCGCTTCATTCTCAAGTGACTCTTTACTGGATACCAGGGCATAGTGGGAATTGCGAAGCAGATGCCTTAGCGAGAGCTGGCACTGTGCTCCAGGATTATGCACTCAAACCCCAGTTTGGCCATCCTCTAACTTTTACAAAGCTAGGAATCAAGCAGTATTACCCAGAAGCCGCAAAAAGGGCCTGGCTGCTGGAAGAAACCTGTAGATCAATAAGGTAAACTTGGCTCGCACTTAGCTCCAAACGCACCGAGAGACTCCTCAACATGAGCTGCAAAACATAAGTTAATCGGCAGACACGCAGAACTACTGGGGCGATTCCTTCAACAACTTCTGTCGTAGTTGCAGGTCGGCAAGAGGAGGAATTGGTTCAACATTTTCTGTGCACTATTCCGAAGAGAAATGCAAATCCTAGTCTCTCCTTCCTGGATGGCTTCAGGGAAGTAGGTAATTTAAATTTAGCTTTTAAGAAAATCCAAATGATTATTAGCATCTCAAACCTAGGTTCTAGTACCGTTCCAATCTTCTTCTGATATTACAATAGGACTGAGAAAAAAGGGCTGCCAATATAAACACCCAACCAAGGAAGTACATTTTAAATAAAATATTTAGTTCTTATTTCCCGTTGCTCGTCAAATTGTTGCTACTATTGATTTGAACGATAAAAGTATATACATATATATATATATATAGTGTAGGGACTTTTTGTCTTCAGTAAAAATCATCTAATGGGCTTTACACCCTTGGTCTTTGTACCATAACAAGCCCAAGTGACTTTTGGTTCTTATTCCTTATTTTATTACTTTTTATTAACGATTCCCAATTCTGAAGTGATTTCCAATAAAAATGATTCACATATGCCCAGTCATCTATAGTTAATGGCGTCAGCATGCCGAGTTATCTAAGTTTTGATCGAAAAGAGAACTACTAGCCCCGGTTCATCCTAGTCTGCTAGGTTTTTCTTGGTAGAATTTTAGTGCCAATAGGTAGGATACCAGGACATATCCTTTATATCTGATTTATCTGATAATGCCACATGATTGATTCCTTTCTAACATCATGGGCCTTAGACAGAAATTGCCTAGGATGATATACAAAGCTATGAAATAATAAATCAACCATGATGCTGAAAAACAACACCTATTATTTTACCAAACTGGTCAACCTGTAATACATTTTTTTGTTCGAAAATGAAACGTAAAGCACATAAATTTATAAAGGACGAAGAAATTAGTCACCATATAGTGTGTTGCGATATTTTTATAACACGATTCCATCACTTTTTAGGAGATATTAGGCATACTTTGAGCCTATATAATTCTTGCGTTGAGAACTGGATTTCGTCGTCATCTAAAGATCCTCAATTTTAATAACAACCTCTCATCCAAGTATGTTTATACATCATGCTCCGTGACCGCAAATTTTACTCATGTGAATCCATATTCTAGAATATCTGCTCTACGTGACTACGTACTCAACCGTGCTGCTGGTACATGTGTTACTAAATCAACCGTATGCTGTTATTTTCTATATCATCAATTCAATTCTCCTATTTCCACTCTGCAATCTAATATCTAAGTTCTTCACGCAGTCCCCCTCAAACTGCTGTTCTTCATTTCATTCACCTGTGGTCGAACTGTTGCGGGTACTCCATCAGAATTTCCATCATCATGACATGGCCATCACCTAGGCACCTACCTACCTTTGCCGTGATTGCCGTGATACAGCGAACCGCCAAGCAAAAGTATCTTCTTGATATTCGCCACGGTTGGATGGCGACCCGGCCAGAATGCAAGTGTATGATTATACGCGGCCGAATATGTGATGCTGGCGCGGAAGATACACTTCTTTTCTCGATTTTCGATGGCTTCCTGGTTCAGACGGTGAAGACACGCCAGCAGAATCAGGTAAACAATCAGCAGTCATCTCAGCCGATCTCCCTTCTGTGATCTCTCTGCAATCTTCATTCCAATTAACGAAGAACCTTCCTGGTCTCATTTTCTGAAATTCCACCCAATCTCCAGAGGTCGCGTAGATCTTTCCTTATTGGCCGTTTGAGGCTTTAGGATGTTTTCTTGTTCTTTTCGTTTGCCCATGTGCCGCGTCAAGAAATATTATGTTGTATTTCAAGTTTTTTAAAAACGCGTACATATAATAAAAAAAGAAGATTGGGGCTCAAGAGTGGTTTTGAAGGCCGAAAGATCGTTCGTCATCGTGATATGCTTCCTTGGAATGTTTTCGACTTAATGGTCCAGTTTTTTTCTTGAATTCGATTCGAAATTATTGTTTTTGCCCGTCTAACGCGATGGACTTCTGTATTGTAGTGTTAAGTTTCTTAAATGTTTTTTTCTCGTAGTCATGTTACCATTTTAGACATGGTCTGCCGTCAATTTCATGTTCCTGGAGATCGCAAATTGATTTAGATCGTTCGCAGTCGGCTGAATTGTTCAGACTGTGTTTTTGTTACTGTGGGGATGGGATCCCAAATGGTGTTTTTAATGGTGAAATATGAGTTAGTGTAGACGGCAATGATTCATCGTTATTTGAAACTCGTTTTTTGAAAGAAAATTGTGTTTCTGTTACAGGATTAAACATCAAACTACTTTTGCTGGATGGCAAATTTAAAGCACTTAAAATTTAAATGCATGTACATACATAAGTGCTGATCTTGTCATCGTCTGCTATCCTTTTTCTTAAATTTTGGATGAACTGCTTAAATGATTAAATGTATTGATAATTGATAACGCCACAAAAAACTATGAAAGTTGGAAATGTCCTTGAATGACAAATTGCCTCAAGCTTTCAATTCAGAATAGTTTTCCGAATAAAATTTTAAATGAATTTTACTCGTTCGTAGAACAACAAAAGCACATTTATATAATATGAATAAGGGTTTATGTTCATTTTTTATAGCTGTTCTTGTTTATTCATCATCCTGGACCTAATAAAACAAGCCAGAAGGTGTGACTTTTGAAGTCCACATGAAAAACTTCCCCGTAATGTCTACATTGTATAGTCTACATCGTAATGTCTACATAAATATTAAAAATAATGATATTCTAAATAATAATAATGAAGAAGTTTACCAAAATCCGATCAGCTTGTTGAATTGCCAATAAACTTCGATTAACACCCAAAAGAAGTCGATACGACTTTTCCTTCGTAAGTTATCGTCGTAGGAAAATATGATCACATTCAAACATCTTTTTAAAACATACTTTTAAATTGCACAACACAAAGATATGTTGAAAATTTTAAATAGAATTTTAGGACTGATTACAAGAATTTCCCGTATATTGTTAGGAAGTTAGAAAAGAAGGCGTATAGGACATACAGCTGTGGACATATAATAAGAAACACTTGTAGCTTACTAAGAAACACACAATTTGTCAATGAGTCCTTCGATATAACTCATTCGCCTTAAATTTGTATATCTGATATAGTGATAGTTGAGGGAGGCAAAGAATTGTCCGATGCTTCTTCTATATGGACGACAGGACAACAAAGTCCTGAAAACCCCAAGACTATAAAAAGGATGCCACACAATTTCGTTATGATCAGTTTGAAGAAGCCAGTTACATTCTTTGCAATTTAAACGTGATTTTCAAAGTTTTAAAAAATGTTTTAATTTCAATAACGATTGGAAAGGCTAAGAACTTACTCTTCTAGTGAGACAAAAGATGCTAGATTTGAGAAAGAGGTTTGTCATGTCGGCAAATCGCCAGCCGCCTAGCGTATTCCGTTAAAAATGGTTTACGGAGCACTGAAACTCGTGGAAGCCGCAGGACTGTCCAAGATTTTCCCTGAGCTAAAAAAGCCCAAAAGACAACTCATAGTAGGGATAGGAAAATTGTTCGGACATCGAAACAGAGCCAAAAAAATCAACTGTTGAAATTCATTACTGACTTTTCGGGGAAAGTAGAAATATTTTAGTGTAAATAGTCAGAAGACTTCTTGTGGAAGCTGGACCACATGGCAGGATAGCCAGGCAGAAGTTCCTGATATCAGCAAATAATCAGAAGGAAAGAATCGGGAGCATTGAACCTTGAAAAATGAGTAAAAATTCATCATTTGGAGCGACTAAACAAAAATAAATCGTATTGGTTCTAGTGGCAGGAGATATGTAAGACGACCAAGAAGTGAGGAATTTGAATCTTATTACACTTCAACTGTTGTGAAGTACGGAGGTAGCTCCATTAATGTTTGGGGATGTTTTTCTTGGTTTGGAGTTGGCCCAATATAGAAGGAATATAAACCAAGAAAAAGTACGTCGACATTTTAGAAGACATCATGTTGCCATGGAATGGAAGTTTCAGCACGACAACGACGCCACACACACACAAAAAAGTTTTTCATCGACAACAGCGTAGCCGAGTCCGGACTTAGATCCAATCGAGCACTTGTGGGGAGACATAAAACTAGCCATAGCAGTAAGAAATTTCACAAGCATGGACCAATTGTTCAAAGCGGTGAAAGAAGCATGGGCATCCAGACTGTGAAGAGACCATCTATTGGGTACCGGGGCAAAGTGGTATACCGGGAGATTCTGGCCATAGCGAGATCTGGCACTGAACTCAAGAATTATACACTAACATCCCAAGTCGGTCATCTTCTAGCTTCCATAAAATTAGGATTCAAGCAAAATTACATAGCGGCTGCAAATAGGGTCTGGCTACTGAACGAAACCTTTACGACAACCAGACCAACTTGGCACGCACTGAGCTCAAAACGCACTATGCAACTCCTCAATACGAGCCGTAAAACCATTAGTTTCATCATATCTGTACTGACGGAGCATTGTCTGATTGACATACATACATGCAGAAAAATTGGGCGTTCGCTTCAGTGATTTCTGCTGGAGCTGCAGATCGTAAAAAGAGGAAAAAACGATTCAACATTTTCTGTGCGAATGCCCTGCACTATCCAGAAGCCGTAGACTCTTTCTTCCTGGATAGCCTCACGCAGAAGCTAATCTAAATAAAAGCTGCATAGCCAGCTTCATATGTACGTGAATTTAAATGGTTCATCCCGTAGCTAGGTTCTAGGCCGCCCTAATTTTCTTGCGGTAAGCCTGTCGTGACACAAGAGAGCCAACTCATGATATAGAGGGCTGCCACTATAACCAATTATGCGCCCCCTGAAAATCTTGAGTTTTCTTAGACTCTATTGTTATGATGTCCTTTTAGAGACATTGGCTATTGCTTACACTCTCTCAGTTGCCATTGAATCAGGTAAAAAACAAATCCAACGCGAATGAATTATATCGAAAGATTCATTGCCAAATTGGGCAAGTCTTTTTAATCATATGTATACCAGGAATTGTGTCTGTAGAATACCTTAAATTTGAAGTTGAATTTTTAGCCTTCTAGTTAACCCATAAAATGAATAAAAATGAAGAACCTAAGTAGGCACGAAAAATTATGATAAAATAGAAGGGGGTAGAAAATAATGTTCCCTTTGAAAAATCAGACACATCGAAACTCACTATCTTCTTCAAATTTGATCTTTCATGTATGCATGTAAATTCTGTCAGATTTCAATTCACACTTGTGAATGTTTTACAAAATAGTAAACTCGTCAGTTTAGTATGACATGCAAATAAATAACTTTAAAAAAATCAAAAAAAAAATGTTTTATTGAATAAAAGTTCAACGTTTCAAAACCATATGAACATGTTTATTTTGTTTTCTTAAAAGTGATTAGAAACCGAGCGAGACAGAGGGAAGCAACCCGCTTGTTAAGTGTTAAATGATCATTTTCTCTTCTGATGGAGTCAAAAACTTTTTATTATGGTGTATCGATTTTCTGTTGGATTGATAATTTGTGGTCTCGAAACTATTAAACCAGTTTTTGACAATCTATTCCATAGGGATTCCGTCGGAAAAAAACTACGTGGAAAAATTTAGAAAATAGTTCTTCGGAAGCCCAGTCACAGATTTAAAAAAATAAAACCTATTTTGGTTCATCGTTGAACTAAGTACAATTTCATTAAATTTAGCATACAGAATAATAGAAGCTAGAAATAAATCATATTTTCCCTTAAGAAAACTAATATCATCTTCAATTGTGGATAACGTGTTCACTTCCTGTCTTATTCACTATTTAGCGCCGTAAATTCTCGGAACCTTAACCTCAGTACCTACATAATTGTTAAGTTTAGGTAAATACCTCTAACAAGACTTATAGAAAGGCGATTGCAACGGATTAAAAAAGATCCCAACTGAAAAATGCACAAGAACATGAGGTATTCTCAACTATTTTCAATTCCCACGACGATTTCAGAAGACACTCATTCAAATAGTGTCTAGTATACCTGAAGGCACTAAACTCCAGAAAATGGCTCCATTGTGTCTCGACAACAATAAAATAAAGATTTTGTCATCTTTTGCCGAATATTTTGTTGGCTTTTCAAACCTTTCTCTTTTCCTTGTGGTATTATAAGTAATTTGTCCTCATATTTAATCTACACAAAATTCATGTGTTGGACAACGACGAGAACTGAACGTTCCATTCAGACACTGCTTACCTATCAACTAATTTCTTAGACAAAGTTGAATCGCCTTAAACACATCACACGGAATTTCATTATCAAAGAACAAACATATGATGGCTATGATATTCCTCCGGAATAATGGCTCGCCTCTTCAGCTCTTTCGGTCAAATAGTTTAGGTGGCGTGTTTGAAAGGTGGAGACGTACTTATGCATAAAACATTAAAAATAAATTAGAGATGGAACGGAACGACAAGAACTGGAAGGTGAACTCGGTATGAGACAAAGTAGTTAAGGCATTCTTCAAGCACCTGTACGTATAGTTGCAGTGCATTATAGTAGACCATCTTGGCCTGGAGTTGAGGATGCCAGGTAAAAGAATATTCTTCTGCCATTTCCGTGTTTGGAATTTTTATGATATGGTCGGGGCACAGCCGTAAAACAATGCTGGAATAGACATATATATAAGATATGATGCACGTAGTATAGTATAAAAGAAATTTTATATTCGTGCTGAAATTTTCATTCCAAGGAACTTTGCATTCGCGAATGCAGATACTATTTTGAAATTATAAAACAATTTTTGTAGATAACGCTGGCGCAGACTTTAAATTTTTAAAAGTTTTAAGTGAATTGATATTATAATGATAGAAATGTAATTTGTGCTAATCTGAATTCTATAGTTTTTTCATCAAACCAACGTACCTGAAAATTTATAGATGAAATAGACACAAACAGTGCATTTAATTTGTTGATATTAAATCTAAATTATTCTTTTTTCTTCTTGTTTTTGAGCTGTAGTTCTTATATAAATTGGAAATATCTTAGTATTAAATTTACAAAGTTGAGTGTGAGTGCAAGAAGTAGATTATAAGAATGGCTAACAAAGAGAAGGCACGACCTTTTCCTCTTAGATTAGGATGAAATTTGTCAAATAAGTTGAAGACGTTAAAGATATTAAATCTCTTAAGGACAACGACGTAAAACGTTTTTATTTTTGCCGGCTCCAATTAGAGGTTCCAATATTTGTTTCCTCATGTCATTTCATTCGTTACCCAATGAATCGCTATTTCCTTTAAAAAAAATTTGATATTTCTTTTTGTTAGCCAAATGAACTGAATTATAAACTACGAATGAATTGAATAAGGCACACTTTATAAGGTATATTGCCATTCATTTAGTCCAGTTTTTCGTAAAATTGAATAATACAATAAGTACTTTACTGCCCGGTCTACGCCTTTTATGTATTGATTATAATCGATCAGAGCCTTTGGCTTTATAATTTTTTGTTTCGTCCTTCTGTCGATGTTCTGACTCTCCTTCATCTCTGCAGAGTGAATTGTGGAAATGAGATTAATAGTCTTTTTTGATTGCCAACCTTGCAGCAGTATATATTTTTTCCTTCTGAAAGTTGTTTCACCATTTTTCAATGAAACTGTTCAGACAGTCCGGAAATCCTCTATTTTTCCGTATGGTACCGCAAATTCTTATTTTTTTTTCAATAGTATTTCACTGTTTTGAACACTGTTGTAATAATTATCCATATACACATGATGCCATAAATCTGCATACGGAGATAACACTACCTACATTGTTTCGATCAACTGTTTCCTTGTCCGCAATAAATTTTAAAATTGCTTATATAGCCAGTGTTACTTTCACATACCATACGCACCAGAATGCCATATTTTATAATTTTTTCGGCATTACAAAGTCTGAAGAATGGTCTTCCTCTCCATTGTACTATGCTTTCATCTAAAGATAACTGCTGAATAGACTTGTAAGTTTCTTTGAATTTTGAAAGAAAGATATCCAACAGCGGTCTGACTTTGCAAAGTCTATCTGAATTGTCTTGCACATTTTCATTATTATTGAAATACCAGGCCCTCAATATTTGACGGAATTTGTCCCTGCTCATCGTTTTTGCAAAAAACGATGTTTCTGTCCATGGTTCAGTGCTCTAATAATCATCTCGTCGGTCCTTGCGTACCTGTCCCATGAATATTATAAGCCCCAGAAACTTCTTCATTTCTTTAACAGTGATGTCTTACCACTTAGGAGATTTTTTATACGTCTATCTCTTCCACGTACCCCTAAAAATTATAACTTTTCAAACAAATAAATTATGAATAAATGATTGAAATGACCATTTTGCTTGGTTTTATTAGCTCGCAAATTTAATAGTATTTAGTATTTCAAAATAATTTCTGGGATATCATCACCGTGACTGCATCTTAGGGAGACCACCCTGTGAGTTCAATTTTACACAACTTTTTCCAGCATTGTCGGCCTTATTTTAGCAAAAACGCGTCGAATGTTGGCTTCCAAGTCATAAATAGTTGCTAGTTTATCAGCATAGACAATTGAGTTGACGTACCGTCACAAAAGTTGGTTCCATGGAGTCAAATCACATGATCTGGACGGCCAGTTTACAGGTCCATTTCTTGAGATGATCCTATTGGCGCTATATGGGAATTAAAAAATTACGAATCATCTCACACCATTCACCGAATCTACGATGGAAACAATGGTCCAATGGCTTCAACAAAGCCTCCCTCGTAGCCCCGTTAGCCTCCCCCTTAGCCCTCCTTGACCTTAGCCCCGTTAGGCTCCCACTTAGACTCCCCTTACCCCTATTAGATTCCCCCTTACCTTCCTAGACTCCCCCTTACCCCTATAAAACTCCCGCTTAGACTTTCCTTAGCCCTATTAGACTTCCATTTACCCCCAAACTCCCCTTACCCTCAGACTCCCCTTATCGCCAGACTCCCCTTACCCCAGACTCCCCTTACCCTTCAGACTCCCCATACCCCTTAGACTCCCCTTACCCCTTAGATTCCCCCTTAGCCCTATTAGAATCCCCTTAACCCTCCTTAGACTCCCGTTAGCCCTATTAGCCTCCCAAGGAGTCCAGGGGGATAGGGACCCCTTAGACTCCCCTTAGCCTCCATTAGCCCCCTTAGAGTCCCCTTTAGTCCCCTTAGAATTCCCCTTAGCCCGCTTAGACTCCCCCTTAGTCCCCTTAGAATTCCTCTTAGCCCTCTTAGACTCCCTTAGCCCTCCTTGACCTTAGCCCTATTAGACTCCCACTTAGTCTTCCTTCCCATTATTTCAGGGAAATTTATAAGGCTTATATGTAAGTCCTGTTGCCACACTTGTGATGAGATGCAATGTTAAGAAATTGTGCTACGAGATTTTTATCTCTTAGTCCTGCAGTAGAAAGATTCATAAAAATATGGCCAGCATTAAAATCTCATTTTCTAGAATCCCCTTCCTTGTCTATTAGAGAACATTATTACATCCGATGAAAAGGAGACAGAAACTTTGGCGTGCGAACCTACAGCGTTCTTTCATAATGTAATGTTTTCAATAGAAATAACAATGAAATAGATTCAGATTATCTATCAATTGTTGAAATGCATGCTGATATGCACGGAATACGCGAAAAGATGAAGCAAAGATTGAAAGACACCTTTTTTGGAAGCCAAGCAAAAAAAATTACAAACGGACTATCTATCTATGCCAAAGAATCTATCGGAAACGATTTTCGACAGTTCTACACAAATTTCATAGAATATTTGACACCACGATATGATTTCTCAAAATGCAACATCCTTTCCAAGATGCTATTTTTTAATTTGAAATCACCAATAAATTATGAACATTTTGAAAATCTGCAGAAATTTTAAGGATCGAACTATTAAATATGGAGGACTCGTTATACGAAGAATTTGAAATTATTTAAAAAAAACCTGGAAATTACAACGTCTTTTGATGACAAAAACATGGGTGCTATTGAAAAGTGGAAGAAATAATGGAAAGATGTTTCAGGAGTGAAATCTCTAACATTTTTCTAATTATATCGATTATCTTTAGTATCCCTAGTTCCAACTGCTTTGTAGAGAAGATTTTTTCGCAGATGGCATTAAAATGGACTGATATGCGCAACCGGATTTGATAAAGAGCGAATTAATGACCGTTTCCAACTATGATTATAGCTGTACTGAATTTTACAAATATGTAAAATCAAACAAAAATCTCCTTTAAAATATAACTATTAACTAGCAATAAATATAACGTAAAATGCATGTTTTTCATTTGTCCCGGAAAAAAATTTAAAATCCCGTTTTTTGCCAAAATGAGTATTTGTCCCTTATACGATCAAAAAAAATCTGGCAACCCCAGCTAGGTCACGGTTTAAAACCCTTACCTCGTTGAGAGAAAAATATTTTAATTTTGGAATGTTTTCATTTGAAGAATTTTTATAAAATACAGCAGATAACACCGTTTTTGAAAGGAAATTTAATTTGGTGGACAAAAATAGTCAAAAAGTGGAAAATGAATGAATAGCCTCGCCTAATCCTTACCGGTGAGCCAATCTACAGAGAATTGTTAATATTTAGTTCTAGAATATTGGTTATGAGATACCGTTTAGTTGCCGCTTGGTACATCCTTGAAAATTTTCATCTTCGGTATTGGTTTATGTGATGCATTTCAGTACATGGAAATTATAGAATCTAATAGCATTGCCTCTGATTTTGTTTCGCCTTAAGTAGCTTCGAAAATTTCTGCATTGGCAACTAACGAAAAAGTTGTCGTGTTGCTCATTCCTTTAATTGTTATTCATTTCACAGAAGAATTTTTTTTACGTGTACTTATGAAAACGATGCATCGATCAATAGGTTCCCCGATCGATATAATTTTCCAGATTAACATAATGAGTCTTGTACCAAGTACTTTTGTGCTTTTTGTGTGTCTTGCACTGACTATCCAATGATAACGTCCGATCCGATGATAGCGAAACATATCGAAGGAATCTTGAATATTTTCGTACAATACCAACTTAACTGACTCAAACCTCAATGTTTTTAACATTCTTTTAAGCTGCTAAGCATCACTTAATTCATTAATTAGCACTTTTTTCGTATTCTTAAGTTGACATTTTTAATAGATTCTGTTTTTCATACCTAAGTGATAATTTGTAAAAAATCAGTTCTAGTTTCAAGATAATGCAGTCCAAAATAATGAATGGTTTATTATTTTTCCTTCCTGGATCTCTTTTTCAAATGAATTAGGTTATCAACAATACGCGATGTTTGATATCAAAATTTATTATTTGTGTCGTAAATAAACTTTTTTCTTTTGATATATTAGTTTCATCCAAGCAGACAACATTATCTCTTTGCTTATCATCCTAAAGCAATAATTGGAGCACACATGACAACGAACTGGGCTACCATTAATCTGATTCCCTGTGGAATTCCATTCTGACGATGATTAGATTTCAAAACTCCCACCTTCCGAGTCAAGGCATAAACCATGATCGCGTAAACCATAATCAGCAGAAAGCAGAAAACCAACCACCGTAGACATATCACTTTTAAATAAATATTCACCGTCTTCAAGTTTTATTTCACAGATTAATGAAATATGCTTCTGTATTTCTATATACAAGTGCATTTGTGCCTGCTGCAAGCATAGCAGCATATCATTCTCAAAGATACGAATGATTGTAGATATTTAGATACATCGGCGCTCGTCTTGCATGTACAAGAAAAACCTGAGCCGATTTTAAACCATTTATGTTGTTTAGTTGAAAAGCCTGTAGCATTGTAACATTGTATCCATACCAGCAAATGATCCGTGTATCTAAAGTATATAAGGTTATCGCCGCAGCATAGTTTTCAATTTCTTCAAGTGCAACGCCGACGAACCGCACCTATGATAAAATGCATCTAGTCGTAATAGAGGTGGCTAGTTTTCAAATGAAACAGTGTTACCGTTCATGCACAGAAACTTAGACTATTAAAGCAATTGGTTTGGTTACGCTGCCTGCTGCCTGGTGTTTGAAAAAAGTGGACCCAGCATGGAGCGCTATTGGATTTCATAGCTACCATGAAAATTGGAAATTAGGTTATTTATTGGTAGGTTATTTGCAGAATATTATTTACAACAAAAGTGACTCGAGAGAAAATGAAATAGGTTCATGTAAAAGTGTATGATTGTTTTGTTTGGATATTTTGTTTTTAAAGTCAGTCAGTCGAAGGTCGTTTAGATAAATCAGCCTTTAAAGTCAGTATTATTTTGTGAACAACAAACAGTCTATTATGTGAAATTAAATATACATTCTTTGCAAAAGCTGGGCTTCTTTCGATCTTCAATGTGAACACGGAAAAAATAATTCGCTCATATCTTTCATTCGCCAACCTCTCACCTAATGGATTATGAGAAATAATTGAGGGTTTGTCGAATAATTAAGGTGATAATATTCTTGAGTTTAATTTACAAATGGAAGCCGTGCATTTTGTGATGATTTATTGATTTGTCTTATGCAAAAAAAGTTGAAGAATGAAATGAGATTCTTTTTCATTTTCACAGTAGAGGTAAAGCCAGCTTACGAAGAGTAGGTACCAAGCCGATTCCCATACAAAAACTGTCTCTACATTTTTACATTTTCCTCTGGAACTGCTGATCCAAATTGACTCAAATTTTGGTAATCTGTTTATGAAAGCAATCTTATGATTTAAAGCAGACAAAGTTTTTCCAGAACTTGTATTTTTTATATGGCAGCAATTTGGAAAATGGATTTTATTTAAACTTTTTAACTTTTAATTTTTTCTCAGTAAATATTTAACTTGACAAAAAACTATATGCCACGTTAAATTGAATAGTTCAATTTTATATCCACAAAAGGATATGTGTCCATTTATTCGTATGGTTTCGTGAAAAGCGCTGTTTTATATGAAAAACTTGATTTTTCAAAAGAGGTTAATACGCTTTCATACATATTTCTTGCTCTTGCTGGAAATTTTTCATTGCTTTTCTCCACTTATTTCAGTATATTTTTTAAAATTAGTTTTAGAGGGCAAAGTAGTCAATTACTTTTGATTTATTGGACGGAAAACATTCCGGTAATCATTAATTATTCTTCCGTAGGAATTTCGGTTTTTCTTCTTTGCGTGTACTTTTCGTTCTGCTTGATTACTGCTTTGTTTTTTCCACAATGCATTCCCACGTGCCAGTTTTTAATTCGAGAATGAATAGCAATGAGGAAATTTCTTCTGCAAAAATACCTGAAGTTTTTTCATGGCCCGGTCGAATCTGTTTCAATTGAAACACTCTGGTGTCAAAAACATCCAGCTTTGCTGTTTGAAAGGGCTCAGTTAACTCATCTTTTTCAAAACTGAGCCCGATTCGAACGAACAAAAATCATTAATATTCGCTTTCCATATTTCTATGCGTAATTTCAATTTTCAACAATTTTATTGGGCGCTTCTAGTTTTCAAAAAAGGAAGAGTCTGGAATTTTTTTTAAATGAATAAAAAAGTATTCATTTTTTTCATTTGTTGATACCTACTCCTATGTAAGTTGAATATTAGATAAATGTAATATTTGTTAAAGATGGTTCACAAATTCAGTTGTGTTTGAGGATACGATATTTTGTTCAGGTAGTGAACAATGTCATAGCACCAACCTCAGTGACACTGAGATTGCGATATCAGAAAAAATCCGAAGTATTTTCAGAAAAAAGTCATTTTAACTGCTGATTATATGTTGAAATTAAATTAAAATGGCAGACAGTATTTATTAAGCTATATATCGCTATACAGAGCATGCACCTTGAGTTAAATTCAGACTGAAAGAATGAATATGTAAATACTGAAATGTATTGGAGATTTATTGTCCTCAATATCCTCCGCAGTATTTCAATGTAACCTCGAGCGTAATTCTCGGAAATAGTCATGGATTCGCGTTTCCTTCCTTTCGTTTCTTAAGTAATCCACAAAACAATTCTGCCACCCAGTCGGGGTAAAGTGAACTTTCATCGGCTGTGTTATTGCGCCGTAATTTTTCACTGCGATGGTGATCCATTACCATGTTTTCTTCGGTTCGCTCAAATTGGTGAGGCCTGAAGATGGGCACGATTTGATTTTTGTCTCGCGGTCTTGTTGGTTGCGTAGGCAGCCAACGCAATCGATGAATATAATGTAGCAGCGCAGAAATTCCACTCAACACATGTATCCGTCCTTGCAGTAGTTCACATAGTTTAGACCCCAGCCAACAGTAAGAAACTGACTTTGATATTTCGACAAAACTTTGCGAGCTGCGTAGTGTTCAAAAAAACAGCGATATTCTTTCAGTTTTTGCTCAATATCTCTTCGAACAGGAAAATATTTCGTCAACTTGTTTTAAAAAAAAGTTAAATTTATTACAATGCTGGACCCAAGCAACTTTCGTATGTCTTGTGGTTTTTGAGCCAATTTTTTCCAAAATGGGATTTTTTTTCAGAATGATAATTATTTTGTTTCTGGCTCTAAATTTATCAAATATCGTCATAAATGCTCATCTCATGAAAGCTCAATGGAAACATATAGGCTCAATACTTTCTTGAAAAATGGCATGCAACCAAAAATTTCGGAAAATGGATTTAGGGAAAAATCAATGAAAATGCTCATGTAGTATAACTACAATCTCTAAATTAGAAAGCATCTTTGAAAAAGTACTTTATATATAACTTTTTTATAACTACAGTGGGTTTCAAATTGTTGTCAATTTAATGTTGTTCAAGAAAGAGTGACAAACTATTTTTCTATTAGGTACATGCTTTGTGAGACATTGAGCCAACATTGAAAAGAGTGAGAAAATGTGTAAGCTTTTTGGTTACTAGGCAGCTTGAACAAGTCTTTTGAGGCAGCAGCTCCGATTTTCAATATTTTCTGAGGTGCAAACATTTCATTAATTTATCAGAACGACATGCCCTTTTGCAAGGTCGGGCTTTTTTATGTCTATATGACTGGGCTAATATTTCGCTACTTGATAAACATCTTTACATGTTCTGCCAAGACTTTTAACGTGGAAATTTCCTGTTCATATTTTGATTCTATAGGAAAGAGTGGCTCCGATCCCTAAGGGAAAGAGAGACTATTATGGATCATTTGTAGCACATCCGAATATTCTTGAGTATTTTGGTACCCTTCGTCCTTCCAGCTCAAAAAACTCACTTTGAGTTTGCCATAGTATTCATTTTATTGTTGTTCTGTATCTTAATCATGTACTAAAACCATTTGAATTTTTACTGATTCAACGTAGGTTTTATAACGATACAAATATTTGATAATGAGCTCGTAGTCTCTATTCTCATCGCAGTTACACTTCAGTTACTTTTTAAAGTATTTTGTTTCGACTTGTTAGCATGCCTAATTTTTTTTCAAAAATTTTCTACTAATAATGATGGCCGAAACATTCCAATACTCTGGAGCTCACATACTTACTAGCTCTGTCTAATCAATTTGTAGCCGATTTTAACACCATGCAAATAAGTATCATCAGCGCAAATCAAGTCTTGGCTTCATGAATTATGAATTTTGCAACGATCGCATTTTAGAATAACTCTCGGTTTAACTAATGTCTCAAAAGTAATTATCGGTATTTAAGTCATATGGACATGAAGTTTTGCATCTGAAATGTACCTAATTTTTTCCGCATTACTTTCTTCTAAAGACAACAGACAGTTTAGTTCAAGAACTATGTAAACTTATTATAGTGTTATAGACTATTTGCACTGCCAAAAAAACTCATGATTTTGACGGTTATCATGGTTTTGATTATTATCGTGTTGAAGAACACGTAATAATATATGTCATAATAATTACAAGAATTTATTCACTTCTGGACAGTAGTAACATTTCTGTAATATTCTCAGTTTATCCATGCCTTATCTGCATTAAAAATATTTTTTTTCATAAATATATCTAAATGATGCATGAAAACGGACCCATATTTTAAAATCGCAACTGTTAGACATGTGTCTCTGACAAACAAAAAATATCTTCATGAATTTTAAAAGTTTTGAGATGTTTTGAAAAGCATGAATCATAATCACATGTTTTTGTGGTAGTGTAAATGTGCTTTTGTTATGCTGGGATCTTATTATGTATAATAAATAATAATAAACCATATGTGGTGCTCTTTAATACATAATAAAATTTCAAACAAAATATTTCTCATCATTTCGCGTAAAATCGACATGGATCGATAACCCAGATCAACATACATGTCCATCGTCCATTGGTTTCCAATGACCATCGTCAATTTTCCTTAAGACTCCAGACCTCTATCTTGTCGTCGGCGATAGTATCTTGTGCACATAACCACCGTACTGGTGGTGCTTCAGGTGCAGCGCACACATATCTTCGTCTTTACAAGTGCATTTCAGCCCTCAGCCAGCTTTTGACGGGTTTTCTTCGTTGTCACGTTCCAAAGAAAGGCGAGGTCTTGGGATTTCTTCTTGATTTTATTTTTGTGTGTGCCCTCGTCAAACGTGTGTAAAATTCCATTTGCGCTGAAGGAAGGACTGACTGACTGACTGAGGGAATCGGGAGGGTCTCTTTCTTCAACCGTCATCATTCAACGGTTTGTCGAGGCTCGGTTCTTGTACCTGTTCGTGAGGGCACAATCTTTAGTGGTGTGACGCGTCTTGGCGTGAGCCATCATCATCGTTCGGTTTTGATTCGAATTTGAAAATTCACGATCAGTGCACAATATTTTGGATTTAAAATAAAGAGTTTGAAAAAATTCCAACTAGTTTTTTTTAAAGATTAAAAAAGCTGAAGTGTATTTATTAAAAAGATATTCAATTTGATCACAATTAACGATTGCCACATATATAAAGTTACAATCATTACATACACCTGTGCAATTCAATTCGCGTGAAAGAGTCGCAAGAGTATCGTGCAAAAAGTTGAAATATATTTTTGCATTTTTCCTTTCATCTTTCACATATTTTCTTGTAGTCCAGTGACTTTCTAAGTGAAACATATAAATGCATGTGTGAATGCATTTGCGGCAAGTGTGAAGACACATAGAGTGTTTGAAATAAAGGCAACAAGAGAAATTAAATGCAATGCATTGATGTTTTATTTACAGTTGTCCATGTGTGAAATAGTATCCCCGCGCTTTGTAAAAGATATGTAGAAAATAATGAATTCCTATTGGTGAAGAAAATCGCAAGTGAAATCTACGGAACGTCAAGTATGATGTGATTTTGAAAAAAATAGACGAAATAAAATGTTCAGTCTAAACACGACCTAAAAGTATATCAAAAAATTGTGCCAATAAGTTCAATCAAGCAAAATGAGGATACTTAAGAATTGGTAAGCTATTCTCATATTGTTCTATAACATAAAATGATCAACACGATTAAGTAAAAGTATTTTCCATGAGATTTTTCCAATAAAATTTTGACTTTGGTAGTAAATTTTAGACGTTTATAATAGGCGTTAGAAAAATCATTTTTAAAATCTCAAATTCAACCCTTGATTCCACTTAATTTGAACAAGATTCTGCAACATCGGAATAGTACATGGAAGTCCATTAGCTTGGTTCGTTTCAACCTTCATTAAAATTATGTAGAATGCAATCTGAATCTTCGGGGAATATCTGAGTCAAGCATAACAGAACAGTTTGCAATAATTACTCTCTTCGCGACTGAGACTAGAATAAGTAATGTAATATTATACTGTCGAGTATACATGATATTTCTTTCTTTCTAAGAACAATTTCTGGCATGAGAATGTTTTTACCTGTCGAACTTACCTGCACGAAAAATTCTCACGTACGCTCATGTGTTCGTAGGTGTAGATTTTTATAGTTGGTTAGTGGCTATGTTTCCTTGAAAATGACGATAAGAACTTGAAGATGACGACGAAGTAAAAGAACCCAAAAAATGTCGACAGACTGTTGTATTGTTTGCTTGTGGATGGAGGGTATCATTGCGTCCTGTAGGAATGAATGGAATACGCTTTGTGAGTAATATAAGGGTAGAATCCAAGACTGTGCAAGTTGTATTTGACTTGCATACCTGTTTGAAGATCCTGTGTGTTTTTTCGTTTACGAAAGAAGGGAAACACCTTGCGAGGAGGGTTCATTGTCTGGCTGGTTGAATCTTTAGGTCAGAGAATGTCTTGTATTGTATTGTTTGGCCTATTTCGATTTTTTGGAAACGAGTCGCATTGCAGACAAACATATGTTCCCAAAAAATATGTTTCTTGCTTTGTTACGCGATTTTATTGTTATAAATAAATAAGCTTTGTAACTTCTTGCTTCAAAATAACTCAGTGCTAAGATCTTTCAGAAAAATGTACGTGTACATGAGTAAAATATTATCAATTTTGGTATGAGCATCCTGTGCTTCAGCCAACAAGGCATATTGTAGATAATAACAACTTTTTAAGCTGAGGATATAGCTCCATCTGTGGTTCAATGTGGTTGTATCCACTGTTGGCAGTATTCGCAGAGGATGCCAATCTTCATATTGAAATCCAATAATCAATTTAAAGCAATACAGAGCTCAACAGATTGCTCAAAACTTTAGCATGAAAATTACTGTCGAATACTGTACTACCCCTTGAAACTAATAGTCCATGAGCCGGCAATACTAATATCCTATGAATCATCCTTTGAATGAAGTACGTATACATAAAATATTTTGTGGAAGAAAAATACTATCAGCCACCTACAGGGACCCACCATTGTTCTCAGCTAATTTTGCCCGGGTCTTCATTGAAGTGCCAACTTTTTTATGAAAAACAAATGCATTGAATATATTCATGAATTTTTCATAGCAAACTTATGCATCTTTTATATTAAAGTATTGCATCTAATGTTGCTTTAAAAAATAATGTGCCTCGCAGAAATTTCCCACAAACAAAGAAGTTTTGAACTTCGAAAAATCATCCCCTCTTGCTTCAAATGAGTTTTTCTTCATGGCTAAACAATTACCACATCTACGAATAGGTAATGAAGACACATGTTTAAAATTTTATGTTTTACAAGTTTATCATACACAATTATTATTTTTTGGAGGTTCGCGGCTAGCGTCCAAATAGGAGACCTGAGGCTCCAGAAATTTGAACTTAATCTTTTTATCAGACTGTTGAAATATCGCGAAAAAATTTGCTTGTCCACTAAACTTCTTCTTGCGTTTTTTCATTGTTGGTTTGGTCTGGCGACGCATTCATTTGGCTTAAACATTGCATTTTTCAGGTGAGATTCGCCCGTTTTCAGATCGAAGTAACTCCTGTTTGCGTGTTTTCATTGCAACAAATGATATCGCAAACAACTTGTAACAAAATTATCTTAAAATATTTTCCGAATGATTTTTCGCGATTAAAGTCAAATCAAAGAAGTTGTGGTGTCCCAAAAATTATTCCTCTTACCTTTTTGAAGTTGTTTATGGCTTTTATTGCTACCATGTGAAATTAAAGTATGAAAAAAGTGCTGCGAATTGGGGTTTACATTACAGTAAAGTTTGCCATATATATTTTTGTGGGATCGACTAAGATATATAAGTTCATTGTTAGTGTTAGAGGACCCATAGCTCCTGATTTTCTCCAATCCGCTAAGCCCATTAAAAAACTGTCGAAAGAAGATATGAACTTACAAATTTAGGACGTGAGTAATTAGAGCAATGCAATTGTAAATCCATCTTTTAAAAAGTAAACAGAAAATAGTTATATTTATTAGCAACGATACATTGTTAAAAAATCGGAATGCGTCAAATACCTACGAATTTGGTGCTGGCTTTAGATTAGGCGGATCCCGGGAGTGTCACATTGAATGTAAAATTTAGTAGAATCCGAAATTCGAAAGACTAGCAACAAACAGCATAGAATCCACAGCAGCTGTAGATTCGCAAAAGAAAAAAAGAGGGCCACAAGCGACATTTTCAAATACAATGGCGGCCAGTGAAATGTGGATACACCGTAAAATCTGATATATTTTTTGTGAGTTGACAGTTTTTTTTACCGAGTTAAAGCCCAAAGGGCGGATCAGGATAGTAATTTATTGTATTTTAAATTTTTTTTGCTGGAAATATGAAAAATATCAAATTTCGGTAAAGAATTGAAAATACCGCTCATATTGATGAAAATATACTCTGTCTTCTTCTTATAAAATTTTATTTTAAATAATGTGGTAGAACTATTTTTACATGTTAACTTAAAAATATTAACGCTAATTTAGGAATAACTAACGATTTCAATACTTAGTTGAACCTTCTCTGGCTTTGATGACCGCTATGATTCGACGTGGCATGGATATATCCAAACTTCACAAAACTTGCGGTGATATCCCTTCCAGACCTTTTCGATTATTCTGTCAAACTCTTGTAGATTTGTGGGCTTCTGCCTCACTACCTGCACTTTCATTATATGCCATAATGAACTCAATAGAGTTCAAATTTGGACTGTTACCAGGCCAAGACAAGGACAAACCGCCGAATTCGTTACAGTAATTCGTAACCTGTACAAAAAGTAGCATATAAAAGAAGGGTTAAATTGCTGATTTCCGTTGGGTACTTAATACTAGTTTTGAAAAACATTGACACTCACCAGTTGAGTTCGATGACAAGGCGCAGAATCGTCCTGGAAAATGGCTATATCACTAGTGAAAAAACGCATTTCAAGGGAAATTTTTTCCAGGATATTCTTGTAGTCAACTGGCTTCAAGCAAAGCCAATCGTCTATTTTGGTGATACGACAAGCATCCCCAGATCATTCTGCTTCCCGGTCACCTTAAGGTTCTTTTGGTGCACTCATCGCTAGAACGCTCTTCGGCCCTTTGACGAACGTGCCGCATTCCATCGGAGCTGGATATGTAGAACTTCAAATCATCCAAAAAGATAGTTCCAATCATTTACAGTCCATCTTTTTTGCTTTTTGGGCCACTCGAGACGTTTCCTTCTCATTTCAATGGTCGAAAATGTCTATTTGCAGGAGGTGTGAATATGATTTACCTTCTTGTAGCTTATGCAATGCAGTTCTTGTTAAAATGGCTGTTCCTTCACTAGCAACAAAGTCTCTTCTAATGTCCTCAGCCGTTTTAAAACGATTTCGAAGACTCATCCCCTTCAAAATTCTATCTTCTGTTATGAATGTTTTCCTGGGCGCTCCTGATCCTTGTTTTTGAAACGTCGACCAAGTTTCCGTGAAATTCTTTAAAAATGCTGCTACTGTCGATTGATTACTGTAAAATAAATCTCACGCTCAAATTTTTCGCACGCAGGATCTAAATGTGTCCTGTTGTCACTTGATTCATTTTCGACATCGTGTGAGTTTTTTTCTTAATTACAGATATACACTTGACGCCGTAATCACAATATTGACTTAAAACTATTAAGATTCATCTATTCACCTTTCGCGCTGAACAATAGGAAACAATATATGTAGCTGGTGTGACTATAAAACCCTTATTTTGCAACTTTTATTACTTGTCCATATTTCATAGGGCACTGTATGTATAGTCTTCCTATTTCTTTACTTTATTTGAAAATAAAGTTGCTTTGAAGATCTTTTTTTGAGGAAATGGAAAGACGACCTTTCACCATTTAACTATCTGAACTGTAACTGCTTCGTCTTCCATTCAATAATAAACACATATATTTAGTAGAGCAAAACTAAGTAGGTATACGTCACAAAAACAGTACAAACTGTATAGCTTTGCAATTCGCATTATTCAGCTCTAACGAGAGATGCCTCCTTGTCCGAGAATAAGTGAAGTTTATGCTTAGTATCTGCATTTTATACTCCACTGTTCATTACGTATCACCTACCGTACACCATGCACTAGTTATCTAAAGTTACATTTCGCATTTAACGACATCCATTTATTCTTCACAAAATATCTCATTTTCACCAGCATCCTGACCTAATTTATGGACAATCCAAACCTTTGTAATGCTGCAATTTGGGAAGTGTGCACTCGTTCACGTGAGCAAGTTGAGAACCTTTTCAAGTGTTCTGCGTACTCAAAGATATAAAACGCTCGAGTTCGTTGTTACACATTTATATCCGTAGATACTTATATAGAAGTTCGCCAGGAATGTAGCCAAGCTATTGTGAGTCTTATTGTAACCAATTTAACATGGACACATACTCTTGATTTCTAATTTACTGCCACGACAGGACCCTGCTCCATTCTTTGCATAGCACGAATTCTCTCGGTAAGTTTCTTGTTGTTGGGCAGGGCGGTTGAAAGTAGGAGAGATTGTGGTATTGGAAAAGTATCTTTTGAAGGAAATGGACACTCAACACTTCTAGAGAAATAAACTATTTTCTATTTCATTGGAACTAGCTGAATTTCATCTAGACTCCATAAAATTGGAACCTCAAAGATAGTTTTGGAGCACATACGAAATGGTTTGTCCTAGTTTTGGTGCAATCTCTCTCTCTCTCTCTCTTTCACTATTCGGACAAAACTGAACACGCAATTTATTCCATTTTCCGTATTCTTGTTTTCAGTTATAGTGTACAACTTGTATCTCCCCTAAATTGTCGTAGGAAGTACATGATCCTATTCTTTAAAGTGACTCCATATAACGAGCACGGCATACACATGGAATGCGAAACTATTTTCATTTCTTCACATTTTTTTCAGTATCGTTGTATACCTTCCTATTCTATATGAAGATTGAAAAAGGAATAGCAGAAAACTCCTTATTTTTGTTGGAAAGCCCTATAACTATTCTGTTTGGGACTCAAGTAAAGGAATTTCCACAAATACACCAAATGCACCTGAATTTTACATTCAAGTGAATTGAATTTATGATGCAAGGTGCAATAAGCAAAAAAGCTGAATAAATTGAAATTGGAGTGTTACATACGAATTGAATGACTCCTCGGTGGGTTTTGATTATATGGAAGTAATGGAGCTTCACGTAAGTTGATATTGAAATGCTGTGTTTGTTTATTCTGCTTTATATTGAGAGTCATGTGCATCGGCAGAAGAATATTGTTAAGGATATAACCATGTATTTTTTTGAATTATATTTCTTTAAAAGTATATACATTAAATCCATCTTTTCCTAAACGCGGAATACTCTTTGAAAAAAAATTTGTCTTGACCATCTAAACGTGGCTATTGTATCGATATTTGCTTCAAATTTCTTCCGTTTGAGGTAATCTTCCAGGCAATATAAAAAGGAAAAATCACTATGAGTTAGATATCGAGAAAAGGAGGCCCCAATATTCATTGCGGCAACTCAAAAGGGTAGGGGTGCATTGGCTTAGTGAAACATGATTTTGGTCGGCTTTTGCCATGTCCTATTTCCTGAAAAGCCTCTCGCAATCTTCTCATTTGATGTGCGTAGTATTTTATTAACTTCCCAGTATATGGGAAGTTCTTGTAATCGCCTCGAAAATCGAAATTGAAATTTTCAACTTTTCTTTACGTTTTAAGGTCTATAGAGTATATATAAAGTGTTTTTAGAAAGGGAGATGTATGTGTGTGTGTGTGTGTACGTACGTACGTACGTTCGTGGAATCTTTTTTCTACGAGCATAACTCACGTAAAAAAAGTCGTATCGACTTCGTTGAGGTGTCAATCGAAGCGTCTTTGCAATCCTAAGAGCTAATTAGTTTTTGGGACACTTCGGTCGGGGGGGTTTGCTGTTTGGCCCGTTGGAAGGTCATTTCTGTCATGCGTTATATCTCGCGAACAAAACATACGATTTGCATCGTTTAGGTGTCAATGAACGCGTATTAATATTTTTGTAAATCTGTCGCATTTTTTAAAAAATCGTTGGGGCCGTTTTTTTAATTTAAGAAAAAAAAATTGCAAAAAATTAGGGTTTTTTCATAAACAATAAATTTTTAACCTGATTTGCGAAATACAGTAATCAATGTTTATACAATTTATATACTCCAAACAATGTTTGTAAAAACACCATCAAAACTTTTTCTCATGATTACGTAAAAAATTAAATTAAACCAAAAAAATCATTAAAAGTCATAATGATTTTCAAGGTCATTTTTATCATTCACTATATCTCACGAACCAGATATAATATTTGCATCAGTAAGGTGTCAGTTGACGTGTATCAACATCTTTGTGAAGTTTTTAACACTATAAAAATTCGTTTCAGCCGTTTTTTTTAATTTAATAGAAGAAAATGCGAAAAATTATAGTTTTTTTCATAAAAAATATTTGTTAACCTGATTTGCACAGCACATTGATACCAGTTTATAAAATTTATACATTCTTATCAGTTTTTGAAGAGACACCGGCAAAATTCTCTTCCATGATTATGAAAAAACTAAATAAAAAATAAAAAAAACATTCAAAGTTGCCATGTAAAGAGTGTTCATACGAATGATATTACTTTATATCTTTTATTCTTAAAAAATATTGTAAACTCAATCAAAGTCTTAAAATATTTGCATAATTTGAGCAGATTTTTAATAGTTTTTATATTCTTTTAATTAAAAAAACTGCTTAAGACCAGATCTGTCCTCATCGACCAAAAATCAATGGACCCTTCCGTAGACGATATGATTCATATTAACTCATTCCTGTTATTGCTATGAATACTTCTCATTGTTATTACTTAAAGTAGTATTATTTTCAAAATTATTATTGTGTTTAATGTTGTTGATGTTTATGTAGATATTACTGGGAAGTTGAACGTGTGGACCTCAAGGGTCGCACCTCGTGGCTTGTTTCTTTAGCATCCTTCCAAATAGCAGGCCATACCCTTTCCCATCAAACTTATGACTTTGATTTTGCTGCAGCTCAAAATCAAAAGATTTACCACTGATCTTCCGTGCGTACTTGTATCAGCACGTACGCCTTATTTCGCGGTAAGATCTCAACGATTCTCAACGATTCTTCACGATTTTGATCGCGATTGCGGCCTTCGTTTTGATTGACGCACGATCAATTTAATCCACGGGACACTATTTCACCATATCGTGTAAAAACCGGAAGCCCTTATTAAATGCGTGAGTGGAAAAAAGGCAGCTGTTAATGTGTTAAGATGTTGAGGGGTGGCCATGAATGGGAGAATAAAGGTGTGAGTATTGTATGGCACACAACATATATAACTTATAAAAAATCCCAGAAAGCTGGGTAGTATTACACTGCCTCATTTTGTTATTCCAATGAAAAGGCGAAAAGTCCCTATCAATTCGTTTGCTGCTAAAAAATTTACGGGGGGGGCGGGTGTCAAAAGACATGATGAGCAGTCCCTATGACAAAACAGCATTGTGATAGTAATTTAACCCGTATCTCTTCAACCGGCAGTAATACTCTCAGGCATAAGCAGTCGTTTCAGTCCAATCGGCAGTAGCATTGCCAGAATTAGTTTTTGCAAGCTGGTATAGCGGTGGAGGCATAAAAATTTCATCCTGCAATATATAGGATCTACAAAGCGTAGAAGAAAGTCTTCTATTGGTAAAGAAGAACAAGACAAGAAGACAAATGAAATTACCAATGTTAGCTTGGAGTTAGCTAAAAATCAAAAGTGATATGCCGTTAGCTGGACTTGCGTAGTTCACAGACTTACTTGTTTTCTCATGAACCAAAAGCTGGTAGATCACAACTTCTTTGCGGTTGTTCAATATTCCAAAAAGTTTATGATGAGTTCATGGTGTCTAGTTTTGTCCAAGAAATCAAACTTGTATGACGCATGCGACAATGCTCAAAGAATATCGATCAAATTAAATTGAAAGCGCTAGACAATTAAAAGAAGAATTGAACTGTAAGAACTAGTGAACTAAAAGAGGTTGAAAATTTTTCAACTTAATTTATTTTAAACAGTAGTTATTGTTACAACTGCAAACACATTTAGTAACTTAGTTCTGATAAAATGGGAAGTGTGGTCTCGGGGTGACGGACGGCATCCTCTTCAGGTGCTGTCATTTACCATCCGCCACCAGACAGCACGACCACGGTTAGGCTTATTGATGGATTAAGCTCATTATACTTCAACTATATTTTATGTATCCGCGAAGTATAACGGCTGTCAAGTTTCGTATATTATGCACACGTAGCAAATTCCATACATCTTAGGGTTTGTCTGTCACTCCTCACATTACGTTCATGGGTTTGATCCTTTTCAGTCTTCATAAATCGCCGCTGTTGTCCAAGAGGTTCAATATTCTGACACTCTTGTACTTGTGGAGACGGTTTACGTTGTAAGTTGCCCATTTTTCAACGTCTTTGTCTATCATCTTAACTTCAAAGTCGCGACGAAGCTCATCCATTTGGGCATACCAGAAAGCATATGCTGTTTGTTCTGTGTTGTTTGTACGATTTTAAAGTTGCTCTTCTTGGCGTCGTCCTATAAGAGGCAGCCTTATGTCAAAACTTTTTTGATCACATGTTCGTGAATTTTCATTTTGTTATACCTGTTGGGATTTCCTTTCAATGTGCCCGTATATCTCCTTGAAGTATAGGTTGATTTGTTCCACATTAGTCTTGATGTGGTCTTTCAAGCAGAGACTGGCATCCAGAGTCATACCAAGGTTCTTATCTGTATCAGCATACGGAACAATCCGAAAGTTCATTTCTATATGAATGGACTCACCTCTTTACATGTAAATGTTATGTACATTGACTTCATTTCGTTGAGTTATATTCTACAGTTTTTGGTTCGCTGGCAGATACTGTTCACACATTTCTGTAGTTTTTTTCAAGGCTTTCTCAACTAAAAAACCAACTGCCAGGATTGCTGCTCTTATATTGTTCACAGTTGGTTTGCGTTAAACTAATTCGTTATTTAGTTCACACATATATTTTGATAATTTATAATAAATAAGATCTTCGTTCAAACCCAAAATTGTGTCATGACTCCACACGGCAACAGTGGAAACAATATTTCTTTATGGCGCAGTTATTTAGTGGCCATCTATCGCATAAATATGAAATCTAAAGCTGGTGAGCAAGGTCAAAATAGTTGCAGCTATTGCAATCACTGGAGACCAACGAAGTGTCCTGAGAAAGGTATTTTTTTATGCTACTTCCGTCTGGACTTTTCACGAGAATATTTAAAAGCTCTGCTATTCGAGTTCTACCGTATTATGGAGGAATAGGCTAACGTCAGAGAATGTAGAACTTGCTTCTCTAATTCCCTGGTTCCACCCCAGTTTCAAGTCCCTGCTCGGGTTGACCGGGCCAAAGTAAGAGTTTGGAATCGGTCGCCATTTACACTGTAGGATCAAAAATGCAGCGAAATGTTGATTGTGTTGTTTTCTCGGAACAATTTGGCCTGAAACTACCCTTTCATACCACTGCGGCGTCTTCCAGGCAAAGGTCAATGAAGTACCCAAGGCCTACTGCCTAATGTAAAAAAAAACAGCAGTAAATATCTACAAAATTTCTATAAGAAACGTGTATCACAACTGACCGAGATGTCGCTTCATTGTGAAGTGATCCTATACTGGGTACCAGGGTATATGGAAACTGCGAAGCAGATGCCCTAGCGAGAGCTGGTATTGAGCTTCAGGATTGATTATACACTGACACCCCAGATCAGCCATCCTCTATCTTCCATAAAGCAAGGATTCAAGCAGGAGTATATAGAGGCTGCAAACAGGATCTGGTGGTTGGAAGAATTCTGTGGAAAAATTGGGCAAATTTGGCTCGCACTAAGCTCCAAACTCACCAAGCCGGAGCCGCAGATCGGAAGAAGAGGAAGAAACGACCGAACATTTTCTGTGTGACTGCCCAGCAGTGTCCAAAAGACGCCTACAAACCTTAGGCTCACTCTTCTTGGATAATCTCACTAGAGTAGCTAATTAAAATACTAGTTGCATAACCAGCTTCATTAAAGAATCCAAATGGTTCTCATCATTCTGTAGCTAGTGCCATCTACATCTTCTTGTCGTATCACAATATCGTCGTAGCCTAAGTGAGCCATCTTTTGCGAAAAGAGGGCTGCCACTACGACTAACCAACTAAACCGCGAAATTGGTCTGAGACATTTTTTTCTGTAAAAGTATGATATTCGCAAAATAGAGATTTTCACCACCTTTGATCCTGCGTAAATTTTTTATCGACACAAGAATCGATGAGGATTTTTCTTCTTTTCATTAGAATCACATAGTGAAGCTGTATGGTAAAATCTTTCCTTCCGTGCATTTTGGTGGTTTTTTATGTGTTTTATAAGTTTTATTTTTTAATGTGTTGCAACAAGCTGCAATATGACAAAGAAGTATCAATGAATGTCTATTTAGAAAAAGTTAAATGAAAGTAGAAATGATTCACTTTAATATGATGGCTCATCTGAAGAAAATTGTCGTTCATGTTTTTTAAAAAAAACTTATACGAATGACATAAACATTTGACGGTGAAATTTGATTGCTTCCATACTTTCCAGTCATCCAGTCATCTTTGCACGAAAATAAATTCAGAATACTTTGTCAACATACTGAAAATGTTTTATGAATTTCAAATTAAATCTTATTATGTTGGAAAATGCCACAATCAATTGGATTTCAGGCTAAGCATTACCAATTTAGGTGTCCAAATATTAAAATTAAGTGATACAAAATAATAAGAATTGGCGCTGAAATTTTCTATTAGAACTTTTAAGTTATAAAAACTTCAACGATATATTTCCTTGAAACTTCGTCTCTGTAGACCTTAAAACTATTAGAGATGGGGAAGCGTGGTTTCGGGGTGACGGACGGCGTCCTCTTCAGGTACTGTCATTTACCATCCGCCACCAAATAGCACGACCACGATTAGGCTTGTTGATGGATTAAGCTCGTTATACTTCAACTATTTTATAAATTATTTATATCCACGCAGTATAATGACTGTCAATTTTTTCGTATATTATGCATACGTAGCAGTTCTATTTATGGGATTCCCCATTCCTTCCCCATTAAATTATCATGGTATCAGCCAGGAACCAAAAAAAAACTCCATTAATGTGCAAAATAGAGTTAGTAAGTTGCTAACCAAAGCACACTGATGGGCGTTGGTGTCAACTAGACACGGAGATTCCATAAATATTAAAGATGATTCCATTTGGAATCGCACTTGCCCAATTTCTAAAAAAAAATGGTTTCGAAAATCGTTAAAGCAACAATAAAATAAAAAATTAAAAAGAAATTTAGGACTCCAGGTTACAAAACAATATTTCGCATATACTTTCATATTAACAAATACAGCTGGTTTTTCGTTGCTTATTAACTGAATCTATTGAAAACGATGTGAAATCTAAGTTTAATAGATTATCAAACTTTTATCTCATTGTAATTTTTATTAATCATAATTTTTCAATCGCACAGAAGTCAGTATTTACTATATTTCTCGATTATTTCTGTAATCTATTTTTTACATTGCCAAAAAGATCTAAGGCTTTTTCTTATGAAATTTTCAAATGCGAATGCTACGTTTGTTTGATTCACCAGCCCAAACATTTGTGAAGCTTATCTAACATCCAACTTAATCTAACCAACGATTAAATTCCAATTATTTTATCACATCCACTTTGACTTTCATGGAAATTTAAAATAAAAAAATAAAAATTGATAACGTTAGCCTCTAAAAGCAGACAAACTGAATTTTACGCCCACTTAATCGCATACCTTTCACTTAACTTCTTAATCATTCTAAAGTGCATTTTTTTCTTCATTTTCAACAATTACCTGCAAAGCTTGCCGGACTATGAGTCATTTTAATGAATGTTTGGTAGCATTTACATAAACGTTTATTATCTACACCTACACATTATCTTTCATAGACGTAAATTTATTTAGCTTATCGACAATTGTCGGTCGTGAAAAATGTTTTCATCACAATTGCATGAGCAGTGAGAGAAATTATTTTTTTTTGGGGCGTTGTTAGAATTAAGTTTCCAACAAAACGTGTGTGTTAAATGTGTTCTTCATATCTGGAAAATTTGTCACACATATCTGCATATTTATATATATATATATATATCTTAACAAGAAAATCAACAACAAAAATTACGTATGTACTTTCTTTTATCAGTATCATTGCAGACAAAAGAATTTTAGTTGAAGCATTCACGATTTGAAAATATTTAAAGTGACCGTAATTGGTTTATTTTGCGTCGAGAGTGAACATTTTATCTGAGCTTGCTTTGCTGCTGATAAATAAATAATTGATAAAAAAAATGATTCACAACCTCGTAGATTTTTTGTTTGAAGTCGATGAATTGTTGAATTTTTTTGACTATAACCTGTAGCCTGATAAAGTATAACTTCATAATATCAGTCATGTAGATGATAGCTGTTTATTTGATCATATTGACATTTTATTACAAATTCCATTGGTACTTTTAACATAAATCAGAAAATGTTAAAATTGAAAATAACTTTTGATAAATACAAAAATAAAAATGTGGTCTAAGTGCAACCCTTGAGGCCCACACGACTAACTTCCCAATGGGGTGAATAAAATGCTATAATTTGCTTTTATTATTAATTACTGTTATTAATAATTACTATTATTAAACATTATTATTCTAAATTAATATAATTACTTTTATTATTTTTATCAATTTTTTATCTAACCATAAATATTTTGGTAGAGGAAGACGTCTTCACCACCTGGTCATCCTCTACCAAAGCCTCGGCAACCTCGCCCTCTTCGTCCTTACCACCCTTCTTGTCCTCCACTTCGTCCTCAACCTCATTCTTTATTTCAGCTTCGGAATCCACAACTATTATATTATTATTATTTACAATAATCATTCGTTATTAAGAATGTTTGACCGTTACTGAATAATTATAATTGACTTTATATATACAATATCAAATTATAACTAATATTATTTGATTGTTATTAACAACATTAGATTATTTATAACAATATCCAATTATTAACTGCATTAGCGTCTCTACTCCCATTCACACAAACCTGATAATATAAGTTTGGAATTTCATAAATTAATCTTTTTTTTTTTGGAAATAACATTTTTTACAAATTTGATCACAATTTTGCTAAAACGCACAATAATAACAACATTACTATGAAGGTATTTGGTATCTGCACGAACTAATAGTGCGTATCAACAGTTTAAAAATAAGCAATTTTTAGTCGTTTTTTCAGTTTTTTCATCCTAAATAAAAAACGGCCCAACCGATTTTGCTGAAAAGTCATTCAGTTCTAAGTTACGTAATTACGCGTCGTTTAAAACCGGTCCCACATCAATACGATCTTTGGTTCTTGAGATAATCGAGACGAAAAATAATTCCGAACGCACATACGTACATACACACTCACAGACATCTCTCTAAAAACGATGGATTTGGATTCTAGAGACCTTAAAACGTGGAGATATGTCAAAATTTGGAATTCGCGAAATCGACCCCATTACAATAACTTCCCATAGGGAACTGGGAAGTTAATTAAAATGACAACCAAGATATTATGAAGAGAGAAAACATTTGACTCGTCGTATCCGTTCTGATCATTTTTCGTTCTCACCAACACGGTTGGCAAGCAAATCGATAGAAATGAAAATTGTACCCATCCTATGGTTTCTATTCTTAAAGTAATGGTTCGTACAGCAAAAGCTTGAGATGAACGATAAGAAAACGTCCTTCTCTATTGCAGTCTACAAAGGCACTCAAAACAGATTTGTAAGAAAGCAAATCGTACACAGAACCGATAGGCACAACTAAGTTGAAAAAAATCGAGTCGAAGGGTAGAAAAATGTGAATTTAATCAATCATATGCGTGAGGGAGAAAGTGCAGCGTTTAAGATTTACCTTTCTATGACTAGGAAAGATTGTTAAGCTTCAAAATGCAATGCAAACATAAACGACTGGCAGCATACGTTCTGATTGGTTTCTGATTCTTACCTACGCGATTAAGACGGGTCGGTTGTGTACAGCCGCAAAAACTTCATACGTTACTTACAGATGAGAATGATAAAGATGTCTGACATTTCTCAGATTCATGCTTCACAAAGGCTTCAAAAATCAGTTACAAGATCGGATTGATGTGCCCTACCTAGTATAGTAACTCGTAAATGGCATACTTTCTGTCTGAATTCTATGAAATTTACATAAAGCCGAATCTTTTGGCATTGTGGTTTATGTCAATATTTCTGCAGTTATCGCCTTTATCGTTCTTTTACCCGATTCGTTTTCTTGCAAAATTCTACTGAGAGCTTTGTCTTAATTCACCAGGAAATAAAGCTTCCTTCTCGTTCCCCCTCACACATTCACTGTACAATCAGTTACTTTAAGAATGAAAACCGTAGAGTTCGAACGACCGTCGCGTCGTTATCAACGTTTTACATTTTAATCGTGTCGTTAAGAAAAGAAAGTGATCAGAATGTGTACGTGTATGTTTAAAGTCTGATTTTTAACTTCCCACTACATGCGAAGTTTTTGTTAACAAATATTTTATCGAACAGGAAAATTAAAAATATTTACAAAATCTGTGCAATTTTTATTATCGTACAATCGATTTTAGAATGGATGACGTTTGTGAATTTCTTCTGGACTGTTCATACGTTATATATACATATTTATATTCTGCCGAAAAAATTTGGTTAAATATTTTATTCGACGAAATGGCTAAGAACGCTTTTTATTCCCTCTCTGAATATTTTCGTAGTGACAAAAATTAATGAGCTGCTCGATAGACGATTATGAATATCATAAATTGAACGAAGTGCTCTATAAGGTTGGCGCACAGAACGCAAATTTCACAAATAGATTTCCACTCTTTTGAGTGTGCGTTTTTGCACGGTAACTTGCCAAAGTAAATAAAACATAGTGCCAAAACGACAGCAAAACGCCCAATTTTGCAATGACAGATATTTCTATGAAAAGTTATATACCTCTAAAAAAACACCCTAAATACAAAAACAAATTTTGCTAGCTTCCGAAAGTAATCAGAAATAAGTTATCCATGGAAAAAACAAATTTCATCTCAATAGTTTTTCAAGGTTTATCGGAAATTTTCTTTTTGTATAATTCAAATTCTTCATTTGAATCGGTTTAAATCGAGAAAAAATCATAAAGTAGAAATTGGTTCAATTTTCGTAGCTTGGGAATGGATCAATAATTTATCCTTTCCACATAATTTCATAAGACGACACGCGAGTCTATAAGAACCTTCATAAGGAAAATCTAGACATTGGCATGAATATCAGTAACTACAATGTATTTGCCACGGGCTCCAATTTAACTTTCGAAGCCGTGGAAATTTTCCGTTTCTTATAATTTTCAATAAAAATATGTGATCCACCCTTAAGCCAAACAAGCTATATTGAATCTGTTTTTGTAATTCGCACAATAAATAGTTTTATTTATTAGTTAAATTAAATAACAATAATTATTGCTATATAAATTTATTCTAAATTTCTTATTAAAATTTTTTGCCGAAATTGTTGCAACTAATCTAGAAATCTTAATTTAAGTGTAGTTTCTTTTGGACATGTTTGTTCATTGCATTGAATTGAATGTATTTTTTCGAAAAATGTTAACATTAAATTTTGTTTTAAAGTTTTGAACCAGATTTTATTTTCGTTTATACTTTAAGTCAGATTTTTAGGGGTTTTCCTTGTTTTATTCAAAACATTCACTTGTTTTGTTCAAAGAGTTCACTTTTCATACTTTAAAAACAATGTTCCAGGAATATTTGGAAAGTTTATCAAAATGTACAAAGTATCTGAAAAAATTTGAAATATTACCTTGAAAATTTTTTTTAATTTTTTTTGTTAATAAAATTTCTTTAAATCAAAAATCATAAACATATTTTAAAAAATTAAAACTTAGCACGTCTTAGTTTTTTAAAATATTATCATGATTTTTAAGTCAATCCGTTTTATCGAATTTTTTAAATAAGTATTTAATCTATCATGGCTCCCACATCCCTATTCCGTTTGTCTATATTACAGTTTCGAGGTTACTGTTTTCCGTTTCTACATATTTTCCATAAGCGATGAACATTTATTTCTTATGCTGTGAAGTTTTCGTATTCCAATGACTCTATGGAAGCTTCTCCTTCATCTGATAATATCACTATCATATGATTTTGTGTAGGGTTAACCTTTCTTTGTGATAGGGAATATTATTGTAAATTATAAATGCGCATTGAATTTTTTTTTTGATTCAATAAATTAAACAAATCCTTATTTATTATATGACACTATCAAATAAAAATTATTTGAAACATATAGTGATGCTTATTATGTGTATCTACTATATTTGATATCACACTATATTATATTCCACAAAGCTACAAAATTCTATCTCTATTTCAAAAATGTGTCCAACAGCTATTAAAAAAAAACTAGAGAGAATTTTGAGCCACACTCACCAGCATTAAAAATGTAAATCTGCTAATTTTTAATAAGCCCCGCTGTTTTTTGGGAACATTGACTTAGCCACTTTCAAAGTACACATTTTCTGTCGAACCAAATTTCAGTGCTTCCAACATGTAGATTTCATTTTTCATAAATAAAGAGATACTGTTGAAATCATTAACTGGATTTTTTTTCGAGAAGATATATTTCCCACTTTCAAATAAACGATAGATATATCGGCACCTTACCGATGTACATGCATTCAATTTCTTAGAGCATTTGCTTCAGAGCTAATAACAACCCACATAAATATGCCAAATAATATTGCATAGGACTTTATTTTTTTGGAATTTATAAAGATCTATCTAAACGAGATATCTTCGACCAAAAATAATAATTCTACACCCACAGCTTGACGTCCCTCCTTTATAGTACAAATCGATAAATTAAAATTCCGCATTAAAAAAAATCATTATTTATTCCAGGCCTCGGCGTCGATCTGGCTCGAGTATAGTCGTGTTAGACGGCGAAGATTTGAAGCCGTGCCTAACGGATGACTATATCAGCGGCAGTCATATTCATTATCCACCTTCAGACAGCAAAGATATAGACAGGGACATGTTGACAATGCTTTCAGTTAATCAAGATAACGGTAATTAATAGATTCATTAATATCCTTTATCTAAATTTCCTACAATTTGTGATGTTCGTTTGTAGGTCCACATCGTGAGATGGCAGTTGATGTTCCTGATACGTTTATTGCGAGAAACAAAACACCACCGAGATATCCACCACCACGTCCACCTGTACAGGTAAATAGAAATTCAATTATTGAAAACCTAAACTTAGGGTGGCTCCATTTTTTTAAAATCGGTGGTCGTTCATGTAGAACATTGTTGAAAAGAAAATCATGATCTTATGATGAATTTCGACGGTGTGAATTGAACTGTCCTGAAATTCATGATAACGATTTTGGTGATTTAATGAGCCATTGTGCAAGCATCTTAATTCATAATTCATCATCGACAGACACCACAGCAACAACACCATCATACATCATCTCAACAGCATAAACATCATCATAACAATAACCATCATCACCAACAACAGTCACAACACAATCCACAACAACAACACAACCATCAGCTCTTTAAAACACTTAACACTCTGGGCAATAGCGGTGGCAGTGGTGGTGGTAGTAGTAATAATAGTGGCGTATCGATTGAATTGGAGCCAATCAATCAACTGTATCGGAAGAGCTCGTCCTCGTTCGACGATTCGACGAAACAATCGTCGCTGGGAAAGGACCAATCAGTCTCGACGGACGGGTCACTGTGCGAATCGACAATTATCGATTTCGAATCGGTAAATTTCATTAATAACAACATATCAATAAAAGCACCAATGTCGACATCGTCATTGTCCTCATCGATGCGTCGACGACGACACAATGCCGTGTGCACTAGCTCCATAAGTACCCATAGTTCTGACTCGGGAAATCTGGGCCCACCCGAATATGACGACATGAATAACACTGTAATTGTGATTCCATCCACGAATCGGGAGTTGCCGGTCGATGTGCCGGACAGTTTTGTCGAAATTGTTAAGGTTCCACCACGCTATCCACCACCAGCTCATCTGTCGTCGTTATCACTATCACTGTCGTTGTCGTCATCGTCCAATGCATCATCATCTCGTGCTTCGCACAGTACTAAAGCTAATACAGCCACTAATAATCGTAACAATAACAAGAACAATAATAATAATATCATGACCACTGCCACATGTGCAACCCTTCCTGCTAATATCGGGATGAATAATGTTGGGAATGCGGCGAACAAACGTCCACCACAGATTGTCAAGGAAGTTGTGAAAACGACACGTTCGTTGTCATCGCATGGTTCGATTGAAAAACAAAAGGCTCAGGGTCAAGTAGCCATTAAACGAAACGATGAGGTATTTCGCACTTGTAGAAAGGGTGTAGCTATGTCGAGTCTTTGTAGAACTTCCTTCTGTGTTTTAGTTTAGTTCCAAAACAAGCCCCATCTCCTGGAATGTAGACACCCTTAATTGTTTGTTGATTGCACTACCCTGATATTTAAGAATCTTTTGGCTCCCATGAAATGAATCAGGAATGGTAAACCGCTTAGTAACCAGCTAGGCATGATGTCCTTTCCTCGTAATGCGGTCAAAATGCAAACAACGTCTCATCTTAATTCGCAAAAAAATATATTCAGAAACCAATCATTTGGGAGGTACTGCATCGCAAATTTGAATACTTTTATTTTTTTTTGATGATTATCTCAATAACAAAGAGGCACATGTAAAAAAGAATCGCGACAATCGTATAGAGCATAAAGTGTCTTCTTAGTCTCATTTCTTCGTTTTTTTTTGTGCAAAGCTAATATTTAACGATCTATCAGAAACTGCACCAATCTCTTGTTGGTTTAAAATGAAATAGGGTATGCTATGATAGAGTTAAGACGAAGAATATTTTTTTTGATATTTAAACGCCATTTTAAGATAAGCTGTTCACTCTTTACAGAAATTAAGTCGATTAAATTTGCAGCAAATTGTACATAACCACATAGGAACTACATAGTTCCCAATTCCTGTTCTTTTGTTTGATTTTTGTCTCATAGTCTTATAGAGAGCTGTGAGCATGCACCGTTGATATGTGATAAATCTAAATACAGCCAGTTTAGTGTTAATTATTTAGTAAAAACGAAATAGGTGATTCTATTTTTGAAGAAATCAATCTATTTTCCAAAATTCTGTATCCGAGATTTTCCCTCATTGTCACATCATATTGTCGGCGTCAATGCAGGACCTTTAAATGCAAAAAAAATTACAGGAGGCAATAAAACCCTCTCAAAAGCAATGCAAACATTAAAATTAATCAGAAAACATTTTCACCAAAAATTGTAGTTACAAGGTACTGCATTGACGACGATGATATCGAGAGCGTAGAAGGAACACCCACTAACTCCAGTTTTGACTCAAAACGGGTTGTTGACTTCACTTTGATGTTCAGGAGTTCTGCAGAATGTTGGTTTGGCAAATGCAGATGCAGAATTTTGAGGCCGATGCCCTTAATAAGCTAAACTGTTTATGTAGATTAGTTTCCCTTGACACAAAGCAATGTTCTTTGACGAAAAATATTTAAGAAGCTTGAAACGTGCTAGGATCTTAAAAAGAGCCCAGTCTAAATGATATTTAGAAATCATCAAAGAAGTCCACAAATTCCGGCATTCAGACACTAATTAGGTATAAGTGCATATTTCTTGAAAAAAATTTGGTACAACTGTGTCCATAGTCCCACTGTATGTCGCGCTTGCAAAGCTTTTATGCGCCTTCCCTGTTCGCTACTATACTTATGAGACTCAATGATTTAAAATTCTAGGATTCAAACGGCAATTTTAACGTAAATAATTTTTTGTACTTTTCTGAACCTATTCACCATCGTCCATATAGGTACTCACGAAGGATTACGTTATTATATTGGAAAATGGGGGAGCTAATCAGAAAATTAAACTGTAAATAAATGTCAATTTTGATAAAGATTTTTACGCCTTCTGAAAAATTACTCAAATGGTGCTTAATACATTATGATTGTAAAGCTTCGAATATTTTTAACAACAAAATTTTATTTAGGGTTTGGATTTTTGTGTGGATAATATGAATTCGCTACACATTGATCGATAACGTATTTATACTTATGCATTTTTATAATCTAATATCATTTCGAGATAAAAGATGTTAGCAACAATTTTCTTTGCCAATAACATGTTCTACACATGCTTCGCTCTTTAACTCTGGGAAACGGGTCTTGCAAAAATACAGATGGGCTATAAATATTTCAAGTGAAAATCAGCTTCTGACGAAAGGTATACATCGTCCAGACTTTATGTTTACAAAGTCTAGCCGATTATTCCTTTCGTCAGAAGCTGATTTTCCCTTGAAATATTAATAGCTCATTTATATTTTTGCAAGACCCGTTTCCAAGAGTTTTGTAGGGAGCGAAATTTGCAAAACAATGATTGCTTGGCCACAACAAAACTTCTTTTGAAATTTTTGATCCTTAGTATTCTTAATAAATAACTTTAATAGTAATTCCACAACATTTATCATCAGGAAGGATAGAAATAAAATAGTCATATACGTTACCATTGTTTCAATTTGAGGTTTTACTAGAAGAATTTACGTTTATAAACTGAACGACGCATCTGTCTATAATAAAAAATCAAGTTAACATTTTGAACAAAATTTAAGAGAATTTTGATAAGAGCTTCGAGCATGTATAATTTTTCTTCTTCTCCGGCAAATATTAATACATTAATACCAATTGATACAAAGTTCAGTAAACGTTACACTTCAAGACATTGAAAATCTAATGATTGCTTGCGTCGTTTCAATTGATTTCTTACAAATTTTATCAAATCATTTACTTCACTGCCGATTCCAAAAAAGAAACATGATGTCCATGTTTTTTTAACGTGAATTATTTTTCTTCCCTCCAAATCCAACCAATTAATATTTGCACAATTATGTATTCTTGATGGCTTTGATTGATTTCCAGAAATGATAATTTAAACTGAACTTCTTACAATACCATTTTCTTCAATTTTATTTGCTGAGGATACAAATTCACATATTGTTTCTGTGTCTAAGACATTCATAAGAAACATTAACTAACGCCATGATTGGCTTTCATATGTCCTTATAGACCCATGGCGATCATTTGAAGATATAATTTATTTTTGGAATAAAACTGTAAGAATAGTTAACTTTTGATTGATCTTTTCAGGCAGACTATAATTTTTTGAATAAACTTTCTCCAAAAGTTACAATTGCCTTTAAGAGCAATTGTGTCCGATTAGGCACATTAAAGCAAAGATGCATTAACTTAAGAGTTATCTTTTCATGGTGTTTTCATAGTTACTAGGACTTTCATCTCAAAACATTCCTTACAAATTACACAATGAAAAAATAAAAATCAGGCCTCAAACAGATAGAGTCAACACCAGAAGCTTCTTAATAGGAAATAGTGCTAGGACAGCGTTTCATCAATGATTTTCATGATTTTTTTTTTCATAGTATAAAAAATAAATATTTTTTATTGAAACTTTGAGAATATTTTATACATATATTTAAGTATATGCTATACATTTTTTGAAGAATTTCCTGAAAAACACAAAAGATATTAGCGACCCCATATTGTAGGTCGCAATCAGACTCAGCATTTTGCGTACATTCTGGAAGCCGCAAATTTCATTTGAAATCAAACGAGGTTGAAATTTACTCTTATTATATGTCTTTCTTCTATATAAACCTAAATGCTATCAAAAAAATTGAAAATTTAATTTTTTACAGGGGTCAAATCAAAAAGCATGATTTTTTCCCATTTTTTCAACTTTTTTGCAAAAATTTTTTTTTTTATATAATGATAATATTCTGATTTTAGGTTTTTATAGAGCGCAATACTATAAAGAAAATAACTGGCAATTTACAAAACGATTGGTTGAAAACTTTTCAAACTAGTGTTGACGCAAGTTCAAAAAAAGCCGTTTTGAGAAAAACGCGTTGGAAAATATAGAAGCGCTCGGGGCCTGAAGAGGAGCTATTCACTTTTAATGGCGTATAACAATAGAACTAGTCGGAGTTTTAATTTAACATATGGCAACATATTTTTCAATAGTTTTACTAACAATTTATGAAATAAAAAACAATCAATTTTTTGAACCGTCTAACCCTATTTCCCTTCTTAAGGGTTCTTAAAACTATACTCGACAGTCATAGCGAATAACTAAATTTCTGTTATTGATTTGATGAGATCTGAAAGCTTAAATTATTCATGTTAAAGGTAAAATATACAGTTAGACCAGGGCGGATCTGTAGAAAAACAACTAAATTTGGTCGTTGAGAGGGGACACGCTGATTTTTGCAGGAAAAGTTGGGGAATAACTCGTATAACAATAATTGAAAAAAAAAAAAAAAAAATATCAAATAAAAAAAGGCTTTTTCCCCCTGTTTTTTTATATATTTATTACAATTTGCGACAAGGGTTAAATGTTTGAGGATTTTTAACTAATCCTATCTTATAGAAAATTTTATTACGCAACTTTTATTGTCAAACAACTTCGACCTAAAATGAACCGTTTTCAAGATGTGAGTGAAACAAGCAGAAAAAAAACGATTTTTTTTCAAATTTTTAAACATTTCGATTTTTTTTAATGTTCCCGACTTTTTTGAGAGGGAGCATGAATCAATTATTGTTATACGAGTTATTCCCCAACTTTTCCTGCAAAAATCAGCGTGCCCCCCGCAACGTCCATCTGAAAACAGATCCGCCCTGGTCTAATATATATTTTGACTTAATCGATGTACAAAATCAATTTATTTCGTGAAGTAATACCACAACCAAAAGGATTAACTAAAAAATAAATTTTTCGTGCAAGTTTACTCCTTAACCTGTTAACTAAAAAAAGAAATAGATAAATCAAAGAAGATTTGTTGGACAAATTACGATTATTAGTTTGAAAATATATCCACAAGCGTTCATCAAAATTTATTAGTTTTTCATTGCGATATTTCAGTGTGTCCATTCCGCGAACATTCTCATATTCCGAATTTTTGGTACCTGTCATCACTAGCTGTCTTTACATGTAACTTCAATTTCGCGAATAGACCAGTTCAATTTTTGATCATATTATAATAGGATATTTTTGAAAATTCCTTCACGAAAAAAGCTTCTTCATATTTCAAATTGTTTATTGCTCCATTCTTCAAAATATGACTTTATTACTAGCTTATTTTTCACTTATAATGTTTTTATAGATAAGTCTTTACACAAATGGATCAATTGTAAAAGAAGTTTTTGATAAGAAACATCGTTTTATATTTTTTGGGACATGTACAATATCACCAAAAATTAGACAGTGCCTTGTACTATTTGCGTGTTGTGTTATTTGTCTTAAAAATGTTTTGATGCTATATTATTCGATTTTTGAATTGAATTTTTCATAACTACCTAGCAATTAGAGTTCACGTGTCTCTAGTTCCGAATATATTTTGAAAATATCTTGAAATTCAGGCTCATATCTACATCTTTATTTATACTATTTGGTATTTTTCTATTTATATATACATATTTATGTTTTTTTTTGGCGAGAAAACAATAGGATATGTTGGGGACTAGGCATCTTAGAAACAAGAAATCTCCTCCCTGTGTCATAAGTCCATTCGTTTTGCAGAACCATTATTATTTTTTAATAGACTATCTACTGACTATCTGACTTTTTAAATTGAAAGATACAAGAATTCAGCTGACAATCTGAGACAATAGTAAAAGTTTAGGGTATGTTGGTATTTTATGGAACCAATTCAAAATAAAGCGTCGTGTTTGAATAAAATCAGCTTCTTTTTTAGTTTTATTGCAAGAGTGTAGGACAAAGATCTAATAAGCTGAGAAAAAAGACCAAGGAGCTGTATCTAATTAAAATGGCGTTGAGCTTAAAAACAATTCGTCGCAACTTTATGAAAAGAGTTATTAATCGATTGTTCTTTTGGCATTCTTCAGAGAAGTTTAATTTGATTTTCTAAACCATAAATTCCGCCGTCACTTCATAAGAATTCAAATTTCAGAAAGAAATAGTAAATCATTTGAACATGCAACATTTCAGAGACATTTTCCCACTTCCAACTGCAACCTAATCTCCTGTAGTCAAACATTGTTTAGAATTCTGAAATTTTGTATCTCCAAACATTTCGAAAGAATGATTCCCGACCGAGAAGATCCTCCCAATAAATATGCCTATCAGCTTTTTCGTGTGTTACTATGATACTATGTTCCCCACATATGATATCATGATTTATTATGCAAACATGTACGCTGTATTGCATTCTCAAAGTTTGTCAGTTTTGTGTATAAATTCCGAAGACCTGTTTGCTCTCCATGTAACGCCACGATGTTGATATTGTAAGAATATATTTCCACGGAATGTATACATATATAACATTTTTGATAAGATTCGTCCAATCGTCTGTGTTGAACGTAAACAAACAGATTAATGTGTTTGTCAATCCGAAAGTGATTAAATTAAGATATCATCATCCTTATTGTGAACCTGTTGTTTAGTTTAACATGTTGTTATACTGCGGATGATTTTCAAAGCAAAACGTTTATACTATTGCAGTATTTGAATTTTAAATATGAAATGGCTACTTTTATCAGCTAGCACTTTAACACAGTAGAAATTAACTTTCCTCAGCACACATCCTGTAATCCAGTAACAAATAGATACTAACAGAATTTAATAATGAATTCACCACTGTCTGTTGCTAACATACAACGCTCGATGGCGTCGTTCTTCCGTACTTCTAAATATTCAAAGAAAAACTAATTGTCCTTTCATGTATTCCAGCTTAATGGATCAGTTAAACCTGTGCCACCGCCCCGTGATCACTTGCGTATGGAAAAGGATGGACGCATGGTGAATCGCGCGCCTGCTCCGCAAGTACCCGATCGTAAGGTTCCTTCATCAATGACAGGGACTCCGAATCACATTCAAAATCATCAAATAGCGCAAATTATTGAACCGACCGTTGAACAATTGGATAGTATTAAAAAGTATCAGGTGAGTTGAACATGATATTTGTTACTACTAATTAAAGATAAGGTCTTAGAATCGGCTTAAAATTGTTTTACTATCACGTTTGAATTTTTCCAAGGGCAAAAAGTTATGATACTAAATCGCATGTATCGAAAGAAGCTTTTGCTCAGTAAACCCCCGAATACACGAGGAATACCAGTGTTTTCTCGTTTACAAATAACTTCTACACTTGCATCACACAATGTTCAAACCAAGAATAAATGGGTCTACTATTTTTTCTGTTAATTCTGTCAAATTCAAGGATCGTAATATTTGGAAAAATATACTAGCCGTCCATATCGCCTATAGATCAACTTGGAATTTAGTAAAATAAAAGCAAAAAATTATATAACTTGGAATAGCTACAATTTATACTTAGCATTTATAAATTTCTTTCATCATCAAATTAAAGGTGTCCCAGAAACGATCCAGTACGTGAATCGCTTTGTGAATCCTTATTACCGAGTTATACCCAATGAAAGGATCTCAGCTGACCAATATAAAAAATTTGGAGAAGATCAGCATTTTATTTATCCAATAACTACCGAACAATTTTATCAGCAAGACTGTTTGAATTGATGATGCACATCTAGAGCCAATTTCATGGACATCCTTGATTGTGGTTAATAAACAGCATCGAATCGATCTCTTTTTTGATAAATCTGATCTCCTGAAAATACGTTGCATAGAAAAAGTTAGATTTATCATAAAATGAGAATTATTTTTTTGATGTAATCATTATTTAGGATGATAAATACTGCCTAAGATGTTTATTATTTCAAGAAGAGCTTGCTTCAGAAATTTTGACACTAAATATTATTTCTGCAGTCTGAAAAAAAATATTTGGATCATTAAAAAAAAATATTTGGATCATTAAAAATTTAAGTGTAGATTTTTTTGAGTCCTCCATTGTTTAACCATTTAAAAGTGTGAATCACTTAAGTAAAACTATCAAATAGGCACAATTTGATACGCATCAGACATAGTGGTGGATTATCGATTTTTACGGCTCCTTGAAAAGATTTTTGGATACAAAACGTGTTGTTTAGTGTTTCTATTTGTTTGAACTTATGAGTTTTTAAGTCTCGTGGTAGTTGTGGAAGTTTGATCGAAAGTTAACTGTATTCAGACAAATTTGACGGCTTCTCGAATATGGGAGGGATGTTGAATGCTCGTAGGCTAGCTTAGTTCGTCGAAAATGTGGTCCTAGTTAGATTTTCCCTAGTATTTGTCGCAGCTCATAAATGACAAAATCAACCCAATCATGCAAAACTACCATGATATATCAAAGTGAAAATAATGAAATCTATCTCGATTACAACTCAGAGTTCCACTTTCTGCTTAACTCGAGTACGTTTTTTGTGCGCAAATTGAACTTGCCTTTGCAAAACAATGCCATCTTGAGAGCGAATATTTGTTTATTCTACTTTAGATACATTAAATTGTCAAGAAAATAAGATATAATAAAAAGACATGCGTGCAAAGTAACCCAAATGTTTTAGTTTGGGGTTACTCGTCATGGTCATTCAGGTTATTATATTCATTCTAGCAACATTTTTCTGCGTCGTAACAGGTTCCTTCGCAGTTTTCGAATAACTTAGAACAGTACACCTCAATTCTCCTCGGTCCACAGTTTTCTGTATATTCTCAGCAGGTCTGCACTGTTTCATCTTTCGTTCAAACAGAGCCTGTAACAGGTTGGCAAGATTGATTTCCGATTCCAGCATATCAACCTAAGGTTCCGTCTCCGATGACGACGCCATCACATGACAAGTTAATTTCAGTCAATATAAAGATGATCTTTCAATCGAGATTGAAAACGATGTGTATATGTGTTTAATACCAGGATTTATCATTTGATGTCTCGATTGAAGATATTCACGTTGAAAAAGCATCTTTAATCTAGTTGGAATCCATGTGTCGTGTGCAAGCGTTGTCATCGCGGATTGTAAAGATTCGGTATGGTACATAGGGCTTCGGGGAAAAAATGAGAACTTCATGAAATTTTAGTTAAATATTCATTGATCTTTAATGGGCTTTAACTTCAAATTTAACAATGTGTTGTGATAGTTAATTTTCATTCAAAAATTGTATTGTCTATCTGTATTAGCGTTGCCAAACGTGCCGTATTTCCCGGGACATCCCGTATTTCAGGCATAATTTTAAACATCCCGCCGGGACAGACTCTGTCCCGTATTTCAACATTATTCGATTAAAATACGTACCGCGTCGCGCATGACTCCGACGGCTAGCTGCGATGCACGCGCACGAGATCGTGAGGTATGAGTGAACGAACAGTGTCCGTCCGATTAAAGTTTCCTTAGCCTCCCTCTTAGCCCCCTTAGCCCCTTAGACTCCTTTAAGCCTCCCCTTAGCTTCGTTAGACTCTCCCATTATTCTCCCTCTTAGACCCCTAAGCCGCTCCCTTAGTCCCCTTAGCCATCCTTAGCCCTTTTAGACTCCCTCTCATCCCCCTGAGGCTTCTTAGCTTCTCCCTTAGCCCCTTAGACTCCCCTTATCCTCCTGTTAGCCCCCTGGACTCCCCTAAGTCTCCCCCTTAGCCCTTTTAGACTCCCCCTCAGGCTACCCCTGAGCCCCCTTAGACTTCCCTTAGACCCCCTAAGACTCCCCCTTAGCCCCCTTAGACTTCCTCTTGAGGCTCCTTAGCTTCCCTCTTAGCCCCGTTAGACTCCCCAAAGCCTCCACCTTAGCCATTTTTCCCTTATACGGTCAAAAAAATCTGGCAACCCTAATCTGTATCATGAAGAATCATACATCAGTTTATCTTCCAAAAGTGATAGCACACATAAGCCGAAGCTTATAACCCAACCGTAACAGGACTCATAAAAATATGCCCCTGCTTGAGATACGCAACAATTTCCATCAAAAATAATCTAAAAATAGTCTAACAACGGTTAGAATTTCTAGAAATTCACATTTTGAAAATCCTCTTCTACGCAACGAAAAACCAGAATGATCCACTATATTTGATATAACATTAGGGTCATTCCTATGCAGCCTCAGGATTTGATCCCAAACTGAATAACTGCAAATCGGTGTATGGAAATATCATCATTTTTCGTAACTATTTGCATTCACATGTCATTTTCTAAGGGACTTACAGTCCATCGAATGATTTGTATTTTGGTTTCCTATGCCAACTAATCTCTTTATTAGATTTACATTTCGACAAAAAGCAAGAGTTCCATTGTAAATGGAAATATGTGCTTTTGTTCGGTGACTCCTTAAATCACTTCCATTATTGTAGTGTGGAGCTATTAAAAGATTTTTGACTGGACACTAAATTTTTTATCAACAGCTATTTCGTAATAGTATAAAGCACGCTATTTTTGGCCTACTATTTCGTCAACTTTTTAAGTAAGTTTCAGGTTGAGCATAACACAGTCAATTCAAATAGACTAGACTTATTTTAGAGAACATCATATGTACCATAAGTGGCACCCTCCTTCATTTAATGAGAAGCATTAGTTCTCTTTCTAAGGATTCACATGAAGGTCGTAGTCTTCAAGAAAAAATACTGGAAATAAGCTTAAAAATTATGCAAAAATGCCTATGGATTACTTACAGACCTCTTCTCCGTGAAAAATATACCACGATTCCTTTTTGGAGTCTTCCATAATGAAACAACCTTGATTTGCAAATACTTATCAATTATATTTCTCGAACTTGACCTTCGTCAGTGAAATATGCAAATCAATTTGTCTATCAGATGACACATTTTTGATAATGTGGGGCTTTCTATTTTTTACACGAATAATTATAAAATTGTAGATTCAAACTTGTATTCCAAATTCTCTTTAAACATACTAAATAAACATCAATTGACATTCTGAGAGATAAATTATGATGAATTGAAAATTTCCAACCCCTAAAAATTACCTCCTATGGCATGGCAAATAATATTGAAAAAAGTTATTCGGCAACTTGGGATGATTTAATCATTTAGTGATATTAAATTAGAATTTCTTTACTGTTTTATTTTTTTATCATTTATTTATAAGTTTCAACCCTTATAAAAGACCACCCCTTGCGAATAAAATCGAAAAATTATAGTTAAAAATTTCTTTCAGATCTTATATTTGAAAGGATTTGAGCTGAAAGGAGCTTAAACAAGATACTATTTACGAATATATGCAAACTTTAAAATCTTACTTATCTTACTCAATTTTTTGTCCTACAAAAAAATTCAGAATATCAAAACCGGCAATTTTGTATTCGATAAAATTTTGAGTTTCTAAGTAGAACCGTTGGACCGTTGAGTATCTTACAAGTACATAAATATAATGATTTGTAAAGTGGTAATGATTATTTTCAATTAGGGTGGTAATTAGGGGGTGATTTTTACCTTTTCTGTCTCCAAAAAAAAAGGGACCAAATTTATTTTTGTCAACTCGCTTGGTTTTGATGCTTTGCTAAAACCTTTTATAAAGAAAACAAACATATAGGTTTTTTCAAGCACTTCAAAAAAGTTTTTATGAGTTTTCCCCGAAAAATGCCTTGTTTTTGATTATTTCACTTTGAAACTTTCAATTTTGGCATTTGGCGAATAAGAATCAACCTTCAATAAGCTATTGCTCCGTTTTTATTGCGCCTACATGCATTATAACCCCACCAATTTTTTTGTTTGACCAAGAATGATTTTTTCGATAAAATAAATAAAAAAGACGTATGCTTTTTGAGTTATACGCGAAAAACCGTCTGATAGCTAGTGTTTTTGGTTGAAAAATTGACACATTTACTCACGAGTAAATCGAAAATATTGACTTTCAGAAAAAAACTTTGTTGAACTAAAGTTGCTTAGAATTAGTCAATTTATTCATTCCCGGACTTATTTTCATTGAATCATTTATCACCTAAGAGGTTAAAAGCAACTCCCGGGGTCAACTTTGAAGTAGGGGTAAGTAAAATCTAAATCCAAATTTTTATGGAAAGCGGTGCTGTTTGACAAAATTATACGGGAAAATGGTCATAGACTGAACTAATAGATGTTTTCACTACGAGTACTTGCAAAACACTACATATTGAAATTACTAAACACCCAAATGATAAGAAACATTTGTTGCACCATCAAACATTCTTTGCATTCCGATTTGTTGATATCAGTTTTCGGGCTAGACTTCCCCCGATGCAATCATAACATCAACATTTCTTCAGGATTTCGATATAGTGCACAGTATTCAGGGTGCCTAATACATATGAACATGGCTGTATAAGGCACGCTATTGTTTGTCCATTATCTCCTCAACTTTTCAAGTAAGTTTTAGGTTTAACATAACAGTGAATTCAAACAAACAAGACTTATTGAGAAAACATCATATGTATCATAAGTGGCACCCTCCTTCTTTAAGGGGGGAAGTACCTTTAGAGGCCGAAAAAAAGTCTTTTTCGCAACTGATTTGTGGGGAAATGAAGACAGTTCTTAATCAATCAGTATAATATTTGTTGTAGGCGATGTTTGAGGTTGAAAAAAACATATTCTACAAAAGTGAAAGTTGAAAATTAACAAATTTTTCAAGGATCTTGAAAGCCATGTCGTCGCTGACGTCGTAAATTGCGTAAGCGATGCTGGCTGCAATTTTCATCTGAAATCAACAAACCAAACATTTTCTTACTCGAGAGGTTTTTTTTAGTAGATAGACTAAAATATTTGCGAAATTCGAAAATTAACCCTTCAAAACAGGCTCAAAAAAAAACAAAATACGATTTTGACGAAAAATTTCGTTGTACTTCCAGTCAAAAATTGTCCCAAAATAATTTGTTTTTTTAATCTTTAGTCTATATAGAACAGTTTTTTATGCTCTTTAAAATGAATGCTAGATGATGAAAATCGATTCACTAGTTTTTTTATTATCACTTACGCAATGTTAAAAAACATGGTTTCGAGAAAAGGCCGTTTAAAGTTTGTGGTCAACAGAAAAAGAACTCGGTGCCAGGCACTTCCGAGATGGATCTCTTCCACAATTTTGAGAATTAGGTTTTAAAACTTTGACATGATATTCTTAGGCGATATATCTATCGATTAAAACAATTAAAAAAATCGATTTTAAAAAGTGTCTAAAGGGACTCCCCCCTTAATGAGCTTTATTAATTCCCTTTTTGACGATTCACTCGAGAGACGTAGTCTTCAAGGAAATTCTCTGAAAATTAGCTAAAATATTATGCTAATACAGACTCCTCCGTGAAAAATATACCACGATTTCTTTTCGGAGTCTTCCTTGATGTAACAACGTTGATTTGCAAATACTTACCAATTATATTCCTCGAACTTGACCTTCGTCAGTCAATAATGCAAATGATTTTTTTCTGCCAGATGACATATTTCTGATAATCCCTATAATTTTTTTCTAGCGATTCGTTGAGTCGTTAATCCAATACAAAATGCCCCAAGTCGGCAATTTCACGAGGCAACTGAAATAATTTCCAATCGACTTTGCTTGTTAGGGACTTTGCCTCCATATTTATTTTTTTCAAATTGAAGAGTTAAACGGTTTCGGATCAGCCTTGATCTTAATCCAATCAAATTGCACAATCATTTCGATAGCCAGTTGCCCTGCAGACAATGGGCTCTACTTCTAGACGACGACGCTAAACTAGCCGATTTTCAATTAAGCTAGAAATAATAATAGCAGGATTGATGGATTTGTCATAACATAACACTTGGTCAGCAAATGATAGTGTCCATAAATTACGGCCACGATCGACAAGCGTTAATTATTGGCTGTGTGAAGTGTTTGATGTGTAGTTTGCAGATTTCAGATACAAGATTGAATTGAATTATCAGGCCAGAAGCTAGTCATGACTAAACCTCGAAGGGTAGCCATGCGATAAGAGAAATTAGATATGATAGGTGGGTTATTCAAGTATGGAGATTGATTAAAGACGGTTTTATTGCTAGGTGCATGTTTATATGGGAGGCATAGTTACTGCGTGTGTACGCTTCATAGTAGATACTGGATTCAGGTCAATATCTTCTCCTTTCTTTGTTCATGAGTAGAATTGTCTAGTGGAAAAATTACATACATATATGCCGAAATGCAGTTGTACGGCTTCTGCGGCAAAACTTGTGGGTTGTCTAACCATTGTGTCAATATACTTACATATTATTGGAATATTACAAACTAGTTACATATGAGGGAAGGAGTATATGTCAGGCGGTGGAAGATGGACAGACGACATGTCAGTTTGTAAAACCGCAACATGAAAAAGTGCCGTCGATTGGAAAAATAGACGATTACTTTTTACAAGAAATCTGAAACAGGTTACTGGAGCACAAAGGGCGATTGGTAGCGGGTGTTTTTCTGTTAAAGGTAGTTGGTAGGCATTTGAAGGTAATGTGATACTTGTCTGAAGAAAATTGAAAATGAAATAAGTCTCGACACTGACTTACTGCGATAAATGAGTTGCTTCAAATACATATTAAAGTTCTAAATGCTGTTTTTTGACATTAATATATAAGAATAAAAAAATTAATTAATCTATCAAAAATTATCAACTATGATATTCATTGAATATAACATAAGAAAGGCAAATAGGACATTTCATTTATTCCTTGGCTTATGTTTTTTCCCCTTAATATACAGTGGTGACCAAGTAAACAGAACACTATCCTCGCAGGCTGTTCAATTTAAATTTCCTGTAAACATGCAGTCAGGAATCGAATGTTTACATTTCTTATCGCATGCTCACATATGTTAGAACTAGTTTTGAGCATCGTCATAAAATACGCAATGCATCTTCTCATTGCATTGCGTCTTTCAGTGTAAAAGGAAGTGTTTTTATCTGGTCACCTAAATAGTACACGCTTAGTTTTAGTGAGTCGAAGTGAATTTTCTTGACTAATAACAAATTTATTTGAAAGTAGGTACAGTTAAAATTAGTTTCTAGGAAAGTTAAATATAAAGAAATATTTTTGAAGATGGGAAGAGGGCCACATTGGTCCGAAGAAAAGGGTAAGATCATCTGCAACATGAAAGACAGAGGTTCAACAATTACGGAAATATCCAAGCACCTGCAGTGTTCGCGGATGGTAGTTTACAATGCTTTACGTCATAAGGACCTCTATGGCAGTGCCAAAAACGTTCCGAGAGCTAAAATGACAAAAAAAAAACGAGAAAAGAGGACAATGTTATATACAGAGCAAGTGTCGCCGACTTCTTTTCTAGCTCCAAAGCAATAAAAAGCAGTATTCAGAAAGAAAACAAGATTTGTGTGTCAGAGAGGACAATTAGAAGGCATCTGCAAGAAAAACATCTGAGAGGATGCATCGCTAAAAAATCATTTGTGACAAACAAGAACTTAAAAATGAGGAAATCGTTTGCAAAGGAACAAACAAACCGCTAAGCTTCTGGAAAAATGTGCTGTGGAGTGATGAATCCAAGTTTTGCAAGTTCGGATCAGATGGGGAAAGGTATATTTGACATCCACCTAACCAATAACAGAATCCCAAATACACACAGAAAACTGTTAAACATGGTGGCGGAAATGTGATGGTGGGTGTGGAACCAATAATCAATATACATAGACATGAAAATGGATCACCACGTCTAGAAACGAATTCTTGAGGACCACATGATCCCCTTTGCAGAAGAAAATATGCCACTGATATGGCGTTTTATGCACGACGATGATCCTAAGCACACTTCTCGTCTTGTGAAGGGCTACCTTAGTGATCACAATGTCACAGTTTTACATTTTTTTGGGATTAACGCTTTTTAAAGCATTTGATCTTGGAAAGTGTTGACTACAAAACATTTTACCATTCAAAACGTTGATTTTGATTTGATTTTTATTGGTTTTCAAAATTTAAGCAGTTTTTTCATTAAAGTTAAAACACGGTGCTATCTGTCTGTCTGTCTGCTCAAATTATGCAAATATTAATGAACTTTGATTGACTTTACAACAATGTCTTTAGAATAAGAGATATAAGGTATTATCATTCGTATGAACCTTTTTTACATGGTGACTTTGAATGATTTTTTATTTTTTATTTAATTTGTTTTTGTAATCATGAGAAATTTTTTGCTAGTTTCTCCACAAAAATCGATAAAAGTTTATAAATTTTATAAATATCTATTATTGCTATGTGCAAATCAGATCAAAAATTATTTTTTTATGAAAAAACCCCTAATTTTCCACGATTTTTTTCATAAATTTAAAAACATCAGAAAAATGTGAATACGCGTCGATTGACAACTTAATGCCGCAAATATTATATTTGGTTCGCTAGATATAGTGAATGCCCTTGAAGATCATGATGACTTTTAATGATATTTTTATTAATATTTTTTTTTGTAATCATGAAAAATAGTTTTGCTGGTTTTTTTACAAAAACTGTTTGGAGTATATAAATTGTATAAACATTGATTACTGTGCTTTGCAAATAAGGTCGAATTTCGAGGCGATTACAAGAACGTCCCATACACTGGGAAGTTTAAAAAACTACTAAAAAAGGGTCGATTTTTGACATTTCTCTCTTCCTATAAGTAATGTAGTGTATCATAATCTGCACCATCCAATGTAATGTAGTGTAACACATTCGATGTCATCTAGTATAAGCTAATTTAGCCCGCACAAGAAAGTAAGTCATAAACCACTCAATTTGTAAACAAGTGCACATGCATAGATCGATACGCACGTGTTATGTTTTCTGCCGCCACACTCATCGATTAGTATGAGCGATTTACGATTGAAATCGTCTAGACACTTGACCAGGCTAATGTGCGAACATGCATCATGTCATGGGTCAAGTGGACACGCCGCTCGATTTATGGATGTGCAGTCTCAATAATGAAATTCGATGATCGATGTTGCTGCATGGGCAAATAGATCATCGAACTGTTTGTATTGTAAAATTACATTAGGCATTTAGTCTTTAAGCAATAAATTAACTTAGTTATTAGTTTGAAAAACTGTATAAAAGAAGAAAGGAAATATAGATCGAGAGGATTTGCTTTCCTGACCTAGACGCGCGGAGATATTACTACGCGACGCTGCGCCATAGTAGCGAAGTCGAAGTCTCTCTCTGCAAACCTCAAACGCGATAAAGTAAATCGTTGCGTTTTAATTATTACACTTAGAAATATCGGCCGAGAGACATGTTCTCCACGCCACTCTATCTGCGGTTTGACCGCTTGGCTAGGTTCGTACACTAGGGATATTTACGGTCCCCTCAATTTAAACAATTCGTATTTTCAGCGAAAGGATACAGGTGAAAGAAGCTGTCCCCAATGCGATTCGATCATTACAGTAACTTCACAAATGCTCGACAGTATTTAAATCAGGTGACTGAGGTGGAATTTCTAATAAATGAAGACACTTATAAAGGTGCCATCTCAAGATTTTCTTTTATTTCATTCTTCTAAATGAAGGCAGTGAAGCTGCAGCATTCAGCTTCACTGCCTTCATTTACATACGCTGGACCTTCCAGAAGGGTGTTTGTTTCGTTTCATTGCGGAAGAAGACGCTTTCGGGTTCATTTTAACGATTTGTTTCCCTACTGCCAATTCAACCTTTCGTTTAAATTGTTCATAGTTTTTTGCTATTCGGTCTTTTTTGCTGACGTTTTTCAATAATTTTCAATAATAGAGGGTTTTTCTTTTCTTTCAAATAATTTCGACACGCCTTTGATGAAATCGCCTACGACATTCTTCTATATTTTTTGTGGACTCATGGTCAGAAAATTTTAAGGAAAACAAATGAGTTGTAAACCAAGGGGTTTCTGTATTACAAGAACTTTACGGCGATATGTTGCCGATCAGAAGTGTTAAGGAAGTTGGTGACGCAACGATTGGTGCAAAAGGTCGATTTTCTTCGTTTTCGATTGTCGAAATCGATTTTATGGGAAAAGCTTGATATTCCACGTTCGTACTTACAAATTTGTATTTTAATGGCATAAATTAACGGCATAATCATCAGCATACTTTTTCTGCTACCAAATCATTTCTTTGAAAACAATCATTAACATTTATGATACAAAATGCGCTCCCTAAGTCGGTCCTCAGTTTGTTTCACAAAACGAAGTTCAGAATGAATGATTTCTCAATGTACTTGACACTCTCTCAAAAACCACGAAAAACTAATTTTCAGATGATTTGCTCATTCACTCAGATTGATAGTTATCCATTTCCCGATTAAATTAATCTTTCTGTCATATAAAAAAAACATTTCTCAAATTAAAAACCCTTTCCCCAAATGAAAAAAATCTTTATCTCAAATCTAATCTTTATAACCGACGAAAATTGATATAACTTTTTGGTAAGGACATGAAAATGTTTATATAATTTTTCCAATTTAATAACTTTCTTTAATGCGTCACTTAAATTTCAATGGCACATCCACAAATACTGCATACATACAAATACAAATATATATATATATAAACACACACAAACGCATGCATATAAATAAATACAAAAGACGCATAGAACTTTCGAAAGGGATAGGGATGCTGTCATTTTGTCATTGTGTTTCATTTACTTTTGCAACTTATCATGCCAAAACTTACACCCAAACAACGTCTCGAAATAGTGGTAATTTATTTCTGAAATTCGTGTTATGTGCCCCAAATTTATAGAGCACTTCGTCCAATTTATAGTGCTCATAATTGTTCATTTGAACAGCTCATACGCAATACGATAGAAATATTAATGTTCACGTATATTCTGTTCGACAATCTTCATCCGACACGAGCTCGTACAGTGCTTATCGAGGCAGCTATTGCTGGTGTAGATTGAAGATCCAAATTCATCGATAAAAGGCCCTTCTCAATAACTTTTAATTAGCCATGTCCGTCCAAAATATGGAAAATGTTGAGAAAAGATTTTGAACTTAGATTGAAGTTTTATAAGATGCAGCTAGTGCAACAATTGAAGCTATTGGGCCATTGTTTGGGCCGTACGTTCGGCGAATGGGCTGAGAATGAGCTGCAAGTTGAACCGCGTTTATACCCTCAAATCATTTTCAGCGATGAGCCTCATTTATAGCTTAATGGGTTCGCAAATAAGCAGAATTGCCATTTTTATTGTGAAGATATTTCTCAAGAGACTTGGGTAGGCTGTTAACATCCCGAAAAGTCATTGTATGGTGTAGTTTACTTGCCGGCGGCATAATTTGTCCTTTCTTTATCAAATCTAAAGATGTACCATTAACGGTATCGTTGACCGTTAATGGCGATCGCCAAATGATTCGTAATTTTTTGATCCCTAACATCAATGCCAACTGTTTGAGGGACAAATGGTTCCCATAGGATGCACCAAAGCACGTGAAACCATAACTTTATTGGGCCGAGCCATTAATGTATGTACGATATATATTTGATTCACCCGCGAACTAGTTTTTCTGATATCAGCAAAAGTACATAAGTAAAAAGATTTTTCATGTGACGATTTTTTTTATTTGGAAAAAAGATTTCTCATTTGGAACTAAGACTTCGTTATTTTAGAAAAGCTCGTTTCTTTTGGTAAATGCATTTTGGAACTGGAAACTCACGACTGATATTTTTTCGCGCTTTCAAGATGAGCAGTATTCCACTTATTTGAACATAAAATCTTTATAAAATTGAACATTTGATTTTTTTGACTCACAAATTTTAATTAATACGACGCGTTTCGATCTTAGATCATTTTCAGGTTTAATACAGTTTACAAATATTTCCTGGTTTTATTCTTAAATATTTAATGATTGAAGGAGTGGTGATTGAAAGGGAAGGGTAATTTCATTCAGCAGGTTTTCCTTTCTCTTTTTAGCTCGCCTAATATCAAGGCATTCCAGGTAGTCCAACTTTTTCCCCTTATTATTTTATGGAGGTATTAAAATTGTTAATACCAAAATTATGACCTATATCTAAAATGTGTTAGGCTATCCCAGAATTTGGATTTACCTCTCTGGTTGCTTTGATGTACTCATTGTATCTAATTGTAAAGCTCCTACCTGTTTGTCCTATATAAGCTGCATCGCAATTATCACAGAATGTAGTGTTTTTTTAATTCATTTAGGGGTTCTTATCTAAAGTATGGAAATGTTTGCACATGAAAAAATATAAAATTTGTATATCATCGTTCATCCTATTCCTGAAAAAAACTTTAAAGTTGATTGGCAAATTTTCAAGGGTCTTTACTAATGAGGTTATGATATCAACGACATTTCGACTGATTTTCCAAATGCATTCGATTTGCTGAATAAAAACATTTTAATTTGCCGATCGTAAGCCTTCTTGATTTCATTAGCTTTTCCTTTAAAATGTTTCATAGGATGGTGTTTCACATATGCTTATCCTCAAAACATTCTTTATACAAAATTTCGTGCATAAAGTTTGTTTAGATATAAACACAGTAATTTTGAGTGTGTTTAAAGTGTCCAGAAATTTAAAATTAAGCAAATTTGTATTTACTAAAAACATTCAACGGAAAGATACCAAAATCTTGTCTCTGTTGCATTGGGTTCTTACATTAATAATGATATATACGACCTTAATTCATTTATTCCTGTTAAATGGATTTTGGTATCTTTTTTTGCTAGCTATGACGAAATTTAATGTGAATATTTTCAGAAAAACATCTGAAAATGAATAAAATAAATAAATTCATTTCCATACATTATTTTGCTTTTAGCATTTGTCTTAGTTTGACTAGTCTTTTGAGTCATAATCCTGAATAATGCTTGTACGGCCATAAAAATAATATGACATTGCATCACAAATTCATTTCATTTGTGAATGAAAAAATCAGCTAAATTGGCTTGTTGATGGCTTATTCCATTATTCAAAAATAAATTAGAATAATAAATGAACTAATCAATAAAAAAATTAACGAAATTTTAAGAGCTGATTTATTTCCATACATCAACTTCATCAAGAAACTTCATCGTTCTGTCGTGCAGTGTTTGGGAAACTGTTTTGTATATATTTGTCATCTAGCATATTCATTCACTGCATTATAAAAGTAGTAGTAGTGCGATCAGCAAAGCACATTCCAAATAAGCTTTAAATATTCATTAAATCCTTTTTTTAATTCAATGAATTTCATTACAGTCCCTGGCCAAATTATTAGACGCACCCAGAATTTTTTTAAAATTTTATCTTTACGGAGTCAAATTAAAACTTTCCATAAAAGAACTCTACTAAAATTATTATTTTTGCATTTTACAGACTATTAGGTAAATAAAACTCATAACTGCAATAAAATGTTTTAGGTCATGCATGTTTAAAAAAATATCATAAGAAAAATGGGGAAAAATCGCAGATTTTTTAAGAGCTTAATATTTTGTGTTTCCTCCTTCAGTAGCAATTTACGCCTGTATTCTCGTCGGCATACTGTTTATGCATGACTGCACAGTTTCCTGAAGGTCCGGACTATGGTTCCAAACATCTATGATTCTTTCTATCAGTCGGGTTTTTGTGGTAATGACCTCCTTTGCTATCTCTCTTTTCATAAGTGCCCACACATTCTCAATTGGAATTCATGTCCGGAGAATTGGCTGGCCAATCCAAAAGGGGTAGGTACATTTTTTTTGCGAAGAAAAATTTTGACAGATTTGGCCGTGTGGCAGGGAGCACCATCCTGCATGAAAATAAAGTCTTCATCACTCAGAAATCACTCCTTCAACTGAGAAAGCAATCTTGTCTGGAGGACATCCTTGTATTGGTCATGTTCCATTGTACCCTTTACAATGTACAGACGTCCAGTTCCTTTGGCAGAGATGACTGACCAAATCATCACTTTTGTAGGGTACTGCACTGTTGGTATCACGCATTCTGCATGAAATCTCTCAACTGGACGCCTTCTGACGTATTGTGCTTTATTAGCCATGTTTTCGAAAGTGCTTTCATCACCAAAACACTCATGTGAATACATTTCTTGGATAAAATTTTAAGTGCGTCTAATAATTTGGACAGCGACTGTATATGTTGCAACCAGCATTCAAAATTTAAGAAATATCTGGTTTATTTAGCATTTTTAGTGCTGATTATTATTCATACAATCCACACTTTATGGAAACTAGCCCCAAGCAAACTGTAATCTGATATCATGATTCAGTAGTTTTTATAAAGTAACATTTCTTTGTGATTTATGAAGTGTTCTGTACACAACATAATTTGCATGTCTCTATCAGTCGAAGTGGTTCATGCTTGTATGCAATCTCATTAAATTTCTTCCTTTCTTTGAGTAGATTTACTTGATTAAACACTTTTCAGATCTAATAAAATGAATGAGCTTCCAATCCTTTGCTTAATTTCATCCAAACTCAATTGCTCAATAGTAAATCAATATAGTTATCCTTCCATTTCGAAGCGTAGCCACCCTTTTTAACAGCCAATCATCAAAAGAAACTTTTAGTTCTATCTAGCTATTACGTCCAAGCCTGGAGGTCTTCTTCCGTTTAATTAAATATCTATCCCAGCTCTGTCGTCATCACCGTTTAAAATTCAATAAAAGACACTCTCGTCTAGAGAGACCATAAAAAGATCCAACAAAAAAGATGAATCCCATTATAGTGTTGTGAATAGGTCGTAGATTGTCTAGTGGGAGTCCACTTGCTCACTGGACCGTTCTACCTAGGCAATCAACGGCGCTTTTTGTGGTCACTGGCATGTGAAAATGTTCACCAAAAAAGTCGAAATGCATATCTATAGATACATTCTTCTAAGGTCATGTCTGCATGAAATAGATACACACAAGTTTGCCTCATCAGCGCATATGGACTTCAGCTTGCTTCCTCTGCATAGTAGTCCTCTGGATGCTATGCTATGCTTCCTGGCTAACACCCACCTGACCACAGCATTCGTGCTTATCTAGATGTGTTCTAACTTGAATATTCTACTGATTTTAAAGATTTAATTACGGTTTATATATGTATGTACACAGGTGAGCCGGTGAAAATTAACGTGACATAGGAATCACGTTGAATTGTACCTCGGGTAGAGAACAGAAATATTAGTAACGATATGACGAGACTAGTGGAGTGGAGAACTGGATCAACTATGCCATTGTTGGCAAATTTGATGAAACCTCAAGTTCGGTAGATATACCCGAGGACCACTTTCTGTGGGGGTGGTAGGATAACATCAAAACCACGAGGCTACTAAGCATACTTGCATAGTGCAAATATTCGAAGGTGTCTCCATGTGTGATTACAAGCGAGAATCAGGAGTCAGTCACCGGCACTCTTGTGTGCCGCAAAGAATTCGATGGTAGCATATTTGTTCAAATAATTTACACTTTGTTTACTCGATGGAGTGTGACGCACAACAAACATTGTTGAATCAGCCCTCTAAAAAGGCAATCTTACCATATGCTATGCAACCGCAATGATAACAGCTAATGTAAATTTGTTTGATACGATGAACAGTGTTTCTTTCAAATATTTGGATAGAAATATGGAAATTTTGTTTTGCAAAAATTATTCAATACTTTTCTTTTAAAATGATAACTTTACAAGGATAGATATGTTTTAGATGAACAATAAGCTTTAACATAGATTGTTTCCTTAAACCAAACTAATTTTTGATTTTATAAAAAATCCTATTCATGAAAAAGTGAAAACACAAAGCAGAAAACTGTCGCTCTATTTGTGCCCTACCATCCTTTTCGAAAGTCTTCGGTAAACTGTTGCATGGCTATGTATTCTCATATTTGCATATTTCTATATCAATAAAGGGGGAGTACTGTGTTTGAAAAAACATTTTTTGTTGGATATTTCGTTAGAAAAGTACCTTAACAATCAATTTTATATCCATATCTCGCTCGTAGTCCCCCTCCGTCCTACCATACTTTTTGGATCGTAAGCGGGCTTCAAGCGCCCGAACATGTGCCACTTTGTAACTATTCGACTTTTATACTCCCTAATACAATACATACAAGTTATATTACATAGTCTAAGTTAGTGCATATTCGAATTTAAGAGTGTAAACATCAAAAATTTTGATTGAAAATGCTTTGAAGTCGAAAAAGACGAGATAATTCTTGTAAACCAAGGAAACTTTTAACGCGTTTTTCTCGAAACATACTTTTTGTGTGTTGATCCCTTTGTCTGCTCAATCGGGAAGTTTTCAAGATTCTATCATAGGTCACTCTAGTTACATTAAAATTTCAACATGCTGTTTTACAACAGAAAAATATTGATATTGTATTTCCCAATTGGCTTAGACCTCTTCTAAAATGGCTTGAATTTTCCTCAGTTGAATTAGACCTTTCTCCGAAACATTTGGACATTTTCCCAAATGTTTTATATATTTTACCAAAACTTATAAAGTTTCCCTCAACACATCTAAACTTAGGGTTTATCAACATATTGGATGCTAACCGTAACCTAAAATTTGGGGAAAAGCTTGTTAGTTTTGGGAAATGATACAAATCATATGGAGAAACGCCTAAGTGTTTCGGAAAAAGGTCTAAATCATTTGGGAAATGTTGAAATGTAAGATGTAAATAAATTGGCAATTAACAACTTCATATTTGATGAAACAAATAAAACTAACCATCTTACATTAAACTATTGCCTAATAAATCATATTCTGCCTGAAGTTATTTGGGAGTTATCTGTAACCAGACATATTGGCTCAGTGGGCTTATACTAAGATCTGCATATTATTTCAAAAACATGAAACTATATATTAATCTAATTAACCGTACGATATCATTTCGAGTTCTACTCGGTAGTCTGGAGATTGCAAATATTTAACTCTTGAAACTGAGTCTGAATCAGTAAAAAAAATTGTTCACAAAATCATTATTTTGTAGAATGAAAGTAGATAATGTTTCATATGAGTTGCGCTTTTGACGTATATTTTCTACTACCTGCTTCGAAAAAAAATGAAAATTATATTCGGAAATGCTTTTTCTACTTAAAATATTTTTATTTTTCAACAAGAACTGGCATTCATTCGTGACCCATCGTGCTGAACTCAGCACTAGATCTAGAGACCTTCTTAAAGTTCTTCATGCTTACCAAAAATTACACTTTGACCTATTTTTATATGTACTTTATTTTTAGTAACAACTCCGATTTCAAAATACCTCCTTAAATATTCAATCATCGTCCTACTTTCCATTTTCGTAGCCATAAAATGAACAAAAACTTTTCAATTGAAAATTCCCCAATCTCCATTCACGAAAATCCCGAAACAACACATTCCAAGAAACGAACAAATCTTGAATTATCATTTGCAGAGATGCTAATCAATAAATAATGTGCTTCGCATCTTTGCTGTATAAACTTATTTTTGAATAGTGCATCATTATTCAAGATCTATTAAATCCTTATTTAATTGAAATTTATAATATGAGCTAGCATCAGCAACTTCGTTGAAACTTGAATAAATAAATGATAAGATGGTGATTATTGAAGAAGGCTGTTTCGATTGTAATTAGTAAATTAAAGGTGGAAAATTTGAAATGATGATTATTTAAAGTCCTTTTTCTCGCTTATCGGTTACTAGTGCTTTAATATTTGATAAATGGTTTCAAAGAGAATCCTGCTTTGCTAAATTGAAAGTTTTACCTAAAACTCGTAAAAGAAAATTGGTTTTCCATTTTTAACTTCCTGTAATCGCCGCCAAAATCGAAATTTGAAAGTTTGAAGGTTTTGAGGTCTTTAGAGTATATCTTGTGTGTTTTAGAAAGAAGTATGTGTGTGTATGTATGAACGTACGTAAGTTCGTGGACAGTTTTTCTACGGGCATAACTCACTTAAACAAAGTCGTATCGACTTTGTTGAGGTGTCAATCGAAGCGTCTTTGCAATCTTAAGAGCTGATTAGTTTTTGGAAAACTTCGGTCGGAGGGGTTTGTTGTTTTGACCCCTTGAAGGTCATTTCTGTCCTGCACTATATCTCACGAACCAAAAATATAATTTGCATCGTTAAGGCGTAAATCGGCGCGTATTAACATTTTTGTGATTCTATCACATTTTTTTAAAAAAAAGTTTTGGAGCGGTTTTCTAATTTAATAAAAAAATTGCAAAAATTAGAGTTTTCTCATAAAAATAAATTTTTAACCTGATTGGCACAATACAGGAAACAATATTTATAAAATATATACACTCTAAATAACTTTTGTGAAATTATGTACCAGCAACGCTTTTTTCATGATTGCAAAAAACAAAAATTAAAATAAAAAATCATTGAAAGTCACAATGCAAAAAAAAAGTTTATACGAATAATATTACCTGATATCTCTTATATAAAAGACATTGCTGTTACGTCAATCAAAGCTTATTAATATATCCATAATTTGAACAGATTTTCAAGAGTTCTCACAGTACCATTTGAATGCTGAATGTTGAATAAATATTCAATCAAACTTGCATATGGGGCATTTCACGTGAAATGGACAACGAAAAAAAGTGAGGTTTTGAAATTCGTTCATATTGGGCACATTTGTACTTCTAGGGTTTATGAATGTGTACACATAATATTTTTTGTTATTTGATCTTTAGTTGTTAAGATATGGGGTTCTATAGAGTTCACCTCATTTACGGAAGGGGTTTTTTGAAATTTTATTGTCATATTGAAGTTAATTATATTTAAATAATAAATGTGGTGTTTTGTATAGAAAATTTTCTGTGTTTTTTGATTTTCAAATGAGATTCCAAATTTGAATTTTTTTCTAGTTTCAAACCGGAAGTGAATATTTAAAATATTTTTTTCAAAAACTTCGACCGTTCTAATTTTTATTTTGTTTACTGTAGAATAAAGCTAGGCATGTATACAATTTACCATAAAAATTGCAAAATGGGATCTAAATTAGCTTAGAAGATATATAAATTAGAGTACGTGCATGTCACTCTGAGCGTAATACCTGTCGCTTGTTAAAGCTCTTTCCTGATTGAAAAATACATTAAAACGTTGATAATTTTTCATTAATATTGATTATTAATTATTGCCTTACCCGTTTAGGTCATTCTAAACTTATTAATAGCTAAATTTGAAATAAAATGTAAAATATTTCCATTCCATTTTATATCTAAATTTTTAGGAATTTTTCTTATATCTTTAAACTTTCGGAGCCAGTAAATTAAATGGATTGAAGTGCCGATCGCCGTAGAGAGGCAAAAAAAGTTAATCAAAATGATAAAACTTATTAACGAACGTAGCTCACTAAGAGGTTAGAACAACAATGAAAAAATAATAATGGAAAACAAGCGTAGCTTGCCTTCATGCTTTTATCTCTTTCTCTGATGTAATTCTGATTCGTTTTGATGAAGTAATTCTTTTTGCGATTAGGAGATGGCGTTTTTATTCGTATTTTGTCGCTACAATATGAGAAGAAATCACGTAAAATAAAGTTTTATTTTGAAAATGATTTCTACATATAATTTCATTCAAAATAATACATTTTATTTTAAATTTGAGTATTCAATAACCTTAGAATAACACAAACGGGTAGGACAATAATAAATATTCAATATTAATGAAAAATTATCAACGTTTTAATGTATCATCATCACCAAACAGCTTTAACAAGCGACATGCACGTACTCTAATTGATATATCTCCTAAACTAATTTAGATGCCATTCTGCAATTTTTATGGTAAATTGTATACCTGGTAAGCTTTATTTTACAGTCAAAAATAAAAATTAATATAGTCCAAGTTATTGAAAAAAATGTTTTAAATATTCACTTCCGGTTTAAAACTAGAAAAAAATTCAAATTCGGAATCTCATTTGAAAATCAAAAAGAACAGTAAATTTTCTATATAAAACACCACATTTATTATTTAATTATAATTTACTTCAATATGACAATAAAATTTCAAAAAACCCCTTTCGTAAATAAGGTGAACTCTATAGAATCCCATATCTTAACAATTAAACATGAAATAGCAAAAATATAATGTGTATACCCTAAAAGTACAAATGTGCCCAATATGAACGAATTTCAGAACCTCACTTTTTTTCGTTGTCCGTTTCACGTGAAATGCCACGTTTGTGGTAATCAACGCTTTGAATGATAAAATGTTTTGTAGTCAATACTTTGCAAGATCATATGGTTTAAAAAGCTTTCATCACATAAAAAATAGTCGTTTTTTCCGTTAGTGTTCATAAAATTTAAATACCTTCCCCCCTCCCTTTTTATTATAAACTATAATATAAATACCTTTTATTTTTTACATGCAGTTCATCCGATTATTGACTGCATATTCAATGTTTTTCAAGACCAACTGCGAAATAAGGAATAATTATTGGGTGTACAACTTTGCTCCCGCCGTTTTTTTTGTAGTTTTAAGGCTTTGTTTTAAAAAAATAGTTACATATTTATGTTTGAAAATATTTTCCATCGCTTGACACTACTTACGCTCATCTTTCGGGTAGCATACGAATCCCTTGCCGGAAAAACTCCTCATCCTTTGCTGAAATCCATTCGTCGATCCAATTTTTGACTTCTTCATAAGAGTGGAAGTTCTGGTCGGCCAGGCCGTGTGCCATCGATCGAAAGAGGTGGTAGTCAGACGGAGCAACATTTGGAGAGTACGGCGAGTGAGGTAGGACCTCCCATTCTAACGTTTTCAAATACATTTTGACCACTTTTGCAACATGGGGACGAGCATCGTCGTGTTGCAAAATCACTTTATCATGTCTCTCGTTGTATTGCGTACGTTTTTCCCATAAAGCCCGGCTCACACGCACCAATTGCGTTCGATAAAGTGCACCTGTGATTTTTTCAGTCGCTTTTAGCTGCTCATAGTATACGACACCGAGCTGATCCCACCAAATACAGAGCATAACCTTGGAACCGTGAATATTTTGCTGTGGTGTGGACGTGGGAGTATGGCCGGGCAATCCCCGTGATTTTCTGCGCTTCGGGTTGTCGTAATGAACTCATTTCTCATCACCAGTTACAATACGATGCAGAAAACCCTTCCGCTTTTGCGGTGTAAGCAGCTGCTCACAAGCAAATAAACGCCGTTCAACATCTCTTGGCTTTAATTCGTAGGGTACCCAGTATCCTTCCTTCTGGATCATCCCCAAGGCTTGAAGGCGTTTAGAGACAGCTTGCTGCATTACTCCCAAGAAAACTGCGTATTCCAGTTGACTTTGGCACGAGTCTTCATTCAGTAATTTCTTCAGTTCTGCATCTTCGAAAGCTTTCTCTTTTCCACCACTGTGCCGGTCTTCAACAGTAAAATCACCGTTCTTGAAACGTTGAAACCACTCGCGACACGTTCTTTCACTCATTACACCATCACCATAAGTGTTTGTAAGCATTCGAAATGCCTCATCAGCAGATTTTTTTTAATTAAAAAAAAGTAACATTTCCCGCAAATGTCGAGCATTCGGCGTATAATCTGACATTTCAAAAAAATGAAAATATTATGATAAACTCCGAAATCGGATTATATTATTGTCGAATTATGTTTACAAATGTCAAAAGTAAATGACTAACATCTGTAGTCAATTTATTTTAACAACTACATACTACTAACCTAACATATATGAAAACAGCTGGAGCACAATTGTACACCTAATATTAGTCTCATTGATGTAAAATCGTGAAAAAAACGAAAATTTTGAACGCAACTATTCATAATGGCCATCACGCGACAAAATCACTTCAGTAGGCGTACCAACAAAAACTGAATTTATTTTCCTTAGCGCCCTTTTGTCATTCAACCGTCGATATGCAAATAACAAATAACGTAGAAAAGGCTTTGCAACCTGTCCCCTTTCCGATTGATCCGCGTGTATATTCAATCAACCCCCCCCCCCCGCCGCTAAAATCCTTACGTAATCAATGGACGCTCCCGTGGATGATACGATTAATATTAACTCATTTCAATTACTGTTATGAGTACCTCTAATTATTATTATTTAAAGCAGCATTATTTTCATTATCATCTTTGTGTTTAATATTATTAATATCAATGTAAATATTACTGGGAGGTTTACCGTGTGAACCTCAAGGGCCGCACCTTGCAGCTTGTCTATTTTTAAAATGGATTCTTGATAAATTAATAAATATCTTCTTGAATCAAATGCCTTAAAAATATTTGAAACGAATGAAAATTTATATTGAAATTGACGAAATATTTTATGAAGCCATTGTAAATATGTATCTAAGATACAACAAACTCACCGATTATACGGTACATCGTGCTCATACCCAGATTCAAGTTTACTAATTTGGAAGAACCTAGTGGCTATAGCTACTACCGTCCGCCGCGGTGCTGTGGTGATATGTTGTTTGTCCATATCCACCTGACCAACACCTGTCTTGTACGTTGACGAGGGCCGCGGTGACGTCGAGAACTCGAGGAGGAGGTGGATGTGGATCTCTTGGCCGTATGCCGTGTATACCTGAGGTTTAGTTGTTTCGTAGATATTTACGCGAACGCACTTGGTTACCTCACGCTACCAATCTATCGTTGCTGCCCAGCAGTAGTCCTGATAACTCGGTAAAGTGCGCGAGATCTAGACTACATCCACGTACCTGCGATAATATAACGCGAACAAATCGACTTGGGTGAAATTCGCCCCGTTATCAAATCAACCGCGAATCTGTATCTTTCGAAGGTGTTGCGATATAGGCGCAGATACTCGATGGCAGTGACGTCGCCGGTATGAAACTGGTCTGCACACCTATTAGCACCTCGATGTCGCGGAGTCGGTCGTCTGTGTCGCATCGCGAGCCTAGTGCATTTCCTTGGTCTTGCACTTTCTCGCCTCTACCTGGGAGGTGTACTCGCGCTTAATACCAATAAAGATATTTAAATTTAATTCGCGGTGACAATTTCCGGGTCAGCATTGGTAGAATTAATGTGTTTAAGTGATAAACCGTAGCTGCAATTGCATTTCTGTGTGTTCGGCGTCACCTCGAAAAAATGTGGTTCTAGCTTGGCTTAATCACCATCTGAAAATCGTGGTTAGTAGCTATTCACAAGTTGAGCAATTATGCTTGGAAAGTGTTGTGTCTGCGCCAGTTGCTATAGTGATCCCCTAATCTTCTCGCCAGTGTAATGACATTGGTAGGATATAATGTGTATTACCTACTTAATTAGTGCAACAATAATATTCTGTCTACAAATCCATTGTGTTAAAGTGAAGTTTGTGCCCAATCATCCTTTTTTCGTGGAAAGGTCAAGAATCATTCAATACCGTCTTAATTTCTGTGAATAGTTGCCTAAGTATGATTAAAACAAGTGTGGAAAGTCATCTGAACAGCTTTCGACATCTTATCGTGTCTCATGGTTATACTTATCTATAACAGAATTTTTATCAGATAGGAAATCTACGATATCTGCAACACGAAGTACGCGATTAATGTTCTTGGGATTTTCCAAAGAATTTTACTGTATTAGGATGGATAAAATTAAAGCTTTTAGTTTTAATATCCCAGATAATCGTCTCTTTTTCCAATAGCATTGAAAAAAACTAATTGAAAAACTCCAACTTACCACAACAAAGTTATTAAAAAAATATCTGTACACATAAAATTATGACCTAATACTAGTTTGTTTAACTAAGAATTTCAAAGTATGTGTTTATCTATCAACTCAATAGAAAATCGTGTTCAATTGAAGTGCCAGCAAACATCAATAATTATTGTGTTTTACGATAAACTTTGTCTGTATTTTCACATTTTCCCAATAAGTAGGTGACTAGCAATAAATCGTTCACCATACATGGATGTACATACACATCGTGCCACATTATTTATCGTTGAATAGTTTTTTGTACACGGTTATTTGCATTTTTGTTATGAATTCTTGAAATTCCATTTTAGCTACGCTAATTGGATTCTCTTATTCTTCGTGCTTATTGCAACAAAGGGGAAAGCGAAATAAGAGTTGTTGTAAGGTTATTTTTTTTCTATGGAGAATTAAGCAAACAAAAGTTGAATTGTACTGAATAGAAGCATGGTTTTTTGGAATTACAAGGTGTTTTGAGGTTAAATTCAAAATAGAATACCCTAATTCTTCAGTAAAATATGAAATTTTGGTATAATTTTTGTGAAATACATATAAAATATATAATATTGAAAAATATTTACTCTGAAAATTAAAACAAATAATAATATGTGTATCGAATTTACCCTTATACATCAATCATCAACAGAATTCTACCATTATTACTTTTTTTTTTGCAAATATTAGTTGTGTTTGACAAGAAAAGGCTTTTAACTTCGATTATTTCATTGTGTGATAAAAAAGTCACGTAGTGGGCTTCTTTTCTTATTTTAGCAATTGAGAAGTTGATTTGTGCACCCCGTTTATGTTCAAGAAAACGCCAGTGAAAAATTAAATTCAATCTTTGACAAATTTAAGATTCTTATAAATCTAAAAATTGGTGCAAATCCGAATAACATCGTTATTAAAGAAATATCAAAAGTACTCATCGCTCTGATTTGTGCTACATTTTTTATTTAAAATCAAATGTAAATCGGTAATTTCCAAATACAGTAGAACGTCTTAAAATGGACACCTCTGTAAGTGGACGGGACATTGAACTTCTCTTAAGCGGACACCTTTATTTAGCGGACATTTTTTCGGGCCGCGTAAATGTCCGCTTGTAGAAAAGTTGACTGTATATCATAAACATTTAGAGTAGGTAATTGCAAAATTATCTACTAGTTTTACTATCTATTTACTAGTTTTAAAGAAGGTTGAGTTGTTTTTAATTTTGTCCGGCAATGTATTGTAAAAGTTAGCTGCTTTATTGAAGGGTTCTTCTTTAAATCGATCAGTTCTGGCAAATGCGATAGCTTTATTCATCTTTCTTATTCTGTAAGTGTTTTTTCCCTCAATTAATATAATTCTTCGCATAAAAAATCTAAATATTTTTTTTCTCCACGAAAGATAGTCCATGAGATATCGCGAATGAAATATTTTCAAATTCAATGTTTTTTCGTAAAAACGTCTCAAAATTCGTTTTTTTTCGACTAAAATTTCTAACTCTTTGAACTCCATAAATAGCTCTCAATCTGTTACTGCAACTGCAAGACGTTATGATTATTTATTCGGCGTTTCTTTAAAATTGTTGCCATGCCAAAAGAAAATTATAGAAAAAAAACGCGAAAGAGGAGCATCGTTTGAAATCATTATCTGAGACTAATTGTAACAAAAGTTTAGTCTATATCGCTTAACATATTTTAAGCATTATATTTTTAGAAGTTATGATCAGTTAAACATATGTTTAGAGACTTAGCTTGAACTTGAGTACTATTGCTACTGGAAAACAATCTCTGATAAAACATAGGCTACTTTTTTAACGAGCCGTCGAGCGCCAAAGTACTTACCCCAAAGGCTCATAAAATTTAGCAGCGAGGAGGTTCGTTGAAGTAAAACAGTGAGACACCTAGACTTTACTATTTATCCAAAACTCACCTTAAAAACACATATAACCAACCGGCAAACGAAGATAAGTATTTTGCCAAAATGCCTTTATCTTGTTTTAAATCGTAAATCGCATCTTCGTTCGGAAATCAGATATTATTATACATATAAATGTATCATCCAGGCAATGTTGCTATCAGTCTATCAGTCCTCACCACAGCTGCCAAATAAACAAATAAAACTTCAAACAGCTCAAGATAAAGTGCTTAAACAATTTAACCTCCCTCCAAGATACTCATCCAAACGCCTCCATAAATTTTCACGGATATAACCTATCTCTGAAAAATGGAGCCAACAGTCCGATGAATATAAGAAAAGACCTTTGTTTCCTTTATTATACGATTTCGATTTTATTATTACCAAATGCATATTTCGGACATTAGTTGTGTCCTTCTTCAGTGTATTATTGTGTCTCTCCAGTCTGACGAGTTGAAATGTTCGTGCTTAGTATTGAACAACCAGCTTTGCAATGTCTTTAGAGTCTAGATAGTTGAATATAATCCTACACTATATTACCATTAATGATAATAATAATGTAATAATAGTAATAAACTAAACCTTGTTCCTAGTTCCTAGGCTTTGTTGAGTAAGTTTTAACGTTTCCATCCATCCAAAGTTAGTCTAAGACTTTATCTTAATCCTAATCAACGAGGTTTTTTTTTGTATACTTTTCCTCTCAACTAAATCATAAATAAATAAATCGAAACCCTCCACATTCCAAATCCGTAAAGACGCATAGCAGTCTTCAACTAAATGAAAGAATGAATATTAAAAGTTACTCAAAATAGATTTGACCGCCTTGAAAAACGGCGTAGGTTAAGAGCGTTGTGCTATACTTGAAAATTTAAGTACTATTTTGCTTCATAGTTGAGTATTTAAACTACTGAAAATGAGACGTAGCACTGCAAAACGCACGATTTCTATATTTTCTCCAAAAAAATGGAATAGTGGACTTTGAATTTAGGAATTGTTGCTCACAAAACTACATCGTGGTTTCTTATTTTATCCCATTTAAAAATAAATTTGAACAAGCCGTGAGATACGACCCTTTAGGTCCACACGAACAACTTGCCAGTAATATCTACATAACTATTAAAAACAATAAGAAAAATTATATTACTTTAATAATAATGAGACATAACTGTAAGTGGAACGAATGTTTTTTTTGTATGAATATTTTTCCTTAAAAACGTAAAGATGAACTTACCTAGAGGGGATCGATAAGACCTTGTGATATTTTATTTGATATTCTGTGTCAATTTTTAGCTCTATGCGGAAAAATTAAGGTTTGTCTTTCTTTTGTCTATTTTGACTAAGCTGGCACTCAATTTTCAGATTTTCTGATCAGCATACCTATGTAATCACTCAAACAGAAAATAAGCTCCTATGTTTCCTTGGTGGAGCTCATTCGTAGGGATCGGCCATTTCTGTATTATGTGAATTCAATTTCTTTTGCAGAGGACACTTTCTTGTTTTTGTATCAACAAAAAGGTGGGTTTAAGTTTTTTTTTAATTTTCCTCCAAAAAAGTTCTAAAGAGCTATGATGGGATGTTTTCTTAGGCATTTGCAAAGTACAGAAATTGCTTATTTTCAGCTTAAAACAAGCGTGAAAACAAACGGAAGAAGCCGAAGTTTCTCTTTATGTTTCCTTTATTGAAGTGTTAAAGCGTTAAGATGGAATGTTTTCAGGGTCGACTCAATACACGCTACAATTATCAGTTATCGATAATTCTCTTAATATTGTTCAATTCTCATGTGTTCTAGTACCCATATGAGAGGAAAATTATTCTTTTATGCCTCACCTGTTATGAGGTTTGGACGGCATTGCTTGACTAATTTGAACTCTTCTGTAATAATCCAGAAAATAAGTAGAAGTTTTTTCTTTGATTTTAGTAAATATCTGTATCATTTTTTTTGGTAAACATCCGTATCTGTTTCTTTCCTTCTCATAAATATCTATGACTGATGCTTTATTTTTAAAGATTCTTATCCTTTGAAAGCAGTGAAATTCTGTATGTTGATTCTTGTACTTGTGTGGGCTCTCATCAGTGTACCAAGCTAAGGATGTTCCTTATAGTTTAGGTTACTTAGATAAATCGTTCATCACGTTCTTTTTGTAAAGACGGATCATATGCTTAAACCACCTGAAGATTTTGTTCATTTCCGGTTGACAGTTTCTCTTTAGGGACTTGATGCTAAAACATCTATCTATACATCTATCTGCCTGTAACTAACTTTCAATTGTACAGCATGAGTTTCATTTTCAGCTTAAGATTTTATTAGAACTGACATCAAACAACGAACAAGAACTTATTTATTATCTTTGAAGTTTATTTCATAAGGATATAAAGATATTGTTTTCATGACCTATGAATACACTAAATTAGATTTAAGGGGGAACGGTTAGACGGTTCAAAAAATCGATTTTTTTTTCATAAATTGTTAGTAAAACTATTGAAAAATATTTTGCCAAAATTTGAAATGAAAATTCTGACTCGTTCTATTGTTATAAGCCATTAAAGTGAGTAAGTCTCTTTCAGACCCCGAGCGCTACTATTTTTTCAAACGCGTTTTCCTCAAAACGACTTTTTTTGAACTTGCGTACACACTAGTTTGAAAAGTTTCCAACAAATCGTTTTGTAAATTAGCAGTTACTTTCTTCATAGTATTGCGCTCTATATGAACTTCAAATCGGAATATTATCATTATTTGAAATATTTTTTTTTGCAAAAAAGTTGTAAAAATTGGCAAAAAATCGTGCTTTTTTGTTTCGAATCCTGTAAAAAATCAATATTCTATTTTTTTGATAGCATATAGGTTCATATAAAAGAGAAACACATAATAAAAATAAATTCCAACCTTGTTTGATTTCAGATAAAAATTTCTGCTTCCAGAATGTACGCAAAATTCTGAATCTAATTGTGACCTACAATATGGGGTCGCTAATATCATTGGTGTGTTTGAAGGAAATTCTTCAAAAATTTAATAGCATATACTTAAAGATATGTATAAAATATTTTCAAAGTTTCAATAAATTTTATTAATATTTTATACTATAAAAAATCATTGAGAAAACGCTGTACTTACCCCAATTTTTTCCTTAAAGGAAAAGGCTAACTTCTTTTATCAGCCTTAGCTTACTCTAGTTTTTCAGATTTGGGGTCAATCAAGCGGAACTTCGAAATGGTTTTGGTTTGGTTACTTAACAAATCAATGATAAAAATTATTATGTAACTCGCAACAGTCATCTGCTCGTATTTATATTTCGAAAGAAATATGTACAAGAAAAGGAAATGCATATTCATATTCAAACTTTGAAAAACGCAACAAATTCGAAGATTTTTTAGAGCTTTATAATTATCTCTGTAAGTTGTGGTTCAAAATAAAGATTTATGTAATAAAATCTAAATAATAACGTTACTGATGACTAGTATTCAGTATAAATATTTATTCAAACGACATAATATCACATTGAGTCAAACTCATTTTTTATGAGTGATCTAACACTAATGTGATAATTTTGATACATCAACCTTTTGTTCGGGATTTGAATTCTACCCTTTTTAAAAACATGAACATCTGCCACACCGACAATATTTATTTCTTACCGAAATATGAAGGGTTGTGGATTATTATGATCTTTTGCCACTTTCAGATGATGTTATTTCTTTTCGGTTTTTTCTGCTTCTTGAAGTAGTTTTATGCAATAAGCAATGAGCAAATATAATTGCTCGACATCTATTTTTTACTTATTTCGATTCAAATGTTCTTTTCTTTATTAATGCTTTTGTTAAGAAATATCTTGTTCGTTGGTTCTGAGCCAAAAAAATTGTTTTATGACTTATTCAAGACTGCATGTTAAATGTGGTCATTATGAAGAGTGCAATTTGAAATTTTTGAAGAGGGTTGGCTGTTATTGTAATCACATCGTTGACAGCCTGCGGTTTCTAGCACACTCATCTTTCGAACACACTCATCTTTCGAAAAAATAAGTAAACAACCACAAAACGTAATGTATTAAAACAACTATTATTAGAAAATTAATAGTGAGATACAACATGTTCAGTTTGATTTAATTTTTAAAGCGGGTAGTTTTTAAAATTCAACATTCATTGCATTAAAATGGTCTAACTTCTAGGATTTTGTGGGATAATTTTAACAAGTTTGCTGCTATCATGCATAGAAATTGGCTTTATCGTGTGCCACCATAGTATCTCAACTAGCATTGCGAGGTTCCATGAGTACCACCGGTGACCTCAAGATTATTTTGTTTATGTGGCAAAAATACGACCGGTGATCTCACCTGTTATTGATTTAAACACGGTTAAACATTTTCGTCATGAGTTTTATCATGTAATGGACAAACTACAGCAAACAATTTAACTTGAAGTTATTCCTAATCTTCGCATGGTGGCACTCTACTAATCAGGGATTGAGATCACTGTTTATCCCACGATACAATGATATCATGTAATGACAAACAAACACATTGTTATTTTTTAATTCTTTAGGCTTTCACTCATAAAATCTACATAAGATAATATTAAAATGAACACATTTTTGTAAATCAAATCAGATTACTTAAAATTTTAATCTTCGAAATTTAAATCGTCCCAAAATGAATGTTATGCAATTTTTAATACGTTTCAATAAATTCCGGTTGGTTGATTTTACTACTTTTGATTGAAGCGTGACGTCGAATGAATGTATTGTATAATACCATATTAAAAGTGACCCCTAAAATATTCGAGATACTAGCCGTCGTGCTCATTCGAGCGATTCAATATTTAATGTTTTGTAACGCTCTAGTGTTTCAACATTGCAAGCCACTTGACTTTTGTTGCTGTTGGTCAATTGAATTTCAAAAAATATCTGTAATTTAACTTTAACTTTTTTAACTGAGTCGAAGAAATGAGCCTTCATAAACTATCAATGCGATCGAAATCTATATCAATGTGGAAAAGGAAATATAAGAGATGTACTGCATAGATTTCTCCAAAAAAAAATCATAATGTTTGATTATAGTGAAATAAGTATAAATTCCGCAAACAATAAAGTTTGTTCTTTTTCAAATCGTTTTCAAATAGTTTTAAGAGTTTTCTACATGGTTTACTTATTAAAATTGGTGACGATGCGGTTTTCGCCTAAATGCCCAGCCAAAGAACTGATGAAAAATGAATCCATAACTCAACTGCGAAATCAAAAATCACTATTGGATTGGCGATAGTCTATCCTTTTCACCCAATTTTTTCGATTTTTTTTGTGCTCTACCTTAGGAACAGTTCAAGTAATGTATATTTTCCTTAAGTACGTCAATTGTTTGTGAATCTTTAGACACTCATGGAACTTTAGACCTTGATATATCGTCATAAAAAAATATAAATACAATGCAGATTTGCGTTGAAAGGACTTCATTTCTATCAAAAATTCCACATAACCTTCACAAATTTTGCATTCGCTTTGGAAATAATTTGCCAATACTTTTCAGCGTTGTTCGAGCGTGAAATGATCTGTGTCTCACAATAGAGTGTAGATTCATCAATATGACTGGAACATCACTGTTGCATATGTCGAAATAGCACGAACTTCAAAGTGAAACTCACCTAATATATAATGAAGCTGTCTGTTCCAATTAATGTACATCAGCGGGAGTTATTCCATCCCAAAGGGAAGAAAGTCGCGTGAAAAACCCGTTTTTAGGCCAAATAATCGGCTTCTGATGGCAAACCCCCGTTGCGAAACTCGCGGAGCATTTTGGCAGGCAGGCAAATTTTTGGTGCAATGTGTGGTATGCCTCACTGGCAGCTTAAATCCAAGTTTCTGGGGTCGCAGCCTCAATGCTCTGGGCTCCATCTTGAAAACAAACAAAAAGTGGGGCAGTGATTGGAACAATCAATACCGCAAACGGTTTGTGACAAAATTGTCTTGGAAAAATATCCCAACGTGTTTCGCGTGAAACGTGGAAATAAAGAAGTTGTGGCGCCCAAAATTTGTTCCCCCTTTTTGTGTGTGGTTTTTGGCTTGTAACTTTTTTATTATTGACCCAACGTAAAAGTGATGTATGAACGACTTGCTAAACATTTTATTCTACGCAAGTTGGCCATACTCAACTTTCTTGTGGGAGCCATGGTTCCGGAAATTTGAGAGTGCCCCAATTTCTTTTGTTTTGAAAATAGAACCCAAAAGACGGGAGCTGGGACTTCAAAAACTTGAACTTAAGCTATCTATACCATTGCCCACGCATAGTATTAAAAAAAATTCTGCCTACCCAAAATGCACGGTCAAACTCCCATTTGACTGAACTATCTGTACAAGCTCGATCAAGCACTTCTTCGTGACGGGCCCAATCCATCCAAAAAACCACGGACCAACAATCACTAATCTTCTGGTATATTTCCGTTTACCAAGTAACACTTCATTAGTTTGGACGGTATGGCCGAGACTCTCAATCCATTGATCTTGATTGTTTACCTAAAATTGACACATCTTGAATGACAATAATAAAGTCCTAAAAAATATCGTCATTCTCTAAAAATGTATAGGAATACTTGATTTCAAAATCAAAATCAACACAATGTTTTCCGCGCCTGATAAATATATACATTCTTCATCAGCATGTTAATCTCTACAACATACTTCATTTTAACGAAATCGAAGGTGTCGGAATTGTACCAGGGTATAATTACCCTGGATAATTATTCATTTCATAATCATTATCACAAATTACTTACCACAGCTGCGATAAATTTTTCTGTTCACCTGGCACTAAATTGAGTCTATCTTTATTTAGTGAAATGCAATCTTTTTTGTTTGAAGCAACTGAATTGTTGTGATAAAAACACTGCGTTTTCTTGATATCATTTATGATATTATTATGATCGCCAGCCAAATGCTGTGATAATTTAATAATATTTTCACGAAACTGTGAAAATTGGCCGTTACCAATATGCTTTAAAAATCCAAAAAAAAAAAAATTTTTTTTTGTATTATATTTTCGGACACGGTTGGCAAAAGGATTTTAGATCCTAGGCTCAAACATCTATGAAAGTGATCAAAATGCTTTCATTTAATTGGTCAAAGCATTTTGTTTGAAGAAATTATTTAGTTATGTCCTCATTATTGTATACGCCTTACTGGTTACATACACACATGATTTTTTATGCACATCTATGGCACAGTACTATTCGAATGATATAAATTTCATTAAAATAAAATAAATTTCTTTATATTTTTTATTTTAAAAAACGACAATTTTCAATGTTCTCGTATTGATAAATAGGTAACGAAATAGAGGTTCCTTGACTTGACTTTCTTCATTTTGAATTATTGGACTAAACAAGCTGAGAAATAAAGAATTTTTTTCTGATTTTTTTTGGGTGTGTGAATATTATACTAAAATATTGAAGTTATCCCCTAATGTCAAGCAAAACGCAGGAATTATTTGATATTTTATTTGAAGTCCAAAGTTTTTAAAAAAATATTCCCTTTAATCTTGTTAAATTTTCAAACTTGGACTTAGTGGTAAACCTCATATAATAATATTTAGGGGCCAAAGGTCGATTTGGACTGGTTTGCCATTTATGATGAATCATAGATACTTACTCATTTGTATGATATCACTATATAAAAACCCACGCAATCATCTAGTAGGTAATCAATAATTTGGGTGGTCAGCGTTTTTGTAAATGTTTTACTTAGGCCTTCAGGCTTTCGATTTTGTCACTTTATTTTGTCAATATAATCCGCATCATACTTCAACGAACCTCAACTTTATATATCAGTCAAAATTCGCTTGACAAAGTCAATTTATAATGTGAGCTATGCTAATTGACATTGCGCCTACGTATGACCTTAAACTTGTTTGTATGGTGGACAGGCTTCAACAACCGCGTAGATACATCCATATGTGCATATATTGTTCAGTAATGACTTTTACTATAGTAAAGTATCAGTCAAAGACTTACTTTGAATTTAAATACCATTTTCGAAGCTGGTTTTCAAGTTAAGTTTAAGCAAAAACTACTAACCATTAAGAAGCAAAATTTGAATGCATATGTATATGCATGGCTAGACTAGTGTCATCTTGTATCTTCAGCTTTGCATATATGTATGTAAGTATCTAAAGCATTTTCTTCTCAAACAAACACCGATGGGATAATAAAGTGTCATAATTACTTATTTCTTTGCTCATGTTCTCATTCAAACAAATGCTTACAAAAGAACTTCGTTTAAGGCTATCTTTTTAAAGAGATTCAGCTTGAAAAGCACGACACACCAAACGATGTATCTAATATCTTTTTCATGCTTATGGCTCGTGTGGTATGTTGTGACTAACTGGTTTAAACTAGTGTTTTAACGATTTAAGACACGTCCAAGTCATTTATAGTGTTTTGCTTTTGCTTCTTTCAAAGATTATAATACATATGTATAGTAGATCCCGCCCGCATGCTTCTAGACGGCTATTATTTTTAAATGTTTGTTCAGGCATTCCACAAGATAATCCACAAGATAATCCATTAACCACGAAGCGATCATGCATTCAAATGCGAGATGTAAATAAATAGTTTCAGATAAAAAATACGATATTCTAGGAAAATTTGATGACAGTAGCATGACGATTCTAGTGATGTTAGCATACTCGTACATGAGTATGTTTGTAATCTGTCTTCAATGGATTGTAAATTCTCGAGACTGTTAGTACAAAAAGTGAAAGGAGTTTGTATTTGTTCATGTTGCAAGTGGATTCCTTTCAAAAATTACTACTATTCTTTCAATGTTCTATTTCTGGCGCTATGGTACATATGTACATATATCCTCAACTTCTAAACGCTGTAGAGGAAACATGATATTATCATTTATTTGTTATCAAGTTAAAAAAAATTGCAATATTTTTTAATTTCTTCCAAAAGTTTCCTTATTTTCGTCATTAATTTGTTTTTTATTCGATTGCACTGACTGCCTCTAAAACCACGGAAAAACTGTTGAGGTTTCTTGAAGATGTTAAGGGAGATGGTTAATGTTACATATTTTAAGCATATATAAGGTTTTTTTGCAAATCTTCTAAATATAAATTTATTATTGTACAAAGTATTATAATATAATCATTCAAGAGTATTCCCTAAAATTTTGGTCGGAAAATATTGATTATTGAGCCACCGACATCAAATTTTTGTAGACATCTCAAAAAAAAGTAGTTTTGCGGTGCACAGCATAACTTATTACTCGATCATCTGATGACAAAACACTAAAACGATTTCGTTAGTTTATGTGTTTCCCGAGGTAACCACGTCGAGATATATATTTTTTTAACTATTTTTCAATTTTTAGTATCAATTCTAAGTGCAAAAAAAATATCAGTTTGAAAAAAAACATGAATAAATCGATAAATTTGTTATTATGTATAAAACAAATTATAATCATTAAAAATAAAATGTTAAGACGTGGTTACCTTTTGATTTATATACAAAATAAATGTGCAAAATTTAAAAAGGATCGGATAAATAGATTTTCAGATAGAGTGTTCACCGACTTTGAAAAAGTTAAATGGTGGAAAACCGCATTTAAAAAAAGAGAAACAGCCGATTTACAGTTTATAGCGCGTCAAAGAGTAGAGTTTTAAAAGCATGTAACTTCGTACGTTTTGCTTTAATCGAACTAGAACTTTAACTGAATACTTTTGAAGAGTTCTACTAAAAAATGGGGAAAAAATATTTAAAAAAATCATACTCCCCCCTTAAACCTCATTCTGTATAGATTTTGGAATGATCACTATTTTATTGAACGTATAATACTAAGTAGTATGCAATTTTCTTATCGACATATTGACGATGCAATTATTTTGGCTGTTTGTAAACTCTTCTCTGCCAGACTTTATTACCATTTTAAAGTTGCTACCCTTAACTTTCTTTAACATCAATTAATGTAAACCATTTGCAAGCAGAAATTTGTTGTATCTCCAACGAATAAGAAAATCAAAAGATCGAACTAAAGCGAGCGTTCAAAAACTCTCAGTTTGTTACGTTCGCCACTAACGGCGACGAGTAAAGCTAGAAAAATGAAGCCTAGTTTTCACCCGAGATGAAAATTATTTAAAACTTAGAACCTCAAGCAACCCCCAGAGACACCAATAATGACTATCTTTGAAGATATGACCACTTTTGAATTGAATTGTAGAGAAGGCTTTATATATGAATTGATCATAGAAAACAAGATGAAATACGAAGGAAATTACGCAGTCTTGTTAGAAAATAAATCAACCGTAAGTAAGCTTTGTAAGGTATAGAGCAAACACTGAAAAAGCAGCGACTTCAAAAGCAACAAGGAGATACAATTATTTAGTCGTGATATTGCGAATGATTTGTGAATTTGTTGAAGAGGCAAATCAATTCATATAATGAGACAGGGAGGCATTCGTGACACAACATTAAGATCAGAATCACAAATAACGAGAAGCTAATTGGTGCCAGAAAATATTCGCTATCGGTCTGTGCCGAAATAGACGATCGTCAGCGATACCATTATCAAGCAAGGCAAGCTGTGTAACGTATGATACTCTTGTAGCCGTTTGGTCTAAAAGAGCTTCTATGGCTAGGTCATCGGCCAGGCGCAGACTGAACTAGCATGGTGAAATAAGTGGCAAACCATTGAAACTTACGCTAGGGTACACAAGGTCTTTCGCTGGCGAAGCAGCGCTAGAAATACCGCTCGAGAAGCATCACAGGCGGCTTGGCTACTACAGTTGAGCGTGAATGATGACGACGGCGGCATCGATACACGTCACACAATTCCCGGCAGAAAACGGATCCTTGATAGCGAAAACACCATTCCGCAGAATATCAATCCCGACTTCATAAACCAACCCCGACGTGTTGACAAATGTCAAGACGAAAATGTCAGATACTTTTTCAGGTCAGCGGTGAACTCAATATATTGTGGAGTGAGTTCAGACAAGGCAATATTCAAGTTAAGGCTACCCAAGATGAACTGTTACGAAAGTACGTTTTTTGAAAAGTCAATAAAGGTAAATGATGGAAACCGCTCGTCCTCTTTTTGACGACAGAATCGATGTGCAGAACGAGATTGAACAACCCTTCTCTTGAAACAGGAATGCCCGCCACGAATTCGAAACGGCAAATTTGGGGCTGAAACTCGGCAAACAGAATCACAGAATGGGTGACACGGCCGAATGAATAATTTGTAGCAAGTAGGAAAATTCCTAATGGGATGTAGAATTGGTGATTGCTGATGCAATAAAATACTTGAAAAAAACTTACCTTCAATGGTTATATTGGTAACATAATCAGGAAATGTGACAATTGGATAAATACATTATTTTACGCTCCGAAATGTGCATTCGTATACCTCAAATTAAATTTTTCGTTTTAAACCTATTTTCCAGTAAATTCCACTCTAAGCATTCTCCCGTATGTAGAAAAAAACATAAATAGACTGCAATCCAAGCAAAATTTACCTCTTTGTTTTCCTAAAAATCTACTTTGCAAAAATCCTGACGTAAAAATAAAATAATTTAATCCCGAATCGTTTTGTTGAAATCTGCATCATATCCAAAAATTCTTTGATTCAAATTTATCGGTTTAACATGCTTTCTTTGGCAACTGAGCCAACTGCCGTAAGAAATCTTTGTCAGACATATACATATATTGTTGTCATATACCCTCCTTTATGTCAATACGTCGTTTTAAGTTCGTGTTTAAATTTCTAGATGAAAACTTTAGGTATAAAATAACTTGTAAGACGTTTTCTCTCAATTTTTCTCATACTTGCATAAATTCTTTTCTCTAACAATAACCTACTGTGAAGTATCCAAAAAATACAACGGAATTTATAGATGTATGAAATACTCTCGTACTCTATAAAATAAGTTGAATTTATAAATGTGGTTGAACAAATGAACGAATGGCTAACAAAAGTATTGGTCTTGTTTAGAAGTATTCTCCATTAAAATATTCTTATAATATCAATCAATGATACTTTACACAAAGCACAACAATTAGGTAATACATTTGAAATTTCTGTAAAATTTAAAATAAGTTTAGTTCTTTCTTTAGTATCGATATTCTAAGTTTCGTGAGTCAAAATATGCAGCATATTCTAGCATAAGCTTTTTTTTTAAAAAAATAAACCGAATACGATGATATTTCAAAATGTCTGGACTAAGTACGCTAAATAATTTTGAGTATTTAAAATTGTTTGAGAGTTTAAATAGAACTTCTTTGCATGTGCATAGTGCAAAGAAGAAGTTTACGATCTTAACAAATGCCTAACCTTTCAAACAGTGCGATAATTTGTGTATTTGTGTTTTTGGTTCAATACTACCAGATCAAAAGCAGCTCAAACAGCTCACATCCATTATGCATTATTATGCATGATTATCTAAAATATAATTGATATTTTATGCAAATTTGTGGGTTTTGAGTGTAATACATCGATACTACCAACTTCCAATGGCTCTATGGGCGAATGGAGTTGGTGAACCACAACATTTTTCACAGTTTACCTACTCTAAGCTAGTGTACTTTGCCACTTTTAACACTTTCCAGCAATTCTTTCGATACACTCTCTCTAGCATATATGCTAGCTACCATGCTGGTCAGTCAATCTATCACTTTTTCTTTCCAAAATCACACCAACTGCTTGGTATGTAGATGGTCAACCCGCTATGCTTTGATGTTGTTGTTTTTTAGCAGCGATTTATTTAATTTATCTATATCTTTTGTACTATACATTCGCCTTCGCTTGTTGATTTTTCGGTGGAAACACGATTTTTTTGGCATTGGTTTTTCTTCTGTTAGTTCGAAGACCCCGATTCGCATGAGAGGAGAAATTGTTGGTATTTCTTATTTTGGCTGGAAGCCTAACCAATTCAGTTTGTTTGTTAGCTTTAGGTGGCTAGCAGTTTTTGACCTAGTTTACAATTGGTTGATTTAAATAATAGCTGCAAGTATGGCAAACTGATTTATAAGGAAACATCTTTAAATTATTGATGGCGTTCGATTAGTATAGATAAATAACTTCCATGAATTTTCACACTTGAATCGTTATTAATTAGATAATTTGAAACACTGCTGAAATAGAAAATATCAATTGGTGCAATTTCGCTTCTGGCTTGGTTCGTTTATCAATAAATCAAAATATTAATCATATTAATAAAATATTAATCATATTGAATTTCGACTATCATATTTTATTAGTTTGGAGAAATCTACCTCTTAGACCCTAAATTTTGCTGCATTGATATGTGTTTAGTAAGGGTAATTAACACAGTTCTAAATCAAAAACTACAATTGATTGCCAATTTTCACTTCACTTTCGAAAGTTATTTACAATAAAGCTGGTGTAAGATTACTGTGGATATAATGGTATTTTCAGACAAATGCTTCAATGGATAACTACGAAACTACTCGTGCTAATTTTTATCAAAACGTTTTATTCGACTTTGCATCGTATTTTATTTGACCAATTTTTATGAAACTTTACACACTTATTCAGTCCTGATGACTGATCATTGCAATGACAATTTGATTAGACTAGTTAAAAGATTCGGACAATTCAGTGTAATTAAATCTTTATTTTATGAAAAATTCAATTGCAGCCAAATGGAATGTAAAACTATGGGGTTGGGATATGTTTCATATTCGACATTTAGTAAGACTTAAAGTTTCAAGACTTCGTGTACGTTGAGTTGAGGGACAAGGCAATGGAAGTTGACTATCGCCTAAACAAATTCCTTGGGTCTCTCGAAGACTTGGTGGTGATGGCCGATCGAACGAAACTCCAAAAAAAAATCAGTACCATAAAATTAAACAAAAATATCAATTCTCATAATCACGAATAAGGCTTATCTACTTATTCATTGTACGTATGTTTTTTTCTTGTGCAAACCGTAAAACTAGACCATCCCGAGTAAAAAATTGAAAATTGATTTTTTTGCTCGTATCGCCCATGAAAAAATAAGATAAAACAAATATGCTCGAACGATTCACTTTTTTCGTCAGTATTCATGCCGTTGTGGACTTTAAGCAACCCCATTATAGTGCCTATCTGGGTTTAGGTGAGACAGTAAGAAAATCAGTTAGCGACACCGTGGCTTTAATTAATTTTGCGCCATACAAAAACGTAACTGGTTCGAACTATGCCAAACCAAAACCAATACAAAAAGAAACGATCTTAAATCAGCCACTTGTGATAGCAAAATTCACTATTTTTCCACTTTCGGTCACCGGTGGTCGATACAGCGTCCCTTGTGATTCTTCAGTTAGCTTTGTCAGCCTGCACAACTTTATTGTTGCCGGTAGCGGTTGTTGGCGACACGACGTGCCTGCTGGAGTTACCGCACAATTTTGAAGTCATGTGTTAGCTAGCGAAATCATGGAATTTTGGCTAAACTCCGGGCAGCAAACTATAAAATGCTATGTGTGATGAAATAGATTATGATTGCTAAATCTATGATTCACCTTAAAAACGCTCGCGAAATAGTTGACGTTTTTCTTTTTTTTTTCCTAGTTAAATGCTTTATTCATTAGTTGAGACAAATAGAGCGTAATTGTATTGTTTTCAATCTTCATACCATCTGCAATACGTGGTTACCTAAAATATAATTGAAATGTATTCAAGGCTTGGTCATTTCAAACACTAAGTTCAAATTAGTTTTTAAATTCAGAATACTAAAGAATGTTAAAAGTTTTTTTAAAAAAACAAACAAGATTCAAATTCGCGATTATGAAAAATGAACAGAAATTTAAAGATTGAATTTGAAATATTTTATTTATTATGTTTGTATGTACATAATGAATGTTGAAGCGTTATTCATAAATTAAAATAGTTTACAAATCAACGACATGTATAGATTCTTTTAGATTTTTCTTTCAATTCTTTTATTTTCTGTTTACTCTCTTTAAAATGTGCAATGCTCTGAAAAATTTGTCTTCAACTTACTGTCTTTGAAAGACGAACGTAAAGTATAAATAATTTCTTTTAACCGTGCAGTCTATAAGCATTTCTTTTATCGTAGTGCCTATAACTAGCATAATTTTCAGATGAGGTTGGAATAAAATTTTCGAGACTTATTAAATGCTTTGCAGTTTTCCGAATATTTGTAGGAAGTTTTAAATATTTTAAACCTTATAAATTGTATCCTATCATAAAACGGCTATTTATTTTTATTTCTTAGTAAATTTTGCCTTATACATATAATTATGATATATTGAAAAAATATGATTTCGGTGTGAGAGCTAGTATTTTCAATACGACCGCTATTGATATGTCGATGGTGGTATATATCTCATACCATCAGCTTGAAGTATGTTTACATCTGCGAGATATAGGCTATCGCAAATATTTTGTAAGGGTCATACGTCGACAACTTGGAATGTAAATTTGGGACAACACCTTTATCCAAAAGATAGGGTTTAAATGTTGTGTTTTCTGGTTGAAATCACATTTTAAAGCGACGCAGGAGTAGTAAGCGCTTATTATCAATGGACAAAATAGTTTTCGAAATCTTCTTTCTTATTTCAATATCAAAGCATTTCAATCGTTCACTAAACAGATTGTTTGTCATCCAGAACTTACATATGTTTGGAACAGCAAAATATTGGAAATATTTGATCCCTTTAATACGAATTCTGTTTAAAACTTTGCTAACCATTAATGGTTTCAACTTTCCGATCTAAACATGTTTGCAGAGTGCTCTCATTTCTTTCCAGCGCTTCCTTCGAAAAAGTTTTACATTTTGCAAAGCCATTATGCGATCTGGTAAAAGTTTGTAAAAAAACAGTCTAATCTACATTAAACACGTTTTTTCCCAATAATTTTCAAACTCAGTTTAAATTCAGTTTGGTAGTTATGACAAATTTTCCCATTGACGCTTCGTTTTTTAAACTTTTTAAACTTGCAGTAAAGCCTTCTTTGGCAAAGCGATGTGCTTGAAATTTGTTCTTTTCATTTAATAATAAACCTTCAACGAAAATATTTTGAGCTTAACATTGGGATATCCAAGCTTCCATGCATTACCCAAGATGCGAAACTTTGCCCTTCAGATTTCTTTTAGCATGTCCTATGTAGGTAGCAGGAACGTATTTTTAATTTTTCAAAATTGTGCAAACCGTTGATAGATATTTCAAATTGTTATGTCACATCTTTCTTTTTCTGTTCTTTTGCTACATGTTTGATAATTTGCCTTTTCGTAAAAATTCAGAAAGAGAGAGAGGTATGTAGTTTTAACATAAATTATTCACATACTCCAATTGACCTAAGTCATTTTTCAACCTTAATTGTTTTCGAGGCCTTTGCCTGAAAAATATCGAGAGCATTTTTAAATTCAACAGATATAACCATTGTATCGATTGAAAACACTGATCATGCCAAAAAAATCTCAAGATAATCAGTGTAATGAAGAAAATGAGATATGATAAGTTTCTAAGCATTAACTAACTAACTAAATTTACCACCCCAGTCAAAATGATTGATATTACAATTTTATTTACAAATTCCTATTTCACATTAATTTTTTTTTGAAACGATACCATGATATTTGTAGCGACATCGTTTTCTTACAAATATATAAAGACTGCAAACCCCACTAACATAGAAGCAGGACTAGTCAAACTGTTGGTTATAAAAATTAAGCATTTTTGATATTTTTGCACAGTGTATTCTTGAACTTAAACTTTTTTTTAGGTAATTAAACAAACTTTTATCCGATCTTTTGATTATTATTTTTTATGAAAAAAGTTTTTCCCTAATTATAGTCAAAATTGGCTTCTCTTGCGCTGAAAATGTTCATACTGTGGCTTCATTACAGGCAGGCCAAAAAACCCTATCTGTATGTTATCAGTTTAGTCCTCTTCAGTATAAAGAAATTTTACTTACAAACTTATGGACCAAAAAAAATAATTGACTGGCACAGTTGTATTTGCTAAAAACCAAATAATTGTTTTTAACACCAAAAAAATTAAAACTTTTGATAAGGATTTAATCATCTAATATTTTTTAGAAAGAAAAAAATTATATTAAATAAAACCTTCCTAATATAAAATGTTATTATCCAAATAGTTCAAGTTCAGCATTTACCAAAAATATACAAAATCAAATACAAATCGCTGTTGATCACTTGGAGTCCACTCGTTCAAATAGTCTTGATTTGATTAATGACGGGATTATGCGTAACACACAAATCATTGTCTGATATATGATTTATGAAAATGATAATGCTAGTCAAATACAATTAACATATTAGGTTCCATTGACAATGCAATGTTGTTTATTAATCAAAGTGCCATTATTTATTAATTAGATATTAATTGCTGATAACCGAAGCTTTTGAAGTTTTATCAGGATTTCGGTGACATTTATGAAGGTTTTTTGATTGCAGTTTATACCTGAAAAAATATTGAACGCTAATGAAGCAAGCTAGTAGTGAATGGGCATTCTTTTATTATGCAATAAATTAAAGCGTTGAGATTAAGTAGTATGTAGTTAGTAAAAAAATTACCGTGGAGAAATTTACTGTACTGGAAATCTAACGACTCTTGTTTGAAAATATTTTAGGATTCTAATTTTTTAAATAATATATTTATTTTATCAATTTTACCGTAGAAATCAGATCAGTAACCGAATTTTAGCTTTCATTATTATAACTTTTAACCTAGTTCCTAGAATTTTTTGCTGCCAGTGCCAACTTCAGCATGGTGAACAATTATTTAGTAAATGAATAATCATATATTTTAAACCTTTTTGGTTGTATGACGATTTTTTCTCTTTGATTAAAGAAACCTCTATAATGGCAAATAATGCAAAGTGTGCTATAATGAAATGTATAGCTTTCTTGTGTAGCTGTTAGTTTTGAAGGAGCTAACACTCATATGTTATGGGGAAACAAAACAACTAAGAAATTAATCATTGTATCTATTCAGCCTATAGATGAGCCTATATCATAGTAGATGCGTAAACTGTCAATCTTCTTCTTCTGATTTATAGACGTACAATCACGTGTTCGTACCGAACCTGATGACTTTTGATACCTTATGCGTTTCCGATCGATTGACTTCTCGTGGCCAAATGCCAAATATGTTAAAACAGGGACACTACAAATATGTAGTAATTAGACAAGTTTGTTTTGTGAACCTATCTTTATTCTATACCTATTTACAACACCACAAAAATTGTGACATATAATATAAAGCAAGTATCTGCGATGGTGTCGTTTGATTGACTGGAATGAATTGGGAGAGAAATGTCATTAAGTTAGTTCGACAGTTTCATACCTAGGTGGCCTGCAAGCTCTAGAATCACCCTTCAAATTGTGGGAATTGCTTTCCGACAGCACTTCTTCCGCTGCTCCACGTCACGAGTAAAACAAACCGAATTCTCTACAAGAATTAACTGATTCTTTATTACACCTCAAAACTTCTAAGCCCTTCAAATACACCACACGAAATTCGGGCTGATGGCGGCCGCTGCTGCTGTTCGCCGACTGACGTCTGACGTCTTCTTCTTGCCACTCTTTCTTCCACTCCTAGCGCCTCTCTTGGTGAAGTTTTCGTTTCGATTTTGACGCCGCCACAGTACTCCCCTCCAAGTGTCTGCCAAGTGTTAATTGCGGACACTTTTCGTATTCGTGACGCTCCCCCGTATACTCGAGGCGCTTCTTGTTCGTTATCACGTACTAGAAATGCTGGTTTCAAACGATCTGCTGATACCAAAACTTCTCGTCCCTCAATTTTGACGATAAATTGTTTCATGTTGACGCGCGTGACGATTTGATGAGGTCCTGTGTACGGCGGTTCCAACGACTTTTTTGATGCATCTTTGCGAAGAAATACGTGGGAGCACGTGTGCAATGCCTTGTAATAAAATAGGTTGGGCTTCCCATGGTGTGTTGTTGGCATTGGTTGGAGTGCCCGCATCTGTTGTCGAAACTTTTCGACAAACTCACACGGATCTGGCGAGTCAATGTTCGTAAACAAAAATTCTCCTGGTAGTCTTAATGTTGTTCCAAATGTTAATTCTGCAGCGCTGCATCCTAAGTCTTCTTTTAGAGCTGTCCGGAGGCCAAACAATGCTGTGTCCAGAGCGTCCGTCCATTTTTCAATACTGCGACACATCAGAGCTGCTTTTAGGCTCCGGTGGAACCTTTCTACAATGCCGTTAGCTTGCGGGTGATATGCTGCCGAACGCGTGCGATGACAACCAATCAACTTCGTGAGAGCCTTGAAAAGTCGCGACTCGAATTGCGACCCTTGGTCTGTTGTTACTGTTTCCGGCGCTCCGTAGCGGCACACCCATGTGCGATAAAATGCTGAAGCCACTGCGTCCGCGTCGCAACCGCTTAATGGTATTGCCTCCGGCCACCGCGTGAATCTGTCGATAATTGTCAACACATATCTATATCCATCAGCTACCGGTAGCGGTCCAACTAAATCTAGATGTATGTGCTGGAATCGCTGGTTGGGTGTTGCAAATTTCGTAAATTCTGTATGCACGTGCCGTGAAACTTTGCTGGTTTGACAGCTCAAGCATGTTTTCGCGCGTTGTTGGATATCCCTTTTCATATGTGGCCAGACGAATTTTCTTCTCAGCATTTCACTCGTGACTCGTCCACTAGGATGGGCTGCGTTGTGAATAAATTCGAAAACTCGCTGCCTGAATTCTGCTGGTATGTATGGCCGTGGCACACCCGCGGAAAAGTCGCAAAACACGAGATTTGGGGAGCTGTCAATGCGAACCCGTCGCAGTTCCAACGATGTTCCTGACTTCAGCAATTGCATCAGTTCGTCGTCGTCTGCTTGTGCTTGTGCTAGCTCGCTTGAGCTGATGACCGTTGGGAATTCCACTTCTTCCACTCGGGATAGCATGTCAGCAACCTCGTTGTTGCTTCCCGAAATGTGACGAATGTCAGTTGTGAACTGCCCGATGAATCCTAGCTGCCGCGTTTGCCTGGGTGATGCCTTGTCCGATCTTTGGTGAAAACTATAAGTTAGTGGCTTGTGGTCCGTAAGTACATGAAAATTTCGTCCCTCCAGTAAATACCGATAGTATTTGATTGCATTGAATATGGCCAGGAGCTCCCTGTCATATGCGCTATACCGCCGCTCCGCCGTCTGTAATTTTCTGGAGAAGTATCCCAGCGCTTGCCAATTCCCGCCGGTTTTTTGTTCGATCACTGCGCCGATCCCTATATCTGATGCATCCGTCAACAAACGCAGTTGTGCTCCGTCTCGTGGGTGTGTCAACAATGCTGCATTGGCTAACTTTTTCTTTAATTCCTCGAAAGCGCTCACGGCTTTCGGATTCCAAACTACTGCTGTTTTATCGTTCTTTTTTGTTGGATTGATCAATTCATTTAAAGGGGCTTGTACTTCCGCTGAGTTTTTTATAAATCTGCGATAAAAATTTATTGTCCCCAGGAAACGACGTAGATCGCATTTTTTCTGCGGCTGCTTGATTGAAGTTATTGCCTGTACTCTGTCTGGCAAAGGTGAGACACCAGTTGAATTTATCCTGTGGCCGAGATAGTCCACTGATGTTCGTCCAAATTGGCATTTGTCCAAATTTACGGATAGTCCATATTTTCTTAGACGGTTGAATACTGCTTTAACGTGATCCACGTGTTGTTTTTTATCTTCGGAATACACCAACAGGTCATCTATGTAGCACTTTACAAATGGCAGTCCCTGCAAGACTCGATTCATAAACCGTTGGAACGTTTGACTAGCATTTCTTAATCCAAACGTCATCATTGGAAATTCAAATAGCCCAAACGGTGTTATTATCGCTGTTTTTTGAATATCCGACTCGGTTACTGGAATCTGATAGTATGCCCTTCTCAAGTCAATCGTTGAAAATATGTTGGCTTTGTCCGTCCACAATGCGTCATGAATGTGGGGCACTGGCGAACGATCTGGAACCGTGTTCGCATTCAATCGACGATAGTCCCCACATAGCCGCCATTCACCTGATTTCTTTTTTACCATGTGTAACGGACTTGCATATTGACTACTCGATGGCCGGCAGATCCCTTGCTCCATCATTTTCTCAAATTCTTGCTTGGCTACTCTCAATTTGTCTGGTGCCAATCTTCGTGGGGGCTCTGCTATTGGGGGGCCATGTGTTTCAATGTGATGTTTGACGTCATGTGGTATGATGCTGCGTTTTCCTCGTGGACCAGTCACGTCTTCGAACTCCTTGAGCAAGTAATGAAGCTCATTCGCTTTGCTGATCGTTAAAATGGTGGTTCCGGCTGGCGATAGCTTGCCTTGAATACTTGTTCCTGTTGCTCCACTTATGATTCGTCGCTTCGCAACATCGACTATTAAATGGTGATATGCCAAGAAATCAGCGCCTATGATGGGTTTACGTACATCTGCAATGTAGAACTGCCATGTGTGAGTAGTGCCGAGGCCCAAATCAACTTGACATGTTTGGATTCCGTGCGTGGGTATAGGTGTAGCATTTGCCGCATACAATTGATGCTCTGATGGCATCACCGGTCCTCGACAACTTCCCCGTGGCATTAGCGACACTTCCGCGCCTGTGTCGATCAAGTAGCGGATGTTGTTCCTTCTGTCCCAAATGTGCAGGCGGTTTGTTTTGAAACAGCGCTCGCTTACCGCCTCCAGCTCGCGCCACCCCCGTTTCCCGACTGTTTGCCCTTGAAGCTGCATTTACCTTCGCACCTGCGCGCCGCTGTCCCGAAACGCCTGTGGTAAAAACATATTCCTTGAGTGCTTTTCTCGCCTTGGGACATCCTGTAATCAATGCGTTTTAAGATTGCTTCAACCGCAATATCCGTTTTTGTGGCGCACTCGTTTGTTGGTTCCGGTAATTCCGCAACTGGCTGCCCCCGATTGTCCACTGCATCGACCGTTGTGTGGTTGTACATAGCTAATTCATCCGCCTGTTGAGCGAGCGCCGACAGGTTCGGTGCGTTGCTGAGAGTTAGCACCTCTTGCATTCGGCGTGGTAGCTGACGGAGGAACATGTGCCGTAAGAATTGTTCCGGGCAATCGTTTTCGGCTAGATTTTTCATCTTTTCAAGAAGCAGTGATGGCTTGGCTTCCTGTATGTCACCACTTAACAGTTTCTGCAAGCGGGCGCTCTTGCTTTCCGAAAACAATTTTATGATTTTTTCTTTCAGTGCTAAATATTTTCCGTTTTCAGGAGGGTTGCTTACTGCTTCGTTTAGATACGGGAATACTGTAGGCTCCAAGTTAGCGAGCACGTGACGGAACTTGCTAGCATCATTCGTGACATGTGACACTGCGAAAATTGCTTCTACCTGATCGAACCACGATTTTGGGTTCTGCCGCCAGAACGGTGGAAGCTTTACTGCGGCTATCGCGGCTACAATTTCTTGTTTTGACTCATGCCGCTCCTCGTTCTCCGGTACCGACTCCAACATTTGGTCGCTTTCCGCCATCTTTCCTTTGTTCGATTTACTTTCTTGTGTGTAGTCGGGGTCACCAATGTGGGAATTGCTTTCCGACAGCACTTCTTCCGCTGCTCCACGTCACGAGTAAAACAAACCGAATTCTCTACAAGAATTAACTGATTCTTTATTACACCTCAAAACTTCTAAGCCCTTCAAATACACCACACGAAATTCGGGCTGATGGCGGCCGCTGCTGCTGTTCGCCGACTGACGTCTGACGTCTTCTTCTTGCCACTCTTTCTTCCACTCCTAGCGCCTCTCTTGGTGAAGTTTTCGTTTCGATTTTGACGCCGCCACAAAATAGAAGTGCACTACGCCATCTGCCTTACCATTTCAGCATAATGTTTTGCATGCAGTTTTCATGTGTGCTGTTCACTGCACGTTTAAAAAAAACCCTAATTTTAATGTCACCGTTACATATCACTTATGAAAGCAATTCTACATGGAAGATGCTACGCTGCACGACTAATTTGGTCGTGGCTTGAGCAGTGAATTTTATCCTTAATATTTTCAAAATTTTAGTTTCCCATAGCGACTTTTGATGGCTTAGCTAATTTATGAGACTACTCTTGAAATCAGTGAAAAATGCTAGTGTATGCACTCATTTTAAAAAAATGATGACTCAATTCAATGAAATACACACAAGAGTATTGTTTTAACCTACATACATGCATGAACGACAGCCCAAAAATAATACACAAACAAAAATGCAATAAACCGATATCAAGTTCTATTCAATATTCTTATTCAAAATGTTTATTTTGATCAATTTCCAATAGAGGTAACGAATGAAAAAATGTTATTGCAAAAATGAACGAACATTCAAACAAACTTAAATACAAAAAAAAAATCTGTGATGGAAGTAAAATTGTGCTGTGTTGAATTCCATTTATAAAAAAAACTGTTAATAAATGTGCCAACCAAGCAAACACCCATGCGTGATTGTTCAATCAAAAATAAATAGGAATAAAGTTGTCAAAATCCGAAGGTTTCTTTCATTATAAACAAAAGTGTCAACACACTCTTCAAATATTGATATTGTGAGTGTTGGTCATCAAATGAACTCATAAACAAACCAATGAAAAAGAATCAATTGCATTGCAATTATTAACGGCGGCGAAAACATGGTAGTGACAAAGCTCAATGTCAATTTAGTTAACAATAACAATAATATCGGCAATAATAACAATAGCAATTACAACAACGGTGATAATATAGTAAACAACGGCAATAGCAATGGAATAATTGGAATTTCTAGTCATATTACAACCAACGACAGTGACATGAAAAGTGATGTTGTAATAAATAATAACAATAATGTAAATAATAATATAAACCGTAAAGATCGAACGCCATCCCCACCAACAATATGTGACGACACACGTAATCGAATTGAATATCATCAGGCAAGTTTTATTTATTTTTTAGTTTAACATGAAACTCGTTTAATTAAAGTTGTTATTGCAACTTTAAATCATGGTGGATTCCCTCTAAACTGAATAATTTATTAGATAAACAAATGTTACTTTGTTGAAGAATGTTTTTCTTGTAATAAATGTCAAGAAGAAAAATGTCATTTGTTTAAAATTCACTCTTTCTTTTTTTCTTCAACATTTATAATGAAAGAATGAATAATGCTAATTCAATCTTTTTTGCATTAATTAAGTTCCATTAGATTACAATGCGAATTACTCGCCAATGGTATAAACAAGAACCAGTTTGCAATTATAATTTTCATCAGCAAACTGACAATAATATTAGATTACTTCGTTGAAAAAGCGATCTGCTTTTACAATATTTCCATCAGATAGTATAAATCTTAGCGGACTTGTTCCAAAGCGTATTTTCAAACTAGGCTAACCAGTTCGACCATTGCAATTTGAATTACAAATTTTTCTTTTCCACTTCTGTATTAATATTTAAGAGACTTATACTTCGAGACTGACTAAAATGTATCATTTTGTATCCATTTTAAGTTGGTAAACATTTTTCTACAATATACTGATAGATTTTTTAATTCTAAAATCATCATCATAATAAGCTTCTAGTCTTAGGACCCTTAGCTATCATAACTAGATAATGAATACATACACTACCGTCCATGTATATTGGAACAACAGCATTTACCACGTTTATGATAGGATAAAAAAAACTAAGTAAAAATTTTTTCGTAAAACATAAACAGTGTTGGAACAAAAAGAATTTGTTGGGGCTATGTAAGTAAAACTCAAAAATTATTTTGTTAATTATTTATTTAACTTATACTAGTAGTACTTTCCGAAAATATATAAATCATTTGATAATCCCACTTTCTGCCTTAATGACTTGCTGCAATCTTCTCTCAAAAGCGTTATGTGCGACACGCACGACCTCAAGAGGTATTAAGTCCCATATTCTCGAAATAATGCTTTTAAATTATGTCAAATTTCGTTTTTTGTAATTCTTTAGCTGCTGCTGCATATATCCCCAAATAGAAAAATTCAAGGGGTTTAAGTTTAGTGAACTTGGTGGCCATTCATCTTCTGGTATAAAATTAAATTAAATTAATTAAATTATGCTCACACCATGCTTGCACAATTTTGGCTGTGTGCGACGGGGCCCCGTCTTGTTGAAAGCAATAATAGTCGTCGCCATAAACATTTTGCACTGAAGGAAGTAAATTTTTTTTCATTACCTATTCCATGTAGTAGCCAGCATTTATTTTGACACCTTTTTCGATAGATACCATTAGAAGGGTTCCTTTTCGCGCTATTGCACACCAGATTATGACCGATGGGGCATTTTGATACCTTTGTACGTGCCTTTTGCTATGTGGAATATCCTCCATAGAAACAGCCCACGAACGATTATTTTGAGAATTGAGAATACACTCCAAAATAAAAAGTTTTTCATCCGAAAAAATGATGTCGTCACCAGCGTGTCCCGATAGTAACACTTGACTTAATTTTGTTGCATCCGTAGGTCCATGAATTTTTCTTAAACGCCGGGCACTTCAAGTCTCCTCGTAGAATTTTCCGCACACACTCCCGATTAGTAATCAAATTTGCTGCCATGTTTCTTGCGAAACGATCACAATTTCTACGAATAAGTCTAATGTTCTTGACGGTGCGTTCAGAAAAGTCGTGTATTTTACGTGGAGGCCTGCCGTGTGGGCCTAACTCCACGGTCCGCGGTCGGACAACGGGCAGCTACCAAGCGGCTGCCAGCGCCCTCCCACCACCACATTGGGAGTACCAGTCTGCCTACTGAGTGCAGGCTCAGTTACCATACTGGTGGAAGCGAGGCCCACCTAACCCTCTGCCGATCTCACGGTCTCGGCACCGGGTTGCCTCGCAACTCCACGCCGAGCCCCCAAAGATGCTGCAGAAGTCCCCATGCTCGGAAGCATGACGACTTCAGGGTGCATCTAGGGAGGCTCTACCCGCATATGGGTCTTAACCACAGCCCCCACGTTCGCACCTCCCTATAGGGGGTCCTCATCGCGACCGGAGGGAGTTTTGCTGCCTGGGCCCCGGTCCCCGTGGTACCAGATAGACCCCTGGTAAGGCTTCGTGGGCGAGAGCCCCACGCTCAAGCCCAGTTCGGTTGTGTCCGACTGCAGACACTGCACCGATCACCAACCTAAGGTACGCGGGGACGCCTGACGGTGCGTACACTTCCTTCCCGTTTTATTTTTATTTTCATTAGATCCAGTCTAAAGGATTCTAGTTATAGTACGATAACCATAGTTACGCGTTACGCCATGGTTTTTCATTTGCCGAAAAATGTCACTTCTTGTCTTAACACTTTGCAATTAACAACAATAATTTCTCGTAAGTCCGGCATGCTCATTAAAGGTAAACCACGCAATTGATAATTAGTTACTTAATCAGGATTTTTCCTACAGCAGTACTCGTATTCGTACCACCAAGAGCTGGTTTAGCCCTTACACGTACATACATACCATTTGTATGGGAAAAGTTGTACCAACACATTCATGTCACCCTGTTTATTTTATTTCTAGATTAATATACTTCAATTTTTGCTTAGTTTCAATGGAATTTATTCTGTATTTATTTTAATAAATTTTTTTCGTGAATTTTACCACATTTTGCAATGAATTTTTGCTATTAATTTCATAAATATTTCTTGAAAAAATTAATTCCAAACTTCTTGCAACTTTATCCAAAGATCACTTGCACTTAAAGAAAAGTTCTATTGAAGAAAGATCCGGAGTATGCGGCGGCCAGATCATCCTCTTACATACGTTTTCGTTTTCTTAGTTGTTCAAATAGGTCCTGCAAAGATACGATGAGTGCTTCGAGTCGTTATCTTCTTGAAACGTAAATTTTCCTTGAAATATATGGCGTGCAGCGGGGATTGCGTACAAGTGTTACTATAATTTTGTTCAAAAAAGCTAGTAGAAAACCTTAAAAAATCAATTCAGTACTTAAGAAGAATGTGTAAATTTTTGACTCAATGTTTCCTCAACCTGCATTCTAATCATACTCCTGAAACTTTAATATATTATGGTATCTCATGCTAGGCTAACATGGCTAACGCATGTTTCCCAAAAATTGGTTCATATTCGTCCCTTTTAGTCCTTTCTCATTCGATTTACTAGCTTTTTGTTATCGTGAAAGACAGTACATGGCTTCAGCTGACCTCAGATTAAGAGGTCAGCTGAAGCCATGGCCTGTATGAGAAAATCTCGTATGAGATCTTGTTTGAGCTTCAGCTTTCTTATCATGAGCTTCACGCATGAAACATAAACTTAGAATGTTTAATTTCAGGTGAATCGTTCAGGAAACTTGGTATGACTCGCATTTTTGGTAACAGTTTAGCGAAAATTTAATAGCACTAAACAAGTTTCTTAGTAATTTTGCTGTATGAGGAATGTAGGAAAGTCCCAAAAAAACCCGAATATAATGTAATTTTTTGTTGAGTTTTTCTCAGGAAAGTCCTGGGAAAAAATTCTACAAAGCTGAAATATTGCTAATGTGCAGATCAAGTTGTAACTGTAAGCAGTAATCTTAGACCTTCACAAGACGTTATCCATTATGTATCGAAAACGACCGCTGCTAAATCTAGCAATAAACTTTGAGTCAAAAAAGAGAATTTTTTCATGTAAAACATTTACTAAACTGAAGCTATCACTAGTTCTTCTTCATTGAGAAGTGAGACCATTACTGTCACAATATCCATATTAAGTGCAAAATACATTCAAACTTAATTTTGTCACCTTTTATGATGACGAATCAATCACCTTCACTCGCATTGAACTATTGACTTTGATACTCACAAAATGAGTTCATCATCATTCAATCAGGGCCTCACACACAAGTGCTTCTCATGTGAATTCTGAATGAATGCTTAGAATGCAATCCGACGCTTCACGAAAAAAAAGTTTTTCATTTAATCAGCACTTTTACGACAACACTCTTTGAACTTTCGTGTGAATTGCAAGCATGTTTACCATCGCTCGAAAATCTACCCTTTGATCATGACGTACTAGCATGAAATCGGGGGGAAGCCATTCAACTACGTAACTTTGTACTCTGTCCCTAAACCCTCATAGCTTCAGCAATGTTACGTTTCGCAAACAACATTTTAAGCCGATTAATCATTCATGCTGACAATGATGGCACATATATTAATGGAATTTTAATTTTTCGTTTTTATGTTATTGCAGCAACAATTGCGACGCCGACGTGAGGAAGAAGAAAGGATAGCGCAGCAAAATGAATTTCTTCGTGCCAGTTTGCGTGGTTCCCGAAAGCTTCAGGCCCTTCAAGATGGACCAGTACCACAACCGCAACAGGCTGTTGAACGTTTATCAACTGGTGTTGACAACGATGCTTATGTGGATGATGAAGAAGCAGAAAAGATTATTGGTAAGTTTCGTTGTAGCTAATTAAATTGTTAGAAATCCCCAAGCTCATCAAATGATTATTTCTGTTTTCAATTGCAGGCTACAGTGAATTGGTGGCTGCTCTCCAACGTCTTCAGTCTCAACTTAATAAAAATGGCATGGCCTCACTCGCTGGTCGAGTCACAGCCGCCCAGAACCTCCTGCTTGGTCCAGGTATGGCTCACGCTCTGGCCGTTCGAACTGAAGTCCTGCAAAGACGTCGGCCTCGAATTCCCAATCCCAACTGCTCGAATGCCCAGCACCTCTCCAAAGATGTTATCGAATTGTTGGCTCAATCAAACTCGCCAGCCGCCATAGAGCTTGGTGATCTTCTCACCAGCCATGAAATGGAAGGACTACTACAGGCACACGATAGGATAGCATCCCTTACAGACAGGACGCCCGCTGTAATTGGAACGCATTCGGCGACATCAACCCTGAGTAGCCAAAGATTGCAGTCTCAAAACTCTCATCTTATGAACAATAATATACTGAAGCGACCGGTCGAGCCTCAGTTGAGTAATCAGTTTGGTGTCCTGAACGACGGATCGCAGGACCAAATTCGCATCATACAAATCGAAAAATCTTCGGAGCCTCTTGGCGCTACCGTCCGAAATGAGGGTGAAGCGGTTGTAATCGGACGGATAGTTAGGGGTGGAGCTGCTGAGAAGTCGGGTCTGTTGCATGAAGGCGATGAGATATTAGAAGTGAATGGAATAGAAATGAGTGGAAAGTCTGTAAACGATGTTTGCGCTTTACTTGGTGCCATGTCCGGTACGTTGACGTTCCTTATTAAACCGGCGGGTACACCACCTCCAGGAGGTGGTCGTGATTCAGCAATCTTGCATGTGCGAGCACACTTCGACTATGATCCCGAGGACGATTTGTATATACCGTGCAGGGAGTTGGGAATAAGCTTCCAGAAGGGTGATGTTTTGCACGTTATATCACGGGAAGACCCCAACTGGTGGCAAGCATACCGGGAAGGCGAAGAAGATCAAACTCTAGCTGGACTGATACCTAGTCAATCGTTTCAACACCAGAGGGAAACGATGAAATTGGCCATTGCAGAGGAAGCTGGACTTGCACGGAATCGCGGCAAGGAAAGCAGTAAAGGTGCGACGTTGCTCTGTGCGCGGAAGACGCGGAAAAAGAAGAAGAAAGCTAGCTCTGAAGCTGGGTAAGTTACATGGCATTTGTACCAGCATGCACTATCTAAAGAAGATTTTATTTGCATTCATTAATGTGGAATGATGAATTTGTAGATATCCTCTTTACGCCACAACTGCACCAGACGAAACGGAGCCCGAGGAAATACTCACATATGAGGAAGTTGCCTTGTATTATCCGCGTGCCACACATAAACGACCTATTGTTCTGATAGGACCACCAAATATCGGTCGCCATGAGCTACGCCAAAGACTTATGGCCGACTCAGATCGGTTTGCAGCAGCCGTTCCTCGTAAGTCCTCTTCTGTTTAGGTTTTTTTTTCATTTTGCTTCAAATATTTAATTTGCTTTTTAGATACATCACGAGCGCGGCGAGATGGCGAAGTGCCTGGTCAGGATTATCATTTCATCACACGTGCACAGTTTGAAGCTGATATACTGGCAAGAAAATTTGTTGAGCATGGAGAATACGAAAAGGCTTATTATGGTAAGTACTTCTTTATATCAATAACCAATGTTTCAGTTTTTTGATTAAAGCTAAAATATTATAAGTTTGGCATAAACTTTTCAATATTCTTTTTCTACTTCTTTGAAAACTATAGTCATGAGTATTAACATATTTATTTTTATGTTTTAGGTACATCACTAGAAGCAATACGAACTGTCGTCGCAAGTGGAAAGATTTGTGTTTTAAATTTACACCCACAAAGTTTGAAATTGTTAAGAGCTTCCGATTTGAAACCGTACGTAGTTTTAGTAGCACCACCAAGCTTAGAGAAATTAAGACAAAAGAAGCTAAGAAATGGCGAACCATTTAAGGTATGTTTATGATCATGAATATTGTATTTTCAGATAAAATTATGTATTAAGATTCAGAAATGCCTGAGCTCTTTGGACATAAGTGTAAAAATACGACCTTTTGGAAACTAATAATAATCATGATTAATTAACTGGTCAACCCGAAGGGTGCGATTTGAATTCATTTATAGGATAAATCCTGTTTAAGTTGCCTTCCTTTAAATTGAAATACGAAAAACTAGTTCGTTTATTTTTATTCAAACACACTTGACATTATTTTATGACACTAGATGAAAACAGTATGCAACACATGAAAGAATTCGATTCAATTTGGATTTTTTTTACTATAAAGATCCCATCATCTTCATTGTAACTTTTCAATGAAAACGGTCTTTTTACCCTGCTTACTTCGGACTTCACAGGTGTTGAGCATTTCGTCTAGGTAGTACAAATTATGATACAAAAACACAAGCAAATAAATTAAATTGTGACAATACACGACTAGCACACTTCCCCGAAGCCTCATAGACTGTATCTTCCCATTTTAACATTACATTTGAGAGGATGCCCGTATCCTTAAATAATGAAAATGTTACTTTAAGATTCTCCGCTAACGTTAGGCTCCTTCAAAGGTTTAGGATAGTATCATCTACAGTAGAACCTTGATTATCCAGGGTAATGATGGGTAGGGAAATGCACGAATAACCGAATACCACGGATAATCGAATTTGTTTAGATTTCTTCTTCACTGTCTGATTCTGCTTGAAGTTCAAATGTAGAAGTGCCACTTTTAATCAACTCAGCTATTTCCACATCACTTAATTTTTCATATCCTTCCAAATTGTCATCTACAGTAAGCCAATCAATCATGTCCGCCTGATCAACATCAGTGAAACCTGGAACTGACTGAGCCGTAGCTAAAAATTCGTCAACTTGTTTTTCAGCAGCCAAAATGTATGGCCAGTAGAAGACTGATCAAGTTCAGGGTCTTTGGCCTATGCCAATTTCAACGTCGAATTCGGTAAATCATTCCAAGCTTCACAAATAACAAAAATTGCGTCCTTTACTGCTCATTTTGTTTTCAAACTTTCTTGAACATTTTCTTTTTCTGTTGCTTCAAGGAGGAATCGTAAAAATATTTTCTTGTATCGCCTTTTTAAACTAGAAATAACTCCCTAATCCATAGGCTGAATCAGTAAAGTAACATTTGCGGGTAAGAAATGAATGAAAATCGAGTCACCATCAGATTTCAAAATTGACTGACCAGGATGGGATAGAGCATTGTCAAGAAGTAGTACAGCTTTCTGAGATGATTTCCAGATGATCACACACGGAAGGCACAAATTTCTCCTTAAACCACGCCGTAAATATCGCTTGATTCATCCAGGTTTTGGGATGATTGTAGTAATCACAAGGAAGACTTCACCTAACTTCGGTTCCCTTAAATGACCGTGGTTTTTTGCTGCTGCAACAATATCGCCGCTCAGACTCTCCCCTTGAATCTTGAGTTGCCTAATACCGTGGCGTTTCTAAAAATTACCAAGCCAACCTTGCGAAGCAGAGAAAGGCTCCTCAATTTTTAATTCTTTATAAAACCATAAAGCTTTTTCGTTTACCATCGGTCCGGAAACGGGGAGTCCTTCTGACCGTTTTTGCTTGAACCATTGGTAAACGGCTCTATCGAATTCCACCGTTCTTAATGTCTTCAACGTTTTCCGGGAAGAACAAAAAAAAAGAACAAGAAGCAATTGATTCCGCCAAGCAAACGAATTGCAGAATGCCTTTTCTATTTTTTATTAAATCTCGAACAGTTTGCTCGCCAATTCCATATTCTATGGCCATTTTTTTACACTTTCACCTGTATCACCAACGCGATTTATAATTTCAACTGTTTTTGGAGTGATAAAACGGTTCGCTTATGTTTTGTCGATATTTTCGATGCGTACAGTTCAACTTATTGAACAACACTGAAATAAAATGTTAAGACGTAAAACGTTAGGGGAAGAGTTTCGGATTATTTTTGAAAGTTTCACTACCAGAAATTCATACATAATTACTTTTCAGAAATGATTCATGTCTCCTATGTACGAGTATTTATTCCTTCACCGTTCAGGTACATTTAAATTTTATTGGAACATTCAAACACATCGCTAGAAAATTGAAGACAAAATGAATACATAGATGAAAAAAGGAAATCCCCAATTAATCAGGAAAATTTTAGAAAAACGAATAAAGGAAAAAAATCTCGGATAATCGAAGACCCGGATAATCAAGGTTCTACTGTATATGCAACGCGAAACATTTGCAGCTCTATTTTTGGGTGCTAGTAAAGATGCATTGTCATTCAACATCAAAGATTGATTACTTTCATATGCGTTTTGATAAGCCATTCGACAATAGGAAATTTCTTCATGTTTAGCTGAGGACATATTAGCGACTTTTCTTCCAATTTTCATATTAGTTCCAAGCGCTTCTTAACTAAATTAAAAACCCAATAACTCGTACATCCCATGTTGGAGCGATCGGCGGCAAAAACGTGCCCAAGGGTTTAAACTTCCCATGCAACAAAGTATTAAACAAACCAAGAGTCAAAACTATTTTTGTCGTCGATGTTTTCCACGCCTTATCCAATAGATAAAAAAAAACTGTTGTGTTTCCTTAGACGGAATATTTATTATTATAGCTATAGATGGGTCTATATATATATATATATATATATATATATATATATATATATATATATATATATATACAATATATCACATAACCTCAACAAAGAGAAAGGGTATCAAAATTAGAACGTAATTACAATCCTTAATTGCAACCTTTTTAGGAACCGAAAACCTAGCTCAATGATTAATTTTATGACCTTTCTTGGTAGGTAGATTTCCAATCGCGGACGATATTATCTCTTTAAAGATTGTTCAGCCATTTTTTCTCGTTAGATTTCCTTCTTCCTTTGCTGCTGACCTCAGTAGCTTCGATTGCACATTTCTCACATCGTGGTTCAATCTTCGATCTTCAGGTTTCGTATATACAGCAATAAAGTAATAAAGTTTTGTTTTTTATCCATAGATTCAAGTTAAATGGTAGTGATTTTGCATTGTCAGGCAAACTTTCCTTGCAATGTGTAGTCAGTTTGAAAGTGTACTTAAGTTCAAGTTTCTGCGGTCGTAGAACCCATCTTATGGGCGCTATATTGAAAAGAAGAAAAAATGGGACACCCCCATATTTCGAAAACCACAACTCCTGCGAAAAAGTCGTTGTTGTTGTCAACTTGTGACAAGTTTAATTATCAGCAACTTACACATTTATCACACTCACGTTGTGTCAATAATAAAAAAGAAGCAAGCCAAAACCACACCCCAAAAAAGAGGATCGTTTTTCGAGTGCCACAGCTTTTTTATAGCATGTTCACACCTACAAGATTATCTCATGTAGGTTTGTAAACCGCCAAACCCATTCACACTGCCCAAATGAGATAATCTTGACAGATGTTTTGACATTTATATGTCAATCAAACTTGTTTGTGAAATATTACAAATATATGCCAAGCAAATATTTGAAAGAAATAATATTTCATTGCAACCGGATTCATCGGCTGATGTCGTTAGTAAATACAAAGCCCAAAATAGCATGGATGTTGGTAAGAGACAATCGTTCTTTCTTGGAAAATTTCAACAACATTTGACACCTCAACAATAAACAATGTCAAAGTGTCACTTTCAACACCTATGAAGTTGCGTAGGTTTGCAAATCAGGGTTGTCTAAACGATTTCAACGAGGTTTGTAGGAGGATTTGATGATTATCTCCTCACAAATCTAGATTTGCGAAACCTTCATAATGTATGGGAAATCTAGGAGATTTGCCAGGAGATTACTGAAAACCTCGAGATTTGCGATTATCTCGTGTAGTGTGAACATGCTATTAGTTTCACTTGTAACGCAAAACACGTTAAAATTAGGGATGCATCCGATACCGATATATCGGCGATACCTCTGGTTTGCCTATATATACGTATCGGCGATATTTTTATGGCCGATTCAACGATACTTTTCAAATTTCGCGCTTTGAAAATAATGTAGTGTTGGTCGTGTTATCTCGTGTATTTCGTTGCAAACGAGTCTCGAAATAATTATGCTCGTAGAATCTCCACGCTTTATTCAGCCTCTTGTTTCGCTAGGTTGACCGTTGTCGCGCGTAGAATTTTTCCATGCACATAAAATTAAGAATTACATATCGTAATTGGTTTGTTTGTGTATATAATTTATAACTAGTCGTTTGAGTCAAATAAAATAAATCTAAATAGTAGTAATGTCAATTTCAAAATACAAACTATTGAAAAACATCAGAAGTCCGTCGACAGAAACGGAGAGTTCATCGCAATCGCAACAATAGCGGCTGATTTGGTATTGACTCTGACGAATATTTCAATTACAGTCTACTTTTACTACGGCAAAAAAGCGTATTGTTCAGTTACTTGATTTTAATGTAGCACTGCATTCCGAAGCTATGTCAGACACGGTCACACCTACATACATCTAGTACTGTAACTGTATGTTCTGAGATGCCTACAAGTGCTGGGCTTTGGAGCGTTTGTGAAAATATTATTAGATAGTCCGAGGAAGATAAGCCTCTGTATACTCTGAGCTGTAATTCTTTCAAAGAATAACTCGAGAGATACCTAAGGTCTCCTAATATATCCAGAGATGCAGATCCGTTCGTTTTCTGGCGCAATGACGTTTTATGTCCACACTTGAAAAAAAATTACGCAGAAGTAGTTTAGTTTCCAAATTAGTTCTGTCGCATCTGAAAGATTATTTTCCACCGCAGGTCTTATTCAAACAGACTTGCGAAATCGCCTTGCTCCGGAAAATTTAAGAATACTTTGTTTTTTAAATAATTTTTTTATCAATGTTAACTTTAATTATTAAAACTATTAACTAATCTCAACCTGTCTGTTTTTTATATTAATTTTAAAAAAATAGCCTAACTTGTGTCTTATCTATTTTACCTACATTTTTGAATTCAATAAGTGTATCTGTATCGCCGATATTTTTATAAGAGTATCGGTATCGTATCGGCAAAAAGGCGTATCGAGGCATCCCTAGTTAAAATCTATTTTAAGACAATTTTGTCATAATTCATTTGCGGTTTTGTTTGTTGTAATCACTGTACATTGGCGGCAGTTATTGTTTTCCGAAGGGAGAGAAGTGACATGGAAAACGCATTTTTAAAACAAATAAACGGCTTCCGATGGCAAACCCACCTACCAGTGAAAAATTCACGGAGCATTTTGGTAGGCAAGCAGACCTTTGACACAATGTGTAGTTTGTCTCACTGCGAGCTTAAGATTATTTTGGGGGCCGCACTGTCTATCATTTGTTCTCATTTTGATATGAGAAGTCGCTCCTATATCTCGGAAACCATGGCTCGCATAAAAGAGTTGAGTGAAGCAAACAATTTGTACATGCATTTGTAATGATACAGGATCGCCATGTAATGATTCTCGTGGTCCTTTAAGCTGGTTGTTCGTTTGGTTGCTTTGCGAACTCGATTCACGGCTGCGTCTTTGCTGGTATTCTTCTAGAGTGATGATCTTCACTCTTCTAGGATAGAAGTTTCGTCAACAGAGAGAGGGTTGAGTCAGATTTGATACTACCTACAGGCATCCCTTGGGCTGCCACATGTTTGGCGCAGTCCGAGTGGACAGGCAGCCGATATTTCTAAGTAAAGTGAATTGCCAAGATATGAGGCAATTCGCTGTCTGCCAATTTGTAAAGGCGGACTGGTTGCCGAATAGAAGGCAACGTTATTGACAACTAGCTTGTTCCGTTAAAAGTTAACTATTGTCCCGAGCCTCAGCTCAGTCCGTTCTTTTATTTCAAAATTTCACTTAATGCTATGTACATTTAAAATTGCTTATTATATAAAAATCCCTACTCTAGTCTTAAATCTATTTACCCTAACCAATCGAACGCGATTCAAATTAGTTCCCACGGAATTCGTCGCTTGCAATATTGCTTATACCAATGCACTTTGCATTGCCCCAATTATATTTTTGTTTACTCTAGGTTCAATGATCTTCTAAGAGTTTCAAAAAAGGGAAATTTAAACTACCATACCAATGTAGTTAGTATGAAGGTAAAGACCTTTGCTAAAGGATTAATTTGAGGATGTGCTTTGGTGTGATAGAGAGCTTACAGAAGTTTATGTGGGAAATTCCTTATGGAAGCTTCTGTGGGAAATTAGTTGTGTATAGGCTAGTTCCAGGTTTGGAACTAGGAATACACTACACATTAAATCGATGTATTGTCAGTAATAAAATAGTTATAAGCCAAATATGGCGACAAAAGGGGGAATCATTTTTGAGCATTCTTCAATTTTACTTTTAACGCGAGACACATTCGGAACTTACTTTAAGGAATCAAATACGTCCAGAACTTTCTAAGAATCGTTTTTTAATGATTTATTTACCTTATACTTTTGAGAAAAAATTGAGAAGCAAATCATTCAATAATTTGATGACTTCTCTCGTCACAGTCAGTACAATTCCTCCAAAAGAATTCAAGTATTTTTTTATTTTCAACCCTTTCTAATTGCTTTTTCTATAGTCTGTTGAGCCTTATTTTAAATTTTGTTGATATTAACTTGTATCAACAATTAAATGTTTAATTTTGCATATCATCGCAAAAGGATCTAGTCTGCGGCAATTTGAATGTAAGCTCACTATTGAGCTGAGCACACATGCGCGAAAAAAATCTGCCTGCCAGCCCTAAAGGCACGGTTGACGTCATTTCCAGGACCGCTGGACTTCAGTGCCTTGGTCCAATTTGGACTGTCGTGCAATCGATCATTATTTAGAATTTGTTGGCTTGTAATGCACTTAATTTCGTCACTGTCTTCCAGTGTCACCAAAATTTCTTCGAGGTACTTTTGTCGTAGTGTCGTTTTGTGTATTCGATTATTCTGCTAATTCTGAAGTGCCCTTATTTTTGAAACAGTTTGAAAATATTTCGTGAATTGACCAAACTGATTTCTGAATCGAATAGTAAAAATAAATAATAAAATAAATAATAAATAGTAAATATAATTTAAAAATCAAGGTTTCTTGTATTCACCCACTGTTTCAGGCTTCAGCTGAAGACTATCGTCGTTTTTATCGCTGCATATAGTTGAAATTCTCTCTTAACTAATTTTACATCCAGAAAATTATGACTTCTATTGAAAAGCTTGAGTGTTCTTCGGCGAGTTCCTTGTGCCTCACGCACTCATAATGAAAGTAACTATTTTGGATGAGTACCCATCATGTTTTGATATGAAAAATCAGCAAATTTCAAGTTTTTATTGTGATTTTGTTTGACTGAATTTGCTTTGGGAAACATCCTGCTTTGTTCCCTCCTGAATGCGAGTACATTGTTATTGGCGTTTAGAGAAAAACAATTTCCTGGCAAATGGAAATATCGGCTTTTAGTCAGTTGTTTATTATTTTGGATGATCTTGTTTCCAAAAGAACTGTCTTTGCGTTTAATTTTTTACGTATCGCTGAAATAATTGAAATGATTTTAAACAATCATTTCTAGAGATTTCTCTCACGAATTTGTATCTTAATTATTTAACCAGATATGTTCCCTTTGATAGATATTTAATCTTAATTTTCATTTTTAAAATTGCAGGAAGAGGAACTTAAAGAAATCATTGCTACCGCCCGTGATATGGAAGCCCGTTGGGGACATCTTTTCGATATGATCATAATAAATAACGATACAGAACGAGCGTATCACCAGCTATTGGCCGAAATCAATTCATTGGAACGTGAACCACAATGGGTGCCAGCCAGTTGGGTGCACAACGTCCGTGACGAGTCTTAATTTATGTATCGTATAAATTGAAATAGACTTCCAAAATTTAAAACAAACAAAATAAAACACGACAAACGATATTGAAATCACAAAATACGAAGATCAGAATTGAATAACATTAGCGATGACTTATTTCAGATTATATCCGTTATAATCCAAGTCATAAATAATTTAAATAAACTAAATAAAAATCAAAATTACTTAAACTTTCGTCGACGAGAATTGAAAACAAAAATAGAATTTATTTACAATTCAAGTGAAACAGGCAAACACGTAGTAGTAAAAACAAGTTAATACTTATGTACTTAATAGAGAGTCCTTTTGAAAAGAAAGGTGAATAGACAAAGTATGACTTGATATGAAATTCTAGCGAAAGAAACCAGAAAAGTTGAAAGGATTTATAAGAAATGTTAGAACGTATGAAATGAAGCTAGTTTTTATTGTAAATAGTAAAGGCAATGATAAAGTGTATGATTAAAATAATATTACTTATGCAAAACAAGCAACTGAAACAAATTAACAATTCCATTCCAAACTTAATTTTGAACACCGTTAACCTGAGACACACTTTCACTTACGGATATACAGAGCTAGAGAAATTACGATAAAAAATATATATATACACACATTGAAACAAAGACAAAATCATATAAATATTATTATTATTATTGCATTGTGGATAATTCGACTTAACAACTTTAATAAGAACAAATGAAATATATGAGAGAAGTACGAAATAAAATAAAATTATTGAAAAAATTGTTGAAAGATGAACTTTCGAAACGTAGTACAGTTCTGTCTTAATGACGACAAAATAGGCAAACAAATGAAACATTCACATAAATAAATCGGTTATTATGCATATTATTTTTTGTTTTGGTGTATTTAGGAATTTCGAGAAAAAAGTAATAAAATAAAATGTAAATTTAAAAAATATCGCTGATTGTTTTTTATTCATAAATGCTAACGTACTTAAAGTGTCAATGGAAAGGTAACTTTGAAATTGTATCGACAATCGGAAGAGGAGTCATAAATCACTCTATAGGTAATATTTATATGATTGTAAGGAAGGGTTTACCGGTATGTCGACGATAGATCAACTATTCTCAGTAAAACAGGTGCTGGAAAAGTGCTGGGAATACAATATTGACGTTCACCAGGTCTTCGTAGACTTCCAACAAGCATACGATAGTATAGATCGAAATATACTATATAAAATAATGCTTGATTTTGGGATACCTATCAAACTAATACGAATGACCAGACTAACGATGACCGACACACGATCTAAAGTCAGATGTCAAGGAGATCTGACTCAAAGCTTCGACACCAGCTCAGGTCTTAAACAGGGTGACGGCCTCGCCCCCACACTCTTCAATTTGGCCCTAGAGTATGTCATCAGGAAGATTGCAGTAGACAATGCGGGAACGCTACTCTTTAAGTCTACTCAAATAGTAGCGTACGCCGATGACATCAACGTCATGGCCCGATCTCTATCTCGTGCCAAAGAAGCGTTTACTGAGCTGGAGTCAGCGGCTAGGCAAGTCGGCCTAAGGGTCAATGTGAACAAGACCAAATATATGATCCAGTCAAGGAAAAAGACGCCAAATAGACAAAACATGACGATAAATAACTACAGTGTGGAAAGCGTTAACTCTTTTATTTATCTTGGTGTCAACCTCGCCAAAGACGGGAATGAAAAGGAATTGAACGGCGAATTGGTCTAGCCAATAAAATATACTTTTCAGTCCTCTCGGTGATTAAAAGTAACAAAGTGCACCGAAAAAATAAGCTGCGCGTCTATAAAACGATCATCCGTCCTGTATTGATTTACGGATGTGAAACATGGACTTTGACTCAAGCCTCAGAAAAAAGGATTGACGTCTTCGAACGCCGCATTTTGAGACGGATTCTGGGGCCCGTGAAGGACGGACCGGACTGGCGAATCCGGTACAACCATGAGTTGTACGCTCTTTATGACGAGCCACCGGTATCGATTCTGACGAAACTGCTACGACTTCAGTGGGCTGGCCATGTGGAGCGTATGGATGACAGGCGAATTCCCAAGCGCTCCATGAAAGGCCGAGCAACAGGAAGCCGCCCACCAGGAAAACCACGCAAACGATGGGAGGATGCAGTTGACAACGACAGCGAATCCTTGCTGGGATTCGCTAATTGGAGGACGCGGTCGCTGGACCGAGACAGTTGGAGGCAGTGTCTTCGGGAGGCCAAGGCTCGATTTGGGCTGGTGCGCCATTGATGATGAAGGAAGGGTTTATGGATTTTATTTAGCTCAGTACTTTTTGGTGGATCGCCGACATATATGGATTTCAGTTACATAAAAGATTAGAGTGAGTCTCACCATCGATCCAGGCTGAATGACTATTGGAGTCAATGGAGTTCTTTCCATTTGGTCAATGATTTGATATAAATATTATTGAATAAAACATTGGATTTTCAGGAGAGATCGCGGTTGTATGTCACCTGAGTTGGTTGTTACATCCTTGTATTTTTAGCTAAGAAACGCTACAGGTACACAAAGAAAAATATTACCATTTCAAATCAATAAGAATGCCTGATTTAGCTATTTTACTAAGAATTCGAAGCAAAAGCAGTGGATAACATGATTTTCTATAACGCTTTCTGAGTTCATAAATAATATATTTTTGGGAGTTGTAAGTGCTTTCCATGTGGCTTTCGGTTAGAATATCACACCACACTGTAAAAATACTATGAAAACCTTCAACACGTAGTTTTAATGAGTAAGGGCATATTGAATTGTTATATTTTTTCGTTAATGCTCAGAATTAACGTAGAATTAATACAGATCTGTTAAAAACGTTGAAATGATAAAATTATTTTGTAAATCAAGTGTTTTCGGGTTAGATTAGTACATTGTAATGGAAAACGATCGGACTTTTGTAGAATTTTCATTTACCATCTATTGATGTTCATGTAAATGTGTGTGACATGGACTTTGAGACCATACATCCAGATACAGGAAATTTCCTTTTGATCAAGTACGAAGATATGTTAGGTATTGTACGATGTTTGTAGTCGTCTTCCAAAATACAGTCGACGCAGCTTTTTTTAACCAAAACTACAAAGTTTTAATTTATATGTAGATATATATTTCGAAGGCGACTTACCCTCTTCATCAGTACAAAGCTACTTAAATATAATGGCAAGATACAACTTCTTTTATCCTAAGATATCTTACTTTAAAGAGAAGAATCTATCCGGCAGATAAGAACCCTAAACACATTTTATTGTCTTCTTATCGGTTTTGTGTTCTTTTCTACCTGGTATTTACTATTATGCGCAGCTAAACTAATTAGTTTGGACGGACAATTTCCTTGGTCCGTATTTAATAGTATCCTCGCGTCTTCTCGCATTATTGCCAAGCTCTCCCAAGGATCCAATGCATTTAATCGGATCGTAGATCGCAACACCTCCAGGCTCTCACGGTGAATGGTGTGTCCTTTTTCCGTGATGTGCATCGCTACAGATGATCGTACCAATGGGTTGGACCTCCGGACACTATTAACCGCTTCCCGGATGTGCTCGCTGAATCGCGTCGTTACTAACCGTTTCGTCTGCCCTATATACACTTTTCCGCAGTCGCTAGTGTACTGATGAAGAGGGTAAGTCGCCTTCGAAATATATATCTACATATAAATTAAAACTTTGTAGTTTTGGTTAAAAAAAGCTGCGTCGACTGTATTTTGCAAGTACGAAGAATTTTATCCAAAAACTCATTCATTTTCTGCGAATTCGCTTGAGCCAAGGAAAGTTCTCAAATTTAACAATTCTGTCCATAAGTATAACTTCAATGAGCATATGACCGCCTTTGACAAAAATGATTCACGGAAAAGAATGGAAAACAAGTTTTCCACGTAGAACATATTATTGGTTTGATTTTTTTGTTATAAAATAGTTATCTGGATTTCAACATGTCCTTATTTTTATTTTTCAAAACAATTTTGTTTTTTATTAAGATATAGACTTATATAAACTAATGCAAAATTTATTTTACGTTGGTGTCTGTTGAGGGAGTGTATGACCTGTTTACACTGCCACGAAAATACATAGTTTTGGCAGCATTCATGGTTTTAATCATTATCGGTTTCAATAAAACGTATTTTTCCATACATTTTCAATCACAGCAAGTTAGTAATAAATGTTGGCATATGCAATAGATGCTAGATAACGTTTGCGATATTAAAAGAGATATCTGTACATACCAACAAATATGAATTCTCATGAAAACTAGCTTTGTCAATTTCTTATGAAAAAAAAAACACTTCAATAATTGACACTCTACGGAAATTATGTTTTACACTCGTGAGCAATAAAGGCATAAGTCGCAATGAGAAGAAATAGAGTTGTTGTGATGAGGAAGATGTGAGGGTTTATCTAGAAAGAAATTAAAAAAATTGTATTTTGAGAACCCACTTTAACAATTTTTAATTTTATTAAACTTAATTATGCCAGTTTAAGTGAAAACGCCCATTACTATTTGGCTGACCATAACTAGTCATTTATCCTATATCGGTCTAGATATGAAAAATATGTTTAAAACTTTAATTTTTTCATATCTAGACTGATATTGGATAAATGACTGACATTCAGACACCAAAAATGACGTTGAAAAGGTGGGACCATTTTCCAGGCGCCACAACTTGTTTTCTCTATTACCGCGAAATTCGTTCGAAAATAACTTTTAGACAATTTTATGACCAAACGTTTGCGGTATTGCTTGTTTCGATCACTGGCGGGAGTTACTTTTCTGCCCACTAAAATGCTTTATGAGTTTTGCAATGCGGGGCTTGTCATCGATTATTTGGCCTAAAAATGCGATTTTCACGTGAGTTTCCTCCTTTTGGGATGCAAATAGCTCCCGCCAGTGTACATCGATCAAAACAATCAATAACGCAAACGACTTGCGACAAAATTGCCTTAAAGTTATTTCCAATGTGTTTTGGGGTTAAAGTGAAAACAATGAAGCTGTGACGCTCTAAAGATGCGCCCCCTTTTAGAATGTCGTTTTAGGCTTGTAACTCTTTTATTATTGATACCACGTAAAAGTGATGTATGAACGACTTACTGCAAATTAAATTTTACACGAGATTGCTTTATATAACTTTTTTGTGGAAGCCATGGTTTCGGAGATATGGGGGTGCCCTACTTTTTTTGTTTTTAAGATGGAGCCCAGAGAAGCTGCGAACCCAGAAACTTGAACTTAAGCTAATATGCTATTGCCCACGCATTGCAATAAAAATTTACCTCCCTACCCAAAATGCACGGTCAAACTCCCATTTGACTGGACTAAGATGGAAGCTTCGGGTATTCCACTTTTCCTATTTTTTCATTGATACTCCTGCTTTTATTGGCGGAGTCAAGCAAAAATATTTATTGTTATTTTGTTCCACCCAAACTTGATGAGACAAGTCTCAATCCATCTCACCAGGTTAAATATTTAGGTCTGATTTTAGACTCCAAACTCGCATGGAAAGCAAACATAGCAGAAAGAGCGCGTAAAGCGGCATGCGCAATCTACTGCTGCAAAAGAGCTATTGGGAAAAGATGGAAACTGAAATCCAAAATTGTATCATGGCTCTATACAGCGATAGTGGAACCAATCCTTCTGTATGGCGTGGTTATTTGGTGGCCAGCGATGGCAAAAACATCAAAACCGAATCTGGTTAACAGGATCAGGAGGACTGCAGCTATTGCAATCACCGGGGCTATACGCACTACCCCGACATGCTATTAAATTGGCTCCCGACGGAGCTCCTAACGAAACAGCAGGCCAAGTGGTCTGCTATTCGATTGAAAGCTCTAAATCTCTGGCATGATGGGAACATCGGCCACTCCACCATATTACGGAGGGATGGACCAACGCCAGATAAAGTAGACCTCACTCCTCCGATTCCCTGCTTCGATCACGGTTTCAAGTTTGTCATCCCTAGCAGAGATGACTGGATCATGGAAAGAAGTAGGATCCAGGAATCGGTCGACACCTACACTGATGGACAAAATATGGATTGAAAAGTTGGCTGTGGCGTTTTCTCCGAACAGCTAGGCCTTCCAGCTACCGGATCACTGCAGTGTTTTTCAGGCAGAGGTCACCGCAATACTTAAGGCAGTGGACTGGTTGAGAAATAATAATTTCCATAAGAAATCTCAACATTTTCTCTGATAGTCAAGCTGCTATCCAATCATTATCCAACGTGTACACCTCATCCAAAATTCTAACGGAATGTCGCACACAACTGAATGCGATGTCGCTTCACTGTGAAGTGATTCTTTGCTAGGTGCCGGGTCATTGTGATATACCTGGGAACTGCGAAGTTGATGCCCTAGCTAGAGCTGGCACTGAGCTCCAGGATTATACAGTAACACCCCAAGTCAGCCGTCCATTGGCCTCAGTCAAGCTAAGTTTAAAGCAGTATTATATAGAGCCTGCAAACAGGGCCTGGCTGCTGAAAGAAACCTGCAGGACAACCAGGCAAACTTGGCACACACTAAACTCAAAGCGCACCAGGCAGCTCCTCAATACGAGCCGTGAAACATTAAGTTTCATCGTATCCGTACTGACGGGGCATTGTCTCATTGGTAGACACGCAGAAAGACTGGGTGCCCCTTTCCACGATTTCTGCCGCAGCTGCAGATCGGGGGAGGAGGAAACGATCCAACATTTTCTGTGTAAATGCCCAGCACTGTCCAGGAAACGCATCAAAACCTTAGGCTCACCCTTCCTGGATAGCCTCACGGAAGTAGCTGATTTGAACATTAGCCGCATTCATACGAGAATCGAAATGGTTCTCGCCACCCCACAGGTTTTAGTGCCGCACCCTATTGAAATGTGGTATCACAATGGCCTAACCGAGCCGCCTTTTGACAAAGGGGGCTGCCACTACAACCAACCAAGCAAAAATGCCAGTTATCTATATGCTTTGTAAGCGCTCGCTAAACCATAGGCATATCAAAAGCCATTGATTGTTTTTTTATCTTTCAGCCATTCGTGTTGTTATATATATGTGGAGCCCATGACTTAATCTGGCCCCTACCTTCACCTCAAATAATTCACAAGAGGTGTCGAATTGTGTTTCTGTGAAGAAAACGTTACAAGTATTCTTGACTGAATTTACATATGTTGATTTAACAAATTTTACTTTTAATAACACTCCAAAACAAGGTATTCTGCACCAATTACAACAAAAATACTATGAAATTCACCGTTACCGCAATATTATCGATGTTTTTAACCTTCAAACATATTGATTATTTGTATTTTGACAGGTAACAAAAAACAATTTCGCAAAAACTGAAAATGTAGCATATAGGAAGTATAAAATGATCACTTGTATCTCTAAAACTAAAACTAATCAGTACTTTTTATGTTGATTTTTGAATTCAGCAAATGAAAATACATGAGAATGGAGTATTTTTGAGTCCGAAACATTGTCATTGTTGGGCAGTGTTAGCAATAATTAAGACCATGTCAACAGCAATATGGTATATATTTGTTTTTTAGACATCAAGAAAGTAGTTTATTTTTCTTATTGTTATTTATATACAAAGTCTCCTATATAATATCTTTTATTTACTAGTTTCTCTTTAAAAAGTAAATGCTATCTGTCTAATATTCTGTGATGCAAAAGTACAAATTATGAAATAAGTCGTAGAATTTTTTGATTGGTCCAACACAGTAATGGTGCACTACTTTCTAAAATATAACTTGCTACTGAGGAATGTTTGGAAAAATAATCAAGTAAAGTGTGTGAATCGGAATCATTATGTGTTCAAAAAAATATCGCAATGTACACCTGTATTTATTGGATCACTAATATACAGCATATTAATACGATAGTGCATAGTCGGGATAAGTTGTATTTTATGAAAGTCAAAGGTTTTGTAATGCATTCGTATTCGCAGAAGCAATGCACTTCGTATCCAGGGAACGATTTGTTAAATAATTTAAATTGCCTTAAAGATGATTATTATCAAAATCTAATTTATTGAACAAAAAGTTTTCACTTCACATTACTGTGAACTAGGATATCGCTACAATGTACACATTAAGTCATTTTTATCAAAAGTAAGTTGTTGCAGTTCTCTGATCTATTTTTTCTATACCCCGTTTTTATGGAAGACTTTTGCCAAAGATTTCTCTTTCGTCTGGTTTATGGACGCTTAAAAAGTAGAGATTTCCTGATTATTTTCTATTTCCTGTTTACGCACAAACTTCATACAGTGCTACTAGTAGACCACACATTTCTATTTCAACTGTGATCTTTTCGTAAGCATATTTTAAAACTTAAATTATTTTCCTAAATCAATTTTAAGTTGCTCATTTTTTTCAAACATGCGAACACGTATGAACGACGTGTCGTCGATTATTCTGATGCTCTTACATAGACGGCACCTTAAATGCATTAAGAACACAGCTCTGGAGTATTGCTCCTATCATCGAGAATGCAATCTATGCATTAACAATATTTCGCCTTCAACTCGCGTCGTAATATCTTTCCGGAAACGCTCTTCGGAATTGTCTTGATGAATTCAACACCACCTTCGAGTTTCTTGTATGCCGCCACCTTTTCTGCAATATAGTCTTGAATCTCCTCTTGCGTTGCTTGCATGTCAGGACGAAGAGTTACAAACGCGCGAGGTACTTCGCCGAAATGTTCGTGTGGAATTCCTATCACAGCAGCATCTAATATTTTCGGATGATCGCGAAGTAATTCTTCCAATTCTGCCGGCGGAACTTGGAAACCTTTCACCTTGATCAGTTCTTTCATGCGATCCGTAATGAAGAAGTAGCCCTCTTCATCATAATAGCCAACATCCCCAGTTCGGAGCCAGTTGCCTTCAATGAAAATGTCCTTTGTTGCTTCCTCGTTGTTCAGGTAGCCGGGCATCACTTGTGGACCACGCACGCACAGCTCACCAATAGCATTTGGTCCGAGACCTTCACGATTTTCGTTTTCAAAGGATGCAACTTTCACTTCAGTGTTTGGTGAGACAAGTCCTACCGAAGAGTGTTTCTGCATGAATTGGTGGCACATGAGTATCATGGGTGATGTTTCAGTCATGCCGTATCCTTGAGTGAATATCGTTTGAGGAAACCTAAATAAAAATATTGAAGGAATGAATATTTGATCATGCAGAATCAAAGTTTCTTACTTCTTCATGAATCTCTCAATGTCCAGCAAGCCAATAGGAGCAGCACCAGACAACACTATCCTCAGAGATTCCAAGTGTTTTCTCTGGACTTTTGGACTATTTGTTAGAAATAGAGCTGAAAATATAGAAAATTGTTTAAAAACAAATGTGTTGTACGTTTTCAGGTCTTACCAATTGGCGGAACCAGATACAACACCGTCGCCTTGTACTCATGCAATGATTTGACGAGGTCGTCGGGGTTGAATTTTGGTATGGTCACAACTTTACAGCCTAGTTTCAATTTCGCAAATAAAACCACATTCATGCCATAAATATGAAAGAATGGAAGTACAGCCGGAACAACTTCCTGATAATCTCCTTCACTCGCATCTTTAAGCATCTGCGGGTATGGTCCCTTGGTTAAGGTCATTTCGCTGTTAGATGTGAGATTCAAGTGGGTGAGCATCACACCTTTTGGCAAGCCGGTAGTGCCCGAGGAATAGGGCAAGCATACCATATCGTTGAATGTAACGTCTGTCGGTATTATTTGGCTGAAATCACAATATCTCGTGTCCACTACCTCAAAAAAGTCCACAGCGCCTTCCGGTATGGAATCATGCTTGTTAGTTCGAATGCAACAAATCGGAAGTTTTCGATTAGCCAATTTGCAGGCTTCCTTTAATATTGAAAAGTTTTTCACTGTACCAATAACAAACTGGCTATTGCTGTTGACGATTTGTCGCCCGATTTCCTCTGAAAATATATACTGATATTATTTAATTGGTTGTTATCAGAAAATTGAAAAGTTATTAAATTACTATGAGAAAAACAACATTTCGTCTGCTTTAACTGACAAAAAAATATTGGGCCCACCCAGTCATGGGGTAATAGGGTGAGCTCACCTAAGAGTGCGTAAGCCCTAAAAATCATTTTTTCGACAACCGCGTCAATGAGCACATACCTCCAACTCTTTTCTAGCGAGCTATTCATTAGTATGTAGAGTTTTGAAAGACATTGTTATTACACTTTGCAAAATAAAGTAAATAGTTGGTGGTTATGTATATTTTCATAATTTCAACATATTTTAAAATATCTGCACACACGTGTATTAAATTATATAATTATTTATATGGTTTAGTAGAATTCTTAATATTATCGCTGAAAAAACGAATTTGCATCTTGAGGTTGTTGTTAAATTCAAGTGTTCTATTAAATCCATTTGAATTTTTAGTGTTTATGTTTCATATTCTTTGAAACGATTTTTATGAAGAAAAAAATTATAGAAATTCAAACAATAAATGAAAAAAACCGCTAATTCTATTAAAAATGGAATGGTAACCATCAGCAATGCGATGTTTTAATACGAACAAGTTCACATTAAAGAAGTTTTTACACAAAGTAGACCGCTCCTTTCATTTACCTGATATTAACCCTTTCTGTCCCAAATTATCAAAAATGCCTACAAATAATTACTCTGAAGTCTTTACTAAGAATGGCTTATTCTGCCTGGAGACAGAGGCTGCCTACAAACAAAATGTGTTGTTTAAAAGATAAGGGTTCAAATGAACATTTTTATTGCAAGTTCTTGGAAAATTCCATTTTAAAAGGACGAATTACTCAGACTTTACTTTGGTTGCCATATGGCTACCATGGGAAAGAAAGGGTTAATTTGACCCCTTTCAGGAGGGCCTCTACGTAAAAAACTAGAAATATTTACCTTTTATTGGTCGAAATTTTGCTTTTAAGGGCTCTGTCTCAACAAATTTGATAAGTTTAAAACTATATCAGCAAGAAAAGAAATCGGCTGAACATTTTTAAGATCTTTATGAATTCTATATGAAAAAAGTAAACAAATTAGGTCGATCAGTTCGCTGATATGAGTTGTAATGAATCCGGCAGGAGTGCAAATGTGCGATCATTACCACATAGAAAATTCAAATTAATAACAAGTGGATTAGTAATCTGGCGATAGCAGGATTCGTTGCGTACTGGGCAAATTGAAACTAATAGAGGACACGAAGTAGACGTGCGTTGTAAACCACGGAGAAAATGTGAAAAGTTTAGAGAGTGAATTGGTTACAGTAATTACCCGGATTCTATATGAAAGGTTTTTTTTAAAGTGATGTTTTCTGGGCTATCGAGTTCGACTGTAATTATCCAAGTTGTTTGGTGGAATCAAAGGAGTTTCAACTAATCCAAGCAATTCTCCGTGAAAATTGACTCGTTATATGTTTCGGCTATTTGCGGAATCAGTAGCTATTCTGTAAGGTCGCACGGCGTGTCGAAGTTTCTCTTCCTTTACATTCCCAATTGTCGATTTAAATTTCAGTATCTTTCTTTTTGCTAATTTCCATATATGTTTTGGAAATTCTTCGCCTTTGGCGCAAGCGGCCACCCTGTACATAGTAGCAGCATTTACAAATCAAGCATTTATTGGTGTTAGGTTAGAAATTTATTGCGATGCACGCACTCAAGCAAACTTTTGCCTTGGCTGGGTAATAATCGGGATCAAAGATATGCCACAGACAGGGATCTGTTAAGAAATTCAGATGTAGCGTCGAACTATGAAACACGACGTCGGAACATCAGCTTCGAGTTGCTGAAGCTGACCTTTGTGATGCGATTTGAACGTGGTCCTACTTTTTTCGCGAAGACGTTAAATGGAAAGTCTCGCGAAGGGGGTTGTGTGGTGGTGGGCTGTGGAGTATACAAAATAGAGGCAATATACGCAATAAAATTTCGTTCTAAGAAGCGTGAACTTAACCAGTTGTGCAGAGGATAATGGAATTTGGTGGACTTTTGTCTAAAAATGACACATATGCTGTAGTACAAAATTTGACAAGTCAAGGAAGCTTATCAAAAAAAAAACGATATTGCAAAACGATTGGCAGTTTTGTTCGCATTTTCAATTGTTTTACGTGTGATCGGAACACTTGTTTATGGCTATTTATTTAACATTATTCAGGGAGTAGTACCTGTTAGAATGCTAAAACCAGCCTTATTTTCAATATTATTTTTCAGCTCCTTTATTGTATATAAATTTTAAAATTTGCATGGGTAAACCACACAATTTGTAGATTCCAAAAAAAAATTTTTTTTTTTTCATTTTTCTATTAATTTATAGCGGGCGCCAAACTTGATGTCTCGAAAAATGTCTCGTCTCACTGCGGACATATAATATCAAGAATGAAGAATTTGAAATAAAAAAAAACAATCGCATTTTAAAGAGGGATGTTTCTTAAGTAATCTACCCCAATATTTTGAAAAAATGATCAAAAAAATAGCGGATGTTTGATTTTTTTTATAGATTTTTGGTTTTCAACATACAATTTTCTGAAAAGGTTGGGTTTTTTTCCTTCAAGACCTATATAACCCTTTAAATCGGTTCGGCCAATCCGGAGAATAAATGTCCACAGTTGGAAAAACGCCATTTCGAGAAAAACTCGTTTCAAGTTTCGATTACCGAAAATATCGCTTACAAAGCAAAAAAGCGTGCCCATTCAAACTGCCGTAACTTTTTTATTTTTGGGAAAACCGTTATAAAATTTTGAGACATGCTTTCTGAAGTTATAATAAATTGAAAAGTGAATTTATTTTGAAAATTATAACCGGTACTACCCCCTTTAATGAAAATTCGGGCAGCAAACAAGCAAACTTTGAAATATTGAAATTGCACAGACCCAATGAAACGCTACTAAGGGGGATGTTGAGTGACAGTGACATTCGCGTAATACACCAAACAATGTTTTTGGAAAAATCGAAGAAAATAGTTTTAAGTAGCTCTTTTTTTGCAACGAATTAAAGACGCCCCGGCATGAAATTACGGGAAATTTCGGTGTCTTTTGATATATGGGCAGCGATAAGAAGAAGACACAGCTTCTGCATTTTACAAAATGTTGATCAAATTGAGAATTTGTTGTGAAACGTAGATTACTTGTCAGAATCCTCAAAAAACAAGCCGCGAGGTGCGACCCTTGAGGTTCACACAGTCAACTTTCCAGTAATATCTACATAAAGATCAACAACATTAAACACAATAATAATTTTGAAAATAATACTACTTTAAGTAATAACAATGAGTGAGAGGTATTCATAGTAGTAACAGGAATGAGTTAATATGAATCATATCGTCTACGGGAGGGTCCATTGATTACGTAAGGTATTTGGTCGATGAGGACAAATTGAATATTCACGCGGATCAATCGGTGGGGGCCTTTTTCGTCTTGAAAAATTTTGTATATGCAGTCAAAAATAGGTTCAATTGCATGTAAAAAGTGAAATGTATTACAAATGATGATGGTTATTGAAATCTTACGATTACTAAAGAATGAATCTACTAAAAACTACAATTTTTTATTCGATGAAAGCTTTTTAAACCATATGATCTTGCAAAGTATTGACTACAAAACATTTTACCATTCAAAGCGTTGATTACCGCAAATGCAAATTTGATTAAAATTTTGTTGGTGTTCAAAATTTAAGCAGTTTTTTTTAATTAAAAGACTATAAAAACTATTAAAAATCTGCTCAAATTATGCAAATATTTTTAAACTTTGATTGAATTTACAACAATTTTTTAGAATAAAAGATATAAAGTGTCATCATTCGTATGAACCCTCTTTACATGATAACTTTGAATGATTTTTTTATTTTTTATTTAGTTTTTTTTTTCATAATCATGGAAGAAAATTTTGCTGGTTTCTCTTCAAAAACTGATAAGAATGTATAAATTTTATAAACTGGTATCACTGTGATGTGCAAATCAGGTTAAAAAATATTTTTTATGAGAAAAATAACATAATTTTTCGCATTTTCTTCTGTTAAATTAAAAAAACGGCTGAAACGAATTTTTATAATGTTGAAAACTTCACAAAGATGTTAATACACGTCAACTGACACCATAATGATGCAAATATTATATCTGGTTCGTGAGATATGGTGAATGATAAAAATGACCTTGAAAATCATGATGACTTTTAATGATTTTTTATTTTTTATTTAATTTTTTACGTAATCATGAAAAAAAGTTTTGATGTTGTTTTTACAAACATTGTTTGGAGTATATAAATTTTATAAACAATGATTAGTATATTTCGCAAATCAGGTTAAAAATTTATTGTTTATGAAAAAAACCTAATTTTTGCACTTTTTTTCCTAAATTGAAAAAACGGCTCCAACAATTTTTTTAAAAATGCGAAAGATTTACAAAAATATTAATACGCGTTTATTGACACCTAAACGATGCAAATCGTATGTTTTGTTCGCGAGATATAACCCATGACAGAAATGACCTTCAAACGGTCCATACAGCAAACCCCCCCGACCGAAGCTTTCCAAAAACTAATCAGCTCTTAAAATTGCAAAGACGCTTCGATTGACACCTTAACAAAGTCGATAGGACTTTGTTTACGTGAGTTTTGCTCGTAGAAAAAAGTGTCCACGAACGTACGTACGTACGTACGTACAGACACACACACACATACATCTCCCATTGTAAAAACACTTTATATATACTCTATAGACCTCAAAACGTAAAGAAATGTTGAAAATTTCACTTTCGATTTTCGAAGCGATCACAAGAACTTCACATATACTAGGAAGTTAAAAATTGATGTGAATAAAATAAATATTAATAAGCAATTAAAAAAATTTAATAAAAAAATACTTAGAAGTTTCCGGAAGTCTACAGTTTCGCTTTGGTTTTTGAAAGTAAGTCAGTACACCTTGTTTTGTGGCATCTTCAAAGAAGCCTATATATATATATAGATATATATAGATATATATAGATATATAGATATATATATATATATATAGGTATGTATCCATTACAATAATTTAAAATACTGTAATGGAATGTAAACAAACTATTTAGCCTTAATTTAGCTTAAATGGGAATTCAATAAAGCCAAAAGTTCGATGGAACTTTGCGTTCAATTAACATTTTCTGTTTGGCTGGCTGTCCAATTCGTGGCAAATTAGCGAATTCAAAAGCATCATTCTCTTTGTTGAATTTAATTGAAAGAGTGCAAATGAAATGCAATTCAATCATGTGAAATATTAATATTCAAAGGTGGCAAAGCCCACCGTACATAGTGTAAAGTATGAATAACGTTGCATCTTCATTAAACTTTGCACGTCCAAGGTTTCACTTAAATAAAGTTGATGAATTTAATCATATTCTTATTATTTAGGGACTTTATGGGGATTATTTGAAATGATACAATCGAGGTAGACCCTTTCACATATTTTTTCTTGGACTTCATATTCAAAAACATTCTCATTATTGCCAGTGCAGCATTTTATTAAAGAAATTATATTTTCTTTATATTAAAAAAATTATATATAAATTGTAATCCCTGAGAAAATCTTACCCGCAGTATAAATAGAATTGACTGTAGTCACAGTAAGACCAGCTTCGACACAGCCTAAGAACGCAATTGGATACTCCGGCAAATTGGGTAGACATATTGCAACAACATCACGTGGCTTCAGCTTGAATTTGTGCTGCAGACGAAGGGCAAGTGCTGCACTATGATCCCGCAACTGTGAATACGTATATTCTCGACCTGATACGATGCATGTCTGTAATAGATAAAAATTGAAAAGATTGTGAATCTAAATAAATAGATTTGTTTATGATAACTTTTTTTAAAGAAGCAATGGATTTCCATTATTTTCAAAATTTTTAATGACCAATATTTGAAGCGAGAATTGGATTAACAAATTTTTGAGCAATGAAAAAGATGCTAAAGTGGGGAATATGAATGAAATAAACTACTTTGTCAGATTTTGTCCGCATAAATTAGTAAATATACAAATTTTTGGAGTTAATCTCAAATTGAATTGCGTTAAACTAAGAAACAATATCCATATAAGAACATCCTTGCCGTTTTATTTTTTATCCATTTGAGAGTTGACGAGATCGGAAGATCAATTAAAAACAGCAATCACCAGAGCTTGTTGAAGGAAAAACAATACCGATCTTGTGTTAAACTGACAAATCGTCTCTGTAACAACAATCATATGCTTCGATACCAAATTCTGTGGGTTCTAAGGAGAGAAAAGTTTTTTCCCCATCTGAAAGCTACGGAAAAAATTGAGACCAAGATCATTTTCTTTTTAAACACATACGTTCACATTAGATCGTTACTAAATGCCGCCAAAAATTTAAAGTTAACGAACAAAGTTAAAATTGTCCGGTACCAATGGGAGAATAAAAGATTTTCAGAAGAATCTACAATTTTCTATGACATTGCATAGCAGTTCAAGCAGCAATAAGTCTTCTGACTTTCTTTTCATCTCCGACCGATTTTCTTTATACTAGGATTTTTGATTGGGAACTCTGCGTTTCCGTCTCAGGTTCATAGCCATAAACCCAACTTTCATCTGCAGTTAAAATTTTGACCATGAAATCGGGATCTGCTTGAAGACCATCTTCCGATTCCGTGCAAATTGAAACGCGATTTTCCTTCTGTTCGCCAGGCAAAAGTCTGGGAAAATTTTTTGCAGTCACTCGTCTCATTTTCAAATTATCGGTTGAAATGCTTTACACAGACCAGTAAGAGATGTTTACTTCTTCAGAAAGCAAGCAATAGTGATTCGTCTGTTTGCACGAACAATTTTTGCCACTTTTTGTACGTTTTGGTTTGTTTTTGAGGTCGATGGACGTCTTGAACCAACTCATTCCCGTTTTTAAATCGCTCATATTACTTGTGAACAGTCTTCAGAGTTACTACATTATCGCCATACACCGATTTTAACATTTCATGAGCTTCTTTGGCACTTTTTTGTAACTTAAAACAATACTTGATATTCAGGTCCTGTTCGATTTCAATGATACGCGACAGACGCGAGAAACACGACCTCACTCTAGCGACTCTGGACCCTGATTAACTATCCCATAACGTGTTCAAACTTGGCACAATCTGTCTCAGCGAATCAAGCTATCGAACATATGACATGAAATGGATGGTAGCATCATCAGTTTCGGCTCTAAAAGCTCTTTCACCATGTTTTTTAATCAGACTTCGTAGGTTGTATCTAGAATTTCTATTAAAAATCTGATAAATTATTGGAGACTTCAATCTGAACTTGCTTTCTGAAACAAAGATTGAAAATAGTTTTCTGCATCAAAAATGTCTTCATTTCCGTCATTTTTGAACCCGCTCGAATAATTAAAAACTGTATTTTATTCATAGTTATATTTTTAAGGCAGGACAATAATTTTTTTAAAGAGCTGGGTAGCTGTTACTGACCTGTAAATATCGAACCATACTCTGACAGGTATCTATTTCGATCAAACTGATAATACGTGTAAGGAGCCCACAAGATTTAAATACTGCTTAACTCCTGGAAACTTGAGATGTGATGTACAATACAAATTATCCTTCTCTGGCCTTTGATTTATTTCTCTCTAAGTTGAAAACTTACTCTCCGAAAACATACAAAATTTCTCTAGTACTAAGCCGTTAAAGTTGTGGATTCTTTTTTTTGCTTCATAAGATAGACATAAAAAATTGACTAGGAATCAAAGTAAAGAAACATTCCAATAACGCCAGAAAGTCTTACTACAAAAAACTAATAACCGAACTAAAGCAATCCATTCATTAAAGAAAGAAAAACTATTACAATCTAAATATGTTTGGAAATGTGGACAACGGTAAAAATCAATGACAGACTTTATATAAAATTTTGGAAAAAACCACTCATGTACATAAAGATATTGTTTTACTTTATAAAGAAAGCTCAAATAGCTGCAATGGTTCTGATATTGCGAATTTTTTTAAAGAAACATTTCATTTTCGTAAGCAACACCATAATACAAATCAAGGTTTATAATCTAACTTTAGAGGTAAGTGACAATCTTTTGATTCCGTAAAGCTTCAAAACCAATAGCTTCTTCTTCGAGAAGCTTACCAACTTTAAAGTCTATAACATAACTTAGTCTCTCATATTTTTAACTGTAAATCATATGATGGATTCTGGAGTAAATTTATCAAACAAATTGTATTTGTAAATTTCGATATACTTAGTACTTTGTCGGGAGTTATTGAGTTCTTAAGGGGGACAAGTCACGTGAAAAATGAATTGTTAAGCTAAATAAACGGCGAGCAAGGACAAAGTCTCAGGGCAAAACTCGTAGTGCATTTTGGTAGGTAAGCGAATTTTTTCGCAACGTGTAGAAAATCCAATAGTAAACTTTGATTTCAGTTTTTGGAGTTGCAGATCGCATAATTTAGCCGCCACTGAACTGAATATCATTATATCTTTTCAGCCGTGCTCACCACGAAACACTTGTGTCCGGCAAACTTAGAGATGATCAAATTATCAGCAAACTGTCCCTATATTAATTTAACTAGATGTTATAATAATAAAGTAATGAGCTTACATCCACTCGAAAATAGGGGATAATTTTTGGCATGTCCATTGGTTGAAGTTGTTGTGTCCCAAAAGGGGACACTCCAAATGAAATAATAGGACTCAAAATTTTCATAATTTCTCACTAAACTCAAGTCTAAAAAATCTTCCATATGTGGGGTGGTTTGTCCAATTTCTATTCTATTTAATGCAAAATACAAATTCCCCACTTGTCAGGATAAGGAACCTATTCTCTTTCTCATAAATCGAAAATCAATAGTTATTATGAAAATCTCGAAACCGAAGGTAAACGATTTATTTGTCACACCTTCTCTTTTACAATGACTGATTTTGAAAGGGGAGAAACTAGCAACTGCAAACTAAAAATTTTATCAAAAAATAATTTGTTGCGAAAATACATTCGATGTGTCAATGTATGTATTATTTAAAGATAAATGTCAAACTAATCATAAATCATAACAAGCCGCGAGATGCGACCCTTGAGGTCCACACGGTCAACTTCCCAGTAATATCTACATACATGAATATTAAAAATATTAAACACAAAAGAAATTATGAAAATACTACTACTTTAAACAATAATAATGAGAGGTACTCATAACCGTGATTGAAATGAGCTAATTTCAATCATATAATCTACTGTAGCGTTCATTGATTACGTAAGGCTTTTGTTGGGTGGGGGTGGATTGGTTTGATTGAATATTCACGCGGATAAATCGGAGGGGGCGGGCTTTAAAGCCTTTTTTACGTTATTTGTTATTTTTATATCGATGCTTGAAGGACAAAAGAGCGCTAGCAAAAATGAATGTATTCTTGTTATTACGCCCACTGAAGAGGTTTTCTCGCGAGTTGACCATTTTAAATAATTTTGTTCAAAATTGCCATGACTTCGGCATAATCATTGAATTTGTGTTTTTTCACGAGCCGCTTTTTAAGTTTTTTTGGATCATGCAAAAAAAAATTGACCAGTTTTTTTTTCGAAAACTATTATAATGTATAAATTATATAAACATTTATTACTGAGCTGTGCAAATCAGGTTAAAAATTTATTTTTTATGAAAAAAATTTTAATTTTTCCCATCTGCCAATTTTTCCATTTAATAGAAGTTAAATGGAAAAAGCAGCAGAAAGGATTTTTTTATAAAGTTAAAAACATAACAAAAAAGCTAACACACGTCGAATGACAACTCAATGATGCAAATATCATATATGGTTCGTGAGATATAGTGAATGATAAAAAGGACCTTGAAGATCATGATGACTTTTAATGATTTTTTATTTTTAATTTCATTTTTTACGTAATCATGAAAAAAAGTTTTGATGGTTTTCTTACAAAAACTATTTGTAATATATCAATTTTATATACATTAGTTACTGGGTGCTGCAAATCAGGTTAAAACTTATTGTTTATGGAAAAAAACCTAATTTTTAGCACTTTTTTTAATAAATTAAAAAAACGGACTCAACGATTTTTCAAAAATTTGATAGAATCACACAAATTTTAATACGCGTCAATTGACACCGTAACTATGCAAATCGTATGATTGGTTCCGGAGATATAACGCATGACAGAAAAGACCTTCAAAGGGTCAAAACAAGAAACCCCCCCGACCGAAGCGTCCCAAAAACTAATCAGCTCTTAAGATTGCTAAGACGCTTCGATTGACACCTCAACAAAATCGATACGACGTTATTTACGTGAGTTATTCTCGTAGAAAAAACTGTCCACGAACGCACGTACGTACGTACGTACATACACACACACATACATACTTCTTTCTAAAAACACTTTATATATACTCTATAGACCTTAAAACGTAAAGAAATGTTGAAAAATTCAATTTCGATTTTCGAGGCGATTACAAGAACTTCCCATATACTGGGAAGTTAAAAATACTTGAAAAAGTCCGAATAAATTTCAATTGATTTGCTAGTTCAATGCTTCTGTGGTATGAAAAAAATTTTAGGGATCGCAAAAATCAAATTTTGATTATAATCGATGAAGCTCGTCTTAAAAATCAAAAGCTCCTGCCAAGATTTTCGAAAAAAATTCTAATCTTTTTTAAAAACAGAAATTTTAGCTAGTCATTTTTGACTTTTTACCGCTTACGCTATAAGAGCAGTGATCGATAGAAAACTTTCTATTGAGTAGTAGCTTCTTTTATAGAAAACCAAATTTATCTATTATCGTTTAGAACCTACGTGAAAGCCTCATAAAGTGATTTTTTCTATAATTTTTGAAAACTAGTTACTACTACTAGTTAATAATTTTAAAAAATATGTAGAAACACTGCGAAATAAAAATTATTTGGAACCCCTTCTATTGTAGTCGTAGTATATCTGCCAAATTAAAATTACAATGAAACCAATGGATGTTCTTGAAATTTTTTTCAAGTACACATTTATCAACATTGATTGTTAAAAATTAATAAGAATTTAGCACTATCTCTTGCAACGAAATTCATCGCCTGGGGAGTACTAGGTTGGTTGGTTGTAGTGGCAGCCCCCTTTATTGAAAAGTGGCTCACTTAGGCCACGATAGGCCCATTGTGGTACCACAGAAGGTAAGGGTGGCACTAGAACTTGCGGAATGACGAGAATCATCCAGATTCTTGTATGAAGCCGGCTATGTAGCCAATGTCTAAATCAGCTACCTCCGTGAGGACAAACTTTTTGATTTCAGCTCGCATTATATTCTCAGAACAATAAAAATCCATCCATTTGAATATAATAATATAACAATAACTTTTTTTCATTTCCAAAATGGCCCGATTTTGAATTCAAATGTCCCGAGTTTTAGATATCCTTTCTCGCGAACGTTCCGAATTTACTTAAAACTACCATGATTGCAACAAACCGTATCGCAAACAACTTTTGACTAAATCTTTTCAAAGTAAACTAGAAATGTTTTTCGCGATTAAAGAAAGAAAAGAAAAGTTGGTGTGTTCAAAAAATTGCACCGTTTTCGGCTTATGGCTTTTCTGATACTGTCACCAGATGAAAATTATGCATGTACAATTTGCTTTAAACTTAATTTGACCGGAGTTTACCATGGCCTACATGTTTATGAGATCCACGGTTACTGGGATATTGGGGACTCATTTCTTGGCTTTAAGGACTCATATCTCCACACACCATATGGTAACATTTGATTAAAACCTTCCCAACATAAATGACGAAGTTACCAGCAAAGTCGTGCAAATTTTATATGGTGATATAAGTGTCGTTCCCAATAGATACTAAATTGGTATATGCTTCGGTTATCTACTTCTTCGACGACGGTTATCTACTTCTTCGTTTTTGATAAGAGCATACTTTTTGCATCACTTTGTAACCTTGACGAACACAGCCACTCTGAATGTCGCTGTAAAGTTGATTGCCATTTTATTAGTAAGCTTTTGCAATGATTTTTCATGAGTAGGGTCAAAGGGTGTATATGAATCGTTTTGTTATAAACTAACGTTTAAATAATTTGTCTACATTGAAGGGATAATATATTTTGTGTCATTAATCCAGGAAAGGTAGAAACTGCTGTCTGGAAAGATTCGAGTAAAACCTAATATAGAATGGATCTAGATTGTGCAGTTGGTTCTAAATAAATTGCCAAAAGCTGGTCTGCATGTCGCATCAAATTTTACAAGTGGTATATCGAACGTTCATCAATATTCTCTTGTAGGTCATTGCTATGTAGTGAATAGCTTTAATCGCTTTAATTCATAATAATACAATTTTCCGATACACAACATTTTAATATCTTTGTTTCACTCGAAACGTGTGCTCATTTGTGGACCACGTTCTTAGTAAAATGAAAAATGTGTTTTTGTCATCCCTCTTGTAGACCTAATTCCAAACGGTTTTTGTGTGAACAAAAGATTTCTTTAAACAATATTTTGATAAAGTTTTAAATTAATTCATTATTGAACCGAAACAGGAAGCTCTCATCTATTTTTTTGTAGAAATTCTCTAAGGTATCGAATTCAATACCGATTTTTGCCCGCAAAAGGGACTAGTAATTAAATATTAACAAAAATATGCTTTGTGACCTTTCACTTTTTATACACCGCGTAAATTTTTTAGTAGTATTCGGATCTATTGGAACGTTCGACACTTTATTGAGTACCTACATATTTTACACCATCGAGATCTGATCAGAATTTGGCTTTCCGGAAAGAGCCCGAACAACAATGATTAATTTCCCAGAATTGTCTGTAAAAAGTGTACTACGCAGCGTTTTCACTCAAAGAATTGCCAACATTCGCTGTGAAAAATTATGCTTTTAATTTAATCCAATGTTTGTTTTCTTTCTCAACCCACGTTTCATTGAAATTATGATAGTTTTTCAACATAAAAAAGCGGCGCTACAAGTACACAAAATACAAAGCAAAGCACAAAGAATTCGCAAAATCACTTCCGCGAAGCATAAACAGCAAATTCTTCACATAGCGTGCTAACATTTTTTTCAGAAATAAACATTCAACAATAAAAAATCTTACAAGACACAAAAAATAATATAAAAACCATAATAATTATTATCAACAGAAAAAGAGTGACGAGTCAGTGTTGGGCAATGAGAAGTATTGAGTTAGGTCTGGTCATGAATGTTGTGGCAAGGTTGCCCCGTGAACTGATGATTGTGTCCGATTTATTGATAACACATCGCATTTTGCTTGTTTAGAACGAATAGATATTTGTTATAAACAAAAAATGTAAACAAGAAGGTCGAGCTTACTTTGGTCATTTATAGTATGAACATAATAAGTACACGTTAAATCGCCTGTGTAATATAAAACCAAAAACAGTCGAAACAAATGGAAAAAAAATATTTCAAACTTTCACTCACCGTTGCAATTTTATTTTGCCACCTTGAAAAGCCATCCCAAACATACTTATCAAGGGTGGTCTCTGGAAGTGGCGTTGCTTCAAATGGCGAAGTCCTTACATACCCATCAGTTGGTGAGAAATAAAAGGACTTCTCGAACAATTCATTCACGTCACTACTCTGTTGATGATGCACATATCGTTCCGATTGTTGCCGTGGCAAAAAGGACGTTAGCCGCAAGTTGCTAACTATCCGTTTAGCTAGAATGCGTCCTGACGAGGAACTCATAGTTTGAATAAAGTATTCACAGTATGATTAGTAATTCAAATCACAAAAGCTATAATGACTATGATTCCGGAATCTAAATGCACTAGCACTGATCCAATTTTATTCGCTTTCTGTGATGCAAGACGTATTCCAACTGCCCGGTCGCGATAATATAGCTTCACTACCAGAAAATACACTGTCCGGTATGCACACTAAATGAAGTTAGTTATGAAACCAAATAAATCTGTCGCGATTTGATAACACTATCGCAATTTTTGTGGTCAAAGTCCTCCAGCTTGATATGAACAATCAGATTACTGTGTTATATCTTTTGACGAGCAAAATGTGTTGATACTTTGTATGTTCTTGGAAAGATGATAAGACAACTCTTAATCCTGCAATTTAAAAAGAAGACTATTATTAGTTGAGACTGTTTGTAATGATGACTTCGAGAAAATTCAGAAAAATTGTATGGAATAAAAAAGTGGTATACTATTAGCGTTTGTACCATGCACGCAATCTTTAAGCTAGTTAGGTTTTGAGTCTTTGGATGGTTAATGTTTCTTATTCTTTTCAAAAGTGACCCCAGGTAGTAATATGATCTGCGTGTTTGACAAAAGTTTCGATATTAATCAAAAAATATAATCACATCCAAGCGCTTCGAAAATATAGATAAATTATATTTACATATGTATATAAAAAGAAGGTAGTATAGAGTTAAAATATCAGCCACGTTGTGAGAAATAATCTTAACTGAAGTATGTGAAGAAATATTGTCAATAAACAACGTCTAAAGAAATAGAAAAGTTTTTTAACTTCCCAGTATATGGGAAGTTCTTGTAATCGCCTCGAAAATCGAAATTTTCAACATTTCTTTACGCTTTAAGCTACGTAGGCAGACATACGAAACACATTGACAGTCGATATAATTCACACATGTAAAAATTACAAATAGTTGAAATATAGCGAGCTTGATCCATCAACAAGCCAGCGGTGGTAGTGCTGTCTCGTACCGAGTGACTAAAAAGGCAGCACCTGAAGAGGAGCCACTCGGTACGCCGAAACCACACTTCCCATTTAACAATGGTACGGGCCAAAGCCTGGAAACAAGAACCTCCACTAATGTGCAACAATAGTGTTAGCAAGTCGTTAACCAAAAAGCACACTAAGAGACAAAAGTTGTCGAATAGACCAGGAGGTTCTAACCCATGATAAAAACTTAAATAATTTCTTTACGTTTTGAGGTCTATAGAGTATATTTTAAGTGTTTTTAGAAAGAAGTATGTATGTGTGTGTGTATGTATGTCCGTACGTGCGTTCGTGGACAGTTTTTTCTACGAGCATAACTCACGTAAACAAAGTTGTATTGACTTCGTTAGGGTGTCAATCGAAGCGCCTTTGCAATCTTAAGAGCTGACTAATTTTTGGGATACTTCGGTCGGGGGGTTGTTGTTTTGCCCCTTTGAAGGTCATTTCTGTAATGCGTTATATCTTGCGAACCAAACATACGATTTGTATGGTTGAGGTGTTATTTGACGCGTATTAGCATTTGTATGAATCTATCAAATTTTGAAAAAAATCGATGTAGCCGTTTTTTAATTTAAGGAAAAAAAGTGCAAAAAATTAGGTTTTTTATAAACAATAAATTTTTAACCTGATTTACGAAAGACAGTATTCAACTTTTATAAAATTTATATACTTCAAGCAGTGCTTGTAAAAACAGCATCAAAACTTTTGCTCATGATAACAAAAAACATTAAATAAAAAAAAACATTAACAGTCATCGTGATCTTCAAGGTCATTTCTTCCATTCACTATATCTCACGAACCAGATATAACATTTGCATCACTAAGGTGTCAATCGACGTATTTTAAAATTTCTTTGATTATTTTAATATTATAAAGATCCGTTTCAGCGTTTTTTATTTAATAGAAAAAAATGAGAAAACTTGGATTTTTTTTCATAAAAAATATTTTTTTTAACCTGATTTGCAAAACACAGTAATAAATGTTTATAAAATTTATACATTCCTATCAGTTTTTGAAGAGAAAACAGCAAAACTTTTTTCATGATTCTGAAAAAAAATTCAATTAAAAATACAAAATCAAAGTTACCATATGAAAGGGATTCTTCTGATTGATATTACCTTACAACTTTTATTTCAAAGACGTTGTTGTAAAGTCAATCAAAGTTTTAAAAAGTTTGAATAATTTGAGCACATTTTTAATAGTTTTTGCAGTCTTTAAATTAAAAAAGCCGGCTTAAATCTTGAAAACCATCAAAATTTCAATCAAATTTGCATTTGTGGTAATCAATCATCATCACCCATCCACCAAAAGCCTTACGTAATCAGTGGATGCTCCCGTAGATGATATGATTAATATTAACTCATTCCTGTTACTGCTATGAATACCTTTCATTATTATTATTTAAAGTAGTAGTATTTTCAAAATTATTATTGTGTTTAATGTTTTTGATGTTTATGTAGATATTACTGGGAAGTTGACCGTGTGGACCTCAAGGGTCGCACTTCGCGGCTTGGTTTTTCAAAGTTATCGTGTAAATAAACGCTCAAAGTTGTTGATAATTAGATAAAGTCGGAGCGATAAGAATGCATACATTTTTTGTTTATAAATTTACCAGCGATGAGGATTGGTGGATCAAATTTTATTTTAGCTTATATTATGCTTCCGAAGTTAAATGATTGAATTGATTCATAGAAACGGTTGTAAGTCACAATATTTTCAATATTATATTTTCTCTTAACAATTTTGCTCAGCAAAAATTAAAGCATCAGTCCTTCTATATTCGCATAACAAATCTCATTTCGAATAACCAACAACCATTTCCTTACTGAAATTCACTCATATGAGTAAAATTAAAATTATTATTTAGTAATATACTATTTATACTGCTTGATTTTAAGAAGCGCTCGTCTAATCATGAATATTACTCCATTCTGAAATATATAAAACTTGCCGACTTTTGTTTATTTTAAAATTATTCTCACAATTTGAAACTTGCATGTTCAAAGCAATCTTTTAACAAATTAAAAACTTGTTAGACATTCATGTACTTATCTCTACTAGAAATAATTGTGGATTTGATTCAATTCACAAAAATAATTCAGTGATGTAGGTGGTTTTGTGGTTGAAGTATTCAAATGATGGATGATGCCAGGTTACAGGGAAACTCTGACATATTGTTGATATCATCCTCAATTGATAGAGAGAAAAATTAAAACGATTGTAAATTCTAATAGAGTGCCAACTTTTTCGATAAAAAAATTGTTTCCTTCCTAAGAGTCGCATCCGGGAACATAAATTTGACACATGTATTCTCAATAGCTACATCTGAATGGTAGGCAGAAGCAATCTTATTGAAATAAGAAATAAATTAGATCCTTGAATTTTAGTGTCTTTAGTGGGATACATGTAACGAACTTCTTCACCTAAAACAGGATTTTTCACCCAAGATTTAAGATTTTCCTCTCAATAGTTAGGGGAATAATAAGACGAATAGAATGTTTAAGTTTAATTTAGAAATTGTCAAATGAATTTTTTCTGCATTATATATTTTAATTTTAGCTGTGCTACCTTCTAAAGGCTTAAACAAAAAAGGAACAACATATCACCATTATGAAACCAAGCTGAAATGCGGGGAGAAGATCTATTTACAACTTTCACGCTTGACTTTTTCCAGTTTTGCAGAAGTTAGATTAAATTTAGTTTAAAGCTTATAGAGCATCGTCCTTAAGTATTAGAACGAAATTCAGAGTCGTTACGAAGTTAGAACCTATGAAAAATACTGATCTTCACTGGGCTTGAGAATACGCAGCACTCATCAGTCGCTAAAAGTACAACTAATAGCAAAAAGATTAACAAGAATATAATTATTTTCATTTCTTTCGTCTTGTCGCTCTTGGCATTTATCATTCGTTCGGAAATCCATGATATAAAACATTGAAAATAGATTCTGTACATTTATCTATCAAAATTAGAATGGAAATGTTGTCTATAAAATAAAATGAATTTTTTAAAGATCATTTAACGCCAAATTTGTGCAATTTTTTTATGCTTAGTTTCGTCAATCGCTATAGATTTTTTTTAAAACTCGCTGAGCTGAGAATCTATCATATTCGTGTTATTGAACCACCTAAAATAACGCAAAAAGCCCCATTTTCAAACACCGGAAGTTACTTAGTCAATTTTCTACTTTGGACAGAAAAATCCTCGTATACGAAACTCTTAATTCCTCATACATCGCAGAAGTAAAAATGTCCAAAGTAGAAGCCATAAGAATTTAATTTCATACAAAGATCGCAGCAGTTACATTGTCCTGTGTGGAGTTAGCGTGGTAGTACCCGAAGAAAATGTCAGCCCTCTCACTGAAACTACTTATTCTCCATTTATACCTCGTATTTTTCCGCGATTTCGATTTTCAGACCATTTAAAATAACTTTCCTATATACTGAGAAGTTAAAAAAGCAAAAAGTATGACGCCAAACATTTTAACATATTTTGAAAGTGGTATATTGATACGATCGGAATTTTGGTGAACCCCCATGATAAAGGAAACCATGATGAACTTGCTAATTAATCATAAATAGGTTTTTAATATTTGCAATTGAAAGAAATGCGATTCTGAACATGCGTTTCAGCTTTCATTTACATCCTGTAGCGGCATCCGCACAAATAAAATGTAAATATCTTCTTAGAATAAGTACTGTATATATGATGAAATTCCTAGTATAGTTCTTAAGATCCTTGCCGCCTTTGAATGCAATAAAACCATATTCAAGGTCGTCGATCATAAACATGGGCGACACTGAGTCCTAATCACCCTTTACGCACTATTCCATAATCCCTTTCATCTTTTCAAGTCTAATGTTTATTGCACAAACGCAGTTGTCCCTTTTTTAAGCCCTGAATCCTTTCCTTACAACTGTGTATATAATCCTCATCCTAAATTACTTTAAGAGAGTTCCTCGCCGACAGCCTCGACGAGAGGGCCGTCTTGTAGAAAGTGATAAGAATAAACGTGTCGGAAGATTTGATTGTTTTCGTTCATTTCATCCCGAATCGAAATAGCAACTGCTAAAATCCAATTGAATTGATTGTGTGCAGCCATGTTATGAAGGTATTATGGTTTTTTCTCCTATTATTCATGACTATTATTGATAAGATCCAAAAAAACATTGTAAACAATTTCCATCATAGACAACCATAATTTTTCTGTTTTATTACTTAATTTATAAATCAATGCAAAATAATGGAAAAAGTTGCAAAATGTTAAGCGTTTATCGGTTGTGGTATTAATAAAGAATATTTACCAGACATTTTACGATAACATCAAATAAGTGAGTGCTATGGTAAATATTTTTATTTTGTAATCTTCGCAGTTCTGAGTATGTGTTAACTTTTGATAAGTATAGTATATTAACATTATTCAATGTAACATTAACACCTTTCTAGATTACCAGGCAGCCAACCAAAATTAAATATTTATTCATTTGGTGGCGGACCATCTAATGATGAAAAATACCAATTGAAAAGTTATATATTTTGCCATATATATACACTAAGTGACATAATTCATCGTACGATAACATTTTAGAGTATATAACATTAAAAGTATAAAAAATAAAAAAAGAAACGAAAAGAGACATCAACTGACTTTAGAAAGGTCGTGATTAATTTGTGGGCGAAGAAAACATTGACTGAAATAGTGAAATCACAAAAAATCTAAGTCAACGACTTAGACTTAGTACTATGTTAAAATTATTAAAGATATCGACTTGAAGTTTGAAATGTATATATATATATTGAGATAAAAAGTTCAGATTCACATTATTGAAAAAAAATTAAAAAACAAAATGACGGTCGTTCCAATCAATCGCTTGAGCAGTGCCCAACAAAAAAAAACGCAATGTGCCTGGTAAAACCCTGAGAAAAATATGCATATGTGACCATATACCAAAGAAAAATCTATAAGTCTTCAGTAAAAATTACTGCACGTGCCTACATTTAGGGCAATAAGTAAATTTTGCGATTTGATGCACGTTTGAATATACGTGTAACGATTTTTGACTTATTTCGGTTTAAAATTGTTCAAATTTTCTTTTTGCTCTAACCTTACCTCTAACCTACTACCTAACAGTAGTTTATTAGTTAATAGGTATGTGTGGAATATTTCAAGTAAATCGGATGAGTAGGTTTTCACAAACCTACGACGCGCACACAAAAAGTATGTTTCGAGAAAAACGCGTTTGAAGTTTCTTTGGTTTACGAGAATTATCTCGTCTTTTTCGACAATTTTTGATGTTTACACTGTTAATTTCGAATATGCACTATCTTAGACTATGTAATATAACTTGTATGTATTGTATTAGAGAGTATAATAGTCGAATAGTTACAAAGTGGCATATGTTCGAGCACTTGAAGGCCGCTTGCGCCCTGAAAAGTACAGTAGGACGGAGGGGGACTACGAGCGCTGTAGAATGTTTAGATATCGAAAAAAAATTTGTACCCGTATTTTTAAGGTTCTGTTTTAACGAAATATCTCCAAAAAATTTAATTTTTTAAAAACAGTTTTTAAACAGCTATTAAAAACAGAAACAGTGGAATATAAGCAAAGACAAGGGCGTTCATGCAAGCCATCTGAAAGAAACGAGGGTGATATACAGTGGGTTAAAAAAGAAAGGGCGCAATGCATCCAGCGAGAAAAGTTTTAACTTTTCAATGATATTTTCATCGAGAATGTTTTTATTTTCACATTATATCAGGAGATTGGAAGGTATATTTCAGTAACATAACAAAAAAAAACATCAGTCACACAACAATTTTTAAACATAATAAAAAAATGCTTGTTTATCATCGAGCAACGACCCCAAAAAATTTAAGGCACGATATAGTTTTATCTGAAATTATTTGATTTGTTTTTGGTTTATTTCCTTTAAATCTTAGAAATTTACTCACTATTTATATTTGTGGAATTTGCTTGCATTCTTATAACTTTCTGGACGCGTTTCGGCGTCGGTTTGACCAACGTTTTACAAACGGCTGGTGAAATGTTTTCCCATTTTTCAATAATGGCTGTTTTTAGTGAGTTTTTATTTTTTACTTTACGAATCGCAATTTTATATTTTAGATGGTACCATAGATGCTCTATGGAGTTGAAAACTTGAAATCAATCTGGCAACAAGTTCTCTTAACAGATGAAAGTAAGTATGGTTACGAGGATAAAGCAGAAGTTTGGCGATGGATACTAAGAACTTGCAGAGCACCGTGAAACATGGCGGAGGTAATTTGCTTGTTTGGGGATGCACGAGTTGGTCAGGGGTCGGAAATCTAAGTATTTTTAAAAACAATTTACAGGAATTTGTCAATAAAACGAGTTTGCGTCTGAATGATATTTTCCGACAGGACAACGATTCCAAACATATAGTATGGAACGTGAGTGACTATTATATAACACTCCCAAGCAACTACATTTTAAACCGCAGAGTCCAGATGTAAACCCAATCGAACATTTGTGGGACTACCTCGAAAAACAGCTCCACAAACACTCGATTTATTCAAAGTCTTCTCTCAATACGGCTCTACAAGATGAAAGGAATAGTATGCTTCGAAATATTACGTAGCAACTTGGGTCACCTATGCCATCATGGAAGCGAGTAGTCCTGGAATTCAAAGAAGGCCAACCCAGGTATTGATGTTTTCCCAACAAACAAATATACTGCATCAAAAGTAGTGGTACGATGACTTTTTCACTTGAAATTTTCATTTTTTATTGATTAATTAAGTTTTACAAAATTTTAAGGAAATGTAAATGAATATATGTTTGCTTGAGTTTTCTTTTTGTTTGATTTATCTTTTTTTACTGTTTATTCTTAGTTAATTTGAATAAATGCAGTTTATAACGTTTTGAGATGTCGTTCAATGAATTATGTCACAAAGTGTTTAATAATGTTTTATTGAACTTTAGTAAGACCAAAAATAAACTTTTGCAAATCGAATCAAGTTTTTTTCTATAAATTTTTCAAACTAACCATTGAAAGTACGTTAAAATAAAACTAATAAAATGTAGTACATGCTCGATATTTGCAAATAATTAAAACAACCCCCTGTTGCGATATTATTTTATATTGCCAAGAAAGTTGCAATTATTGAGAGACTAAACGAAACAAACTTTATGATGATGATGAAATTGTATGCACACTACTAGACAATATACACTAAAAATAAACTTCGATGTAAATAATAAATAAAAACTTTTCAAATAATTACAGTGGAGATGGAAATACGATTGTCTTTCAAATGTATGTACAAGCGTTGAAAAAAATAGTAGCATTCTCTTAATTTGGGGGGGGGGGGGTGCTTAGGAGTGATTTTCAAAAATTATTGTTTGTGCTAAAGTGTTCATTTGCATTGATATTGTCTTTACTCGTAACTCTTGGATCACTGGCATCTCTTCAGAAAAGGCATCATTCTCTTCGGCCCATTTCAAACAGATAGTGAAACATCTTCAGTGCATACAGAGTTACACTTTAAATGAATTTCGAGTATAAATGGACGTTTACCTTCATATTTCAAATGAATGGAAGGACGAAAAGAATAAATGTTGCTACCAGTTTCAATGATAACAACATTAATATATGTGTATATTATACTCGGAAATTGATCAAGAGTTATAATCCGCGTCTTGTGACAATTTTGTTTTCAGTTTCATCAATTTCTTTAGGACTTTATTTTATGTTTTGATTGTATTTGACCCTTTATGGTTAATACAGCTACCAGATTAAGATCTCTGAACTGAAATGACAAACGGATAGCTAACTAGGTCTCGCAATATTGAGATTGTTAAAATGAAAAGCCCTGCTTGGTTTACCAAGCTATTCTGACTACAAACAATAAAAATTTCAAGCATGCAAAACAGAACTTAGCAAAGAATTGATCTCTGATAACCGGATTTTGTCCAGCAACAATTTTTTCGCTTGAGCACACCCCAGAGTCAAAGTCCAAATCCAGACTAGCCAACCAAGCTCAAGTGGAAGACATGGTCAATGCCCGCGAATTAACATCAAACTGTCCAACATTAGCATGCAGTCCATATTTATCTAAATTTATAATTGCTCACAAATAACTTGCCTCTTGCAGTTCTGGATGTATCTCGAATATTATGAAGCACATTAAGTTTTACACTTCTTTCGCGTTGATACCATCACACACAGCATTAAACCGCGACTTTCCAATGCACTGCAGCGAAGGGGCTTCCCACGATAAGATAATATTTATAAAAATCTATTTTTATAAGTTTTGAAAAATAATTAGTAGCTTTCACGAAACACTTTCTCGACAATTTAGGAATTTTATTTAGTACCGTTTGCACTTGTTCCAATATAAACATTCACTTTAACGTGTTTATTGGATCTAGAACACTACTGACTCGAGTTAGTATGCCTGAACGAATTCACGAGAGTCCAACAAGTGACTGTTGTTGACAGTGACAATCTGCTCTCCGCTTGTAATTATCAGCTAGTGTGTTGGATAAGGTCGCTTCACCAGATTTCGGTACATTGATATACACCAGTTGGTAAATTGATTTGTGCAATATAAATCATATAGGAAATTACTCACTTAAATAGTTCCAATTGACTGTAAAATAAGCCAGTAGCCGTAAGTCTCCAAATTTAAGCAGTTTACTGATTTTTATAGACGAATTGAAAAAAATTGGCTAGCTTCAAAGCTTCAAAGGTAAATTATTTGTGCATCACTGAAACTGGGCAAGATTATTTGTGCGACATCTCGATTTTTCCAAATGATGACCTTAAACATATAGCATAGACAGAAAGTTTTAATTTTCCATTTTTCCGGTTTTCATGGTACTAACAATGATTTATATCAGAACGTGTGTATCCTTCTTATGCGTTAATTCCTCCTTGAAGTCTACGTGGCATGGAACATATGAAATTTTGCAACATTTTAGTTGTTTTTAAATGTACGGTCTTTTTTGAACTACGTATGCGTTAACATTATTCTCTTTCAATCTTCTTACCACTTTCCACTACTGAAGTTGAAGTCCCTAACCAATTTTCTTTGCTTTTCTTACGATTAGTTTGAGGGTTGATTTTATAATCAGCACTAACTTTTCATCAGACCTATTCGACAATTTTTTGTTTTCTGGTTCTGACATAATTTTCACATTTCCATTGATTTGCTGGTTTAAAACTTCATATCATACTGTATTTCAGTGGCAACTACAGTATGTTACAAAAGTATAGACTCATCTTATAGGTTTCATAATAACGTTTAATTTTCTGTATTTTCATTTGAGCCAAGAATGAAATTGAAACATGAATTTCAAGTTTATTGGATATACTTAAAAGTTCAATAAAAAGTATGCAGAATATATGAAGTTTACGGTGAAAATTACTCACAGTAAAACTGGTGTCATGAACAAGAACTAACATATTAATTTTCCCACATAGCTATGTATATGATAAAATATAATAAATGGTATTTGGATAAATATTTTGTAGCATATCCTTTCGACTTAAAACTGCTTTGTATTTTTAAATCATCAATAGAAATAGTCTTGTTGTCACTTCAGGGATTATTTTATCACATTTTTCTTGAATGCAGGCTTGGAACTGCTTTTTGATAGATGCATCCATAAATACTCTATTGGATTTGTATATGCTACATCACTACAGTGTTTTAAATTTCCTTCGAACATTGTACAGTATCCACTCACACGTAATATGTGCATTAAGTTTGAGATCATTGTCCTGCTAAAACATATATATCATATAGGGTCTATCTCTAAATATTTTTGAAAATATTTTTAATTAGACAGTCTTTTCCCGTAAAATTGCCAATAAAATTTAATTTTTTAATCCCAACTGCCGACAAGCAGCAGTAGACCATCATCGATCCACCACCATGTTTCACAGTGGATGGTAATTTTTTTGTTTCATGTTAATCGTGTGGTTTTCTTCACACGCATTTCATTCAAGATGAGCCAAATGATTCAATTTTAGTCAAATTTTTAAATAATACCTCGTCTTAAAACTTCACAGGCTTAGTTTTAAGCTCCTTTGTACAAGCTAATCCTTTCCCACTTATGACTTTACTCACTTACAATGGGGCCATGTAACATGGACTTCCAAATTTTTCGTCAATCTATTTCAACAATTAAGACTTTATCAATCACATAACGCATTTTATCGCAAACTTGTACCGCTGAAATTTTTCAATTTTCCTAGCACACCATTCTGCTGTTTCATTCAAAATTTTCTGTATGGTTTATTTTTTACCCCTCATATTGTTAACTTCCCAGTATATGGGAAGTTCTTGTAATCGCCTCAAAAATCGAAATTGAAATTTTCGACATATCTTTACGTTTTGAGGTCTTTAGAGTATATTTTAAGTGTTTTTAGAAAGAAGTATGTATGTGTGTGTGTATGTACGTAAGTACGTCCGTATGTGCGTTCGTGGACAGTTTTTTCTACGAGCATAACTCACGTAAACAAAGTCATATCGACTTAGTTAATGTGTAAATCGAAGCGTTTTTGCAATCTTAAGAGCTGATCAGTTTTTGGGACATTTCGGTCGGGGGGTTTGTTGTTTCGCCCCGTTGAAGGTCATTTCTGTCACGCAGTATATCTCGCGAATCAAACATATGATTTGCATCGCTAAGGTGTCAATCAACGCGTATTAACATTTGTGTGATTCTGTTAAGTTTTTCAAAAAAATGTTGGAGCCGTTTTTTAATTTAAGGGAAAAAAGTGCAAAAAATTGGGTTTTTTTCATAAACAATAAATTTTTAACCTGATTTCCGAAACACAGTAATCAATGAAAACGAAAAAAAAAATTAAAAATAGAAAATCATTAAAAGTCATCATGATTTTCAAGGTCATTTCTGTCGTTCACTATATCTCACGAACCAGATAAAATATTTGCATCATTAAGGTGTCAATCGACGTGTATTACCATTTTCGTTATGTTTTTGGCTTTACAAAAAAACGTTGGAGCCGTTTTTTCGTTTTTTAATTTAATAAAAAAAATTGCAAAACATTAGGAATTTTTCATAAAAAATATATTTTCAACCTGATTTTCACAACACAGTAAAAATATTTATAAAATTTATAAATCCTTATCAGTTTTTGGAGACAAACCAGCAAAACCTTTTTTCATGATTACAAAAAAATTAAATTAAAAATAAAAATCATTCAAAGTCGCCATGTAAAAAGTGTTCATATGAATGATATTACCTGACTATTCTTATTCTGAAGACATTGTTGTTAAGCCAATCAAAGTTTAATAATATTTGCATTGTTTAAACAGATTTTGAATAGTTTTTACAGTACCGTGTTTTAATTTTAATATAAAAACTGCTTAAAATCAAAAAATAATCAAATTTTCATTTGTGGTAATGAACGGTTTGAATGGTAAAATGTTTTGTAGTCAATACTTTGCTAGATCATATGCTTTAAAAAGTTTTCATCAAATAAAAAAATGTAATTTTTAGTTGTTTTGTCATTTAGTGTTCGTAAGATTTTAATTACTCCATCACCATTCGTAAGGCTATTTAGTTTTTACATGCAATTAAACCGATTATTGACTGCACATTCAATGTTTTTCAAGATCAACTGAAAATAAGAAATATGTATTAGTAATCGTGAAAAAATACAAATTCAATGGTTATATCGAAGTCATGGCAATTTTGAATACAACTATTCAAAATGGCCACCACGCGACAAAATCTCTTCAGTGGGCGTAATAACAAAAACTGCATTCTTTTTTGCTAGCGATCTTTTGTCATGCTTGCATCGATATGAAAATAACAAATAACGTAGAAAAGGCTTTGTAACCGGCCCCCCTCCCGATTAATTCGCGTGAATATTCAATCATCCCCCTTACCTACGTAATCAATGGACGCTCCTGTAGATGATACGATTAATATTAAGTCATTACAATTATTGTTATGAGAGGTACATTATTATTATTTAAAGTAATATTTTTTCATAATTATAATTTTGTTTAATATTTTTAATATTTATGTAAATATCACTGGGAAGTTGACCGTGTGGACCTCAAGGGTCGCATCTCGCGGCTTGTTCTATTATGTTTTTGACCGTGCTTTGTGGCATGTGGATTTTGGATTTCCAATTTTGACCAGTGCAGTTTTGTTTGTTTTGATCACTGTACACTGGCGGAGGTTATTAAAAGTTATGTATGCACGACTTGCTACAAATTTAATTTTACGCAAGTTTGCAATACACAACTTTCTTGTGGGAGCAATGGTTTCCCACTTTCTTTTGTTTTTTAGATGGAGCCCATAGGATTGCAGCTGCGAACTCAGAAACTTGAACTTAAGCTAACTATACCACTGCCTAGACATTGCTATAAAAATTTGCCTGCCAGCCCAAAATGCACTGTCAAACTCTCATTTGAATGGACTAGTAGAAGATTGGACTTTCACGATAAAGTCGCTTTCATGTGACATTTCCACGGGACAATCAACTGCAAGTAGATATTATTAACAAACTGATTGACTACTTATTTGTAACAATTTACTAAATTTTAAAGTACTATCACTTCCAAACACATTTTAACACTTACACAAATATTTTTGTGCAGTTTTAGCAATGCACAAATAATTTGGCCTAACTTTCAAAACATCACAGTATTTGACGAAACTCAACGTTTATAACAATTTAAAAAAAAAAAATTACCAATAAACTTTTTAATCATGTAAACTTTGCTGCTATTGGCTTATTCTATAGTTAATTGCAACTATTTAAGGAAGTGATCGTCCATGTGAACTACATATATTGCAAACATAAATTTGTCCACTACCAAACAGGCAGATAAAGTTATTTTAAACCGCATAAATTATTTAGGACCAGGGATTACTTGCTTGAAATTGGTTTTATGTACACCGAGTCATTTAAGTCTCGATATTTCATAAAATGTTGAATATTTTAGCATTTGTTTCTACTTATTGAAGTGAAAGTTTCATTTAAAAACATAATTTAATGTTATTAAAATATTTCAAAACCACTGACAGGTTTTTAAATACAGATTATAATATGAAACTCATTAACTTGATGATATATAAAAACGTGAAAAACTAAATGATAGTCGGTTTATGTAAAAACACCCTTAATATGAAACAATGTAGAATTTTAAAGAGTTCAAAGAATTTCAGCTGAATCTACCCCGGGTGAAAAGTTAACGTGGAATAAGAACTGAAAAAACTTAAAATTGAATTTTACATGGAACCCCATTTCAATTAGGCCTGAAATTGTTATCAGCGCTAAAAACATCGAATGATCGATTAAGTTCAAACGGAATTGAGACTGAAATAGACTGGTCAATTTTTTCCAATTGCAACAAAGACTGAAATCATACTGACAATTTTATAATTGTCTAGGTGCCTCGAAAAATAGACTGACTCAAGACCCAGAATTCAGTTATTCTAAAAGAATACTATAAAAATAACTGAAAAGACTGAAAGCTAACTGAAAGATCTCAATTTAGAGCTTCAATTTTGTCGCGCTGTACGACTTCCGCTTTCTTTTTTCTTCAAAAATACATAGTCTTTAAGATGGTATATTAGATTCCACATATATTTCAACAAAAGCTAACCGACATTGAAATTCGCAGTTTGTTGAAAATTGATGAATCAAGTGCACATAAAATGTCAAAAGTGAGCAAACTACGTTTGCGTATTTTATAAACGTAACGTGACAACGTGAACATTTATTGTTGATATTGCTCACATATTGTCTACATAAACAGTTTCAGCATCTATATCAATAGATTTAGCGCAAATACCTTGGTATTCAGTACCAACATAAAAAAAAATCACAACCAGCAGCATCATATCCATAATAACTTCAATTCAAACTCTTTTTAGTTCAATTTCAGTTTTTCTGAATTCCGTTTTTCATTTAAATTTACTCTGGTTTTCTTACATATTCGAAATATTTTCAATTTTTCCCGCCTATGATTTTCTGTCTTTTGTTCACTATTTTAGTTTAAGTTCAGTTTATTTTCTGATTTTCTTCAAACATATAAAATTTAGTAAGTTTTCAGTCGGTTTCCATTTTTTTCTCACGGGAAAAAATATATCACAAAAACTTAGAGTGGTTTGTATGTCTTAAGAATATTTCCAAAAAAAAAAATATGAACAACATACTCTTTTTAGTCTTGGTGAATACTGAAATTGAGCAACAAGCAAACATTTATAAATAAATATGTAGTTTTTCTTGTATTTTTACATTAATTACGCTGCGTTTCTACATACCATTTTACGGACAATTAGTTGTCCAGCGATGTGAGTAAATTGATCAATGTGGAGCAACAACATGCAATTATTGTTACAGTATGCAGCGATATTGCTCCCGATTGCCTAAAAATGTCTCACGATATTTTCATTGCCGGTTCCGGATTTGATTTTTGAAAATCCACAGAGTTTGGAAAATATATGACAATTAATGCATGTATCGATGTGAGACTGATATCGGGAGGAACTATCTTCCTAATATCAGGTTTTGAGTGTTTTCATCATTAGTTCATCACAACATACGGGAGACACGTCGGAGACCAATGCAAAGATTAATAACTTTATTGAAGTCATACATGCAAAATCTATTAAACAGTATGATACATTATTTTTCAATTTACTAGAACAAATTTAACTTTTTTTTGAATCGATCAGTGAAATGAATATTTAATGTAAATGTTTAACGTTTATAAATTTTATGTTGTCTTGTTGGAAAGATTTTTTAATCGACATCATAATATGAAAATAACTTTTAATGGCCAATGTCATTTTATTTATATGTCTGTCTGAATATCTTTTTTAAAGTCGAAATAGATTGGATGGAAAATGAACCAATCTTAGACAAATGCTTGCATAAAAACTAAACTCAAATGTCTCAGAGTTATTTTAAATTGCTTATAAGTAAATTGGGGCCCATAACAACGAAAAACTCATATGAAATAACAAAATCAGTTTCTTCACGAAGCTCATATAAACGCTCAGGTTTTTGGCTATACATGGCTATATATATATTTAAAACGCTGCAGAGATATAATTAGAAACACTTGTAGCTTACTTAGAAAACCCCAACTAATGAATGAATCTTTCCATGTAACTCAACCGCCTTAGGTGTGTTTTTTACTTGATTCAATGAAATTCGAGGAAGGCAGAAATTTGGCCGATGTTACCTCGAAAAGGACAACAACAAAGTCCTGGAAAACCCAAAACTTGGAGCGGACATGTAATTAAAAGTACTGCATTTTAATATAAATTGGATGGCATGCAAATTCGTTATGATCAATTTGAAAAAGCCAGTTGTATTCGTTGCAGTTTGAACGAGATTTTGAAAAAAGTGTTTTTAATTTCAATAACGATTGGAAAGGAATTGCGCTCCTTTAGTTAGACAAAACATTTAAGACTTGTTATATCGACAAATTGTCAGCTGCCTAGGGTACTCCATAAAAATGGTCAACAAGTAGCGTTATTTGGATGAGAACAGTCAGGATTTCATGGCAGGATAGCCAGATAGAAGCCCGTGGCAACAGTAGCTGTTCGGAAGAAGAGAATGTATTTCGCACGGGAACATTGAACCTGGAAAAATTAGTGAAAATGCATCCGTTGGAGCCAAGAAACAAAAATTAGTCGCATTGGCCTTAATGGTAGGAAATATGTAAGACGACCAAGGAGTAAAAAATGCAAACCTCGCTACACTTCAAATGTTGTTAAGCACAGAGGTGGCTCCATCAATGTTTGAGGATGGTTTTTGTGGTTTAAAGTTGGCCCAATACGCCATCTAGAAGGAATATTACCCAAGGAAAAGTACATTGACATTTTAGAAAACATCATGTTGCCACGAGCTGAGAAGAATCTTTCTATTATATTAAAGTTTCAGTACGATATCGAACCCAAACATACGGCAAGACACACAAGGATGTTTTTAGAAGACAACAACGTTGCCGAGTCCGGACTTAAATGCAAGTAAGCTGTTGTGGGCAGATATAAAACAAGCAGTAAGAAATTTCTTAAACATTGACCAACTGTTCGAAGCGGTGAAAGAAGCACTGCCATCTTTACATGTGAAAAGATGCAGGAGACTTGTAACGACGACGCCGAATCGCCTACAAGAGTTTGTGAAGCAGAAGAGTTGTTATGTTTTTATAATTTATTGTTTTTATTTGTTAAAATATTTGCTTAAATCAATGAATTTTAAAATAATTTTTATGTGTTTCTAAACAAATGTTCACTCGACATCTTGGGTTTTCCATGACTTCATTATCTTGTTTTCCTTTTAGAGGTATCATCGGCAAACTCCTCATTTCCTTCAATTGCCATTGAATCAAGTGAAAAACGAACTCGAAGAGAATAAGTTATCTCTTTTTTGAAAGGTGACATTTTACAGATTACTATAGAAAAATAAGTATTGGTTTGTTGAATCCAAATTTATTTCATTTTAAAAATGAGTGAAAATAAGAATTCGATACATTTGCAAGTTATATTTTAAAAAAAAGGAATAGGGCAACGCAGGCTGCAAAAAAAAACTGATCAGCCTACGATGATGATGCCAACTGCCTAATTGAGTATCCAAATTGATGATCCGAAACGTCGTAAATACGAGGGTGGGTCAATAAGTTCTTAGAAAATCTCAGATGGCATGCAAAGCATCACAAAATATTTTTTTCCACAGTAAGCGTCACTTTTAACTAGAATGTTATCAAAGTTTAAGGCAGATCCATCGAAGAGTTTCGTTTTTATCGTTGAACAAAATGAACATCTCTTATTTATTTATAAGAATGGAGAAAAGTGAGCATTTCCATTTAAAGGACTTACAGCGAAGCTGAGTCGGGTACAGTTTATGGTGAATCTTTCCCTGTGTTTGCAACTATTTACAACTGAATGAATGAATTTAAACGTGGCCGTACATTAACAAAAGACGAATATCGTTCAGGACGTCCTATAGAAGTGAGTGCACCTGAAATGATCGACAAAATCCATGACATTGTGTTGAGTGATAGAAAAAAAAAATTGCGTGACATAGTTAAGGCCATGAGAGTGTCAAAAAACACCACCATTTAAAGTTTACATGAAAAATTAGATGCGAAAAAAAATTCAGCAAGATGGATGCCGCGTTTGATTCAAAATGGCGAAGACGCTGATATCGGCGCGCAAGGTTATGGCCACCGTTTTTTGGAATGCACGTGAAATTTTTTTATGGGTTATTTGCAAAAAGGTAAAACAATCACCGGCGATTATTATGTGTCGCTTTTGAGCCGGTTGATTGAAAAATTAAAGGACGAACGGCCTCATTTAAACAAACAAGCCGTGAGGTGCGACCCATGAGGTCCACACGGTCAACTTCCCAGTAATATCTAAAAAGATATTGAAAATATTAAACACAATAATAATTATGGAAATAATACTACTTCAAATAATACAAAATCTACTTCTCGTAAAAGTTATTGGAATGACTTAATATTAATCGTTTCATCTACGCGAGCGTCCATTGATTGAGTATTCATCGGAGTGGGGACAGATTACAAAGCAGTTTTTTCATAAAAGTTAAAACATGGTGATGTGAAGACTATTGAAAATCTGCTCAAATTTTGCAAATATTAATAAACTTTGATTGACTATACAACAATGTCTTTAGAATAAGAGATTTAAGGTATAATGATTCGAATAAACCCTTTTTACATGGTGACTTTGAATGATTTTTTATTTTTAATTTAATTTTTTTGTAATCATGAGAAAAGTTTTTGCTGGTTTCTCTACAAAAATTGATAAAAGTTTATAAATTCTATAAACATTTATTATTACGATGTGCAAATCAGGTTAAAAATAGAATTTTCTATGAAAAAAACACTACTTTTCTAAAGAAAATTTAATAAATCGTAAAAAACGCTTTAACAATTTTTTTAAAATATAACAACATCATAAAGAGGTTGATACGCGTTGATTGACACCTTAATGATGGAAAGATTATATTTGGTTAAGTCGAGATATAATGAATGACGTAAATGACCTTGAACGTTTAATGATTTTTTATTTTTTATTTAATTTTTTTTGTAAACATGAAAAAAATTTTGCTGATTTTTTCACAAGAACTATTCGGAGTATATAAATAATATAAACATTGATTACTTAGGTTTGAAAATCAGGTTAAAAATTTTGTGTTTTTGATAAAAAAACCTAATTTGTTGCACTTTTTTTTAAAAAATTAAAAAACGGCTCCAACGATTTTTTCTAAGATTGGTAGATTCATAAAAATGGTAATACCCGTCGATTGACACCTTAATGATGAAAATCGCATGTTTGGTTCGTGATATATAGCGCATAACATGGTTGACCTTCAAGGGGTGAAAACAGCAAACCCCCCTGACCGAAGTTTCCCTAAAACTAATCAGCTCTTAAGATTACAAAGACACTTTGACTGACACCTTAACAAAGTCGATACGACTTTGGTTACGTGAGTTATGCTCGTAGAAAAACTGCCCGCGAACGCACGTACGTACGTACGTACGCACACACACACACACATACATACTTCTTTCTAAAAACACTTTATATATACTCTATAGACCTCAAAACGTAAAGAAAAGTTGAAAATTTCAATTTCGATTTTCGAGGCGATTACAAGAACTTCCCATATACTGGGAAGTTAAAAATGGCTTTATTGAAGGACATTCAAAATCATATATTTCTGATAGCTTACAAAAATTCGAGAGGTGCCTAGAAAAGTGTATTGATCTAAAAGGATATTATATTAACAAATAAAAAAAATTAACAAATAAAATTGTTTTTTTCAACTCTTTCTAAGGACTTATTGACCCACCGTCGTATGATAGAAAATATGAATAGTAATAATTTTTTGATTTATTTTGTATAGAAACGATAGCAAAATAGTAAGTTTATTATCTCCGAAATTTCATATGTTCTTCGTCGACGTTAAATGAAGGCATTGTTGGCAAGGATTCAAATATAATAAATAATATAAAAGTACGAACTCATTCCAAAATTTAGATGCTTCGAATGGAATATGCATATGGTGCGGTAAAGTTGTTGTTATATTGACTGGATACAATGCGCCGTAAAATGGAAATTGAAAAATTTCGCAGTTAACAGTTAAATTCAAAAAAATTGCATTTCACGATCACATTCAATGTTAAATTCTTACAACAGCAGCTGGCCTGAAAATGGAGTGGTTGCCCTAATGATCAAGCAAAGATAGGCCCGTCTCCGTAGATAGGCACGACTTCTCGGCCATGTGTTAAAACTGGTCGTGGGCTGAATTAAGAACCATCTGCAATATCGTAAACATTAACAACAAGGCAAAAAACTGAGCTGCGCCGACTCGCCCAGCTATGACCGTTGTAATAGGTCGAGAAAGTGGGCTTGGCGCCAATGACGTCACATTTATTTAGGCATTTCTTTAACTATAGTATGATCGCCTTCACGTAGAAAGGTGCGACAGTGTCGTAGTACTTACATATGTTGAACTATCTTTTTGGTGATTGGTTACTATTTATTCTATTTGAAAGTGTGTGAAATACTCCTAGATTATGTTTGAAATATCTCCATACACTGATAGAGCTTTGGAACTTCTGTATGTATTCGCAATAATCGGAACAAATTGATTTACTTATATCATCGGGCAATGGCTTTGATCATGAGGCAAAGAAACTGCACGTGTGTGAGCCATAAAATTTTGACTCTTATCAGTGCCACCATAAGAATGTCATATCAAAACCAGAGTTCTATTATTAAAAAAATGAAATAGTGAAAGAGGCACACTTGTAATTGTGCAGCCCGAAAGTATCTGCACAATCAGTGCATATTTAATTTAATTAAAGATCAATTTCTTTCAATAATCTCTATCTTAGCAAACAATGCTAATAAAAAATATCTTGGATTTTTTTATTTGGAAAGTTAAAGCGTTGAGGCTATCAATAACACGTAAATTCGCTGACCCACTATATTTAATCGTTAAGTATATCTTATTAAGAAATATCCAAAAAAATATTGTAATATTCAAAGATAGGTCAACGCCAATCAATTAATAAGAAAAGCAAATAGAAGTTTGGTTCAAATATCTTGATAAAAACAGCGAGTTGTTTGTAAATAAATCAATTAAGAATAGCTACAAATAGATAAGTGAGGCCGTATTTTATATACAGATGAATAAGTGAATGTGATATTTGGAGAGAACGGTTTTGTTAGAATTAATATAAAACCGTTTGCTTTATACTTGAGACAATATTAGACTCAAAGACACTTGGATAGCAAATTTAATAACAAACAACACTACGTCTTTAATTAATTTTGAATTCAATCTAGACAACCTAGGACCTATGAATCCAGTGTACGTACGCAGTTTAGCTATTTTTTTTTGAAAATATTTATTTGTATAGGAAATCACGAAAATTGGTAATTTGTTCTACATAATTTCTTTTTGCTAATTCTTGCTAAAATCTTGTGTAACTTAATATTCAACTCAAAACATTTCCACTCCAGACTCGTTAAACTATAACGAGAAAAACAACTTTGGAATATATTCAAAAAACTCAAGGAATTGGATTTAGTTGCTACATAGACTATGGATTGACGTAGAAGTGCATTAGAAAGGTTTAATAATGAATATTTGCACAATGAAGACATTTTTAATTACTTTGTTTTTTGGTTATACAAGCGCGCATATTTCATGAAATTTAGTGTTTAAAAATAATTTCTGGCACATGACCACCGCGACGGCGTCTTAGGAGAACCATCATATCGGTGCAATGTTCCCTCAATTTTTCCAGCATAGCCGGTCTTATTTCGCGAACAACGCGTTGAATGTTGGCTTCCAAGTCAACAATAGTTGCTGATTTGTCGAATTTTTCAGCATAGACAAGTAACTTGACGTACCCGCATAAAAATAGTCCAACGGTGGATTATCATCACACCAAAACCTGCTGAACAATTTGGATTTTATGGACTGACAGACGTTAAGTTGTATTCAACAATATCGAATCGATAAATTTGGATGTTTAGTCCAACTACGCTTTACAGCAGCGATAGCTGCCTCGGTACGCACTGTATGACCTCGTGTTGGATGAACATTGTCCAATAGAGTATACGTGGATATAAATCCATCCATCCATCGTATTACGTATGAGCTGCTCAGATAGACGATTATGAGCACCAGTGCTCTGTAAGTTTAGCGCACAGAAAGCGAATTTTTGACTTCTACTGCTTCGAGATTTTGTTTAGGCGAAAGTTTTTGCATGGTTATTTGTCACAGTGACAAAATAACGATGAAATTTAACAGCTGCAATGAAAGATATCCCTATTGACAGATTTATCCCTATACTAAAATCTGTGTATTAATATAGTGTGTTTGAATACACCGTCTCTAGTTTTGGCCGACTATTCGCTTGGTTTGAAGCCGACTAGTTGGCCAACAGTTAGATTATTCGTTCGTTTGTAAAACGCACAAATTCTGTTCAGATATGTTGGGCGTGTCTTGCTTTTGTAAGAGATTTAGATTTATTTTTATATTTATATTATTTGGAATAAATTTATTAAGTGAATATCGGACTCATGAACAGAAATCCTTGAACATGCCTGTTATTTCTTTAAAAACTGAGATTATAAAGGCCAAATATTCATAAAAACTAAATAATTTCAGTTCAGACGATATTTATTAGTGTGTAGAACATGGTTAGAATTGCAGTTCTGCTTCCTACCAACCGAATAAAGTGGTTCCGAAAAATACGCCTCCAAAGATTTAGTACCAAATTTTTCAACGAAAGTTTATACTTATACTAACCTGGTATGGATTTTCGTAGGTACCATTTAATTATAACTACAGTCACTCAAAGGAAAGGAGGGAACAAATAAGTGAAATAAGTTGAAATTAATTTAAGGGGGAAGTACCTTCAAACACTTTTTAAAATCGATTTTTTTTTAAATTGCTTTAATCGATAGATATATCGCTTAAAAATATCATGTCAAAGTTTCAAAAGCTAATTCTCAAAATTGTGGAAGATATGTATCCCGGAAGTGCCTGGCGCCGAGTTCTTTTTCTCATGACCACAAACTTTAAACGGCCTTTTCTCGAAAACATGTTTTTTAACATTGCGTAAGTGATAATAAAAAAACAAGTGAATCGATTTTCATCATCTAACATTCATTTTGAAGAACATAAAAAACTGTTCTATATAGACATATAAAGACAAAAAAAGCAAATTATTTTGGGACTACTTTTGACTGGAAGTACAACGAAATTTTTCGTTAAAATCGTAAATTTTTTTTGAGCCTGTTTTGAAGGGTTAATTTTCGAATTTCGCAAATATTTTAGTCTATCTACTATAAGAAACCCTCTCGAGTAAGAAAATGTTTGGTTTGTTGATTTCAGATGAAAATTGCAGCCAGCATCGCTTACGTAATTTACGACGTCAGCGACGACATGGCTTTCAAAATTCTTGAAAAATTTGTTAATTTTCAAGTTTCACTTTTGTACAATATGCTTTTTTTCAACCTCAAACAACGTCTAAAATAAACATTATACTGGTTTAATAAGAACTGTCATCATTTCCCCACAAATCAGTTGCAAAAAATACCTTTTTTTTCGGCCTCTAAAGGTACTTCCCCCCTTAATGGATATGCATCGTTTTTGCTAAGCACAGCAGCGGCTAGATGTCGAGCGGAACGCTAGTATGACACTTTCTCTTCCGTGTCCTATGACTTGGAAAATACTTTGGATTTCGGTCTATAACTTTCAATATATATTTAACGTTCAAGATATTTTTTTCAAAAACTCTCGAAATATTTTAAGCCGTCACACCGCAATACTGCATTAAATGATTTTTATAATTATATTAAACTGAGAAAGTGCCAACAAGCACCAGGCGAAATTAAGTTTGATTTTTGTTTGATGATTATTGTGGTTAATAATTAATTAATTCATAACATTATTTTAAAATTAATATTATCATCACATAAAATATTGAATTTCCATTTGTACATGTTGCCCTTGAGTTTCTTTATCATTACTGTTTTCGAATCAAACTCTATAAACACTTCAAGTTTAAACTATGATAATTAAATTCATCTTAAAATTGGAGTGTTTTCCAGCACCCTGGAAAAAGGCGATCGATATCCGAGCATCAAAGCCTGGAAGCGATTTTAAATCTTCCAATAATGTCAGTTTAATAAGTTTCCTTCTAGAAAAGCCAAAAACTCTTTCTCATTTATAAAAAACGACCATATTCCTGGGACAGAGCTTATGACACGACTATGTTGTTACGTATTTTTTTAAAACTATTTAAGAGTTACTAAGGTTACCTGGGTTCATTTGTGTTGCCAAACACTGAGACTAAGGCAAATTGAATATTTTTGTCTGGACAATTTTGAAATGATGAATAGTTTTTAATAATGTGATTGACAACGATGTTAGGTTTATTTTAAGACAAAAATCATCTAATGTATTTTTATTTTCGTTCCATTTAGATGTCTAGATCACCGATTTTTCCTCTATTGCTTTTTAATCATCATTTGTACAGGTTTTTACGCAGTTTCCTCTTTTGATTTGTAGGGGTGGTAAATTTGAGTCACCCAGTTTGTATGAAAACACTACCGTTTTCTCATAATATCTTTGTAATTTACATATGTGTTCCGGAAAAACATTGAAAATGACGAAGAGCATAATCAGATGGAATTATTAGTAAAGAAAATGCAAGTATCTTGTGTGTACCTAAAACACACCCACCGATTTCACCAAGCAGATCACTAACAGACACCATACAAAATGAATGTAAGAACACAAGCGAGGGAGATTCCTAACTTTGCAAATTACATTCATTCATTCGTTCGTTCAATGTGTAATACTACACCTTGCACTTAGCTATTGCCAAGACGCATTCGACAAATGAGGCTGCCAATTTTTTACTCATTAACAAGTCGTTTACATATGTAAGGTGAGACATGGTGACGATTTATTCACTACCTGATTGAGTCCTGGTACATAATAATCGGGTCACCAAAAGTGAGAAAATTAATTTGTGGTTTGGTAGGTCACCCACGTCACTTATTGCCGGGTCGTGTGAACCCTATGTGTTAGCATATACTTGTGGTATATATTGGAACATGTTACTCTCTCTCTCTTTGTCTATAATAGATTAAGCAAAAGACTTTGTTCATAATAAGCTTGTAAGAAATTTGTGTAAAAGAAAGAATAATATCAATTTCGAAATCATTCTTGCCACTTATGGCGTATCAAGTTTCATTTTTGATTTCTCTTGCCCCAATCCACAATTAAGACATACAGACATTTTACGTGCCATTGAGATTAGCGTGAAAATGTTGCCATTAGGTAAGACTTGCCTCCTGTATGAAATAGAGAAATGAAGATTAACGAGAAAAATTACAAATTATTCAATTGAAAGATAGATTGAAAATACTTGATGATGGATCAAATACTGTAAACAAGTTGGTTATCATTTTCAATTTATTGAATTAATTGAATTAGTTTTAAAGTTATTTATAGTGGAAAGGTTTTTTATTTTAAGATGTGATTCCAATTATTATATTAACCGTCACTAAAGGAAAAGTGTAGAAAAGAAAACAAAATTCATACAGTAATAAAAAATATTCTGTGATGGATTAGCTCGGTTTCTACTGAAGCAATTGAAGAGTCACATTTCAAAAGGACTTATTTAAACCGTTTTTTTTTTTCAAGGAATGGATGTCACCTTGATAGGACCCATCAATTCATTTAGAAAAATTTTAATACCTACACTGCAAAGGAGCGAGCTGTGTTTAACAGTGATCGATTCGTTTTTGATCCAGAAAAGATATAAACATATTAAATTTGGAATTACGCCACTTTTTAGAACTATAGGAGTTGATCCTTTTTGCCTTGAAATATATCATTTTGATTTGTACTGTACGTTAATGCATGTATGTTAGCACTTTGTTTTAAGTGTTTTCACTAAGTGTATTTCAATGAGAACTGAAGCCCTTTTGACCACCGTTGCTGCCAATAATATTTTAATGAAATGCAAATTTTTGCATGTCATAAATCGTTTGAAATGGAATAAAGTCCGTTTCCTCAAAAAAAAAATGATTAATTTGAAGTTGTATTATAATTGTTTTTGTTTGCACGAAGTACTATATTCCAGAATTCCTGTGTATTTATGACACAGAAATCCGTAGGTTTGTACTATATTACAAATTTATAAATACAAAATCTGACTAATACATTGAAAGTCTTATTTATGGAAGGATACTATGTTTGTACCTATAATTATTTTGCGTGTAGATGCAACCGAATGCTGCAAATGGATTCTCATCAAAAATGAAAATAAGTACACTGCTCAATTATCTTTTTCAGATCCTTGACATTCCTCGCAATATGCATATTGAAAATTTAACGTAGATATTTAATTCGTATGCGGATTTTCAACGTGAAAATAAACAAGTCGAACCTAAATTTTGAATAACCAGTGATCCACAACTTGGTTGAAAAACTGAAGAATTTATTGAATAATGAAGGGAAGAAATTGACTTTCAATGCCACGCTAATGAAAGCTACAAGTAAAGTATATTGACATGTGCTGGAATTTGGAATAGATTCTTTAATCCTGCACAAAGGAAAAATTCAACATTTTTTTGATTCAATGATAAGACCACCATCTATTTTCTTTCGACAGTTCGACAGTTTGGCAGTAAACACGAAAAAAACTCATAATAGCCGCCTCCTTCTTGAATTGTGTGTGCCGGGAAAATCTGAGCGTGAAGGATAACATCACTATCAGCACAACTTCATTACGCTTGTAAGTCAAATAAGCCTTGAGCTGATTTTGTGTGAGCAGTTTTATCTCGACTGCTTCACAATTATCATCACTATGATGGGTTTCAATGTGAAATGCTTTTATGGAATGAATTCACCGAATCAGCTCCGGAATTTCTAATAGTCAGAAAAAGAAATTTCTCTTCAACTTGCACTTACGTTTTCCTTTACAACTCACGCATGTTGCTTACAATGCCTCTCACCACGCACTTTCACTGTCAGCTGGTGGGATTTTTTGGAGGGAAACGCTAGCAACACTACGACGTCACGTATTCAAGTAAATTTGCAATTAGTCTCAAACTTCACGCTATTTCGTCCTTAATTTGTTGCACGCATTGAAACTTTATCACGGAAGCAATTATCCACGAAAAATTGTTATTAATAAACTTTCAATTCAATTCGATAGCAAAATTGTACCCGGACTCATCGGAGACACTATCGAGTCAATCACTATGCAGACTGTATGTGAAAGGGGCTTGTCACAATTCTATGAGGGTTGATTGTGGTAGAGGGATGAATGTATGAAAACTTGTTTTTAACCTTTTGTTGGTGGCAGTTTTCTCAATTTGTAGGAACTGCATGGTTGTAGCGATTTCATTCCCCGGATTTGTAGATAAGGAAGTATTTACACTAATGGCGGACTAACTCCATCCGAGGCCCGGGGTGGGAACTTAAAATGAGGTTGAGGTAAGGAATCGTGTGTGTAATCCACCAAACAAATGTATTTTAGAACAAGGACTCTCTGTAGAAAAGTTTCCGGGTTGTTTTCCACACAAAACTCCAATTTCATAAAGTCTAAATATTTGAATTGCTGTTGGAAGTTCTTTTTATCAAAAATCGACAGAAAAATCTGTGTAAATCATTCATGTCTGAGATTGACTTATGATCGGTGGCAAATTTAAGGTTAGGTCCTTTACCCAGAATCTAAGCAAAAATTAAAATAATTGATTTATGAGAAAAATTTTCAGCTTTTTGTCTCGTCTTCACATATCAAAAATATTAAATCTTTACCCAGATCAATCGGAGGGGATAAAGCCTTGCCATGCTTGAAAGACACAGGACGCTAGCAAAAATGAAAACAGTGTTTGTTATTACACCGGCTAAAGAGATTTTGTCACGTGATAGCAATTTTGAATAGTTGATTTTTTCTTATTTTACATTTCATTCCAGTTTTCGTTTTTATCTTCTATCAAAGTGAACAACTTTTATTTATTTATAACAATGGAAAAAAGTGAGTTCCGAGTGGTGATTAAACATTTCTATTTAAAAGGTCTTACACTGAAAGAAATCAAAGCTGAGTTGAATACAGTTCACGGTAAATCTGTCTCTGTGTTTGCAACTATTAACAACTGGATACATGAATTTAAACGTGACCGTACATCAACAAAAAACAAACATCGTTCAGGACGAACTATAGTAGTGAGTACACCCGAAAGCATCAACAAAATCCATGTCTTGGTGTTTATTAATAGAAGAATTAGATTGCGCGGAATAGTTGAGGCCACGAGAGTGTCAAGAGCCACCATCATTTTCATTTTACATGCAAACTTGGATATGAAGAAATTTCGGCAAAATGGGTGCCGTATTTGCTCCAAAGAAGGCGAAGACTACGAAATTGGCCGACTAGGTTATGGCCACGGTTTTTTTTATTTTTATAGACTATCTGCAAAAAGGAGAAACAATCACCGGAGAATATTATGTATCGTTAATGAACCGGTTGAGTGAAAAATTAAAGAAAAAATTAAGGAAAAATGGCCTTATTTAAACAGCAAAATGGTTATTGTGAATGAATTTCAAAATTATATTTTTTCGATGGCTTAAAAAAATTGTAGGGGTGCCTAGAAAAGTGTCTTGATCTAAAAGGAGATTATGTTGAGAAATAAAAAAAATATCAAAAAATAAATGTTTTTCAATCTATTTCTAAGGACTTATTGATATACCTTCGTATCACAAAAGATTGTGGAAGAAGTAATTGAAATTTTACGAACCCTTAAAATTAAAATAATAAACTACGAAAGACTACAATTTTGAAATTTATGAAAACTTTTTAAAGCGTATGATTTTGAAAAATATTGACTACCATTGTATCTGTACTAATATACCATTTTATGTTCGAATACTAATATTCATTTCTTGTTTTGCAGTTGATCTTAAAACAACCGTAAAAATTCGATTTCAGATTAAATATAAAAGATAAAAGATCTTGCATAAGATACAGGGAGAAGTAATTGAAATCTTATTAATTTTTACAATAAATGAACTCCAAACAATTGACTAACAGTCCTTACATATTTAATAGACCCTCCTTAATTCGTTATACATTTTCATTGTTTATTGTTTTTGTATGAATAGTTTTTTGGAAAGTAATAAAAAACTATGAAATTGTATTTGCTGAGAACTTTAAACATCTGATTTCGAAAATCAATGATTGGCAAATGCGCAAATTAGATAGAAGAGACTTTTCGGAAACCACGTCATTAGAGTAAATTAAGTATATGATCTTTATCAACCTTTTTTTCATTATAAATATGAATGGTATAAATATGTTTTGCAATCACGAAAAGAGTCGCTATTTTTGTTTAAGAATATATCTTTAAAACTACATAACTTTCAAAAAGTTGATCACCACCAAATGTAAATTTCTTTGAATTTTTAACTTCCCAGTATATGGGAAGTTCTTGTAATCGCCTCGAAAATCGAAATTGAAATTTTCGACATATCTTTACGTTTTGAGGTCTTACGAGTATATTTTAAGTGTTTTAAGAAAGAAGTATGTATGTGTGTGTGTATGTACGTACGTGCGTTCGCGGACAGTTTTTCTACGAGCATAACTCACGTAAACAAAGTCGTATCAACTTCGTTAAGGTGTCTTTGCAATCTTAAGAGCTGATTAGTAAACAAACTCGTATCAACTTCGTTAAGGTGTCTTTGCAATCTTAAGAGCTGATTAGTTTTTGAGACACTTCGGTCGGGGGGGTTTGCTGTTTTCACCCCTTGAAGGTCAACCCTGTCATGCGCTATATCTCGCGAACCAAACGTACGATTTGCATCATTAAGCTGTCAATCGACGCGTATTAACATTTTCGTGATTCTGTCAAACTTTTAAAAAAATTGTTGGAGCGGTTTTTTAATTTATTAAAAAAAAGTGCAAAAAATTGGAGTTTTTTTCAAAAACATCAAATTTTTAACTTTATTTTCAAGTCGCAGTAATCATTAATTATAAAATTTATATACTCCAAACAGTCGTTAAAGAATCACCAAAATTATTTTTCATGATTACAAAAACAAATTAAATTAAAAATAAAAAATCATTAAAAGTCATCATGTCCTTATGTCAATCATTATATCTTTAGAACCAAATATAATCTTTGCATCATTAAGAAGTCAATCAACGCGTATTAACATTTTAAGGATGTTTTTAAATTAAAAAAAAATCTTTATAGGCATTTTTTTAATTTAATAAAAAAAATATTGAAAATTAGTGTTTTTTTTCATAAAAAAATTAATTAATAATTAATAAAATTAACATCGTGATAATAAATGTTTATAAAATTTATAAACTTTTATCAATTTCTGTAGAGATACCAGCAAAATATTTTCTCATGATTTCAAAACAAATTGAATAAAAAATAAAAAAAAGTCATTCAAAGTCACCATGTAAAAAGGGTTCGTACGAATTTGTATACCTTAAATCTCTTATTCTAAAGACATTGTTGTAAAGTCAATCAAAGTTTATTATTATTTGCATAATTTGCGGAGATTTTTAATAGTCTTCACAGAACCGTGTTTTAACTTTAATAAAAAAACTGCTTAAATTTTGAAAACCAATACAAATCAAATCAAATTTGCAATTATGGTAATCCACGTTTTGAATGGTAAAATGTTTGTGGTCAACACTTTTTAAGATCATATGCTTTGAAAAGCTTTCATCAAATAAAAAATTGTAGTTTTTAGGAGTTTTGTTCTTTAGTATTCGTAAGATTTCAATTACTTCCTTCATCATTTGTAATACATATATTTTACTTTTTACATGCAATTGAACCTATTTTTGACTGCATAATCAATGTTTCTTAAAATCAACAGAAGTTTCATTGATGTAAAATCGTGAAAAATACAAATTCAGTGATTAAGCCGAAGTGCTGGCAATTTTGATTGCAACTATTCAAAATGGCCATCACGCGACAAAATCTCTTCAGTGGACGTAATAAAAAAACTGCCTCCATTTTTGCTAGCGCTCAGTTGTCCTTCAAGCTTCAATATGAAAATAACAAATAACGTAGAAAAGGCTTTGTAACCTGTTCCCCCTCCGATTGATCCGCGTGAATATTCAATCAAACCAATCCACGAAAAATTTTACGTAATCAATTGACGCTCGCGTAGATGCTACGATTAATATTAAGTCATTCCAATAACTTCAATGAGAGGTACATTTTTATTATTAAAAGTAGTATTATGTCCATAATTATTATTGTGTTTAATATTTTCAATATTTATGTAAATATCACTGGGAAGTTGTACGTGTGGACCTCAAAGGTCGCAACAAGCCGTGGGTTGTTTTTGAATTTTTTAACAATTTTATCATTAAAAAAAGTCTCAACGTGAAAATTGTTGAAAATCTGCTCAAATTATACAAATATTAATACGTTTTGATTGATTTGACAAAAATGCTTTTAGACATTACGTAATATTACTGGTACCGACCTTATTCATGGTGACTATTAATGATTTTTTTTTATTTTTGTTTTTTGATTTATTTTTTGATCGTGAAAAAATTGAACTCAATTTTTAACAAGAACTTGTTAGAGTATGTAAATTTTATAAATCGGGCAAAAAATTTATTTTCAGGAAAAAAGAATGCTAAATATTTTGGTATTATTAAAGATGCTTTGCTTAATATCGCACATGTCGATCAGCTTTCTATAACTGAATGATATATGTTGAAAAGCAGTGAAAGAGTGGAGCGGTTTTTAGAATATCCATCAAATGCAGTTCGAAAGCTTATGACATGGCGAATGGTATTTTAAAAAAGTGTCTCTCGTTTTTTCTTAACGATGTGTATTACTTTACTATTTCTTAACATCGGCAGGAGGTTTTCAGACAATATAAAAGCAAAAGACTCGAAAATACTTCAAAGTTTCATTAGATTCAACATTGTCGTTAAATTTGCAGACTGCATCAAAAATTACAATTATAGAAACAGGAATCCTTACCACTGTTAGGGACACATATTTAGAAAAAAACTACTACAATAGCAAATTGAGTGAACAACTGCTAATTTATGTAGCAATTGTAAATTGCTTTTTTTTTCTTGAAAATATGATTCTCAAATAATTTTTAGATTATGTAGAAAAATTCTGCTAAAATGTTATAAAACCTAAATTTAATATGAAAATTGGACAATGAGGAAGTAACTTCAAACATAACCATCTGTGTGTTAAGTAAAGCAGGGAGTATGCAAGTGTGGCAAATGATCAAGGGAATGTGTTGCAAAGACATGATCAACTGAGGTGTGTACAACGAAGAGTGCTTCGAACAGTGTCTAAAGTTCATTCAATAGGTATGAAGTATTTTGGCCTGATTTGGGTACATGTTCCTAAGCAAAAGTGACAATAAAGTGGTTTACGGGCAACTGCACTCTGGTACCCAAGAAAAAACTCTCCACTACTATTCCGAACTACACCATTCAAATACTAGCGGATCGAAATGAAAGGACGTTGAAAAAAATGAAAAATCTGTTGAAAATGTGCAAGATTTTAGAGAAAATAGGAAAAATGTTAAAGAAAAGATCGATTAAAATCTCATACAAAATCTAATGAAGAGTCGCAATACGAAGACTCACTATTTTAATTTTTTCTTCTTCTTTATATATTTTAATAATCGTTAAAATCTTATATTTATAGCAAAATCAATAACAAAAATATGTGCTACACTGCATCGTTTGCCTCAAATAGGGGAGTACAATATTACAATTAATGAAAAAGAGATTCTCACGGCTCGCGGAGTGTGGGTGTGAGATTTTACATTATTCATAATTATATGAGACGTGAGGCAAATATCAAAGCTTTTAGAAGCATTTAGAAACTATTATATATACTATTATAGAAATTTTGAACACTCATTGCTTAAAAAATATTAATTTCTTCTAGATTGAGTGGATCATGTAGCAGCGTTTGTCACAAATATCCCAACAAACAAATTAATTAATTTTCACTTTTGCACTCTTTTTTTTATTTACTATGAAATTTTGGTTTAAAATTTGAGAAGTTTGAAAAAAAGTTGATAGAATTAATGATTTCCTCTTTTTCTTGTGTTGTTAAATCAAACACATTGCAATTTAATTTTGACACATATTTTCCAATGAATCCACGAAAAAAAGTAAATATCGGAAGTTTCGAAGTGCATATTAGCTAGCCTACATAATACTTCCCCGAGACGAAATGCTTTATCGGAGTGTTTTATGGTTTATTCATTAGAACTGGGATTTTATCATATGATTTAAAAGATAATTTCAACAACAATATATTGGAACTGAAAAGGATCTTTGAGCGCTTAGCATTGATAAATTATTGGCAAACCTTTTCTATTTCAAAACAAGAAAACGAATCAAGATGATCGATTGCTGAAGAATTTGTATAGTATAAGATCTAGAAAATTAAGTCAAAAGGAGGAGTTTTTATTGATTGCTTGATTTTATAACGTAATCAAATCTATTTCCAATATCATCCAATGTCCAATTTGTTGATTCAATGAACACTCTATACAAACTCATCATCATATCAAATGTATCCAATCTGATCGTGCATCAATAATGTCATTTTACGATTTCTCGAAGTTGAATTTAAACGCAGGATCATGTCTAAAGTTAATTTAAAATAAGCACCATTAGGTTTTGAGCTTGTTTTTTTAAATGAATTTTAAACAACGTTAAAAGTTATCTTCATTAAACATGGTTTAAACATAGTTGTTAAGACATTGTCGAAACTCTCAAGCTAATTTGCAAGTGTAACGACCAGTGGCGGCTCTAACTTTGGGGCTAGTGGGGCTCAGCCCCACCACTTATTGATGAGCCTATATTAGTGCAAATGTAATAAAATATCATTATAGATTTCAATATAGTTTTCATAATTTAATTTCATTTTAAAATATAATGTAGCATTTTTTTCGCCCATGCTGTAGTTTACTTTCAAATAGTCTTCTTGCCACGCACTGTAGAACAATTTGTTTTTCTCTTCGACTCGCTTCGTTGTGCCTGCACCGAGTAAAAACTGAGAGTAAAATTCAAACTTATTTTCTCTTTGACAATTTTCCACCTTTACTACCAGGAAGGGGCTACATGGGATATGCCCCGAAAAAGAGAATTTCGATTTGATTGGTTGCGTGAATTCTATGCTGAAGCGGCGGGAGTGTGCGTGTTTGAAATAACATGTATATACATCGTGGACGGGCTAATCATATGGTGCCCGTTCAGTGCTTCGACAACGTTTAGTCTAGGCATGGTCTGGATAATACTTTTGAGCAGGCATGAGGAACATTTTTTTACAACGAGCCGAAAGGGGTGAAGGTGATGACTGTTAATGCAAAAGTAGTCTCATCAGTGTAGTGCATGTTATTAGTACTAAGTGTGCCTTCGTAGTTTTTGGTACTTTTTAAAGTTTTTTTTGCTTAAAGTTTGTTTCAGAAAAGGGTTCTTCAGGTTATGGTATTTATGATTTTGATTAAATAAATAATTAACAAGGTTTTCCTTGCATGTGTTAAAACTTGGTAGAAGTTTGAATTTCAATTTTAGTAAAAAAATTCGGTATTTTCAAAATATGAATTTGGTATAAAATTTAATTAATATTAATATTACGCTATTCGAACGAAATGTTTCAAAATATGTCTTCCACTGTTCAGCTTTACAGTTTTTTTGAAGATAATAACCTTTGTTCGTCTTCGCTTGCAGTACTCTCTGTTTGTAATAAATTCATTAAAGAAATACCCAAAATGAATGAAAGGGTGATTGACTTGTTTGCTCAACAAAAAAATCGACGTGCTGAATATTTATACAAATAAAACGTCTAGATAAAAGAAATTGCTTTTGTTGTTGATGTTGATTGAAGAACTATATACAATGTAAAACTGTTTTTGCTGAATTTATTTATTGATGATTTTTGCTCTTGTTATTGTTAATTTTGTTGAATTTATTTATTACTAGTTTTTTCGATTGTTATTGTTGTTTTTGTTGCATTTATTTTAGTAGAGAAATCATTTATTTTGAAAAGTGCGATATACCAAAAAGTTGTTTCGTTGGAAGAATTCAAATGTTTTAAACAATTTTTTTTATTCAGAGTACACTGAACTTTTATTAAAGCTTTAAATGTTATTCAAAACACGATAATAGGAATATATCTTTGATTGCCAGCGAATCTACTTTTGGGGAAACTGATCACTTAAAATCGCTTAACGCTCCACATGTGGTACCTATTGGGTGGAGTGGAAACTCACATAAGAACTTATATTGGTGATAGAAAAATTCGTACCAGTAGCGCCACCATACTTAACTCCCACGAGCCGACACTGGTAACGACACAAGTTCTTCTCACACAATAAATTTTTTTTTTTGTGATTAAACCCACTTTCAATAATCATAAAACAGCAACAATTGAGGGGTTAACATATTTGCTTCTTATTCCTTCTTCAAACGTTCGCGACTTTGGTGGAGAAAAACGTAGCGTCAAAACAGAGAGTAAGGAGAATTTTCTTTGACAAGAAATTTTTCGATGTCAGAAAATTTCCTCTTGTAAATTTCCCACAACTATCAACTATGAAACTGTCACATAGATGGAGCTACACGCTAATGACGTCAGTTGAAACCCAAAACGATTCTTCAACCATACTTTTAGTGGCAACCGTGATCTCTCGTTTAAAAATGAAAGGCTCTACATACCCTACAATTCAAAAAGGTACTTGTAATTATATTTTACATCAGCTGTTCTTTTGCAAAATTCTATCCATTTTATAAAAATAGGGGTAAAGAGCGCGCATGTCGCCTATTGGCATGACTGCTACAGAGGAGTTACCCACTTTTTTCCTGTGAACCTAAGCTCAAATCGAGGAAAATAGTACGAGAAAAGAATTAGTCAGTGTTCGAGGGCGCAGCAACGAAAACGGTTTACATCACACGAAATGAAAGACAATTTTGCTGTAATTAATAATCCAAAAGCAAATTCTTTGCAAAATCAAGATCAAAAAATACTAAACTGTATTCGCGTTAGTGCTCGACTATCGGTAATAAAATATTTTAGTGTTGCTTGTCGCCTTTAAAATGCGGTTCTAGTTATTTTTGCATTAATAATTCTTTTCAAGTGCATTCCTTTCTCAATCTACGTACGATTGTGGTTTTTAATGATGAAAAGTAGCGCAGAATTTGTGGTTGTTTGTGATAGATTAGTACATTTAAGGGTTACGAAATCACGGTAGTGTGTTTGTGTGATTGAATTATTTTGTCGTGAGTTCCACATCAAAGATAGCCATAGACACAGTTCAACGAAATTATATTACGGCATCCGAACATGCCTGAATTATTGAAATTCCGAGTCACCGCATCGTCGTCAATCCAGGAATGATATGAATGGTTAATATCGTGCTATGTACGGATCAAAGGAAATATACGCATAGTGCAATTGTTTTTGTTGGCCCGAAACCAAAAGACAGTGAATAATATAGTGCTACAGTGTATTTGATATTTCATTTTGAAGTGAAGTCTCCACAAGGAATATTTCAGAAAGCAGCTTTGACTTAGTTCACGACATAACAAATTTTCTGGGGTACCAGAAGGATATTGCACACGCCGTTGCACAGAAGAAGTAAGCTTTGAACATGTTAGAACTGTGTTTCTATTAATTTTACGAAAGAAAACTTTCAAAACGTATCCGAAAACTTTAAACCATAGATACAGCTGGTTGTATACGAAGCTACTGTAGCTCCAGTTGCCGTCATTATTTGCAGCACACACAGGAGTGAAAAGCCGTTCAGGAGTAACGACTTTCTTACACATGCGCTTGCTGAGCCCGAGGAAGGATTTTTGCCTTTCCCTACAATGCAACACATAATACATATATAAGTCCATGCGTATATTATGTACACAAAATATAAAGTTTAACCCAGTCCGCGATTATATTGTATCATGCGACCAGCCTGAGTCCATGTGTCTACTTCAAATGCTCTTAGCCTAGGCTTAAGGATAAGGAATTTCACTCACACTCCGATCTTGAAATTGCCGGGAGTAATAGATCCTTTAGTGTACCTATGTTCTCGACTTCAACGCCTTTGCCGTCGGTAAAATGGATATCCTTTTTCCATGCACCTTGAAAACACAAACAAAAATTTTAAGGATGCCTTGCTTTGCAGGTGAATGCTGTTACTGTTGATAGTGTTTTTATTTCATTTTTCCAGTCTTCAAGTAAATCCTTTTATGGTTGTAGTTGCTTAAGTGGAGAGCGAGAGCGGACAAAGTGTTTGTCTCAAGAGGAATTTAACATGCAAATATTTCATCTAACTTTCCTTACTTTGAAAGCGAATATTTGCCCTAGATTTTTGGAAAAATTAAAACTGCAAGAACACAAAATATTCATAAAATCTTATTAATTTTTTTGATCCAAAAATAAATAAATATAATAATAAAATGCAAACTAATAATAAAAATAAAAATAATAATAGTAAAATTATTATGATAGCCTTTTCCCAAAACTATGAATGCAGAAAGTAAAAACGTTTCATGCAGTTGTCGAGCAGTTATAGTTCCTTTTGTTATATACTTAAATGGAGATTCTTACAAACAAAAACTGTGTATTATAAACCCTTGTCCTGCAGTCTTATTCTTGTTTAGTAAAAATGTATGTTCGCACGTGACGTATGAAGGAAACACCCGGATTCCATCACATTCATATGTTAGCAATAATTTTTAAATATTTGAAAGTGTATATGTACTAAAACATAATTTTCAACGTAAAATATTGAATGAAGATTAATAACTATAAGAATCCAAGTACTAGTGCATTCCAAATGCTAAGATCTAATAACATTAAACTTTATAATCCACTTGCATTACCCCAAAAATGTGTATTTATGATTGACACACTTCGAACTACCTTGGACCGTTTACATTGAATTGAGATGGTTTTGTTTGTCAGATGTGAAAATTATCACAAGAAATGTCATTATTCTGCTTGAAAACCGAAGTAAAAGCCGATGAAAACATATTTGAAACAGCTCTTTGCATCCACGCCTGCTTGAATGTGATTTAAGTTTCTTGAAGAGCACAAACTCTTGTTAGGAGACCTGCATTCGCTATGACGTTTGCGTCAAATAGTGCGGTGAATTCAAAAATAGCAACTAGAGACATCGATTACTATCTTGTTTTAATCCGTTGTTTTGTCTAAATTACGTTACGGAGATGGGTTGGAAATGTTTGTGAAAATACATGTTTTTCAACCTGATAATAATCAAAATAACCAAGTGTGCCAAAACTTTGTAATTTCCTGACAGAGCTTTTTTCATATAGTCATTTTTAAGGCACTTCAAAGAGTGTTATTCTGAAACACGTTAAAGTGTATTATTTTAATACGCCTAAAATTAATTATTGAGAGAGAGAATAGTGGAATGTTAGTAGGTATAAGGCAGCGGCATTCTTCACACTGAATAATATCAGGCTGATATATTCTATATGTTCTTCAAGTTCTCTTCATTACTTTGTTTTTGAATATGTTCAAGTCGGGATGAGAATTGAACTCGGAGGTGCTACCGACGTATCCATAATGTCATCTATTTTTCGTTGTAATTTTGCGTGCTATATGTTTTTATATCCGTCATAACACGTAGATGATGCTCATGACGTTTAATAGCATTGACTACACATTTAGCTTACCTTTGATTGCAGTGATACGGCAAAACATGTTATACAATCCACAAAATTTCGTAACACATGTTGAGAGAACACACTTTAGCGTGTTTAGAAATATTATCGTACGTTTAAATATGCAGGTATTTAATTATTGACAATGAAACTCGTGTTTTATTAACACACTTCTACGCCTGTTTAACACTTTTTAACACTTTTTAACACTCTAAGAACTAAGTACATGTTTCCTTTGGTATGTAAAAAACACTTTGCATTTGCAGTGAATTTATTTTTATAAAACAAAAAAAATTGATGATCAAAAACATAAAGATAATTACACACAAACAAAAATACTATTGTAACAGCGGTTTTTTTTGCAAATAATTTAAGTGGTTGGGAAATAGTATTTTTTTAACGACGATGTTTGTATGGTCAATTTTTTTCCGTATATCAGCAGGGGTGTATAAATATTCAAAGTTTCAAAGAGTATTGGGTAGCTCAAATTCCAAAGTGCTGTCCTTCCTACACACAACTCAAATATTCGCAAAGGTGGCAGTGAAATAGAGTCATCTAAAAAAGTGATATATTTGTAGAAGAGTGAAAAATATTATTTCTCATAGGGAAAATGCAAAAAAAACCCTCAGTCTCATCTACAAGTTTATCTACTCAAATAAATAGTAACCATCAACGGATAGGAGCATGGCTTGGTTGTTTCGAATCACCCCGGTTCTTAATTACAACGTGGATTATTTAGACGATATTTTAGATACTGAAATTTTCAGCAAAGATTCAGATAATAATTACAACAGTGATACTGAAGTCGCTGCTGGAAACGACGAATGTTGTGAACGATATGAAAACGTGGTCTTTGAGTTTCAATGTAAGACAATCCGCATTGAAAGGGTAATTTCATTTTGGCTACCACAAAATGAAGAGGTCCATCTCAAAACGCAATAAAGTTTTTACCATGGAATTTTTCTATATAACGAAGAAGATCTTTACATGAACGGAAATAATTGTTTCCTTATAAAATTTCTTTAAATGATAAAGAGGAAAGTGCCCGACTTTCGGATACTTTTTTTAAAATGAAATATAGACTGGTTGAAAATAGGTTTGAGATTTTTTATTTTTATTAGGAAGATAGTTTACCTTGTAACTTATAAAATCCTTGGATCAAATGGGTTTGTTTGATCGCAAAAACTGAAGTTATGAAAGTTTTACTTGTAATTTGTAGTGGGAGTCTAATTTTGGATACTGTGAATGTTAAATTTCATATGCTCATAAATAGTTAAAAATCATTCAGCCGTTTTGGATAATACATTGTGATGAAGTTCTATTGATTTAAAAGAACTAAAAGATAAAGTATAAAGCAGAAATAAATCATTATATTCAGTTTACATATGAATTCAAAGACTTACACATACTCTAAAATTATTCATCGTAACAGAAGATACAAATGAAATGAAAATGATTTGCTTGTTTGTGCCATTTACACATTTTTCGTGGGTCCATTTGAAGAACTTGGTACACTTCTTCCATTTCTCGTCATGAACGTCTTCTGAATAGAACCATGCAAACTATATTGTACATTCTGCATCTTCATTTTCACCAAGAAATACATTATCTGTCTCACCCGGAACGAATGTTTCAGCATCAGAAGAACTTGATATATCCAGATTTTGAAGCATGCTTCTACCTCTATTCTTTTTTTGTTTGGTGGTTCGTTCGAAACTTTTTCGTTCCTTTTGATGTTGAAGTAGTTTTTTTCAATTTACTCCCTCACCTTCTTTTTGTGAAGTAGTGATCAATACTACTTTTCCTGCTTTCTTCCTTGCTGAGGTACAATGTTGTCACTAAAATCTGAGTTGATTTTTTTGCTAAAGGTAGAGGACAGATTTCTTTAGGCGTGATAAGTTTTTCGGGATTAGGCGTACGGTTTCTCACAGCATCACAAGGTGCCTATATTTCCACGAAATTCCACTGAAGAAGACTGGATTCCTTCAATTTCCACAGTATTAAATCTTGGATTCCACCTTGCAGACAGGGGAAGCCGTACTGGGGATGGTATATAGTATCATTAGTCGTAGCGGGCTCATTTTTGTTTAGGGAAAAATAAAATACGAAAGATTTGAAGAAACTGAACTCATTTACTTGAGAGCAAGTTTTAGACTGATCGGAATTCTTACAATAATACAGCAATTTTGCTGTGATACGAGTGAAGGAAGGAAGATAGCGATGGTGTGAAAAGAGTAATTAAGATGTACGTGTAAACACACTCTGGTCAAATGTATAGGTAAAGATTGAATCAAGCGCATACTAAACACTCATGACCTTCAAAAATATATCTGTTCCTCTAATAGTTAAGCTACAAACAACATTTAGTTGTTGTATCCAAAGATCGTCAAACAAATGAAAAGATAATAAACCCATTTCAGTTCTGAAAAATTAACCACACGAAAATTGGAGATGTTTTGGTTTGTTTTGGGGTCTCTCATATGTTCTTCACCATTGAAAAAATGCTACGACATTTTTATAATTATTTTTCAAAGAATATGAGCAAAATTTTGACGTTAAAACAAACGCAGAAAATCGATAATGCCCTTCTGATATTTTATATATCTTAATTGCGCGTGTTTTTTTTGTTTTCATTCTTTAAAAAACCATGAGTTAAGACCAAAATAGAATACTAGATGTTGGATCAATCGTTTGCAAAGACTATTTTGAAATGAATTCGTGTAATGATTGTGCCGGGATTAATGAAATATGAAGATTTTTTAATGATAAAATTTTTAAAAAATTTATAAATATTTTTTCACAGCACGCAATCAATTTTAGAAGCGATACAAACCATCATAGAGATCTTGCATTTTCTCAAACATTTCAACACTAACATTAAGCTGATTTTGACGCGTCTTTTACAGAAATAAATTTTTATATAATCGTCTCATTGGAATGTTTGTATTGCACGGTATACAATGAATGACTATAACTCTGTAAAACTTCTCAGGAAGCATTTTTTCTGTTATTCCAATGAAAAATTGGGTTTTTTGCGATCCTTTTGAATAGTCAATAAACGTCTCGTTCGATTAACGTACTTCTAAAACAACAAATAGCATATTTTAGTTGCTTTCGATAGTATGCACGCTCTATTTTGAACCAGAATAACGAGTCTAACCAATGAAATATAGCTTAGCTATAAAGTACACGAACCCAATGGGGAGACGGAAAGCTATTTTTAATTATGTAGATGAGAAATCAAGTAACATATAGTGTTCACCACAAGTCTCAAAAAATTGTATCTGCCTACGAACGATTGAAAAATAAATAATTATATTCGACGTATTAAAAGAAGTGATCCTAAGCAAATCAGATCATGGTCTATTTCTGGAATCCACTCGGAAGACTCAAATTTTAAGCAAGAAAGCAATGCGTGTCGGTTGCATGGTGCCAAGCGACGTGGAGTGCAGGCTGCTAATCAATCCTTGCAGCCGGCATCACACCTGTAAAATTCAACATACAGCTTGCATGCAGAGGTCTTAACTTACAATATCGATTGCAAATTGCATTTAAACAAGCCGCGAGGTGCGACCCTTGAGGTCCACACGGTCTACTTCCCGGTAATATCTACATAAATATTAAAAATATTAAACACAATAATAGTTATGAAAACATTACTACTTCAAATAATAATAATGTACCTCTTATAACAGTAATTGGAATGACTAAATATTAATCGTTTCATCTACGGGAGCGTCGATTGATTACGTAAGGATTTTGGTGGATTGATTGAATATTCACGCGGATCAATCGGAGGTAGAGGGGGGGGGGCAGGTTACAAATCCCTTTCTACGTTATTTGTTATTTTCATATCAATGCTTAACGGACAAAGAGCGCTAGCAAAAATGAATGCAGTTTTTGTTATTACGTTCACTGAAGAGATTTTGTCGCGTAGTGGCAATTTTGAATAGTTTTGTTCAAAATTGCCCTGACTTCGGCTTATTCGTTGAATTTGTATTTTTTACGATTTTACATCAATGAGACTAATAGTTATTTCTTATTTTCAGTTGATATTGAAAAACATTGAAAATACAGTCAATAATCAGTTTAATTGCATGTAGAAAGTAAAATGTTTTACACATGATGATGGAACAAGTAATTGAAATCTTACGACAACTAAAGAATAAATCTACTAGAAACTACAGTTTTTTATTTGATGAAAGCTTTTAAAATCATATGATCTTGCAAAGCGTTGACTACAAATCATTTTACCATTCAAAGCGTTGATGACCAGAAATGCAATGCATTTTGTAGGTTTTCAAACTTTAAGCAGTTTTTTTATTAAAATTAAAACACGGCACTGTGAAAACTATTCAAAATCTGCTCAAATTATGCAAATATTATAAAACTTTGATTGATTTTGCATCACTGTCTTTAGAATAAGAGATGTAAAGTAATATCATTCGTATGAACCCGTTTTACATAGTGATTTTGAATGACTTTTTATTTTTAATTGTTTTTTTCCTCAAATTATGGAAAAATGTTTTACTGGTTTCTCTACAAAAACTGATAGAAATTTATGAATTATATAAAAATTTATTACTGTGTTGTGCAAATCAGATTAAGAATTCATTTTTTATGAAAAAACCCTTATTTTTCGCATTTTATTTTTTTTAAATTAAAAAAACAGCTCAAAGGATTTTTTTCATGAAGTTTAAAAACATTATTAAATGTTAATACACGTCGATTGACACCTTAACGATATAAATATTATATTTGGTTCGTGAGATGTAGTGAATGACATAAATGACCTTGAAGGTCATAATGACTTTTAATGATTTTTCATTTGTAATTTAATTTTTTTTTGTAAGCATGAGGAAAAGTTTTACTACTGTTTTTACAAAAACTGGTTTCATTATAGAAATTTTATAAACTTTGATTACTGTGTTTCGCAAATCAAGTTAAAAATTCATTGTTAATGAAAGAAACCTAATTTGCTGCACGTTTTTTAATAAATAAAAATAAACGGCTTTAGCAATTTTTTAAAATTTTTTTAGAATCATTCAAATGTTAATACGCGTCGATTGACATCCTAACGATGCAAATCCTTTGGATTTTTTGCGAGATATAGCGCATGACAGAAATGACCTTCAAAGGGTCAAAACAACAAAAAACCCTGACCGAAGTTTTCCAAAAACTAATCAGTTCTTAAGATTGCAAAGACGTTTCGATTGACACCTCAAGAAAGTTGATACAACTTTGTTTACGCGAGCTATGCTGGTACGAGAAATGGTCCGCGAACGTACGTACGTACACACACACACGTACATCTCTCTTTCTATTAACACTTTAAATATAGTCTATAGACCTTAAAACGTAAAGGAATGTTTAAAATTTCAATTTTGATTTTCGAGGCGATTACAAGAACTTCACATATGCTGGGAAATTAAAAATTATGGCGAATCCTGCAAAGATCCATATTACTTCAATTAAGTATTTCAAAAGTTTAATAGTATATCTTACTTCATGTTTTCTGCTTATGAAATACGAACGTTAATTCTTCTTAAAATTAAATGGAACTTTACAATAAAAATATTTGCATTCATTGCAATAAGACATCATAATGAATCTGGTGAAGTAAATCTTTAGGTAATGCAGCTCAACAAACATGTTTTTCAATTATCACAGTATTAGATAGCTAAAAAAGCTACATCATGTGTCTTCATTTCAACAATTTACACAATTCAGAGCCCACAAAATCTGTGTATTCCATTTCAACCTTTCACCACTTTCGAATATTCCAAACGAAAAGAATTTCCTTAAGGATGTTTATACCATCCCATAAGCGGTTCGTATCTTTTCGTTTTCAGTGTTTACAAGGGAAATTATTGAATGCCAGTCTGATGCCAGAATCTGGCCGAGGATATCAAAGATAAAAACACAACAGCCAAACTTCGGAAAGGATAGGCTGCCAACAGAGCACATAAAAGCAAACAAAAAGCATACTCCGATGATTCTTTAAGTGAAAGCGTTTTGTTATCTAGCCTACATTTATGTGTTTGCTCCTTACACATGGTACTCTGACTGGTATACAACCGTTTTCATATACGCAATCCGGTATGCTATAAAAGAAATAATGTTCAGAATCTGTATGATAAAATGCATAGGTGGTGTTAGTAATGTATATGTTAAGCGCTTTAACTCGAGCTGAGGAAAATTTAAATTGATGGCTTTCATTGTAGCTCAAAGGGATTATGTCAAAAAGCAAATATGCTTAACAATTTTACAATTTTATTTATATTGCGCAAAGTCGTAAATCGAATGAAATGAAATTCAATCCACGTGTTGCACGTTCCTAGTTACGTATGTTGTATCGGAAAACAAAGTTAATGCATCACATATTAAAAATGTAATAATAGTTTCATAATCCTACTGAAGATTTTAAGCTGTTGGCTTAAAGTAAGTCCAGTGGATGAAATTTTGAAGATTCTTAATTTGATTTGATTTCGAAATATGCAACTGCATGTCCAAATTTTTCATGCTTACTTTTCAGGTAATCGTAGGAAAGTTTGAACGATCTCTTGTATCCAAATACAAATGCTGTGTATTTTCAAAATTTGAAAGAAACTTGTATATAATTTTCACTATCCTGAAAGAAGATAATTCATATCAAGGCATGAGGGTGATCTTAAACTAGAGTTAACTATTTTCTCTTAATTTCTTTGGGGTATCCTGGCAATTTGGTATACTACATAATAAGAATTACCGTCTTTTTACCTTTAATGTCTCAACATTTTAAAAAACTTAGATCAAAATGAATCACTAAACTCCGCTGCTGCAGACTTTATTTAAATAAACATGTAATTAAAATTTGCAGGAATAACAATCTTACAAAATAATATAAACAAAAAAGTGTTTAAAAAAATACCAAATCAGACTTTACTTCCTGTTAAAACATCAAAGCAGATTTCTTAGAGTCTGAATACTCGCTTCTAAATTGCTAAGCCAATAACAATATGTACCGCCTTTATTCTTCAACTTTTGTATGAAGCTTGTAGCATTCTTTCATAACTGCTATCGCACATTCGACTATGTGCATAATAACTTTAATAGAAGTAGTTATTGTCTCGCTTTTCCTGCCAGATTCATTTTCTTTACAGTCGGATACATCTGGTTCTAAAAAAACTGTTGATGGACTTTGAAAAGCCTCAGGGTGTTAATGGAAGCAAAACTTTGCAAGTTTTTTTTAATAATAACATCTGGAGATATTTTTTTGGCACATTTCAATGGTTTATCGTTATCCTTATTTTTTTAAAGTGTCCAATACTTTTCTTTTAGTTTCTTGACGTCATAAGAAAATGCGAACGCATCAAACTTCTGAAAAAAGTACCACAAATATAGGAGAAACTTTTTCATTGAAAACTTTGAAATTTCTTTATCAACACTTTCACACTCTTTTAAATTTCTCAAATGTTGGAGGTCACTTCTAGGGGCAGTACAAGCAGATGGTGCTTGAAACTAGCTTTAAACGTAAATCCTTGCAACATGAACAAATTTTATGAGCTTCTGCTTCTTCTGGTTTGGATAGTTTGAAATTGCTTTAGAATAAATATATCTTAACCCTAGAAAGATAATCTGCGTGAAATTCACGCATCCGCGCTCGAAATATTGCTCTCTCTTTCTAAATAGGGGGATTTCAAGAGCACGCGTCACGGACATTTCATTCGTCGGCCGGACCTTTCGAGAGGCAAACGCATTGTTTAGATAAGTATGGCCATTTTTTGAAATATCGGTGCCTAGTGAGTCAAAATTACGCATGATTATCTTTTACGTGACTTTTAGAACATAATAAGGGATTGGAATAGGTTATGCATTTTTGCGTTTTTTGTTTTAGTTGTTGTTTTTTGGCATTGTAAGTAGTCGTTATATGTTATTGTTTTATTAGTTTACGTATCTTGGTGCAACAATGACTAGACGGAACCTGAATAAAGAGGATATCTTGTCTGCTCTTCTTCAGAGTGATGACGAGGTTTCGAGCGATCCTGCGAGCGAACAAGAGAATGACGACAGTAATTATGATGTACATAGCGACACAGAAGAGGCGTACGTAGATGAGCAACAAGCGGAAGAGCCGTTACTAGGCCAAGACCAACCTGCAGGCAAAGAAAACCTAGAACATCACGCGTCATCATCGTCGAGTTCTCGAATAATAACACTGCCTCAGAGATCTATTAGAGATAAGACTAAGCAATGCTGGTCAACAACGAAATTTATCAGGCGTCAACGTATGTTAGCACAGAATATTGTTTGATCTCAGAGGGGTTCCGAAACAAATCACATCGTCGTTTAAGACCAAACGCCTAGAGGTCCCTACATTGAAAAGATATTTGCTGGCTAATATCGCTGATACGTTGCCAAATGTGTCTTCCATTTCAACACAAGACAACACAGATTCTCCAAAACCAAAGAAACGTATATATTGTACGTCTTTTCCTTCAAAAATAAGGCGGAAAGCTAATGGCTCCTGCAAAATATGCCAAAAAAGTTATTTGCAGAGGACATAATGTGGATGTGTGCCAAAACTGTATATGACTGATTATTCGACTGATATTACCCTAAATGGAAAATATGGTCTTTATTGATTTTAATTTTAATTTAAAATGACTGATTACTATGTACCAAAAAACATTTTCACAGAAAATAAAAATTGTTATCCCATTTTGAAAATTTATGTTGAAGTTTAGATTAAGCGTCCATCTTTTAGTAAAAAAAACATAAATACACGATATTTTTGGTGTTCATTATTTCATCTGAGCCTAATTAACCTATTTCTGAACCTTCTACCCAATTCTTTTAGCTAAATTCAAAATAACAGGTACTCAAAACGCATCCGTGAAAATTACGCATGATTATCTTTAACGTAGTATCAAATATGATTATCTTTCTAGATTAAGCGAATAAATTGTCTTTGCCATCCAGTGGGCCATCCAACATGTACACTTCATCCAAAATCGTAATGGAATGCCATACACAACCCAAATAGATGTCGCTTCACTTTGAAGTGACCCTATTCTGGATACCGAGGCATAGGGATATACCTTGAAATTGCGAAACGAATACACTAGCGACAGTTGGCACTGAGATTTAGGACTATATGTACCCAAATTGGCTATCCTTTAGCTTCCATAATGCTAGGATTCAAGCATCATTGCGCAAAGGCTGCAAACGGGGCATGGCTACTGGAATAAACCTGTAGAACAATCAGGAAAACTTGGTTTGCACTGAGCTCCAATCACACCAAGCAGCTCGTTAATAGGAGTCATGAAACAGTAAGTTTCATCATATTCGTACTGACAATTGGCGGACAGGTAGAAGCATTGGACATTCCCTTCAACGATTTCTGCCTGTGCTGCAGATCGTAAGATGAAGAAAATTTCCTGTGCGAATGTCCATCATTATCCAGAAGACGCATGCAAACTCTAGGCTCACCCTTCTTGGATAACCTCACGGAAGTAGATAATTTAAATACAAGCTGCATAGCCAGCTTCATAAATGAATCCAAATAGTTTTCATCATCCCGTAGCTAGCTTTCGAGAGGGTTTTCGTTACAACCAAGCATCCAGTGGGCTCCATGCAATCCCCCTAACGCTCCAAAATGTAAACCTTTTTCTGCCACTCCTCTAAAAAATACTATTGATAGCTCTAGAAGATGTTTGTAGTTTTCTCGTTATTGGAGCTCACGTTTTGATCATCTAAAGCTTGAAATGAGGTGGTTTTAAGATTAAATAGAAATAGAAATCATGATCTTAGATGATAACTTAAATCTCTGACATCACAAATCAGAATTTCATTGAAAAAATTAAATTCATGAAATTGACGGATAAGTTCATTTAAATCATCTAAATATCAAGATTCCAATCTCTATTAAACCTATTGATTTACTAACAACAGCTTCAAACATTATTTCGAGGATATGATGCTGACAAGCCAATTAAAGCAATTCTTCGAAATCTTTTGTTCCGGATGGAAACTGTAACAAAACTCACACATTTCATTTGGTCTGTGATTCGCCAGGATTCCAGGTTGTTATTGAAAGCACAAGCTGTTTCTTCCTTTGTTCCTGTTTGAAGTTTATTTCAGAAAAACAAAAGCTTCTCAGTGTTGTTTTCTGATGCAATAAAAGCCAATTTACACAACTTTTTGCTACCTGAAGTATCTTCTAAGATTTTTACGTCCCAGTAAACGGTCAAAAGTAAATTATCTGAAAATTCACTTTTCAAATTTTAGGCCATCGTTTCTCTGCTTTTGATACCAAGGCTCTGAAAGGAAGATTTGTCCAAATAGTACTCAAAAGATCACACCATACACTTTTCAATATATTAGTCAATAAAACAGCTGCTTTTCTCTCACCTAAATTTTTTGTATCAAGGCTTGCATCTACATGGCTATCCAAAATATTTCTTGTATTTATTTTTTTGAGGGGGAACACCAGATGAAATCAGTCCATATACATAATAATTTTTCCACTTTCCGAAGCTGTTTTCATCTTCACATTCATCCGGAGACATTGATGTTCGGTGGAAAAGCAATCTTGTACTTTACCAAACATGCTTTTTTCGTTACAGACTTTCGCCCTACTCATATAACGCTTTTATCGATGTTTCTCTCCCATGTCGTCGAAAATCTATATTGGCTTTAATTTTAATCATATTTAGGGCTGTCACATAAGCAATATCATGAAGATTTTTCGAAGCCATTTTTCAGTCTTTTTCTTTCTGTTATAAGTCATTTGAGTGCTTGGCTTTGTTTTCTTTCTGAAAAAATAAAATTCGTCATTCAAGCGTTTTGCGTCATGTTTTGCTTGTGTGATTACTTCACTCGTTTAAAAAAAGCGCTTCATTCACTCATTACGAAAATAGCTATTCTTCGGTTCTTTGTATTTGGTGCGGTCAGTTTCCTGAAATAAGCCGACGATATACGAGAATGTTTGCGAGTGATTTAACTTTTAAACTTCAAATTTCCGAATAAAATATGTAGGAATCCCCCTAAAAAAATTAACACAAACTATTTCACGCGCTAAAGCCACAAAAAACTTTTTTTGCACGTACCAGCACAGAACGGAATAACAGCCGATCGATGATCACACAAATGCCGAAAACGATCTATTCAAATCCACCTTCAAAATAAGATTGCTGCCTCAAACACATTCGGGGACAATGCACCGGCAAGTGTCACTACTGGCAACTGTATCAACTATTCTTCAAATGGAGCCTGGAGCTCATGGATAGTTCACTGCACATGATTTCATCACTATTGGCTGTCAAGGGGTGGTCGTTTTTAATTTCCAGTGAGGGTGATGGTCGTACGGTTTTGGTCCTTCTGGGCTCAGTACTTAGCTCTTTAATCATAGCATGCTTCACAAATACTTATCAATGCAGAAGTATGCATACGAAATTTCGTTTTCAAACAGTTCATTGACTTAGTTTTAAGGATACATCAAGCGTCAAAAATTAGATTGTTGAAAATTTGCATGAGAAGAAAATGGCATGCTTCAAGTGTCCTTTAAACAATAAATTAATATATTCAATTACTGATGAACACCTGCGTTTTTCCTAAATAAATTACAAAATCCTTAAAGTGATGTTTCATGTAAATTGAAAGTAGTTTTGTCAAGATGCTGAACGAAGACAAGCTGTACTGTACTGCTGAAATTTTACATTATATCGCGCTCCTATACAAAGTAAAAGTCAAATGGCTTTATAAACCATTTTACACAGTGTCAAACCTTTTTCCTTGCTTTGCTCCACGCTTGATTTCCTAGGTAGCAATTAATTTCACTAGCACATTGCTGAAGAAAATCCCTGGACACCCACAAGTAATTAGCCAACTATTTCTTTCCAAGTTTCATTTCGCATAGTTACTACGAAAAATTTCATTTAGATTGTTTTTTCGAAGGAAAACTCATTTAATTATTCATTATGATCTTAATGAAAAAATTATGAGGAAAAAAGAAGTGACCCGTGTCTTAGTGCTTGTTGAAAAACGAATGTTATTTAATTTATTTAAAGTAATTGGATTAAATTACAGCAAAATATTGCCAGTGGAGCAATTTAAAGCTATTTTATCATTTATATATTCATAAATTCGTATATTTCTTTATGACTGTCACTGCTAGACGCTAGATGGAGCATCATCACTTACCATGATAGGACACTATCAACTACATCATGGCATGCAACAAAATCCCATTTTCTTCTATGTCAAAGAATTTTTTCCTTTGTACAATTTTATACTGCACTTATCACCACCGACCCTTACTTCCATCAGATCCTTTCGTTTCTTTTCTTTTCATTTCAATGCGGAATTAAAAACACTTACAGCTGTGCCAGCTCTGAAAAAAGAGTCATTTGCGTGACGCTAAAAAAATGCAGGATTGAACAAGAGATGAGTGATACCTTCATAGAAATGTTGAGTGGGCAGGACACAAAGGTAGTTTAAGAGTATAATATTGCGGTTGGAAGTCTAGTCTAGAATGCTATTCATGAAGATATGTGGTATGCTGCAAAGAAAGGTTTAATTTTCTCACCACTCGTGCCATTAGTCGTTACAGTTTTATTGTTGCAGTCCTTTCCTACAGGACCGGAGCCCGTGAAAAGTGAGAAGCTGATGCAGTGAAAAATGGCAAAGAAGAGAACTCGTTAAATTGGACTTGAAGGGTGTCTTTGTAATTAAATTCACAAGGAATGATTTGTGGAGTGCCTTTCTAACTATATATTTTGTTGATAAATGTTCAAGTCTCTAAAAATATGTAAAAAATATGGTGACGAAAGCTAAAAATATCAAATTATTAATTTCATCTTGCAGTCCAACGATGATTACCAAGATTGTGGGATCTACTTGTACAATGATAGGTACTATCTTCTTTCACCTTTAATATCATTGGTTTCTGCGGACTGCGTCTCAGTCTTAAAACGAAACGTAGCTGTTAGTTTTCCACAAACGATTCAGGTCTGATGTTCGGGAAGAAAATAATGGCTACATTAATTTAAGCCCCTTTCTCTGCTTTTGATTGTTAGTTACCGAAGGAAACGGTCACACCCTACAGTTTTTAGTGCACTAATCGAAACAATGACTGCTTTTCTCTCACTTAACTCTGCTGCATCATGGCTTGCAGCCAAGTTTCTGTCCAAAATATTCCTTCATCTTATTTTTTTCGAGGTGGCTGAAATTTATCAGGACCCGGTGGGGAATGATCGATGCGAATAAAGACAGGCAGGTTACGCAAATTTAGACTCCTGATTTAATCAGGAATGCCTGGTCAAGAAGTGGTAAAATTTTCCTTGACCAGGGACTGATAATAATTTGCTAACCAATAATTGATAAGAATTTTCTAAAAAAGAATGCACACACGAACAAACAAACTAACAAACATACACGCAGACTATTAGCAGGACCTATCATGAATTATTTCATTTGCAATTATTTTTTCTTCACATTGAGATATCACTTCAGCTGGAGTCTTTTTGTTGTGTGAAGTTGTTGTCTTCGGGAATCGAGCTTCAGCTCCATCTGCTGAAATTTGAAAGCGATCGCTTTACTATATTCGTTTATGAAGACAAACAAAATGTCAAAGTAAACTTACACCCCACATGCTTAGTCCCCATCTCGGCATAAAAAATAAATATGGGGTGCGTGTAAAGTGAAAAATCAAAACGTTGAGCTGGTACGAGGTCCATGATGGACGCCATCTTGATTTAAAGTATTCTTCGATTGTCTCGTTGATCCAACGAAAAAAATCGAACCGTTTTTTAAAAATAAATAAATTTTCTATCTTTTGTTTCAACACTTTTTATTGTAAGACTTGTCATTTGTGAGCTTCAAGGCCTTAAAGTTTTCTGGAACAGTTTTTTTGTTATATGTATGTCAGAAACTGTAGACTTAACAGAAAACCTGGGATCACAGTTATACAAATTTAAATAATTTATCAAACTTGTCTTAGGTGTTTTATTGTTGGATTGATAGTTTACGACTTGCAGTGTGCTGAATGTCGCCAGCAGAAAAAAATGCATCTTATATTTATAGTCTGGATATCTAGATCTGGTCCTCCTGCGGTTTTGATAACTGGTTTGTGTTGATACTTAAATGGTCTGGATATCCTGTGTTGGTCCTAACGTAATCCTAATCAGGAAAACCTGATAAGGGTCTCTGAGTCTGGAATTGACTAATTCTTGATCACCGTTGTTCTTGGCTCCGGTTTCGACAGTTCCATTTAGCTTTCAACCATGAAGACCAGCTTTAAAATAACACCATGTATTTCTGCGGCGAGATCGCCGTGCTAACAATTCTTGAAAAGAGAAGCAGATTTGCTGTTGCACTTAACGACCTATAAGCAAACGCAAAGCTAATACAAGAATACTCCGCGAAATAGGGGGAATACTCCACAACACTCTCACTCTCTTAACAGTCAATGGGAATTAAGAGAACGGCTTGGTAGTTCAAATGAATTTTTTTGGGACTAATAAAATAAATGAAAAATAATAAAAAAGCTTTACTGGCCCTGAAATAGACTTACACCTACTTGCAAATTTTCACTATATCCTAAATTGGTTGTTTGGCTTATTAGTTGCTCCTACATAGTTGATGTCCTGCTTTACCCGTTTGAAAATCAAGCAGACGTTACTCTTGACTTACAATCTGACCCCACTAAAAACACCGTCAGGATTCATAATTTGGCTCCTTCATTAGCTCGACCACTTTTCTATCAAAAGCTTATTTTGAAATCAAAAAGAACGAAATTTTCTCAACGAGTGACTTCTAGAATTTATTACACAGACGACTTATTTCCCAAGGGTTCCCTTAAAACACGAAACCGTTCCACCGGCTTTACTCTCATATATCGATTTTGCGAGTCCTGTTCCATTATCATCATTGTCGTTGGCTCAGTCTTGAACTTGAATTTGAGTTCGCGCGTTCTGTTATATTGAGCTATGTTTTTTTCCGACTGTCACGTATCCAGCAGCAAATTATTTACCAAGCTACTGCACATTGGTTGACATTATTCACGATACCTTCAATTTGTATACTAAACGCATCACTCGATCAAATGGTATATCAAGTTAAGTGTGTAAATCAATGGACAAACTAAGCATACGCGACACTGAAATTAAAGCCAAGAAATTGAAAATGATAGTCCACAAAATTTCACATCTATCCAGTAATGATTTTATGACGTGAAATGTCTTCTTATCAATGTTTAGTAGAAGTTCTTTATATGTTAGGTATTGTCCGATGTTTGTAGTCGTCTTCCAAAATACAGTCGACGCAGCTTTTTTTAACCAAAACTACAAAGTTTTAATTTATATGTAGATATATATTTCGAAGGCGACTTACCCTCTTCATCAGTACAAAGCTACTTAAATATAATGGCAAGATACAACTTCTTTTATCCTAAGATATCTTACTTTAAAGAGAAGAATCTATCCGGCAGATAAGAACCCTAAACACATTTTATTGTCTTCTTATCGGTTTTGTGTTCTTTTCTACCTGGTATTTACTATTATGCGCAGCTAAACTAATTAGTTTGGACGGACAATTTCCTTGGTCCGTATTTAATAGTATCCTCGCGTCTTCTCGCATTATTGCCAAGCTCTCCCAAGGATCCAATGCATTTAATCGGATCGTAGATCGCAACACCTCCAGGCTCTCACGGTGAATGGTGTGTCCTTTTTCCGTGATGTGCATCGCTACAGATGATCGTACCAATGGGTTGGACCTCCGGACACTATTAACCGCTTCCCGGATGTGCTCGCTGAATCGCGTCGTTACTAACCGTTTCGTCTGCCCTATATACACTTTTCCGCAGTCGCTACACGTTATTCGATATATACCACTTTTTTCCCCGAGTTTAAGCGGATCCTTCACGCTACCTAACAAGTTCCTCAGGGTGTTATTCCTACTTGATCCGACTCCGTGTATATTAAATCGTTTCAGCAAATTTTTAATTTTGTGGAACAAGTGGGAGTTAGGGATACTTATGCGCTTTGGGCACTTTTCCGCGTCCTGCATTAACAGTGTCGTGTACTTCATCCTGTTGTAATGCAGGGATTTCCTTCGAATAAGTTTCTCAATGTGGTGTGGGTTATATCCATTTTTGATGGCCGTATCAATAATGAAGTCCCGTTCTTTGTTGAATCCATTTTTACGTAAAGGATACGTTACAAGTCGGTGTATCATGGAATTATAGGCCGCCATTTTCTGTGCAAATGTGTGGTTTGAGGTGATTGGTATCGTTCG